>CM029597.1:65889830-67089830 GCA_017311375.1 Mytilus coruscus | reverse complement strand
ATTAATGTTAATATAAAGAAAATTTATTTATTTAAAAAAAAATTTATTGGTTAATATTGAAGGTGGATTTTAACCATTTAATCCAATAATTATAAATTTTTAACGGATTTATTTTTATTATGGTTAAAATTGTTTTTACGTTATTAGGTAATTAAAATTTACAAGAATTTGCATCTTTATAAGAATAAAAGTTTTTAAAATGATATTGTTTAGATTTCATAAATTTTAAAACAGAACCTGACATTAAATATATTTACGTTCATTTTTAGTCACTTTATTTTCCATTAATTATGTTATTACTGGGAAAACCTTTTTATGTATGTTTCGGAAAGTTATTTGACCTATTAACAGTATGTTTTGGTTTACAATAATATTCATAAAATTTTACCGTCTTATATTCAATAAAAATTTTTTTATAATAACCCTTCTTTTTGGTTATATCTTTTCTAAATAACTGGGACAATTTGGACCTTTTAAAAATTCTCTTTTATTGTAAATTCATTTTGTTGAATTACAGAAAACACAATAACATTATTTTTTCAATAATTGTATCTCTTTATATTTACTTCTATTTTTATTTTAATATTTTTTTAAATCTTACTAAATATTCTATTTAAACTAATGCTTTGTTAGCATAACACTGATTTTGGTTCTTTTGCAAAAGTTTAATTCACCTATTTTTTAATAACCATCTTACTTCCTTTAGTTCTAGAACTTTTGAACCTTAAATTTGTTCAAATCAAAATTTTATAAAGGGTATTCTCGTCATTTTTCCGAAAAGCTAAATTTTCAATGAAAAATAACTTTAAGGAATTCAAAGTAATTATTTAATTTACAAAAACAACAAAATTAATTTTGAATGGGGAGTTTCCCATATTTGCCCTCATTTATTTGTACCCTTTGTATTCATGTTAAAATTCGCAGTTACGGTTTATAAACCCTTTGAATAATGTTCTTAGAAATAAATTCTTCTTTCAAAACTAATTAAAGTTAATAACGAAAGTTTTGGAAAATTATTTTATTATAACTTAATATTTTTTTTGTTTAGACTATTGATTTAAATTTAGAAACCGATCAATGATTTAATATACAACAGTTTTTAAAACCGTTGGATTTTTTTTTGAAAAAAATTTCCATCTTGGTTTTCCAATTTTCTACAAATATTAATAAGTGTTAGTAAGGTGGGTTGTTTTTTGTAATTTAATTTTTTATAAAAAAGGCCAAAATAAAGGTAAAAAATAAAACCAAAACCATAAATTAAAGTTTTAAACCCTCTTGTTTTTATTAAGAAAGGAATATTATGAATAAAATTAAAATAAATCCGTTTATATCCCTTTAAATGCATAACTTTAAACTTGAAAAATGAATTTAAAAGAGAAATATTGAAAATGTTTCCAATTTAATTTAAATAAGATATACTGTTATACTGGTTTAAGTAGGATCATTTGCAAATTAAAGAACCTTTCACTAACAAAAGAGTACTAAAAAAAGTTTTATTAAACTTTAAAGGGTTTTATTTACTTTGAAGAGTATCAACGTTTAAAGGTTAAAACATTGTACAATCGATATGAATTAAATAATAAATTAATTTCTCAAAACCAGAGTTGATATTTCATAAGATATTCAATTCATAAACTTCTAAGTATAATTGAAAAAAATATACCAAATTCATAACTATAATTATTTAAATGAGTTCACATTAAAACAAATAAAATTTTAAGAAAATTTTAATCAAACTTCATATGATAGCGAAATTTTTAAACAAATGGTAGAAAAAATTTATTTTAAAAGTAACCAATAAAAATTAAGTACACAATGTAATTTAAAAGAAGAACATTATTAAAGATATAAATTAATAAACCAATTGTTTAACAAAAATTGTAATTGAATAACAGATAAATAAAACTTAATTTGAAATTAAAATTTAAAAATAGTTATAGATTAATTTTAAACGTGTTAATGATAAATACAATGAAACATAAAATAAAAATTTAATAATTCTAAAAATAAATTTAATTCTAATATTTATATAACTACCTATAATTTTAAATGCCAAAAATGTTTGACGTGGAAGGAAACAAGGAAAGTTGCAGTGTTAAGTTGATTTGCTTATGCATCTACCCTGCAGCTTTTCAATATCAATAGATAAGTATGAAAAGTTCATACAAAAATGTAATTGAAAAAAAAAACATAAACATTCGTGATATAATGGGCTACGGACATTTACTATGTTTTTAGACGTTTCAGGGTTACATGTACCAGCCCTGTTTGGATAAGAGCTATTTTTTTTCTTATTTCTATTATAATTACCATTAAATTTAAATTTGCTTTAAGACTTTAACATCCAAAAATCAAGGAAATCATACTGGTCACACCTGAAATATTACATTGGTGTTATAGCTACGTTTCAAATTGATCTGGACACGATAAATAAATGAAAATGTACGTACAATATTGTATACGAAAAAATATTAATTTCGTGAGCTGATATTCCCAGTGCATGAATTCAAAGGTAAAGTTTATTGGACCAATCAATAATTTTCTCATTTTGGTCCAACAAAAATATATACAATGTGCGATACTTAAATCTTATTATCAGGTTATGCACACCAAACGGAATTCTCGAATAACCTGTCTTAATCTTTGTTCAAATCATACGATAAGAAATTACGACTTCATTACTCATATTCAAGAAATTGACACATTTCTGGATATTCCCTCATCAGGAACGCTCTAAAGCAAGCATCTAAGACCCGGAGATGTATAAATTCCTAAATAAATGAGGATATATATTTTTCAAGAAAGGTAACGCAAAGTCTAGTCAAAGTCATATAAGATCGATTTAACCCGAGTAAGTTAAATCATCAATTTCTGAAAAATTCTAAAATGACCAACGGATAATTTAAAAACAGTATATTATACATCACGTTCGAACAGAAACACGGACGACGGTGCTGATGATATCCTTACATTTCTGCAAAAGACATTGAAAACTTATGTTGTTTTCAACATGCAGGTGACATGAAATAATTCATTTTCAAATTAAGGAAGGAGAAGCCATTACATGTACATCTTTTTCGTTCGTTAAGTCAAATTTACACACAGCTTTTGTTCAGCAAAATCAAAAATTTAAATTGAGTTTTTTGGCAGTTCAAATTCGAAAATAGTAAATCTTTGGTCTAGTTGTATTTATTATGATTAAATGGAAATAGAAACTAAATAAGATTAAAAGGAAATAGCCAGCTATATTTAAACCTCATTATAACTACAGGAAATATTTCATGTTGTATTGTACTTCAGAATTATCCACATCACGTTTTGCGCAGGCGTAATTGCTACATTTGAATGGAATTTTCAAAAAATCGGAAGAAGATTACACGGAAATACCAATTTCGTCTGACCTATATTTAAACCTTAATCGACTTGGTCAGACGTAAAGTTTTTAGAGGAAATATTTCTAAAACAAACAATTGTTATTCTAAATTATCATTAGTTGCTGTTTGAACATATACAATTGCAATTAAAAAGTAGAGTACAAAAGTACACAAAAATTAATATAACAATATGTTTCTATGCTAAACGCAGGCATTGAGCTAAGTATTTGTTTTATGTATATTGAAGGTATAAAAATATTCAATTCAGCATATTGCAAATTTAAATAGAAAAAGCGGTCATATTCGGGTTAGCATTAAGACAATAAGTATATACAACAGAGTAATATCACAGACATATTGACTTATCATATAAATTGAGTGCATGTATTTCTAACAACACCATAATTATATTACTGTGTTACATGTACCGTGTGCAATGTTTGCAAATTTTCAGATGAATCCGGCCGTAAATTTTTATAAGTAAACTTACAAATTTGAAAAAAAAAAATTTGATATCTGCGAAGCACAAAACTAAAATTGAATTGTTTTTGAATATTATTCATATTCTAACAACTAACGTTTGAAAGAGGAAAAACAAGACAACTGAAAAAAACCGACCGAGACTTTTGGATAATCAGTGTATATAATATGAATAAACTAATCATTAAAAACGAAATAAAATAAAATCGAAACAAAGCAGAAATAGTTTTTAAAAACTTTTCGTCATATAACTTCCTGAAACGAGCTTTCGTGAGATGTAAATAGATAATATTCCCTTTTAAACACCAAGGGAAATTGACTAGCATAAATGTATGAAAAATCCTGTAAAATGTCCCCGATCAGAAATATTTCATAATTAATGAATCATGCATCAATTGGAACGCTTATTTGAATGCATTTAAATGCATAAAAAGGGAAACTTTCCAAAGAAGGACCCATGCATTCCTGGTTTTTTAATTTATAATTGGCTGGTCTTTTGTCTATGCAGGAACTATATTCTTATATAAAAATATTGTGTTTTTAATGCAATGATATTAAGATATCATATCTAAAACAAAGCGAACGGATTATTTTCGTTATTTGCTCTACGTTCTCATGTAAGCAATTGTCATAACTTGGCTTTTATCATAATGATATGAGTATACATTACACATTTTTGTCAAGGAATAATACCCCATTGTTTTCCCCTATTAGTCTTTGTTAAATTTGCACTTTAGTAACCATGTACCTCAAGTTTCCAAAATATTCTATAGAAACACCAAATAAAAAGAATGGTACTTTGAAACACCTAGATATATGTTTATGACTCAGATTTTATTTACTGGAATGAAATGTAAGATTAATTTCTTACAAATGTCAATTTCAAGGGAATATTTTTTTCGACCCTTTTTCGTATGCAACTGGATGTGACGTACTATGAGTATGGTGGTATTACACCTACAGAAGACATTTTTGTTGAATAAATTGAATGTGATTTTTTCCTTTGGAAAAATGGTTATTTCAATCATTACCGTCAATTTTTTTTCAGAATCAGTTTAATAGTTTGAGAAAACTTTAGTATAATGTAAGACGACATCCACGGCGATTCGAGCAAAATTTCTTTGAAAAATCCAAATCAAGCCGTATCATGATAGAATATATTGGGGACCAATAAATGATCAAATATCTATCTCATCTGCATACAAACAGTTGAATAGGATACAAGAGATGACTGTAGGATGATAAATACCACTAATGGACCTGCTTGTCTTCATTATAAAGTCTCTTTTGGTCCATTTATACCTCTCCTTTCCTCAAAATTTCAACTTTTAGGACAATAAATCAAGATTTTGTGGTAACTTTCACACGTTTATGCAAGACATGTGATAATAAATGAGTATTTGAAGTATTCAAGCTGAATGAACTATCCATATAACAGTTTACTGACTCCATGGAGGTTTCAACAAGTCCTTACGTAAAACTTAAATTTACGCCGCGCTCCAGAGAGGGACATAAAAAGCTTCCCTTTTAGTAAATAATTTTTTGTTACTGCTTCAAAATAATTTCATTTACTTATTACTGTATATTTATTAAAGTATTCCTTAGGAAAAGTTTTCTATTATAGCAAATAATAAGAAATAAGGAGAAAAGTAAGAAAAAACCACCGAATATGGCTTGCCCTGTCTACTAATATCAGGGTTTCCTCTGGCGGTCGCCATTTTCGAATTTTGCGAAAAAAAAATTGTGGCGATTAAAATTCATTATTGGCAGAAGAATTTGGCGAAAGAAATAAAACAATTCGATTTCATCCATCTTGTTTACTTTTTCAGGTTTCTCGAACTCTTCCTGATCAGACAATATTCGGAATTCACCTTGAACTCGTTACGACTTTGACAGAAAAATCAATAATCAGCTGAGTGCATTTTATAGCTGTAGGCAACAATGGACTAATTAATAAAGGTGTTGATTGTATTATTTTACGAAATGATGTGGTTAAATGGCGTCACATGTCACCTAAAGGATTTATTTACAACTTTGCAACGCACGTGTTTGAAGCATAGTTTTACGTCTCCTCGTTTTCTATTTAACGATGGTCCGGAAAAGAAAACTGTTGTTATGACGAAAACTGTCCAAAAGCAAGTTTGCTTGTCTACTTTCCAATAAGTAATAACATAAACGGTACCAATTTTTCTCCACGAGACATTTTTTTCCACGTAATTTTCAAGTGATAGTTAACTTTAAGTGTTGACACCTTTTCACAACTGTCGCCATTGCGTGTACATTCGTGTGCTATGTTAGTTAACAGCTATATTTTATAGTAGATGTTATTTCATTACATTTTATAATATGCAAAAAAAAGTAACACCTGAAGATGAATAATGTCAGTTTAATGATAAATAACATAATTACATGAATTCAATTTTCTATTTGCAAATTTGCTAAGCAGCTTAAATAACATTCGATATACTCATGTCTACCTATTTCTCTGCAAAGTGCTAAACGGTTAAGTAGAATTTGAATTTTTCGAATCTCTTCATTAATGCAAAGGGTTTATTTATCAAACCAATCCGGTACACACGAGATATTTACAAACGAAACAGAAAACTATATAAAGAGGAGGTTTAAATTGCATCTAATACAATTGCGTAACTAATGAATGCAATGTCTACAGTATCAATTAAATGTTGCATGCGCACTTGATAATGGGCAAGTGTTACTATCGGAGGACTGTAAAAAAATCGTTCCATTATATACGCTCAGGCATTGACTTAACTTTCCAATCTTTCATTTTCGTTGAGATCATTCACAATGTAAATCAAATTTAGAAGCACGATTATATGCTCGTCAAACGAAGTTTATATATCGTAGAAAATTCGAAAAAAGGTTTAAGTTTGAACAAATAAAAGAGTATCAACAATTAACATGTAATGATTTTATTCACATTTGTAGTATATCATGTATATTGAAAACATCCCTTTTCAAACAGAAATTCAAAGTTACTTGCATGAGGTGATGTCATTTTTCGTGCTTATATAACATCCTTATTGCATGACGTAACTTTTTGTTTTGTATTTTGAATTCCATGTAAAACCATGTACAATATGTTTATATTTGGGGTCTACAGTTTTTATGTGGTGTTTTACATTACTGTATTCCTCTTTTGTCCATTTTTGTTTGTTTTTTGCCATAGCATTGTCAGTTCGTTCTTAAACTATGAGTTTGACTATCCCTTTGATACCTTGCGCCTCTCTTTTAATTGCAGACAAAGATATATTAAGTATTGTTTAGTTGTTATTTACGTTTTACATTGTTTTACATGGAAATTGTAAGTAAAACAAAATTACGGAAATAATTTGTTACTACTAAAATCGTCAACGTAGGAATTTCCGTGGTAAATAAAATTTCATAAACATCAAAGAGGTCATGTCGTTGATGAGAAATTATTTCTCTAATTTGTTAAAGCTGCTTGTTTATTCTACATTTTAAATATAAATTAAAATAATTCTTTTTACGGAAATATCCATTTCACAACTTGATCTCAATACCCGTGTAAGCGGAAGTATTGATACTTTGCCTAGTTTCTAACAAGTATGAAAAGTCTTTTGCCTTCACGCACAAAAGGATGAATCTTTTATTGATCGTAAACATTAAAGTTATGAGACTAGTTTTTCTAGTTATAATTTACAATCGCATGTAAACAACAATATTGTTTAAGTTAAAAGCTATATGAGGGTAGTTTCTACTATTACGACATTATATAAAATAAGAAGATGTGGTATGATTGCCAATGAGACAACTCTACACCAGAGACCAAATGACACAAAAGTTAAATTAGGCATGCAATTCGGTTGTATGTTTCTTCCACTTCTATAAAAATCAAAGAAACAACTGTAAATGGAAAAAGGTTTCATCCATAAAACATAATATTTTAAGATAAAAAGATAAATAATGTCAGATTATTAATATATAGATATATTTGAAATATCATATACATTTTATTTTCCAATCAACAGAACTAACATTAGATAACTAACTTTTAAATGCAAAGTACTAACATGTTCAATGAAGAAATGTCTATTAAAATGTATTTCTATTATCAAATTGAAGCTTTATAACATATCCATTGAAAAATGAACATTTCCTATAATTGTTTACATCCACTTCGTTCGAACTTTGGTGGATAGTTGTCTCATTGGCAATCACACCACATCGCCTAATTTTTATATTCAGCTATGACAAAATCCTATTCCCAACTAAATCGCATTGTGTGTAAAACAACCATATTGTTTCCATTGTTTACACTAAACATAAACACAAATATTAGGCGAAGTTAATTCGAATAAACCTAGTATCTTTACTTCAAACGTAAGAAATTTACCATGAAAAAAAGTTAAAATATAATATATTTAAAACGATGTTACAATATAATACGTTACATACGTGCAGAAAGTTTTATAAATCTTGTTTCAAAGATACAAACTCACACGAGCATGTAGTTACAATTTAGTAATCATATTTCAATCACAAGAGACCTTTTTCTATGAATAAACGTTCCATAGTAAGTGTACCACTTACAGTCGTAATCGATACGTCTGATCTCACAATGTACACCTCAGTTTTGTGAAATGGTTCTATTTTAAAGATTTTGACCAAAATTGTGAGCTTTTACATTAATTTTCCTTGAAAAAATCAGGATAAATTCTGCCACATGCCCGAGTCAGAAACATTGTGGGAATTTAACTCATGGCTTTTCTTTATCATGTTTATGTTTTAGTGTATTAATAAGATGTAAGTGTCATTTTTTTTACGTGTAATTTTAGGACATTTGTTTTACACTCTCAGCAATTTCGTGCTTGATATATTGTTAATCACTATGCTATTTTAATAGACTATAAGTATCTTAAATTTTAACCAGAACTTGATAAAAATTTTAATATTATAAGATTAAATTTTACGTGTTCTTAACAATATTATACGTGTTTTTAACAATGTTATAAAAATAACCCCTATCCCAAATGTTAACCAGAAAAGGGTTTAGTTATCACGTACTTACATATAAATCGGTTTAGACATTGCATAAGGGTCTTACCGTCATTTTAGTTCTATTATCAAATTAATCTTATAATATTTTAATTTTATTTTCTAGAGGTTAATGATGTGTAAACTAGGACTTATATATGAAGGTTTTGAGTTTAACTTATTTTTATAGACAATACGTATCTGTTTGGTCTTATTGTTATTGTGCTGCAGTCTTATTGACGTTTAACCTATATCTCTTAATTTTCATATTTGGACAATTTATAAATAACAATTGATTAAAAAAGTTAAGTTGTATCCGTGAATACCATTTTTAATAGTTATGCTGATGAAATGTAATTGTTAAATCGCTTTTGCTGCATCATATTTTTTTTTTATCGAAATGCAAAATTGAAATCTTTGTTGTCTTAATATAGAATAATAATCCAGTAGGTTACATGTTTTTCTAGAGGTTAATGATGTGTAAACTAGGACTTATATGTGAATGTTTTGAGTCAGCGTTCCAGATTAAACATCAATAACGTCTAGAAAATGTGATTTATCCATATGATTCTACATCCAAACATTCGCATTTTCGTCACTTAAATCACAGTTAACATGTCGTTACTAAGGAGTAAGCCGCCATATTGACTTGCTGACATCCATAAATTGTCAATTTAATCAGAAAAGCGTTTTATTAACACGTACGTTCACATAAAAGTGTTTACACATTGAATAAGGGTCTTACCGTCATTTTGTTTCTAAAGTTTTAATTTGTTTTCTTATTCGAGGCATAAATTACCTTAGCCGTATTTGGCACAACTTTTTGGAATTTTGGGTCCTCTATGCTCTTCAACTTTTTACGTGTTTGGCTTTATAACTATTTTGATCAGAGCGTCACTGATGAGTCTTATGTAGACGAAACGCGCGTCTGGCGTATTAAATTATAATCCTGGTACCTTTGATAACTATTTACACCACTGGGTCGATGCCACTGCTGGTGGACGTTTCGTCCCCGAGGGTATCACCAGCCCAGTAGTCAGCACTTCGGTGTTGACATGAATATCAATTATATGGTCATTTTTATAAATTTCCTCTTTACAAAACTTTGAATTTTTCGAAAAACTAAGGATTTTCTTATCCCAGGAAGATTTCCTTAGCCGTATTTGGCACAACTTTTGGAATTTTGGGTCCTCAATGCCCTTCAACTTTTTACTTGTTTGGCTTTATAACTATTTTGATGTGAGCGTCACCGATGAGTCTTATGTAGACGAAACGCGCGTCTGGCGTATTAAATTATAATCCTGGTACCTTTGATAACTATTTACACCACTGGGTCCACTGCTTGTGGACGTTTCGTCCCCGAGGGTTTCACCAGCCCTGTAGTCAGCAATTCGGTGTTGACATGAATATCAATTATATGGTCATTTTTTTAATAAATTTCCTCTTTACAAAACTTTGAATTTTTCGAAAAACTAAGGATTTTCTCATCGCAGGCATAAATTACCTTAGCCGTATTTGGCACAACTTTTTGGAATTTTGGGTCCTAAATGCTTTTCAACTTTTTACTTGTTTGGCTTTATAACTATTTTGATTTGAGCGTCACTGATGAGTCTTATGTAGACGAAACGCGCGTCTGGCGTATTAAATTATAATCCTGGTACCTTTGATAACTATTTACACCACTGGGTTGATGCCATTGCTGGTGGACGTTTCGTCCCCGCAGGTATCACCAGCCCAGTAGTCAGCACTTCGGTGTTGACATGAATATCAATTATATAGTCATTTTTTATAAATTTCCTCTTTACAAAACTTTGAATTTTCAAAAACTAAGGATTTTCTCATCGCAGGCATAAATTACCTTAGCCATATTTAGCACAACTTTTGGAATTTTGGGTCCTCAATGCTCTTCAACTTTTTACTTGTTTGGCTTTATGACTATTTTGATGTGAGCGTCACCGATGAGTCTTATGTAGACGAAACGCGCGTCTGGCGTATTGAATTATAATTCTGGTACCTTTGATAACTATTTACACCACTGGGTCGATGCCACTGCTGGTGGACGTTTCGTCCCCGAGGGTATCACCAGCCCAGTAGTCAGCACTTCGGTGTTGACATGAATATCAATTATATGGTCATTTTTTATAAATTTCCTCTTTACAAAACTTTGAATTTTTCGAAAAACTAAGGATTTTCTTATCCCAGGCATAGATTACCTTAGCCATATTTGGCACAACATTTTGGAATTTTGGGTCCTCAATGCTCTTCAACTTTTTACTTGTTTGGCTTTATAACTATTTTGATCTGAGCGTCACTGATGAGTCTTATGTAGACGAAACGCGCGTCTGGCGTATTAAATTATAATCCTGGTACCTTTGATAACTATTTACACCACTGGGTCGATGCCATTGCTGTTGGACGTTTCCCCGAGGGTATCACCAGCCCAGTAGTCAGCACTTCGGTGTTGACATGAATATCAATTATATGGTAATTTTTTATAAATTTCCTCTTTACAAAACTTTGAATTTTTCCAAAAACTAAGGATTTTCTCACCCAGGCATAGATTACCTAAGCCATATTTGGCACAACTTTTGGAATTTTGGGTCCTCAATGCTCTTCAACTTTTTACTTGTTTAGCTTTCTAACTATTTTGATCTGAGCGTCACCGATGAGTCTTATGTAGACGAAACGCGCGTCTGGCGTATTAAATTATAATCCCGGTACCTTTGATAACTATTCACACCACTGGGTCGATGCCACTGCTGGTGAACGTTTCGTCTCGGAGGGTATCACCAGCCCAGTAGTCATCACTTCGGTGTTGACATGAATATCAATTATATGGTCATCTTTTATAAATTTCCTGTTTGCAAAATTTTGATTTTTCGAAAAACTAAGGATTTTCTTATCCCAGGCATAGATTACCTTAGCCATATTTGGCACAACTTTTGGAATTTAGTGTCCTCAATGCTCTTCAACTTTTTATTTGTTTGGCTTTGTTATTATGTTGATCTGAGCGTCACTGATGAGTCTTATATAGACGAAACGCGCGTCTGGCGTATTAAATTATAATCCTGGTACCTTTGATAACTATTTACACCACTGGGTCGATCGTCCCCGTTGCTGTTGGACGTTTCGTCCCCGAGGGTATCACCAGCCCAGTAGTCATCACTTCGGTGTTGACATGTATTAAATTATATCCTGGTAATTATATGGTCATCTTTTATAAATTTCCTGTTTGCAAAATTTTGAATTTTTCGAAAACTAAGGATTTTCTTATCCCAGGCATAGATTACCTTAGCCATATTTGGCACAACGTTTTGGAATTTTGGGTCCTCAGTGCTCATAAGTACCTTTGATTTTACTGGGTTGTGTGGCTTTGTTATTATTTTGATCTGAACGTCACTGATGAGTCTTATATAGACGAAACGCGCGACTGGCGTATTAAATTATAATCCTGGTACCTTTGATAACTATTTACACCACTGGGTCGATGCCGTTGCTGTTGGACGTTAAGTAGCCATATTTGGCCCGAGGGTATCACCAGCCCAGTAGTCAGCACTTCGGTGTTGACATGAATATCAATTATATGGGCATTTATTTAATAAATTTCCTCTTTACAAAACTTTGAATTTTTCGAAAACTAAGGATTTTCTCATCGCAGGCATAAATTACCTTAGCCATATTTGGCACAACTTTTGGAATTTTGGGTCCTCAATGCTCTTCAACTTTGTACTTGTTTGGCTTTATAACTATTTTGATCTGAGCGTCACTGATGAGTCTTATTTAGACGAAACGCGCGTCTGGCGTATTAAATTATAATCCTGGTACCTTTGATAACTATTTACACCACTGGGTCGATGCCACTGCTGGTGGACGTTTCGTCCCCGAGGGTATCATCAGCCCAGTAGTCAGCACTTCGGTGTTGACATGAATATCAATTATATGGTCATTTTTATAAATTTCCTGTTTACAAAACTTTGAATTTTTCGAAAAACTAAGGATTTTCTTATCCCAGGCATAGATTACCTTAGCCGTATTTGGCACAACTTTTGGAATTTTGGGTCCTCAATGCTCTTCAACTTTTTACTTGTTTGCCTTTATAACTATTTTGATCTGAGCGTCACCGATGAGTCTTATTTAGATGAAACACGCGTCTGGCGTATTAAATTATAATCCTGGTACCTTTGTAACTATTTACACCACTGGGTCGATGCCACTGCTGGTGAGCGTTTAGTCCCCGAGGGTATCACCAGCCCAGTAGTCAGCACTTCGGTGTTGACATGAATATCAGTTATATGGTCATCTTTTATAAATTTCCTGTTTGCAAAATTTTGATTTTTCGAAAACTAAGGATTTTCTTATCCCAGGCATAGATTACCTTAGCCATATTTAGCACAACTTTTTGGAATTAAGTGTCCTCAATGCTCATAACTTTTTACTTGTGTGGCTTTGTTATTATTTTGATTTGAACGTCACTGATGAGTCTTATATAGACGAAACGCGCGTCTGGCGTATTAAATTATAATCCTAGTACCTTTGATAACTATTTACACCACTGGGTCGATGCCATTGCTGTTGGACGTTTCCTCTCCGAGGGTATCACCAGTCCAGTAGTCAGCACTTCGGTGTTGACATGAATATCAATTATATGGGCATTTATTTAATAAATTTCCTCTTTACAAAACTTTGAATTTTTCGAAAACTATAGATTTTCTCATCGCAGGCATAAATTACCTTAGCCATATTTGGCACAACTTTTTGGAATTTTGGGTCCTCAGTGCTCTTCAACTTTTACTTGTTTGGCTTTATAACTATTTTGATCTGAGCGTCACCAATGAGTCTTATTTAGACGAAACGCGCGTCTGGCGTATTAAATTATAATCCTGGTACCTTTGATAACTATTTACACCACTGGGTCGATGCCACTGCTGGTGGACGTTTCGTCCCCGAGGATATCATCAGCCCAGTAGTCAGCACTTCGGTATTGACATGAATATCAATTTTATGGTCATTTTTATAAATTTCCTCTTTACAAAACTTTGAATTTTCGAAAAATTAAGGATTTTCTCATCCCAGGCATAGATTACCTTAGCCATATTTGGCACAACTTTTGGAATTTTGGGTCCTCAATGCTCTTCAACTTTTACTTGTTTGGCTTTATAACTTTTTGATCTGAGCGTCACTGATGAGTCTTGTATAGACGAAACGCGCGTCTGGCGTATTAAATTATAATCCTGGTACCTTTGATAACCATTAGCACCACTGGGTCGATGCCACTGCTGGTGGACGTTTCATCCCCGAGGGTATCACCAGCCAAGTAGTCAGAACTTCGGTGTTGACATGATTATCAATTATATGGTCATTTTTATAAATTTCCTCTTTACAAACCTTGAATTTTCGAAAACTAAGGATTTTCTTATCACAGACATAGATTACCTTAGCCGTATTTGGCACAACTTTTGTAATTTTGGGTCCTCAATGCTCTTCAACTTTTACTTGTTTGGCTTTATAACTATTTTGATCTGAGCGTCACTGATTAGTCTTATGTAGACGAAACGCGCGTCTGGCGTATTAAATTATAATCCTGGTACCTTTGATAATTATTATGACATATGGGTTTTATAGAAATTATAAATTCTTTTTTTTTAGTTGACTTGTATTTTAGAAAAGAGTTATTTAGCTAGGCATGATGTACAAATGTATAGATAATGCTTCTATCGAGTCTGGTTGAGACTTTTTATGTACGCTTTGTTAAATTGTACCCCTATTTAGGCAGCCTGTTTGAGCCAAAAAAAAAAAAAAAAAAAAAAAACTTTTCATTCTGACCTTTTTAACATGTTTAAAGTATCATTTATCATTTCTGACCTTGATAAACTCAATATATTGATTTTTATCAAAACATTGGAAAACAGGGTATATTATACCAATATTTAACTCAGGTTCAAAATATGATCCTTCTAGTTATAGAGGTATTGCTATTATAAGTTGTATTGGGAAATTGTTTAATTCCATTCTTAATAATAAATTTGATAGTTATTTGACTAAGTTTAATGCAATTCTGAATCACAGATTGGTTTTCAGAAAAAAAAATCAAGAACAGTAGATCATATGTTTATTTTTGAGGACTCTAATTGAAAAGTGTATGACAAACAAAACTTACTTTTACACATGTTTTGTAGATTTTAGGAAAGCTTTTGATTCTGTAGTGCATGAAGCCTTGTTGTGTAAACTACACAGCATTGGGATAGAGGGTCATTTTTATAATATTATTAAGAACATTTATAATAATATTTGTTTACCAGTTTGATTAAATGATGAATTAACAGATAAAATTAAAGCTAACATTGGAGTTAGTCAAGGGGATAATCTAAGTCTCAATCTTTTCAAGATATTTATCAATGATTTGCTGTGTATGTTTGATATATAGAAAGTACAAAACTTTATTGTTAAATGTATGCCGATGATATTGTGCTTCTTTCTACGAGTCAATCAGGATTGAGTAGATGTTTAAATATATTAGAAGAATATTGTAAAGTTTGTGTATTCAGGTTAATCTTAAGAAAAAAGATGTTTAACAAAGGTGGTAAAATGATTAACTTTTATTTTGATGGTTAAGCAACTGAAAATGTTAGAAATTATATCGCGTTTTAGGGGTTATTTTTTTCTGCTTCTTGAAGTAAAAATATCATTTTTACGGCTCGATATGATTTGTATCTAAGGGGTTAAAATCTTTCTTCATGTTAAAAGTACTTTCGGTTAAAACATCCCGAAAATTGATAGTTGTTTATATATCTTTGACCACACAATAAAGCCGAATTTAACATATGGCTCAGAAATTTGGGGAACTTGTACTATCAGTCTTTTAATTTTCGAAATGTCAAACAGACAGCTTCTTTGAAATTTAGTAAGTTTGATTAAGAGAACTTAAGTTCAAAGTTCTACAAATACATTCTCATTAAGGGGTAAATCGGAGTCTAAAATCGTGTAATTTATCTGTTAATGTCCAGGAGAGCTAGGTAGTACTCAATTGAATATTGACATTATTTGTTCTATTCTTAAATGTCTTTTTACAAAGAAATAATGGTTTAGAGGAGGATCAATTGTTAAAACAAGCCCTGGTCACAAGAATGGACACTCACAAATGTATAAGATGTATTGATGTTGATATGAAAAGTTCTGACGTTGAAAAGGTTAAAAATAATTTGAATAGTGGATAAAAGATTTACTGGAAAAATACTATAGACGATAATGCATATGTTAAAAAGGAAATAATTTATTTTATTTATTTTCAAAAAATTGAGTACAATAATTCAATCATTTATTTCTAATGTAATATATCGTAAAATTACTGTATAACTAATACTATATATATATATATATATATATATATATATATATATATATATGTATATGCTCGAAACGAGCCTCTATTTGGATTCAATAAAATTCTAATACTTATTCTTATCCGTGCATGTTTTGTAATTTGAAGAGAGGCGAATGAAACCAAATGAACATTCAAACTCATAAGTGGAAAATAAACTGACAGCGCCATGGACAAAACGAAAAGGATCAAAAGACAAACACTGTGTAGAAGACACAACATCGCAGGTACTCCCTAAGGGTAAGCAGATCCTGCTCCACATGTTTAAAGAATGATATAGAGATTTGTCCAGTTTAAATCCAAAAAATGTCGCGCATGTAAGTACACACCTGGTGATAAGTTTAACTAGGTAGGTCACATTCGAGAAAAAGAGGACAGGTTACGACAATTAGAACGGATCCAACGGCAACTTTGAAACAGATATTTCATAATGTTCAACCAATTCATTATGGCGTCCGTACAATTTTGTTATGTACCCAAAAAGTTTCCTGATGTTACAAACAACTTCCATTATGCACTTGAAGCTCTAGATCCACTACTGATGCAATATTTTATTGAACAATAATGACCAATGTTCGGGGTGAGGGGTGATATTTCTTGTCTTTGAAGAGGAGTCTTGAAATTATTTTCGTACCAAAAGGTGGGAACATAAAACAAATAAGAAAAAAAGCCAGAGTTCCCTGCAATGGTCCCTCAAATTAGGGGAAAAGTCAGTCCCTTAGTACATTTACATTGTTTTACTGAAGTTAAAATTTTGTCAAAAAAAATATCTAAATTATAATGTATATGGACTCCGCCCTCATATTATATATCAGTCCTTTTTCACTCATTATTCTGATCAAGTTGGTCAACCAATGCAGTTTTTGTTATCACTTATATTTGATAGTGCTTATTTTCACAGTGCATTTTAATGAGCAAGATTTTTTTCTTCACGAGTTCAATACAAAATCAATGAATAGATAATGTCAATCATGACAAACACATTTTTTTTTTTGGTGGGGGAATACCCATTAAATTCTTCAAAACACATCAATCGACTTTTAAACAAGATGGCAGGTAAAATAACTTAAGATTTAAGCTTAAGTAAAATTAGGTATTTCATATATGTTTCAAATGAAAAATAACTTTCATTAAAAGGAATTCATAATTGAAAATGTATGTTTACATTTAAATCGAAAGCCTATTTTTATATACTAATGTGTAAAAATTTCCATTTTCTATCATATGTCTTCAAGAAATTCCATTCGCCAGTTAGACTTGTATTAGAGAAAGGAATACTATAACTGTACATGATGAATACAGTGTCTATATCATATCGGGTCTATTTTAGGCAAGTGTTGTTAAACTGTCTCTATAATGACAATTGTTACATGCTTTATTATACTCAACAATAATAACTTCTATTAAGATAACGAGAAAAAAATGTATGAAAAGTAAAAATGAAAAAAATCCGGTATATCTAAAGAAATGGAGAAATTATTTTGAATACTTATTTTTGATGAACAGCATGATTGTGTATGATTAATTGATATTGATTGATACGGCTATTATCATGATTAATATCTGCCATTTCGATCAATACATCAACATCATTTGTGTATCTTTTGTTCTTCTACCTATTTATAAAGGTATGCATATACAAAAAAATAAAACGATTGAATCGGTAATCAAATGAGTGGCATAGTTATCATGTGAATCTAAATTGAATAACAACACAAAACACAAAAAGAACTGAAACAAAATATTCCTTACACAGTTTACTCCAGATATTGCATTAAGGGAGTTCACTATTAGCAATTGATGGTCTTTTCTATCAATTTCTTCTGGAGGCCTCTGTGGCGGAGTGATCTGAGTAATGAGGCTACATCACTATCCCGCCAACATTGTGGACGTGGGTTCAACTCTAATTTTAATTGACTAGGCTTGTCAGTTTTCCTTTCGGTTGTTCAATCTTGGCATTCCGGTCCTCTTCACAAACAGTTATCACAAAAATCTAGCACAAATTGTTGACAATGTCGTTAGACACCAACAATTAATCAATCAATCAATCCGTCGTGTTGCTAATGTTAATACAAACCTGGTGATAAGTTTCATTAAGTAGGCCGCTGTTGTTAGCTATAGTATGCTATATAATGCCTCGAATGCCTCGAATGTTCATAATGTAAAACAGTTCAATAAAGGCAACAATAGTATGCAGCTGTTCAAAAGTCATAAATCGATTAAGAGAAAACAAATCCTGGTTACAAAATTAAACCAAGGGAAACACATCAACTAAAAGAGGAAAACAACACAAGCAACAAAAATACTGAACTGCAACAACAACAAACGCCAACATACATGGAGACGGACTATTTGATAACAACAACCATATTCCTGACTTGTAAAGGACATTTTAGAAAAATGGTGGGTTGAACCTGGTTTTATGGCAAGCCAAACCTTCCGCTTATATGACAATGTTAACAAATACCACTAAAATGACAACACTACGTGACAGGAATACAGTCCAAACAAACGCAAGAACACTTAGCACAGAGAAGTGCATAAATAAATAATATAATAGTACATTACAACATGTAAACCGCATAATAACAACGGACATTTCTCATGAATGAACGACAGCACAGGACACCACAAACTATAATATCAACGGTTTGACAGTGATGTATGTACAAAATAATAAATTTAAACCAATATAGCAGAAAACGGCAAACGACAACCACTAGTATACAGGCTCCTGACTAGGGACAGATACACACTCATAATTTGGCGGGTTATCAATCTTTGCGAGCTCTCGAATCTCCCCAAACCTGGAACAGTTGTATAGATCAACATCAAAACAAACTTTAAAATTCAGTTCAAATAGGTTTGACACGTCAGATTGACAAAAAGTACATGGTAAAATAAAAAAAATACAAAACAAAACAAACTGGCAGACATATTTATCATACACATTTACTTATTGAGTAAATTCTATGTTGCATGCAGTGGCAATTACAGACGAAATAGGACCCATGTCTTATGTTTACACGACTCTATGTGAATTATGTTTTTTTTTTTCAGGGGGGGGGGGGGTAATTCGAATTCAATAGTTTGTTTATTCTATTGAAAACATTAAAGATTATATCTATCACTCTTTGGTCACACAATATTCTGATTCAGTTGGTCAAAAAATCAGTCATATGTGATAGAAACGTATTTTCACAGTGCATTTTAATGTAGCTAGGATTTTCCTCACAAAGTCAATACAAAATCAATAAAAAATAATGTCAATCATGGCAAAAAAGAGATAACGTCCATGAAGGTGATAATGTTATGTGTCATTCAAAATATTAACGAAAGTAAATGTTTGGGAATACCCTTTTCACCACTTTAACCTCAATTAAACTAACAAGATGGCAGGTAAAATTACTTATGATATAAGCCTCAGAAAAACTTTATATATTACATTTGTTCCAGAGGAAAATTGAAATGGATTTAAAAGAAATTTATATTAATTCAATGAATAATTAGAAATTTACATTTATATTTAAAACGAAAAATAATTGGTTTTATGTTTAAGTTTAAAGATAAGCCTCATATGAATATATTTTAGATTATATTAAAACAAGCGGAAAGAATGACAATTTCCAGGGTTTGTTTCACCTTTTTCAGAAGGAAATGGTTAGACCATTGCAAATCATATATGGCATACTTCTTCACAATGCAGACTCACATGAGCCTGTTCTTCCTTATGTTCTTTATAGATGACTTTGCCATAATGATTAAAGAATTAACATGATTTAGACTAAATTATTGACAATGCTGTTTAGCATCAACAATCAATCAATCAATCCCTTTGTGATATAATTTTTTTTTTAAATTGAAATATGATATTATTTTGTTGATTTGCTTGGCGAAGTAACAGCTTTTTATGCTCCTATATTCTGTACCCGTCGTGTTGCTCATGTTAATACAACCCCGGTGATAAGTCTAATTCGGTAGGCCACAACTGTAAGTATAGTGGACAAAATTTACATAAAATCGATCTGGTGTATGTACTACACTATGATATTATTACGTGATTATAACTGTATTGGCCTGAGGCGAAGCCGAAGGCCAATACAGCTGGCCGAGAACCAATATCAAGGTTAATACAGAAATATCACGTAATGATATCTTTATAACTTAACTTCAGTGTTACTGGGTTTTGTTGTGTTTTATTTCCTTTCAAAAGATTTTAACATGTTTCACCTTGAAATTGAACTATCCAAATCTGAGTTACTCAGTTTCCTATTATAAGCTGCAATGGCATATTGATCTGGTGCTGTTTGGAAGTGTCTTCTACATTGTTTTGATGATTTGTTAACCTTTTCAGTCACTATAAAGTGTTATGATACATATGTAGACGCAACACATAAATAGTAATTGGAAAGGTACTGCCATTGGTATGAGGGATTCAGAAACAATAGGATTAAATAAAACTAGGAGTTGAGTATGATTGCCGATGAGACAACTATCCATAGACCATGGCCAAAGAACAAAGACGTGAACAATAGATTACAGGTCATCCTTCAACAATTCATATGACTGGTTCGGGTTGAAAATATATAATACCTCACAAAAAATACATGAGTAGCGAAAGTAAACTGTAAATCGAAATGCACCCATTAGGCTGATAAATGTTTTAAATAGTTGTGAGGTCGACAAGAAATTAGCTTTGTGACAATCTACAGACTCGTTGACCGAACCTGAAATATTTCAATTGTCTGCTTACAAAATTCTTGTTTTAATGAATGTGATCGTCTTCAGCCTAAAATATATGCCACGCTGAACGTTTCGGCATGTTTATGGTGAGTAAATAAAACATCGTCTGCCAAAAGAAAGTTTACATTACGTTTGTGTTTATCATGACTTTCGATATAACAGCTAGAGACGTTCAGAAATCCTGTACTGGCTGCATCAGAACTCTTCTTATACGAAAAAAAACATATTGGCCGAGTTTTCTGTATTGACCGAGTTGACACTTTTGTATTACATAGGCAGTGTTCATCATATTAAGTCCAATAACAGAGTGGTTACTTAATAAAATAAGTATAAACGAATATGGTAGTCGACAGCAAACGGCAACCACTGATATATTGACTCGGGACCTAAAGGAGGAGACATAAAACAAATAAGAAATTTCCAGAGTTCCTTCACAGGTCCCCCAATGGAAGAAAATGAACAGTTCCTTAGTACATTTTACTATAGCTAAAATTTTGTCAAAAAGTAAAAGTTGGTCAACAAATGCGATTTTCGTTATCAGTCATATTTAATAGAAGTTTATTTGTACAGAGAATTTTAATGTAGCAAGAATTAAAATTCACAAGTTTAACATTAAATCAATGATAAGATAAAGTTAATCATGATAAAATAGTGATTAAGTACGTATAGGTGCTAATGTTATGTTCGGTTCAAAATATCAAAGAAAGTAGATGTCTTGGGGATATCCATTCCATCCCTAAAAAAACCCTCATTGGACTTTTCAAAATATCAACGAAAGTAGAATTTTGGGATTACCCATTTAATCTCTCAAAAATAAACCTCAATCGACTTTTAGACATGACGGCAGGTAAATTAATTTAGGATATAAGCTTCAGTGAAATTGTGTATTTAAAATACGTTTGAAATGAAAAATAAATTAAATTAACAGGAATTAATAATTGAAAATGTATGTTTACATTTAAATCGAAATAAAATTGTTTTTGTATTAAAACGGATAGAATGACATTTTTTAGGCTAGTTTCATTTTTTCAAAATGAAATGGTTAAACCATGACATATGATATATGGCATACGTCTACACGATGCTGACTTGTTCTATGTTACAGATGACTTTGCCATCATGTTTAAAGTAACGAAGGAACATGTTACAAGTGATGACATAGAACCATATGATATTGTATGGTTCTATCAAGATAAGAAATGTTGATGCTGTTCCGTATCTAGTAAGCCAGTATGGCGTAGTGTGACGGTTAACATCAGTAATCAATCGATCAATCAATCCTTCTGTAGTACAACGTTCTTTATATTCAATAATGAAATTATTTTGTTATTTTCGGAGTGAATTAACAGCTTTTCTCTTGATTGTGTCCTATTTCATGTTATATCCTATAATACATTTGACATTTGACCGTGATCCTTGGGGAGGTCATGTGATTCTCTCAGTTTTAGTTTGTTACCTTGATTTATCTTTTCATTTTCGATAAACGAGGTTTTGACGCATGTGAACTACTGATACCTGAAATTCATTGATATTTTAATCAATGAATTGGAGTACCATTCATTCAACTTTGTACTATCTATTATGTTATTAAACCTCCAGGGTACAACCTGAAAGCTGATAAGATACTTGACTTTCCCGTGAAAAGTAGGGTTTTACATTTTATAATGTAAATAAGTCTTTTCGAGGAAGTACTAATGCAGTGCATATGGTCACACCAGATTTAAATAGCTGTCTTATATGTCGCCACAAAGTTACCATAACCTTGTATCTACTTTAATACTCAACCTCTTAACCCCTTCTCTGTAGTGTGTAATGAGTCTTTTTTGCTTTTCTAAACTTCTTACATATTCTTGGATTTTCAAACAATCTGTTGTTTTGCATAAGGTGTCCATTCTGTCTTGTCGGATATACTTTATTGCCAAAAACAGCAGATAATCATATGGTTTCTCCAATGAACAGAGTACTTTTCAGGTTATGGTTCTAAATATTTGTCTTACCTTATTTAAGTATATAACAAAATCAGCAAAAATTTCAATCAAAGAATACTCTAAAAACGGTACACTTAGAAATCACGGAAAAGGCGATAAGCAAGTAACACAATGTAACTATTAAACCAGCCGCAGCGCAGTGCTTTGAACGAGTAATGTCTGGTGTCGTCCCCCTTTTTCACGACTATTCTATTTCCTCTCGTCTGATACACCTTTGCGCATTTTATCCCGTTTAATCTGCGGAACGTTTTGCGCATAAACTTTTGTTGAAAATGTCACCGCCATAAGTACACTCTATAGTACAATTTTAGGTAAATTGCACCGGCGTCATGTTTCGAGCATACCAGACCCAACCACCCATGATCATGGAAGAAAATTATCGACACCTTGGAAGAATACATCCACTCTTCAATGGTTCCCAAAATCTCACTGAAAATTTCACAAAAACAAACAACTTACATTTTAATGTTGTGTTTTTGTTGTGTCGTTGTTCTCCTCTTATATTTGATGCGTTTCCCTCAGTTTTAGTTTGTAACCCGGATTTGTTTTTATCTCTATCGATTTATGAGTTTCGAACAGCGGTATACTACAGTTGCCTTTATTTAGAACCCGTTGTGATTTTGTTTTTGTTTTTTGAAAAGATATTAAAATTCCACATCTTTGAGCACACCTATTCTTACACTTAAAAGTGTCTGACGAACAGTATTGGAGATAAAGATGTTCATTGATAACGGTGGAGTGTTTTTTTTTCGTATATTTTAGATTTGTTTTCTATTGATACCAAAAACGTAGACAAAAGTCAGAAAGAAAAGATTAAAAAAATATACCGAACGGCAAGTGAAATGCCATGAAGAATAAAGAGTTCTTAAACACCCTCCATCTGTTTCTCTTCATATTTAAAAAAAGGAATATGTATGTCTTAGCATAAACATTGAATATATTCAACATGCTCCGTAGTTTATCATCCCTTTCGTAACAGCAAACTGGCTAAAACTAACTTCTAATGGTCCCAACCAAGCCACTGCAACGATAATTGCGAATTGTGCTTGCATGTCTTATGTAGAATGTATTAAATGATATGTGTCCATTCTATTATACATCGCACAGTTATAGTATGTTAAACCTGGATAACACCATGTACAGAAATTAATGTATACACATATTTCTTATGAAAACACCGTTGTCCAACTAAAGAACAACACAATAGGAGTTAGACTTTTTTGGGAAAGACGGTTTTAATTTACACTTTGAGACGATCCAAGATTTAAAGGCTACCTGTAATTGTAATTGTTGTCCTAATCGTAGGTGTATGACAGTTTCCGCAAATGGAACAAGAAGACCATCACTGATACTCGTGAAGTTGAGGGATCGTTAGATCCATGTTCTTGAAACGAGAGGGTTGTGTTTTCATTTCGTGATGAAGCTTCTAACGTTGAAGTTTTTTAAACTATGAGAAATTGATTGAACAAACAGAGACTATAACTTTATACTATAAAATATAATTCATTGACGCCTACAACCAACCAGACTAAATATTCTAACGATACACAGACGTCAGTAAATATACAATAGCAAACATTCGAATAGGTGACTCGAGCGCGGTTGGTGATTAAACAACATGTACGTATACCGAATTACTAGGTGTTTGTAGGCTGTTGTTCAAAATAACGCAATTCAGGCGAAATGAGGTCGTTGAAATTAAGCGTACACAATAGTAATTTAACAGAATGTTTTATCACATCTATAATGATATTATGATAGTAACATCTTAAACTATAACCAAAAGAGCTATGATGAAATATGTAATAAAACAGGTAACAATTGTTTTTATCACATCTTTAATGATACTTACTATTGATGCAAATGTGAAAAAAAAAAAATATGTAGAACATGCATATTGTTTAAATAGCATAAAACTGTGGTCGTCGGAGTGATAATTTGCAGATCGGTGTCAAGCGTAGATATAAAAATACAAAACGTGTAGATTTCTATGTAATAATATATAAATAGACTTAAAGTAACTCGATTCTCATTTATAATAAACACTGATCGCTACCTCCGTATAGATTACAGTATGATAACATGCCAAATAATCAACATGTTTAAATTTATTTGCTCTAAAACACTTATGTGCTGATATATAAATATATATTCCAATAGATCATATTTCTAAGAGCCCTCAGCTACCTATCTGTAATAAAGCACACTATTCCGCTCCATTACTCAACTTCACAACTCCACTCCACTCCATTTTTAAGTATATGCCAAAAATATTCCACAATTCATGGGAGAGACTACTCTTATTTTACCACCTGAGTCCCGATGTTGGAAAAATAGTATAAAACCTAAACAATGTGAATCATTTTGTAATCACCAAACCTGTTTTGTGTAGGAATGAAAATATCGCGTGCACCATCATATTTCGAAGTGTCAATCCGATAAATGATGGCTTACATTTGACAAGAAGTGGAACGGCCAATAACACAAGTATAGTTCCGCTACTAACCAAATTGATAATGAATCATAAACTCTTATTATTCTCGAAATCTTCACTGTTTCCATGACTAATGATTCAAATTTTACTTTAAATAATATAAATGCAACACATTTCACAAATAAGAAATTTCACTTTCAAATACGAAATTTCAGATGTCTATATAGTTTTAATTTACTACTGAGTGGTTTTAATATCATGTTTTTGCTTTGCAGATAACATAACACAAAGTATATCAACAGAACTATATAGTTATATGTGTCAAAATATAGTAGGATCTGAAGATCATGTTAACCAAATCAGGTTGATGAACGCAACCAGGGATAGTTTATCAATTTATGACACTGCAATAGGTATAACAAGTGGAAGTTATGGGGAAGGTCTTAATATGCGAGGTAGTGATTTCGACATTATGTTTGTTCAACGAAAAATGAAGGTTTATGACTTGAAACCCCGTTTCCATCCAAATATTTCATATCTGTCAATGGATACAGAAGATGTTAAACCTGGATTTACTCAGTTGAGACTAGAGTATTGCAGCGATCAGACTTTATTTGAGAACTGTGTACAGTTCGGTAATAAGCATTATCTCTCAAGCACATTATGGAAACAGCACTTCATGGTTAGCATGCCATTGGGTAAGAACTATAGAATTCATGGACCGTGTATATCTGACAAACATGAATTTACTGACGTTGCCGAATGCTTACATTGTAAAACGTGGATACCAACTGCAGAAAACTGGATAAAAAGATCGAATAACTCATGGCCAAGTTATAATGTTAAAAAAAGTATTATAAAACACGGAGTACTTTTTGTACCAATCGGAGTAAAGGGTTCATCAAAAGAGGATATAGAATGGCGACTTTCATTTTCCATCGGTGAAAAACTTTTAATAAATACCTTTACACACACTCAACTACTGTGCTATGCTCTTTTAAAGATTCTTTTAAAAGATGTTATTGCTTCTAATTTTGAATGTAAAGAATTACTCTGCTCTTATTTTCTAAAAACTATTCTGTTTTGGATCTCTGAAGAACTGCCACAATCCACATGGACACCTGACAAACTAATATCATGCTTTATGCAATGTTTTAGCAGACTTATCTATTGCGTTGAGTATTCAGTTTGTTTGCATTACTTCATTCCAGAGAACAATATGTTTGAGAATAAAATTGAGGCCCGTGCTCGAACAATACTTTTAGAAAAACTGTATTCCTTGCATAGTTACGGTTGGCAATGCATTTTATTCTCAGATCAAGTATCTAATTTTTATGCATCAATGGGGTATTTTCACATAGATCAGCACCGATTGTATGTGAATGAAGTAAAAAGAACTAATTCTCTTTCAATACAATGGGCAAAAACTTTTTTCCTTAAGGGCTTCAGAATGAATAACGCATTGTTTAGGTCGTCATTTAAGAGAGGAATACAAAAGGCAGTTACATGTGACCAATCTACAATAAAATACTCATATATATATTACATGTCAATGTTGAATTCATTGCGTGCCCAGTCTATTTCACTTAATGGTGCAAACAGTAACAATAAATACCAATACCGACAGTACAAATCCTGTCTAAGTACTCTGCTACAGAATATCTATCATGACGCTGTATCCGGATGGCTGATGTTAGCTTCGTTCTTTTATAAAGAAAAGCAGTACTCCAAAGCTTTACGCATTATCATGTATTCTATACCGAAATGTTCCTATGAAAAGATGTACAGTGAAATGAAAATGGCGGACAGTCATCAACAAATATTAAAATGGAAATCACTCCAGAAGAAGAGTATTGTTCATTCGTGGAAATTTATTCTTATAGATGATATGATTTTTGAACAGAACTCTGCATTAATACCAGATGAACTACAAATAGAAGTGAACGATCAACCGCTTGCGATTCCATCTTCAGCGTATGCTTATTTCCTTTGGTTTCTTTGTCATTATCATCTCAATAACGTCAGCAAATGTCAGGATATCCTCAAAGATCTACGATTTGAGATTCTAAACAAAAAACATCTAATGGCTAATCTGTTATTAATTGTTCTAGGCCATAATCTTCTTGGTGTCGCTTTTCAAATATTAGGTGATACTGAATCCGCACGTCAATTGTTCAGAGAGTCCGTTGCATTTTTCCCGGATCCTTCCATAAATCAAGCCGTTAAGAGACTTCGGTTAATGAGTTAATTGTGTAATCTGTGCAGTCAGTTATCATGATGCTACTGTATTTGTTCTGTTCTTGCAGATAGCAAAATATCTGAAACTTCATTAAATATGTTACCAGTTCATGTATTTCTTTCCAAGAAAGGGTATTGCACTAGTTTACTATTATATAAATCTGCAGTCGAATGATATATAGAAGCTATAACATTCTGCATAGAAATGACGCCTGTATTCCTATATTTGAATCTGCTATTGGTCTGGAATTGTTGTTCTCTAATTGTAAAAAAAATGTTATTCTATTAAAATGCTGTGCTATATTGTTTGTTTTCATCTTTTTTTCTAACGTACTAAGCTATAGTTACTAGCATTCATTTTAAGATTTGATATTGCTGTAGTTCACTCAGATTGGAGAGTCAATATCGTAGCTCAACGTTAAGAAGTTATGCACAAAAGAAGCATACATTTGTACATGTACCTTTTTGTGATCATTATTTGTTTATATCTGCCATAGTTTTATGAGCTTTATCTCAATTCTGAAATTTTGTAAATTCTTCGAATGCAGTTTAAACGTTCAATATATACATGATGTAAACAATAAACTTACAATGCGGAACATATAAATTGTATTTGTACTCTCTACGAAAAAGGAGTATCTTTGTAAGTTTTGACAATCAGTGGATCCGAATGTTTACCAAATCTTCTCTTTTGTTTCTTATCTGATTTTTGGCGCGGAAGGAGCTGGTAACCTGAGCAAACCATACACTTTACCATTGTTGTATGGGCAGATGAGGTCTGTCATTTATCAACAATCAACTTCAAATGAATTCTGAAATATCTTTGCTTGTTTATTTTGACTGAGCCCATCAAGAACTTTCTAACAAGGGAATGTAAAACAAATGAATACACGAATTTTGCCTTAGTTCAGTTGTCCAAGCGGAAAGCAGAGCTGAATGAAAACAACATGTAATAAAATTGTTACTGAAGGCAAGCTTTCAGTCCTGTATCTGTTGAGAAGGACATACTGCCGCATTAAATTATTATATCAACGACTGCACCTTAAAGTACATTTTATATCAGCAACATATGACACTTTTCATCAGCATTAACAAAGTATTAAGCTGAAACTTGTTTCAGGGACAGATTTGAACTTGCATTGACATTTAAGTTGTAAAGGCAGAATATATAAAGTGTGCAATTTAAAACACAACACAACGAGAGAAAAATCAACACACAGATAACCAATAGAATAAGAAAAGATAAACAATGATTCAGAAGAATTCCACGGAAAATTGATTTCTAGCAAAACAAAGCGTGGCAAATACAAAGGATGTATTTTGAGAGCCTGGAAGGGACAGAAGTTCCAGCTCCACTAATGACACCCGCTGAATCTACAGTTAAAATACATTGATGACTCAAATAAGGTGATAATGAAGGAGAAAAGAGTGGTTTGTTGCATGTCTCTTATTAAATCTTTAGACAGTACTAAATTTTCGACCCTTTATTTTGACTTGATATGATAATTTGGTATTAAGGATGTAGTCGGGTGAAATAGAAAAAATAATTTGGAATTTAAAATTGATACTATAAATCAGAAAAGGATTAGTTAAGAAACAAAATCAACTAAAACATGGATAGGTTATAGAATTCCTTTCGAGATATTTGATTTTTTTTAAACGCTGACTCTGGCTTTTACCTTATATTTAGCATTGTCATAATTTGGGTCTCAAATCGTAGAAAAGAAATCTAAATTCTGCTTAAATTTTGTTAATGACTTTTATGAGCTATTAAAGACTTCTATGAAATGAAAAGTGGGTCATATGGGGCAAAATAGTTTACCTGTATCGTAGGAAAAACACACAAAGAGTCTGAGGATCTTACAAAAATTCCTAAACATGAAATGACTACATCCATAAGACGCATTATTTAGGACAAAAGATAGATATTAAATGAGTTTTCGGGTAGAACAAACACAGTCATTCAAATATCCAAAAGAAAACTAAGGGCGAACTAAAAGTTTTTGCTTCACTAGAGACATGCGAAAGTTTGTTTTTGCAAATTGACTTTTCTCGATTGGTAGTTGATATATATATTTTTTTCCGGGCCAGAGAATCGGCATAAATATTTGAATATGTTTTTACCAAAAAAAAAAAAAATCGCTAGTCCTATTCATTAATATTAGATCAACAACTTAACTAAAAATTGTTTTTTTCTGAATTTCCTGCCTATTTGTATAAAATAAATAACGATTGCACCAATTTTGTATGTTTACTTACAACGTGCAGTATACGATCTAGGTCTGTATATTAAATAGTAATATATACTGACGTGCATAGGTTATTGGTCATTACTAGTAAGCATTACAATTTTGGTGAAAACCTTAATTATCTAATACAAGTAGATAAGAAATACAAAATAACAATTTGAATTATTTGACATAAAGTGTATATATCCGATAACCGAGTCCTTGTGATTAATCATGTGAAAGTTGAAAGTAAAAGAAGGCCAATATGAGTTATTAACATCTCTATGTTATTGTCTGACGACAGGTTTATAAGTGCATTACAGTAGTTAGGTCAAGGTAAGAGGTACTGAGTGTGATATTTTTAAAGCTGGCAGCACAGAACCTGTAACAAAATTTCAAACCCATAGCAATTACATAGAGGAACATTATTGTTTTTTTTTCTCTATTCAAGCAATCCAACAATTACTAAACCGGTTGCTGATTTGATTAAATGCCGATTTCACCAGGTGCTGAAGTGACTAATTCGTACTCGATATTATGTATAAATTGTGGTAATTAACTCAAAATCTGAATAAAAAAGTCCGAATGAGATTTATGCAAGGTTTGGGCGACAGTGTCCCTGTTTACACATCAATAGCATCTATAGAAAATGTTTTTAATCATTATAATTCTCAAAAACATTTGCAATTTTTTGTTAAGAATTATTTTCATTGTTTACAATTGACCGGTCAGAATGCACCATTTAATCCTTGACAAACGTATAAGTTTATCAATGTATGCAGACGGCATGAGTGATTGTTGTTTGCTTAACATCGGGTCGCAAATGCAAACACACTGCAGAATAAGGATTTTATTCAGCAAATTACAAATATTTCAATTTCACGAACTTGATAACTCTTGGTAATTTGAAATCGAATTTCTATTGTATAGAAAAGAGTAAAGATTAAACAATTTTATAAAACGAAAGCCCTCTCACATCCTTTTCTGCCCAAATCCGATTTTCGTTTACAGTCATCTTTGATCGAAGTCTTTACTGAGCCAGAATGTGTGTCCTCAAATTCCATTAAAGTTCAATAAACTATGCTTGTCATTCATGACAAAACAGTGCTCGAATATTACATACATGTTACTGTTACGTTTTAATTATAATAAGATCGAAAGTTGATTTAACAAAAATACCCATTTAACACCATATACCTCAACTAACTAAACAAGATGGCAGGTAACATACATTTTAACATGTCTATACAAAATCCAGCTGCAGTGTGATAAATTTTGATCAATTGCTAGTTTATGTTTTTCAAATGGCAAGTTGAAATTAAAATGAATTGTTATTAACATAGTAGATAATTAAACATGAAAACGAAAGTTGTGAGTATACATGTATGTATTTTGACATCATATCAAGCCAAATTACAATAATTCAATATATGGACGTATCCAGCATAGAAATGAATTTAAAAACAAAATTGAAATGATAACATTTTCCCGTGTTTGTTTCACATGTTTCTTGCTTTCGACAATACTCTGATTTAGTCTGTTATAGATCACCATAAAGGAACATTTTAAAATCCTTAATGAACTTTTTTTTTTTTTTCATATACAGTGCATTTAGTAAGAGTTTCACATAAAACAATACATTTTCATGGCGAACATTTTAAATATAATGAATAGCGTGCATATGAACAAAAACAAATCTACATGAATAACTGTTCGATACATTTGTCATTGCTTTCCTATCCCTTTTCGTCTAACTTTGATTGATTGATTGAAAATCACCAATGAACATAATATAGTCTAAACACATGTCTGGTCATTTTTTCTGTCATATTCAATTATTGAGTTTCATTGTTTTGCAGGAGATAATTCCTCTCATTTTCTCGCAGATATTTTTTATTTGCAAAATTGGACTCCCATTCGGTCATATATCTGGGCCAGTTTGAGGAAAACTAGCACTCACTATATGATATTTTAATGACGGTTCTATTGTAAGTTAACCACCTACAAACAATTACAATAAGTAACGCACAATGTCATACTTGATTCTTTTTAAGTTTTTCACGGAATGTTTACTTTATATATTTCCATTGCTAACTAGAAACTACTTCAGACTCGCCATATTGTTCGGACGATTGTATTACAGGAGTATATAAAATTTTCAGGAGTATTTTCGAGTTGGTCCATTTTAGGAGTTTCAATAAAATTTACTATCTTTGTGCTCTTATATCCAGTTTAGTTTATATCCAGAGAGAAATAAACATAATGATGTGTTTAGGTTAAGTTAAGAATTACAAATATTTAAAATGGGAATTCCAAAACAAGAGGTGGAAGATCGCAAAGGGATAGATATGTCATGGGTCGCAATGATAAAGTACTATTTCTGATCTGTTACGAAATCTGCACGGATACTGCGATTTCAAATCCAGCTTTTCTTCAACGCTTCATCTCTTTATTCAAAATGTAACACATAATTGGTTTTGAATTCTCGTGTTCAGGGGAAATGTTATATGTATACAGCTTTTAATAGTTTATAAAATGTGCTCTCTAACTCTATAAAGACGTTTTATTATAATCATTTATTATAATCGTTTTATTATAATCATTTATACCAGGTTTAATCCACCATTTTCTACATTGAAAATGCCTGTACCAAGTCAGGAATATGACAGTTGTTATCCATTCGTTTGATGTGTTTGAGCTTTTGATTTTGCCATTTGATTAGGGACTTTCCGTTATGAATTTTCCTCGGAGTTCGGTATTTTTGATATTTTACTTTTTATTCTCATAAGCAACGCGTTTATTTCATATTCTTTATTCCAGAATTCAAAACACAAGATATATCAATAGCACTGTATCGATGTATGTGTCAGAATATAGTGGGAACAGAAGATCGTGTTCAACAAATCAGATTGATGAACCCGGTCAGGGATAATTTATCAGGTGACATGCATAGAACTATTACTACAAGTGGAAGTTTTGGAGAAGGACTTTCGATTAGAGGCATTGATTTAGATATGATGTATTTGAATAAAAGTGTCGAGGTATTTGAATATGTACCAACCCCTTTAAATCCAAATAGAACATACGTATTAATGCAAACAGACGATATAAAACTTGGATTTCACGGTTGCGTATAGAACACAACCCTAGTCGGTATTTCCTTGAATACTTTGTACAATTTAACGGTAAACATTATTCATCGAGCACTTAAATAAAACAAAAACAGTCTGTTAGAAATACTTTCATTCATGGACCATGTATATCTGACAAAATTGGACATTTAGACATAGCACATTGCTTGCATTGTAAAGCGTGGATATCACCAGCAGTACCATAGATAGCAAGATCAGATAACCAGTGGCTCAGTCATAATGTTAAGAAAAGTATAATTGAACACGGAGTACTCTTTGTAATTCTTAGGTTTTGGTCCTGATTTCTGTAATTGGGTAAAATCTTTATATTTCGATATCGAAAGTTGTATCATAAATAATGGTCATTGATCTAGTTTCTTTGATATTATCCCCTCACCTATTTTTACTGGCTTTGGAACTGATGAGTGCAGCAATGAAAAATAACCCAGATATTAATGGTATTAAGATAGACAACTCTGAATATTTGCTTAGTCAATATGCAGATGACTCAACCTTAACTTTAGATGATGATGAAAAGTCGTTAGAACAATCTCTATATATTTTAGAAAAGTTCTCTGAGTGTTCTGGTTTACGAGCAAACTTAGAAAAAACAGAAGCCATTTGGATTGGGTCAAAAGCACATTCAAAAGAAATATTTCACCAAGGAGAAAGATTAAACTCAAATCAGACAGGAAATTTAAACTCTTAGGTATAAACTATGATCTTTTGCTATCGACAAGACTGCCTATATAATTTTGAAGAGAAAATTGAAAAGATTAATGCATTATTAAATACTTGGATTTACCAAGATCTTTCATACCTAGGAAAATTACAGTCATAAAGTCTTTAGCATTGCCAATTCTCATTCAGTCATTAACAATATTGCCAAATCCTCTTTTGAAAATTTTAAGAAAATTGAAAATATTTTTTAAAGTTTCTATGGAATGGTAAACCAGATAAAATCAAAAGAAATGTTCTAATTGGATCATATGATACAGTCCGTGTAACGTAAAGTTAACAATACGAACGATGCCCGAATCATGTACGGACGATGCCCGAACGATGTACGTACGCTTCCCGAACGGTGTACGAACGCAAACGAAACGCCGACCGAACGTTGTACGAGCGCTGAACGAATGATGTACGAACGAAACCATGTTCCATAAACCATACCATAAACGATAACGTAAGCACCCTTTTATCGTACATCGTATGGTTTTGCGTAAATCTTTTCGTTTAGCGTATATCGTATCGTTTAGCGTACATCGTTTCGTTTAGCGTATATTGTATCGTTTAGCGTACATCGTTTCGTTTAGCGTATATCGTATCGTTTAGCGTACATCGTTTCTTGGCATACATAGTTTCGTTTAGCGTATATGTTTTTTTAAATGAATTTTGTTAGCTGTGGAAATACGTACTTGGTGAATGTGCGGGTAAACTGCAGTCTGCAGGGTTTTCAGTCAACATTTTTGAAAATAGCCTAAAGTATTAACATTCGTTTGACCTAAATGAACAATGTATTTTAGATGGAATTCGGAATTAATCTAATGTTCTTACAAAAGTATATTCGGGGTCTTAAGGTTTGCCTTTTGTTCAAAAGTTTGTTAATCATATTTATATATTCTCTTTTATCGCATGTATTTAAACATCGACTGAATAACAGTTTCATCTATATATCGTAATTAAACTTTTTTTAGATTATATAGATTATAGATATATTTTATTCATCTATCAAATCAGTCGAAAAATCAAATATTCGAGAAATTTTAAATGAAAACAATTACCCGTTGTGTGCCTCATCAACACCAAACATAAATCCTTACCAAAGTACAAACGATAGTGTAATATTTTTACTACAAATGCACTTGATTTTAATCAATCATCAAAAAGAGCGAGTCCGGCAAATAAAAATTTCTAATTCTTAAGTGAAATTATAATTGAGCGTCTTCATTTTGTATTTTCTAACAACAACAAAAACTAGACCGTTTCCTCTATTCTTAAATTTTCTGAGACCATTTTCCTCTATTCTTTATTTTGCCCGTTATACTCTATTCTTATTTTATATTTTTACTTTATTTTCCTGTATCTATATCCCTTTATTCGAGCAACCCACCCTAAATATACATATGCTACACAGGGTCTATAGGTCATCGATTGTGCCGTGATACACATGTTTGCATACCAAAGGATGTCCTTGTTCATATTTATAACATTTTGAATGTCCTCCTAATAATACATCTAATAGTTGCCACTGGACGTTAAACAGCTAACTATAAATTTATCCGTCATATTCTTAGTTTTGTTATAATGTGTAAATCAAACCACATAATGAAATACTTGCAGATTTTCACTGCCGAAAAACCACTCAATCACATCCCTACGCCACAAAGTCTAGCTTTTCACATGTAAATAAATTATTATCATTAATCTATTTCAAAAGATTTCAAATGATTTTAAATCAAACGGCCATTTTACTAATTTGCCCCCAAAAAAAAACCCAAACAGTTATTTTCATTTCTCTTTTAAACAGATCGATTGTCACCTTAGGTGTTTGTATCAATTTAGACTTCATCTTTCGTTTAAATATATTCATATTTCTGGACGTACGTATATCGGGGTTTAGGCTATTCCATTCAATAGTAGCAGATGGAAAAAGGGATTTTCTGGTTATATCTATCTATAACTGGGTATCACATAATTATTACTGTTTCGTAAATCATAATTAGATATTTGACCAAAAGTGGCATTAAATCGTAGAGGCAGTCCCATTATATAAAGAATAGAACATAGTGAGCTTTCTGGACTTTCTTCTGTCCACTAGCAAATGTCATCCTGTTTTTACTTAAAATATATAACTTCCCGACTAGCAAACACGGGCAACCCTGGCAGTTACTAATATTCCTGCTTCTAACTAAACATGTTCTAAATTGTCGGAATCTTGTTGAGTACACCCATAGCATAGCATTTGTCTTGTAAGGGTTAAAATCAATTAGCCAATCTTAAGACCATGCTAAGATTTGTTCGTAATCGTTATTTAAGACATCCTCTATTGTGTAAGGACTATTACTTTAATAAGAAAGGGATGTTTCATCAGCACACAATCGAGTTAGACTTATCAAATTACCAGCTATGTCATTTACATGAATAAGGAATAGTAGAGTACCCAATACAGAGCCTTGCGGAACTTCTGCATGCATTAGTATTCTCAAAAGGCGAAACGCTTATTTTTTTTTCTATTTGAAATATAACTAATTTTAAAAGTGATTAAGACGTTGCGCACGGTATTGGTGTCTCTTTGAAATATACGATAGATGGCGGGTTATTCAAATTCAAGCTCTTTTCCTATACAATAAATATCCATTGTTCTGCATATCATTCGAAAGGAAATAAACCAAAGAAATCGATAACGTAGATGATTTTGTGCTTTGTACATTATGTAATGAAAAACTCTGCTCATTTCGATGCCTATAACGTCATTTTAAGGGTGTCTCGCTGTTACAATTTTGTTTTGTGCGCGTCTTTGAAATCCCAGTGCGGATTAAATAGTAAGTAGAATGTTATATAATTTTACAACTGTATTTTATACCTTTAACGTAAAATGGCGTTTTAGAAGTTTTAACTGTTAGAGAAGGAAGATCGTCAGAAGAGTTTAGAGAAGGAAGAGAAAAATGTCCAAATTAGCTACTCAACCCGTACACAAACTTTCTGCCTTCACCTTTATAAGATTTAACGGTTGAAAATGGATTTTAATAATATCAGAAAATATATACATGTCCTAAAGAAGCTCTCTGAAGTCATCATTATGTAACTGCAGTGTTACTATAAAAACATCGTCAGTTTTCCCAATAAAATGTCCTGATCGACAAAATAATACAAAGTATAATTCGGAGGCTTTTATTAAACGAAATTCTACTATAGATCTCAAATTTTTCACACATGTTAACTGATATGGATGGAAAAACATTCAACTTCCTCTAAAATGATATGATATGTACTTGTGTTTGAGCTGCAGATAGAAAATCTGAAACGATCTAAGATGTCCAATGACATGTCCCCATAGCCTTAATTTGACGTTCGCGTTATAATAACGCTAAACTGTATATGACTTTCCTTGCATATTTGGCATAAAATAATTTCATGAAATGGTCTGATCTATATAAGATAAATTTCTCGTCGAATATGCATTAATATATAGATCTGCATTTTATCAAGGATTTAAGATGTCGAAATATTTAACTCGGATGCTGCATAAAGACAATGATCCGCAGTCAACCGTTTTCATATGATCACACTCTCACTTTTAGAAAGGCAAGACACATTGAAGATGAAAATGCGATCAAAAGTGAGCTAATCTTAATTATCCCTCTAAGCCAGATTATAAACGATTCTAAATCAAGCTGTACACCAAATCCCTAATTCCTAGCGTTGCTATTAAAAGAATAAAAGCTAAACGCATGAATAAAATATCTCACAAAAAAATCTCATGAGAAAAAGTGCTCCTTAGTCATGAACATTCCAGTATAACCTGCAATCATTTTTTTGTGTCAGCGACTCATCTAACAAAAAAAAATGGTCTATCACGAATTTTAGTATAGCTTACGATCATTTTTAATCTACTGTGAGTAGAACAATCGCTAGTCATATGTTTGAAAAAGAAGGTTATAATTTATTACATCTAGAAGTAGTAAGGCAGAATGGAGTTTATTTTTCGAATCTCCAACAGAATTGCCTATTACATAGGCATGTGATGAGACTAGTATATTAAGATTTAAACTTTTCTTTTACATTTATTTGAGAGAGAGAGATATAGTTGTCCGATAAATATGATGGATTGCACACAAACATGTAGCAGGCTTCAGTATATAATTAACAGACACTCCCAAATCGTTCGAAAAAAAATCCCCATTTACTGGACCCCACATCTTCCAAAATTTCTTCATTTCCTTATTTTTTTCAAAGCGTATACTTTGCGTGAAGTTTATGTTTTTTTACATGAATATCCAATTTATAAAAAGGAGAGAGAATTAAAATTCTAATAAATAGACTACATTGAATCCGCTGAGTATATACATTGAAAACTGTCTTAAGAGACCACTTAAGGAGAGCAAAATTGTGGTTTCATATGACTGGTGGTCTTTACACGTTCAATCTATATGAAATGCACTACATAGGGACCTACAATTATCGGTCTTTTTTTTGCTGAATACAGGTGGTTTCTTCGGCAGGTTTGATTGTATAGATAACAAATTGACATACATTTTCCTCTTCTTTATCATTAAATCAACCTCAAAAAGCCTGCAGTGTGGCTCGGTGGTTACCTCAAGCACTCCGGCTTCCTCATCCAATAAAACCGCCACAAAATAGCCAATAGTGACGAATGTGGCGTTAGACACCAAATAAATAAACCAATCAATATATTTCAATTTTGAATACAGTAGATTTTTTTATTTTCGCAGAACACAACATGGCGTGATTATTGATTATTATACTTGTAAAACAATGTAAAACAAAACCAAAACCATTGAAATCGAAAAGTAATCCGTTTGGAAATGGTTTAAAAAGAAGATTTAGTGTAAACCGATACTCAGTAATATGTTGACTAAAATGGAAGCGCTAAATCAAAAATAGTTTATAGTATAAAAGTGCATGAAATGCATTCCTGATCCAAATTTGTTCATTTCAGAAAACATTGATCCATGTGTATATATAGCAGTTACTTAAAATACACATCTGGTCACTTAAAAGTAATTATATATTCAAAATCAGATCTCGTCCTGCTGTTAATCTGTTAGGTAGATATTGGTCTATTTAAAAGAGTTTTCCATACTTTGCCAAATTTTATAATTTCAAACATATAATAAAAAAGTATGGATCGCCGACCATTATTTTAAGCTTTTGTTTGTGAAAAAAATATATTTCAGATGAATATATGTTTTCCGAAAGCAAAAAACAATACGAAATCATCGTCCTCGTTTTCTTAATAAATCACAGAATAGATCAATTTATTGTAATTATTAAAAGAAGAAGATGTGGTCGTATGATTGCCAACGAGACAAAATTTCATCAAAGACCAGATGACAAAGACGTTAACAACGAGCAAAACCCTATCCTCATAGTTAGCTATAAAAAGTCCCGAAATGACAAATGTAAAACAATTCAAACGAGAAAACTAACGGCCTGATTTACTGTACAAAATGTGTAAATTCCTTCATAAAATGCATTTTCTTAATTATTTGCCCGATAAAACAATCCCGATTTAAAAATTGTAATCAATGAAAACATTTTTAAAAAAAGACCCCGACCAACTTTGAAATATTGAAAGTTGACAATGGCATCATCATAAGAGCACGTATTTCTTTTTCAAACTTAATGCACATTTTATAAAGTTTAAAAAAAAATGCAATTTTTAACACTTTCCATAAAATCGTAATTGATGTTATTATAATAAGATTGTTGACTTATTCGACTATTAACTGATAAAATAAATACTATGAATTATAATACTAGTAGGTAAACGGACAGAAAGTCACAGGACAAAAGTCACAGGACATAAAGTCACAAATTTGATAGGACAAAAGTCAGAAATAATTTGTTGACAATTATTTGAATATACAAGAGAAAGATCTTGAAATATTTATTTTTATTACATATATTCATTTTTAAGTTTAGGAAATTGTTCATAAGCCTTGACAATGAAAACTTGTTAAATTTTAATCATGCAAAGGATATATTTCTTGGCACAATGAAGCCATTTAAGTACCAAGCCACTTTGACATTTTGTTTTCATAACAATTATTTGATCATTATTGATATTTATTGAATAAATTTTAATTACAAAGTTGCTTCAAATATAATAGTTCAAGAAAAAAAGAAAAAAATTTTTAAATTAGGTTTTCTTGTTCAAAGAAAAATAATCTCAAAACTGAATTGTGACTTTTGTCCTGTGACTTTTGTCCGTGACTTTTGTCTGTGACTTTTGTCCTTTGACTTTCTGTCCTACATTCTAGTATATAAGCCACTTTTATTAAAAATAAATAAAACGTACTTCTTAAATAATAACAATTTCACTAGCCAAGATTGGAGACGTCTTCTGGTAAGGAGAACATTGCTAAATTTTAAGAAAGAGAAGAAACTGATAATACACAAATAGTAAAAGAAAACTAAGAAAATAAGACATGAAAGGTTATAAGCAAAGACAGTCAATGTGATATGTTGGAAGCACGCTCGTCCTTAGAGGTAGCCTCAGATTTTCCGGCATTTGTTTCACTCATAGTATCAAACTCAATTTTAAAATTTCAAAACATTTTGAAATTTGAAAATAAAAGACGCTTAATAATATACAAAACAGATTTTAAATCATATTGCAAGACATCATATTGTTGCATTTATTAATGCTATGCCCAGCTTAAAAAATGAAACCATATAAAGAAGCAACTTAGAAAATCTCGGCAAAATGAATACTTGTTGGAAGAATGTTAATTCTACGGTTTTTAAGCGGCATTTTCACATGAGTAGGTTGTAAGCTTTAACGTTTGAAACTTTCTTTGGAACAACGTCAAAAGCGTAGTTTTATTGGAAACGTGCGTAACGTCTAAATACATTTTAAATACAATTCTTTCAAATACTTTGCCCACTCCTGATAATAATGAGATTGGTCTATAATTGGAAATCAGTGATTTGTCTCCGGTTTTGAAAATATACAAATGCTCCAAGTCAACACATTTTAAAGATTTTGTGAAAATACGATGGTAATGTGCATTTTTTTTATCATAAAACACAAATAAATGTACACCCATTGTCAGATCAAAATATGTTAAATACCCCAGTCCAGAGATACCATGTATATTCTACTGAATATACCATATCGACAATTTTACATTCGTACTTGTTACGTAATAAGATCTGTGTCCAGGTAAAAGAACCAGATGGTGGTATATATAATGTGTTTAGCGCCTTCCATTATACAGAGAGATAATTTATTTTATTAAAGTGTCACATACTTGTCTACCAAGTTATATACAAATTATATACATTTGTAATATACATTGCACAATAATAAAATAAGACAAATACCCAGCCTAGATAGGCTTATGAGACACTAGACATCTGACGATGACATTTAGCTTTAGGATCATTTTGTTTTCACAAAGAAAACACCAATTTAAAATTATATATATAACATTCTGTTAAAAATCATTTCAAAGGTAAATTGATAAGCATAACGTCCTCGCAATTTCTTGTTCAGAGCCAGGGACACAGATGTGCAGATGAATAAGAATACACTAAATGCTTAAACAATATATAATACAATGGACACCAATCACATTTTGATAGTGTACTAAAAGGTTTTCTCGTGTATTTTCTGTATTCTAGAAACGTCAACATCCCATCCAAAGGACAAAATTAAAGTCCTAAGTTTTATAAATTAAATGTCATTTTTTAAATAGGCTGCATGCACATTGTACCTATTGTTTTCGTATATTTCTTTTCCGCCATGCATAAGTTTAAAATTTACTGTGACTTCTATATATTATATAGTGTGTTACGTAGATCGATTTATTAACTTTATTCTAAAATTATTAACCGACACGGAGCGATAGCACGGAAACTGAAAATGCTTCAGAAAGCGGATTGTTTGCTAATCATTTTGAAAAAACCGTGAATTATTTTGATATCCTAATGATAATGTTTCTTTTGACAGCACTATATTTTGTTGATTATTCAATATGTTTATATGGTACCTGGCATTAATATATGTTCAGTTCTCGTCGTTTGTTGATGTGGTTCATAAGTGTTTCTCGTTTCTCGTTTTTATATAGATTAGACCGTTGGTTTTCCCGTTTGAATGGTTTTACACTAGTAATTTTGGGGCTCTTTATAGCTTGTTGTTCGGTGTGAGCCAAGGCTCCGTGTTGAAGACCGTACTTTGACCTATAATGGTTTAGTTTTATAAATTTTACTTGGATTGAGAGTTGTCTCATTGGCACTCATACGACATCTTCTTATATCTATATACATGTACATGCATAATAATAATCCCTTGGATATATTTTAGTTGATTGATTGTTGGTTGTTTAATGTCCAGTGTAAACTATTTCATACATTTCTATGAAGAAAGAGTTTCTCATTCCTAGGAAGATTTTATGATATTTTGTGCACAATGTAATTTAAAGTATTAACTCCGTGTTTCAAAGTCAAACAAGATAATTATTATTTTCTTCATATTTCTTGAAAAATAAATGGAGAATGTGTCCATGGGGACACAGATGAAGCCCCGCTTGCATACAACATTATAAAGGGACATAACTCAAGAACGATAAAAGTGACGCTACCCAGTTTGTACTTGATCTGAGTTTTAATGTAATGAGTATTGTGTATAGGTTTCATAATGTTTGGTTGGGGCAAACTTAAGTTACAGAACGGAAACTAAAAAAATTGCAATTTTTCGATTTATAAAGGGGCATAACTCGATAATGAATTAAAGTGACGCTACCAAAATTCAACTTGATCTGTGTTTTGTGGTAAATTGTGTATAAGTTTCATAACATTTGGTTGAGGAAAACTTAAGTTAGAGAACGGAAACTAAAAATTTTGTAATTTTTCCATTTATAAAGGGCATAACTCTAGAACAGTTAAAGTGACGTTACCAAAATTCAAACTTGATCTGTATTTGGTGGTAATAAGCAGTGTGTATAAGTTTCATAACATTTGGTTGAGTAAAACTTAAGTTAAAGAACGGAAACAAAAATTTTGCAATTTGATATTAAATCCTGTTTAAAATAAAATCAACGTTAATTGTCTTTTTCTACAATAATAAATTTTTATTTTAATATTATTTTTCGTTTCAATTGAAAATTAAATTCATTAAATAACAGTTAAATTAAAAGATTAGTTTAATATTAATCTGCTGAATGTTATTTCTAGTATTTTGTATTCGACAAATTCTGAACTTATTTTGTTATTCGTTTTTTATTAAGAAAATGCTAATTTATTAAATTTGAGATTTATATTACTATCAAATTCTAGAAAATAGTTATCTAATTTAATGATGTTTGATCATTTTATTTAAAGAACTTAAAATTCTAAAAAGTTTGTTTCATTTTTTTGGAAATATTATGAATTTATTTTATTGATTTTATTTGAACTTGCAATTGCCAAACCAGAATGTTAACAAAATAAATGCATTTTTTTTATCTATCAGAGTTACCTTTGATCATTTTAAATTTGATCAATGTCCAATTTCCAATAATTAGAACTGAATATAGGTTTTACGAAATAATATGCGACAGTAAGACTTGTATTTGAGAAGATTTGACTAAGCATTTCAACGTTAATTACAATTGAAACCGAATTTGTTTAAATTTTAATTGTAAAAGGAAAAGGTAAAGTTAACTTTTAAATCGAAAGCATTAATCTTCATTTAATCAAAATTGAATAAAATGTTACAATTAAAAGAATTATTTAAATCTGAATCATTAGCACCTGAATAGTTTTACTAATAAGTTTTAAATTCAAAATTAAACATCCAAATTTAAACAATTAAAAAATAATCAGAACTAACTTTTAAATAAAGAATTAAAAATGATAAAAGAGATAAATTTAAACTACCTATAATTTTCGAAGTTAATTTTAAATTAATCATTGATAGTTTTAAAATTGACTCAAATTTAGTTGAATTAATAATTATTGTATTACAATAAGTTCAAATAATACGAAAGTAGTTAATAATGTAAATTGAATAAAACCAATTTAACCTATATAAAAAATCGTTAGTATTTAATTAAAAATTTAAATCAATTATTTTGTCAAGATACCATGAACCATACGATATACAAAACCCTAAACGATGACATTTACCATACGATGAACGAACGATGAACGAACGCTGACCGAACGTTGTACGAACGCTATACGAATGATGTACGAACGATGACCGAACTCTATACGAACGATTCCCGAACGCTGTTCGTACGATTCCCGAATGAAAAAAGTGTTAACTTTTACGTTACAGGGACTGTACTGGTGGGCTAAAGATGCCTCATATTGAATCCTTCTGTTATGCACTGAAAATGACATGGATCTATAAATTATTGGACCCTTTCAATCTTTCTCCTTGGAAAATTCTTTTCAATGATAAATATAAACAATATGGGGCAGATAAAATATGGATGATGAATAAGGATAGTATTAAACAAATTTCAATATATTTTAATAGATTTTGGAAGGACATCCTTCTAAATTGGACCAAACTGAGGAATGCTGCCCATGACCAAAATGACTTTATAGGCCAACCTATTTGGTTTAATACACTTTTAAAATTGATAATAAAACTATTTTCTATGAAAAATGGTGTGAGGCAGGAATATTTTTGTCAATGATTTACTGAATGAGAACAATGAATTTCTCTCTTTAATCAATTTAAAGAAACATACGATATTAATACAAATTTTCTTCAATTCTATGGTATATATCATATGATCCCAAGTAGTTGGAAGGACCACAACAAAAACTGTGAAAAGAAAATCAACATTACTTGCGATAATTTAGACTATTTGAAAACAAATCAGAAATCATGCCCATATTTTTATAAATTATTTGTGTCTACTTCTCATGAAAACCCCATAAAATCACAAAATAAATGGAAAGAAATTTTGCATATGGAAATAGGTCACTGGGATCTTTTCTATATGCATCCTTTCAAGTGTTCTTTGAGTAATAAACTGATCATTTTCAATACAAAATTCTGCACAGAATTGTATGCACAAATGATCTGCTATATAAGTGTAAACTTAAGGAAACACACCTATACAGTTTTGCAATGAAACAAAAGAGACAATAGAACATATTTTTGGGGAATGTTACATTGTCAAAAATTTTTGGCTTCAACTAGTTGATACATAACATTCAGATAGCAATTATGAGCTTCTAATATCAAAACAAAACATCCTCTTGGGATCAGATATAATAGATATCTTTGGAAATTTTTCACTGTTCTCATGAAGTACTATATTTATTCTTGTAGATTGAGCTCACTGTTACCTTGTGTTAAGATTGCACTAAAGATGTTGAAAAATTATTATATTATTGAAAACTTTCTTCCACCTTTCACAGTTCTCCTGCAATAGGTGAAAAATAGAAAAAAAAAATGGGAACCATTTCAACAATTAATTTTATGATACAAGAAAGATAACTCATACTTAACTGAAAATAAATGTGTAACACAACTGGATGCACATCACAATTGGACAGTGGTTAGTGTGCATCCTATAGATATATATATATATATGTATGTAAGAATTAAATGTGTGTTACTATGTTATGATAATAGGAGTTAAAATACTGTTTTTATATGATTTCCAGATATTGTCGGGAAGAGAAAATAACATCAAAATACAAATGTATGTCATTATATATATAATTTTCTTTATGAGTACATGTATGAATAGAATAACTATGTTGCATCAATAATAATCATAATCTTTTAATATCAATTTAATCATATATGAATATAAGTTAATGATTTTTTTTTTTTTTTCTGTTTTTTTTTTTTGTTTTTTTTTTTTTTTTTTGTATGGGAGGGATAATATAAGCGCTGACACTGGCAGGTCAAAACAAATAAACATGTATTGTATTCTTCTTTGATAGGAAAAATGCATATAATTATTGTATGAGATGAAGAAATACAAAATAAAGAATTATAAAAACTGTCACCCATTTATATGGGCCAAAAAGATAAACATATTATTCATATGTGCCCGTCTAAAGCTTCATTTTGGACTTTGATCAAAATTTACTACTCTTGAAGTTCACCCCAAAGATCTACACCGGTTTTTGGGGTCGTACGTGTTGCTCTGTTTTAAGTTTTCTATGTTGTGTTTTGTATACTTTTGTATGTCTGTTGGTCTTTTTCTTTGTTTGATATGACGTTATCAGTTTATTTTCGGCTTTAAGTTTGAATGTCCTTCGCATCTCTTTTCTAATCAAGCAAAAAAGATGGTACAGCATGATTGTCTCCCTTCAATAAACATTACCTCTTTTTTCAGATTTCAAACTGCACGCAGGCAAACTATTTGTTTGAACATTTACACGCCGTATTCTAGAGATACCGTTTGACTTTTCATATGTTTGCACGCCGACAAAATAATTTGCTCTTCGCCCTATTATAATTCGTTGTCCTCATGTGAAAATTTAGTTCAGCAAAATAAAAATATTATGTCCTTTTTTATAGAACGTTAACATCTTAGATCATTAAAGTCTGCGTACTTTTATTTGACGCATTGACCATTCTTATTGACAATTATAACTTGTCTAACTTAAACACGGATTTGTTCATGGAAAAGGATAGACACTTCCGAAGTGAACTTTTTGCTACCAAGTTGCATAAATGCGTAACTGAAACTTATCAGTTGATAGTAACCTAAGAAGCCATTTCTAAGTAATAAGTTGAATAGATTATAACATGAAAGCATGAAAGTTTAAAAGGCGATCAATGTTAGAAAATTACTTAGAATAAAAAATGCTGTAATCCCACTACATTCTATTTTTTCCTATCCAAAGTCAGGAGTCTGTAGTTCAGTGGTTGTTTTTCATACTTGTTTTTTGTTTTTCGTAAATTGTTTTGTTGTAAATTAAACCATTAGTTTTCTCGATTGAATTGTTTCATATTTTTCATGTCGGGGCCTTTCATAGCCGACTATGCGGTATGGGTTTTTCTTATTGTTGAAAGCTTTACTATTGCATATAAATGATTTCATCCACTTTTTACACTTTGGTGGATAATTGTCTCATTGGCAATCAAACCACATGTCCTCATTTTATATTGACTGATTGTTTCGTGCATATATTTAAATGGCGTATTCAGGAAGAAGAGAAAACAAGTAATACAAAAAGTACGTCGGACGGGACATGGGTATACAATTGGAACTCTCTGGAAAGTGATGGCACGAATAATAGACGGACAATCCTGCCTAGCAATAGCCAAACGTCGCACCGCTCAGAGAGTTGTTTTAAATGTTTTTATGTACAGAGAGCTAACTCTAAACGAGGCATCGAATATTTAATCATCCCATGCGACATAGAAATGTATATGTTTCGGACATTTGAAGTTTAGGAATGATTATGTTTCTATTCCCATTCAACCCTTTATTATATTGATGTTTTATTTGTTGTCCAGATGCAAATTTTTCAAGCATGATCAGGACAAGAAAAATTATTAACCATTAATACAACAGGTAAGTCCTGTAATAGAGGCCGTCTGGGATGAAGTTCGAGAAATTGGGCTGTCACTGGAAAAAAATTAGGGTATATTGGATAGGGACAGTCATATTGCATTACAACAGGCCGCCTCTGGACCATCAAAAGAGTAGTTGCAAAGGTTATAAACGTGCAGAGAGTGTGACATTCTTTTACAGTAGCTATCGGGTTGAACGTCCCCATTCTGACCGAAGTTGCTGTGAACTTGAACTTCTCGCACAACCCATTTACGTTTATTTTTATGATTTTTTAAAATATATCAAGGGATGAGGATTTATCTTTTCCAGTAAGAGAGGCGGAAGATACCAAAATGTAACTGACTTGAAAAAAAAAAAAAAAAACTAATAACGCTTGGCAAAAACCGCAACATGATGAATAGACAAAAGATATAACTTAAGAATAAGCAAGACGAACCCTACCAAAAACAAGGGTGATAGCAGGTGCTCCGGAGGGCTAAGTATTTTCAGCTCCCCGTGTTTCAGACGTCGTGTTGCTCTTGTTTGGTCATGTTACATTTAAGGAAAACAAAACGAAGATGGTGTTTACGACAATTGTAGAATATAATCGTCATTATTTATGAAACATATATTCCATAACGGGCAATCATATTCAGACACTTTTCAAACGTATGACTGTACTACCACATAACACCTATGTCAGCAACAACCTTTTATCATGAAAATTATGATAAGACTTGCAAACTCTGGAATATCGTATCAACTGGAGATAATCCATATGAAGGTGCTCTTGGTACGTTGATACACGGAATGGAATATTCACAATTAGAAAGCTAAAGTAATATCTTTGTCATAAAGGTTTGTTATCAACTGACCCTCATTATTATTTCTTAGATGAAAGTCAAAATATGAGTCAGACTCAACTGTATCTATGGTATCTTTTATTTATACGTTCAACATAATAAATGCGTTCAACAGAGTCACCACACTGAATTATTTAGTGAGGGTACATCATCTCTATTTATAGCGGAACGTACGAAGAAACATGTTGTTATTACAGTGAGCACATGTGATTTTAAGATCTAACTGATTTTTTGGTTTCGACGTACATTTATTGTCATAAGCTTATAAAAAAATGATCTAATCAAAATACAACAATAGACATTGAAGATTAAGAAAATCAAACATATGCAAGGGTAACGAGAGTTATTTAAATAAAGAAATATTTGCGATGTATTATATTATTGTTGCAAAGATTGCGACGGAATAGGTTTGGCAAATATAAAACCTCACATGTTACTTATCAAAGAATTATTTGTATGCAGCATTAATTAAAATTGCAATAAATAATTCTGCATTTGTGTACATCGTTCAATACTCACAATGATAAATGCCCACAAAATTTTCTGAGTATACAGTATTATTTTCATAATTCTCATCATCCGTTCATGTGATTCATACTTTATTTTCTTCCGTGTAGACGAAACGCGCGTCTGGCGTATTACATTATAATCTTGGTACCTTTGATAACTATTATTGTATTTTGATTACCTCTCTTTAAACATGTCTCTATTTATATACTTAAATTCACTCATAAGAGACAATTTGTACCACCCGTTTTGTTTATCAATATGTAAAAAAGTCCTAGTAATAAGCATAGAAGACATATGTAACAGACTTGAGTAAGATGGTATTGTAAAACATTTTACAAACTGCTTTTCCTCATCCTTTAATAATAAAGCCTCCCTTTTATCAAGATCAGTTTATTCCACATTTATACTGTGATCTTTTCCTAGTTCATGTTAATATCTGACATATAAGTTCAATAAAACATACGTTCGTAATGTACATACAGTGGGGTGCCGGTATTTTCTGAATCCGCATGAATTGTCATACATTTGTTGACAATAAAGAATTATACCAATTTACTTTCATTGGTAACAAATGGCGAGAGGAAAACAAACCATTGTCCATTCATTTAATGTAGATGAACTTTCAGTAAAATATTTTAAAGTAGTGTATATGTTACAGTATCAGGAACGTTTCTTTCGTGGCGTTCTGCTCAGTATAAATCAATCACATAGTATAAACACATATATGTTGTAAAGTAACAAAACTTTTATGATTTTTGAAAATACATCATGAGATTAGGATTGATCTTTTCCAGTAAGAAACCAAAATGTAACTGACTTGAAAAAAAAAAACAAACGAATAAGGCTTGTCAAAAACCGCAACATGATGAATAGACAAAAACAAATAGCTTAAGACTAAGCAAGAAGAACCTATCAAAAAACAAGGGAAATAGCAGGTGCTCCGGACGGCTAAGCATTTTCATGTCCCTTGTGTTGCAGACGTCGTGTTGCTCTTGTTCGGTCATGTAACATTTAAAGAAAACAAAATTAAGATGGCGTTTACGATAATTTATCTTCGTCATTATTTATGAAACTTATATTCCATAACGGGGAATCACATTCAGATGAAGTGCGAATTTTTCAAACGTATGACTCTACTACCACATAAAACCCATGTCAGCAACAAATCTTTATCTTGAAAATCATGATAAGAAATGCAAGCTCTGAAATATAGTATCAACTGGATATACTCCATATGAACGTGCTCTTATAACGTTGATACACAGAAATGGAATATACACAATTGGATAGCTGAAGTAATATCTTTGTCGTAAAGGTTTGTTATCAACTGGCACTCATTATTCATTCATAGATACAATTTTAAATATGGGGCATACTCAACTGTATATATGGTATCCTTTATTTATACGTTCGATAAAATAAATGAGTTCAACAAACTTACTATACTGAATTATTTGGTTAGCGGACACCATCTATATTTATAACGGAGCGTACTAAGAAACATGTTTTTATTACAGTAAGCCCATATACTTTTAAGCTCAAACTGATTTTTTGCTTTCGAAGTACATGTATTGTCCTAAGCTTATTTAAAATAATGATACAATCAAAATACAACAATTGACATTAAAGATGAAAAAAATCAAACATGTGCAAGGAAACAAGAGTTATTCAAATAAAGAAATATTGCAATGCTGTTATTACTGCGACGGAATAGGTTTTGCAAATATAAGAACTCGCATGCTAATAATCAAAGAATTATTTGTATGCAGTATTTGTTGAAATTGCAATAATTAATTCCGCATTTGTGTACATCGTTCAACACTCACAATAATAAATGCCCACACAATTTTCTTAATTTACAGTATTATTTTTATCATTCTCATCATCCGTTTATGTGTTTCATATTTTATTTTCTTCCGTGTAAATTATTGTATTTTGATAACCACACTTTAAACATGTCTCAATTTATATACTTAAATTCACTCCTAAGAGACAATTTGTACTACCCGTTTTGTTTTATCAAATTGTTAAAGTACAAGTAATAAGCATAGAAGACATATGTAACAGACATGAGTATGGAGGTATTGTTAAACATTTTACAAACTGCTTTTCCTCATCCTTTAATAATAAAGCCTCCCTTTTTATCAAGATCAGTTAATTCTACATTTATACTGTGATCTTTTCCTAGTTCATGTTAATATCTGACATATACGTTCAATAGAAAATGCGTTCGTATTGTATATATATACCATTGGGTCCCGGTATTTTCTGAATCCGCATGTATTGTCATTCATTTGTTGATAATAAAGAGTTCTACCAACTTATTTTCATTGGTAACAAGGGCGAGAGAAAAACAAACCATTGTCCGATCATTTAATGCATGATGAACTTTCAGTAAAATATTTCAAAGTGGTGTATATGTTACAGTATCAGGAACGTTTCTTTCGTGGCGTTCTGCTCAGTATAAATCCATCACATAGTATAAACACATATATGTTGTAAAGTAACAAAAAAAATTATGATTGATTGATTGATTGATTGTTGGTTTTCTTTGCGTCCATTGGCAAATATTTCTCTTTCCGATGAAAATGTTAGTAAAATTGTATTGTCTACTAATGATATTGTATTGATTAAATTGATATGGAATTATGGTGATAAACTTACTTTAAATATAAATTCACCATTTATCAAATGACAACTTTCTCAAGAAAGGAAAATAAAGCAACTACATTGTCTGTACATATATATTCAAATTAAGTCATAGCCTTGTTCATATTTCAACAAATTTAATACTAAATACAAAAAATATCAAAGAATCATTGATATATATGTATCATTTGTATTAATGTTCTGGGTTGCTGGGGAAAACGAAATAAGATCAGTGTTCTCCTCCAAACACGTAGCATTCAATATTTAGAAAAACAACTGTTGCAATGGAGTCAAAATGATGTGTCCAGATAGAGGGTCATGTTTTTTTTTTTATCAAAACGTACACTGTAAGGTGCCATATTAGTAATTGCGTCACTGAAACAATTAAAGACAAGTTTTGTTTATTTATCATTAATACTTAATCGCCTTGATATGTAAGTAATAGTTGACACTGAACACTTATCATTTATTCATCTTATTATTATATATATTTTTATATAAAGGTATAAATGGACACACTAGTATTACTTGCTTTACTTGTGACTGGTTGGGGCGAAATCGGTTCGCTAATCATAGATCGTTCTTTCTACTTACAGGTATTTTTGACTAACTCAGCAACGAAGTTTCCAAAATGTAAACACTATATGTGCCTTTGCAAAGTAAATAGTGTGACACAGTCGTTGAAATTCTTATAAAAGTTTGTATACGTATAAAAAAACATTTTCAGATTGTGGCATCATTGTATTTATTTTTAACATATGCAAGACACTGATTATTTATAGCTATGGCTTCTGCAATTGCAAACAAATATGCATATGCATGTAGACATCCAAGAACGTTCCTGAAAATGGGTTGGGGATGAGTGTTGGTCGACGAAAGGTTCTTCCACTTAATTGATTTCTATCTAAAACAGCGCGAAGAGTTTCATTGAAGATTTTTTTTCTAAATATGAATGTAACGAAAGGACATTAACAAGGTTAAAAAGAAATTATATAATATTAATTTCAAACAAATTTATTTAGGGCATATAATATTTTCCCGTGTGAACTAAAAAAGATGATTTCCCCTTATAATTATAACCGTTCCATCTCTTTTCAGACATAACGAAAACAGCTGATATATTTAGAATAACGATAAAAAAAAACTTCCTGTGCAATAGGACGGGATACTTTTCAAAAGTATTAAAACTAGAGTTAGCTTAAGTAGATAGTATTATGACTGTTGATTGTCTTCCGCTTTCACTTCAAACAAGTGTTTTGCACTTTTTATCAGGACTTTTCCATCTCTTTTGATATGAAAAGGAGGAGATCTCTTTAAAACAAGATATTTTAAATTCATCTCACATAATGTTTTTCATTTTAGCAATCCTTGAAGAAAGTTAAGAAAGAGTATTTCTGCACAGAAAATCAACGACAAAACCGTCTTTCGTATTCATCTTCGAAGAATCCCAGAGAGAAAGAGAATGCTAGATGAACGAGATATGTCCTGTGCAACTAAATTAGTATATAAAACGTTTTTATTACAAAGTGTATATCCTTCTGATAAGAAATAGAAGGACTGACAATTTATTCTATTTAAATGTGTAAATCCTGAATTAATATCCTTTCCTATATATCTTTATATAGTACACTTGCTTGTAAAATTCACTAAATGCTATGAGGGAGAAGTTGCTGGCAAGGTTAAAGGATTGATGGACAGACAGATAGATTTAAAAAGACATACGTAAAATATTATACATATTCGCAAAATAAAACGACAGTGAGTTCTAAAAGATTGTGCAATTACTGTCTGCTTAGCGATTCTCCTGCAATTTACGTGTTAACAATATCAAATTTCAGTCTTGTTCATATATTTATCAATTATGGACTTGTGACGAGGTCAATACGTTATATACGGATCTGTTCAGATTATATTGACCGAGGACGAAGTCCGAGTGTCAATATAATCTAACAGGTCCATATATAACGTACTGACTGAGTGAAAGTCCTCAATTTCTATATTACATATGTAAATAATGTATTAGGAAAATGGCGTTCAATGTTCTTTCTGTGTATTTTTAAATTGTATTTTGCAAGAATTATAACATGTTATTGAAAATATCAATATTGTTTAACAACTTCATAGCTTGTTGCATTAGCTTTCTTGTATTCTTAGTGTTTGCATTTAACATAAAATTCTTGAAATATCCAGTGAAAAACTTGCAAATTGTCTTATGGTTTGCTGCAGCGCTTTCTCTGTGGTTGTTATGTGTGACGTCATGACGTCATAAATCTAAATTTAGCAAGATTTTTTATATTGACCACCAATATACATATAAATAGAAACATAGCGTCAATATACGTAAAAATAGAAACAAGGCTACGGATACGTATAATAACCTTTGAAACACGTGATCGTAATATTCAATGAAAATAGTAGAAAGTACAATGCTACACCATATGTAATATAATAAAATACGTCCTTAAGTGTAAAAGGATTAAAGTTGTCGAAGCAGTATTCATTTGGATTTTGAACTACTCAAACTCCTACCATCCCTAACAGTCTCATACGCAAAGAAAGTGTAATATTATACTTGGCTTGATATTACAAAACAAAGGTGAATTGATAATAGCAAAGACAGGTTCTTGGTTTCAATTATACCGTTGATTTGATGGAAGATCAATTGGCAATTTAGTTATGACTACAAACTACAAATATGCTAAAAAAACTTATTTTGTCATGGAAGTACTTGCTTACTTCATTGCAGATAAGACACATCGGAAAACAATGTAAGCCAATATAGAAAAAAGAATATGTGGTATGCTTGCCAACATGGCCAATGAGACACCTGTTCTCAAGAGACCAAATGACACAGAAATTAACAACTATAGATAACCGTACGGCTTTCAATAATAAGTTAAACCCATATTCCATAGTCAGCTATAAAAGGCCCCGAAATGACAAAAGTAAAACAATTAAAACGAGAAAACTAACGGCTTGATTTATGTTAAAATAATGAACGGAACACATATATAATATACAGAAAATTACCTCAACCACTGAATAACAGGCTCCTGACTTGGAACAGGCACATACATAATGTTGTGGGGTTACACTAGTTAGATGGCGCCAAACCCTTCCCCCAACCTTGGACAGTGGTGCAACAGCACAACACAATTAAACAAATAATAGACGAAAAACAAATTTGATAAACAGAAACAAACAAAAACCCTCAATTACTGGCTCCTGACTTGGGATGGGCACCTGTAGAATGTGGTGGGATTAAACTAGTTTGAAGGCGCCAACCATCCTCTCCCTAGGACAGTAGTGTAACAGTATGACATAAGAAAAAAAAAAAGTCGGAAAGGGCTTAACTCATCAGATGAATACAAAGTAGACATATATCTAACAAAACACAGATTGGACATGACAGGGTACTTATACATCTCCACAACAAAAAGACACTGACAGCTATTTCAATGCAAATAGCAACTTATTAAAAATGTCATGTTTCTGAAACTAAGAATTTATTTAAAATTACTTGCATGTCATGTTTTGAAGTTTGAATTTGTACTCCGATCTCCAGTTACCAATATACATATTTATACTTTTCGACAGATCAATTCACCGAAAAGTATAAGATCATTAAAACGCCCTTTTAATTATTTATATCATGTACAAATTGCATACAAGTTGCAATTTTAGCGCAAATACAATACAACAATGAAATACAGGCGTTAACACTATTCATCAAAAATCAAGAACTTGATTTTTGTTAAAAAAAATGGTATGTATGAAGATACAGCAGATTATAAAATCATTGATAATAATTTGATGTTAAGGCGTGAAGTAATCTAACCATAATGATGAACGTGACATAATAACATTCTGGACATGGAAAGAAATTAACAAACATATTCAGTTTATTATATTAATCAGAGATTATAGATGATATATAAACATGATAAATGTAAATTTAAATAATGCACTAAAAGGTAGGTAGAATTTATCGTATCATCTCTTTATCTTGAAACATAGTAAGAAATCGTTTTTTTATAGTTTTTTTTTAATATAAGATGTTATAAAACCTTTACAAGATTGACCCTAAGAACGAAATTGACTACAGTGTTACAATAACACGATGCAATTGAAACAGCCTTATAGTATGCTAAGATATTCATATTCTATCTTATGATACTGAAACTTTCATCATGTACATGAATTCTCAGTTTTTCCTATTAATCATATCAATATCATCAAGATAGGACAGAAAAAGTTAGAACGTTCCTGTTGTTCGTCGACAATAAAAAGATGTACATGGCAATGACACAGTTTTAATATAGCTAACAGTTGTTTGTACTCAATATTCTATTAATATCTATGACAAACTAATCATCATTTCATTTATGACTACATATTGTTAAGTATGGCGTTGGTGTAATTGTTTAGTGTTAAAAGGAAAATGATTTAAAACCAGCTTTCCAGGAAAACTTCCATATTTGTTTATTAAATAAAACTTAGCAAGATGACAGGTAGGGAATATACAATTATTATAAATGACAATTTCACTTTATTTTCAAACGTTCTATTTTCACGTGATAAATTGAGACACAAGATAATGCATATCATTATTTATCATATTCTTAGTAGTAAATAAGTATAAATTTTATGTGTAATACGGTCAATGGCAATCGTGCTGTATCACCCAACCATGCTGATATCGATATCAGTCACGGTTGCATAGACTTTATCACACCATTTATTTGTATGACGTCACGTCATCAATATCAGTCACCGTTGCAAATTCTTTACCAAACCCTTAATCTGTATAACGTCGTGTCATATACGAAACATCTACTTATAGTATATTATAAAGTGAATATGATATTGCTTTTTCAATATCACACAACGTATCAACCCTCAATCAAGATAATTTCCCGAGCAGAGCTCTTTGGATTATATAGGCGTCTCTGGTTGATACGGGTGTGATATTGAAAACGTCATATGATATTCTCTATGTATATAAACATACTACAGTGTGGTTAACAATCGATTAAACATTTGATTTAAAGGTTGAGTAGGGTTAATTTCAGGTCCAGATAATAGTGGCGTTATGATTCCAATTGAATTTGAAATCAAATTTCGAAATATAAATAGTTTTTCAGATACGAACTAAACAAGAGTGTGTCATTTTCACTACAAACCAGTAAAAGTCTGAAATGACCTATATCTGTACTCGACTGTACTAATTTTCACTCGACCAGTCTGAATTGGTCTGAATTTTACTCGACATTACTCGACCCCAGTCTTAACCATACTCGATTGTACTGATTTGTACTTGACCATTATCTTTGCCGTAGAAAATAATCTGAACTATTACTCGACCAGTCTGAAAACGTCTTAACCCATTCTCGACCTGTACTCGACCTATTTTTTTCAGTCGAAAGCGTACTCGACCAAAGGTCTGAACAATACTCGACCAGTCTGAATCATACTTCACCAAATAACCTCTACTTTCTTTTTAAAGAAAGAAATAAAATTGTTCTTCTGATTAGTTCTGAAGTATAAAGTAATACCTCCTGCTTCAGGCAAACTGATTAGAAACATCACACAGGTAAGAGAGTTTTAAATTCTAAATAACATTCATTCAAAATTGCAAATCCTGTTCAACTTAAATCGCAAGGCCTTTTGAATTCACTAGATAAGTAATACACGAGTTTAAGATAAATAGGGTTTTCTTTTTACCTGTAAAACACACATGTTTTGAGGTAATTAAACCTTGTTAAAGTGCATCTTGTGTGCTATGTCTTTTATTTTGAAAAACATTATCCAAATTTAATTGAAATAAATGTGTACTACAACTTTCGAACACATTTCCTTTTTTAAAAGGTTATCAAGGATAACTATGGAAGTTCTTTTATCATGATTGTATTAAATTCTTGGTTTTACAAAACAAAAGGGTATTTTTTTAATTTGTTAAGTTGCTTTAGATACTATTTTATATATATATATTAATAATGCACACTGCATCATTAACTCAATTGACACCATAAATCTATACTAGGCTTAAGCTAATGGTGAAAATTGTTCAGTAACCATAAAATATATCTGAAACATTTTGAAAAAAAATTGAATAACCTTGAATAACCTTGAAATATTAGTCACAATTCAGTTTTGAGATTATTTGATCAGCTTGTTTTATTTTTATTTTAAAGGTGATATATATATGTAAGTGTTGATGAATATGGTGTTAAAGTTATATTATGTTAATTGTGAAATTTAGCTTTCAATGCTATATTGAGTACATTTGTTGTTCAAATTTTTAGCCAGGGGAAATAGCTGTTGTTAAAGACAGATCCTAAACTGATGAAATACAATAGATAAATACAAAAATATGTCTAGGTTGGTTAACAGTTAGTCGAGTATGGTTCAGACTAGGTCGAGGATGGTTCAGACTATGTCGAGTAGGGTTCAGACTAGGTCGAGCATGATTCGGCGCGTATAAAATGATTAAGTACTGGTCGAGTAAAGGTCTATTACAAGTTTAGACTGTTAAGTATGGTTCAGACTACAGTCGAGTATTATCAAGTAAATTTCAGACCAATTCAGAACAGTCGAGTACATATATAGGCCATTTCAGACTTTTACTGGTTTGTAGTGTTTTGAATTTGTTATGCTGTATAGACAAAAGCTCATTCTAAATTTGCGTATCTGTACTAATATATTAATATATGTACTGAATAATTGTATACAATTTTGCCCCGAATTTCCTGATAGATCAAAATGAATGAAAAATTCCAATTACGCGTATGGCACGTATGTGTGAGTTAACATTGCCATATTTAAGTCAAAGTTTAGGATCGAGTTTGAGTTGCAATGAGTGTTCAAGTTCTAATCATAATTCGATTGACAGGTAAAGTTGAATGCTTAGTTTGAAATTTTGAGGCACAACTAACGATGAGCATTTCTATCAAAATAATAGTAAAATCAATTGCAAAATGGTGGATATAGACTATAATAACAACTCTGTATGACGTTTTCTCTTCAAAAATATCGCACGAGTATAGGTTTTGATTTAATGCTACAGATTGTTCAAAATGAACAAATATTATAAAAAGAGCGGGAACATACCAATGTTGCACTAATACTAGTAATGCACCATCAAGACACAAAATCAGACCCAAAAATAAGAGAGATAACAAACAATCCGTAGTAAACTTCAGACTGAACAAAAATAACACCAGTTCAACCAATCATAACGTCATAATCTACCCTGAAGTGTGATATACAAGAATAATGAGCAATTACAAAGCTGTTTTTTTTATATTGAATTGTATCCATCTAATAATCTCGTCAACTTACAAATAAAATATTTTAAAAAATTTAACCCAATACTTCAAAATTAAGGCAGCCATTCAAGGATGAAAGTATTGATATACCTGTTATTTTTGACATCATCACTGTTTCTATGATAAAAGATACAAATTGTAGATTTGATAAAATATATGCAACACATTACATGCCAATTAGATTTTATCAATTCAAGGAGAAAACTTAGGATTTGAATATATTTTGAACTAACTTTAATGCATTTTTAGATTATTTGTTTTCTATTAATCACAGTGTATCTACTTTTCTTATTACAGACCACATATCAAAACATATATCAAGACAACTATATGACTATATGTGTCATATTATAGTAGGCACAGAAGATCACGTTAAACAACTCAGGTTGCTTCACGCGGTTAGGGATGATTTGTCAAATACCGAAGATGAAATATGTATAACAAGTGGAAGTTTTGGAGAAGGTCTTGAGATGCGAGGAAGTGATTTGGATCTAATGTTTGTTGATAGAAATATAGAGGTTTATGATGTGAACCCCTATTTAAATCAGCATACATCATATGTGTTAATGGATACAGACGATGTTAAACCTGGATTTACTCAGATGAGACTAGAATATAGCAGTGATCAGACTTTATTTGACAAATGTGTTCAATTCGAGGGCAAGCTTTATCTATCCAGCACATTATGGAAACAGCCAATCATGGATGGCATGCCATTGGATAAAATCTTTAAAATTCATGGACCGTGTATATCTGATATAGATGGATACAGTGATTTTGCTAAATGTCTACATTGTAAAACGTGGGTACCAGCTGCAAGACATTGGATAACAAGATCTAATAACTCATGGCCAAGTTATGATGTCAAACAAAGTATTATAAGACATGGAGTACTTTTTGTACCAATCGGAGTAAAGGGTCATCAAAAGAGGATCTAGAATGGCGAATTTCATTTTCAATCGGTGAAAAACTTTTAATAAATACATTTACACACACTCAATTAGTATGCTACGCTCTTATGAAGATTCTTCTGAAAGACGTTATAGATACTTTTCCCGATTGTAAAGATTTACTCTGCTCTTATTTCATAAAAACAATTATTTTCTGGATCTCTGAAGAACTGCCACAATCCGCATGGAGACCTGACACACTTATACCTTGTTTTATGCAATGTTTTAGCAGACTTATCTATTGCGTTGAGTATTCAGTTTGTTTGCATTACTTCATTCCAGAGAACAATATGTTTGAGAATAAAATTGAGGGCGTGATCGTCAAATACTATTAGAAAAACTATATACCTTGCATAGTTACGGTTGGCGATGCATTTTATTTTCAGATCAAGTATCAATATTGTCATGGAGTCGTGCGGAATTTTAACATGGAACAAACTATTGTTTGCATTTCAAGTTGCAAAAACAACTAATTCCTCTTTATTGAAGGTAGCTCATTTTATTTTTACGTAGTTTCCATAGGGAATAACGTACTGCTTAGTTCGTCATTTAAAAGAGCAATACAAAAGTCATTTTCATTTGACCAATCTTTTATAAAATACTTATATACATACTACATGTCAATGATCTGTTCCATTCGTGCCCAGTCTATTCCACTTAACAGTGCATACAGTAATAATAAATACCAATACCGACAGTACAAATCATGTCTTTACACTCTGCTACAGAATATATATCATGACGCTGTATCTGGATGGCTGATGTTAGCATCGTTCTTTTATAAAACAAAACAATACGCCAAAGCTTTACGGATCATCATATATTCTTTATCGAAATGTACTTTTGAAAAACTTTACTGGGGTATGTCGGATATTCATCACGAATGGTTGAAACTGAAATCAGTGCAGAAGATGAGTATTGTTCGTTTATGGAAATTACGTCTTGTAGATACCATTAGTTTTGATAAATTCTCTCATTTGTTACCAGACGAACTGCTAGTAGAGAAAGAGGGTATACATTTTTGTTTCCATCTATAGCGTATGCATATTTCCTCAATTTTCTTTGTCATTATCATCTCAATAATGGCCGACAATGTCAAGATACCCTTGAAGATCTACGACTTGTTATAGAAGAACATTATTTAATGGCAGAATTGCGTACGATAGCTTTAGCCTATAATCTTCTTGGTATTGCTTTACAGATTTCAGGCGACACTGAATCCGCACGACAAGCGTTCTTACGATCTGTTGAATTATTCCCGGAATTTTCGAATTATTCTGCGATAAAAAGACTTTGGTTAATGGATTAATATTTATTTTATGCATTCAGTGGAATCACAGATTACAATATTTTAATCCTTTTTAACCGTTGAGATAATGCGAAATTTATGAAAATTTCTTAAATATGTCACTTGTTTCTACTGCGAAGAATTCATATTGGATCAAGTGTACTTTTTAAATGTATCTACAGACTAAAACATCTTGGAATTACTATAAAAAGCCAAGGAACGGCGCAATTTTGCAATGTTTGCATTCTATATTAATCGCAAAACCGATCTTCTCTTCAATTTGAAATATAAAGGTTATTCTAATAAAACTGATGTGTCATATTGTGTTTCTTCCTAAGTACTGAGTGATAGTTACTATCATTCATTTGTGTTTAAAATCATATTTTTGCGTAGTTCACAAACAATAGAAAGTAAATCTTGTATGTCAATTTTCGGTTTTGACGAACACAAATAAGTAAATAACGTGATTTTCAAGTACAATTTGAATTGATTGATTGATGGTTGCCTAACGTCCGATGACAAGTATTTTATGCAAGTTTAGGACGATAGATACAATATAATTTTAGATAACTGTCAGAAAAGGTTAAACATTCGGTTATTTGTAAAAATCATAGATAAAATCAATATATCAATGAAATACATAACATAGCAGACTCTATATGGCGTAATCGTGTGAGTTGTGTGCGTAGTTAATCAGACAAACTGCATGCAAATTTCACTTGAAAAGACAAAGTTTAACATTCTGTCATTCGTGAAAAATTATATAATAAAAAAACCGGAGGATATATATGCACCCTCAATATAAGTAAAACATTCAGCGCTTTATGAAAGTTCAAGCTTAAAAGTGAACATGTAGAAGGAGTAAGCCGAACTATGTACATTGTACTATGTGTGCCTATATATAACAACCTGCCATTTAAAAAAATCCTGACAACATGTGAACCTTTGGTATATGCACTAACACCACATGTATATAATTAAAATTTGAAGCTTAAACACTAAAGTCCTAAGAAAAAAGCCATATAAACCCTTAGTTATATACCAATTGCGGGACGGGCAGTCAAACGGACACGGGTACAACAGTATGTTCCCGGCATTTTTTCGAGGAACCGAAATCTATATTAAGGTATGTGATGATGTTATATTTTATAAGGCATTTGGTGACAAAATATCTTTTAAAATAAGCAGTTCATAGTAGAATGTCATTAGGAGTTCTCAAATGTAGCAATGTAAGCAAGCTAACATCTACATCATTTGGTCTTAGATCTAAATTTGTCTCATTGGCAATTATAGTACATACTGAAATGCGAGAAGTTTAAAGACTTTAACAAATATTTACCAATGCGGAACAAACAATAAGAATGTCTTCAAAATTCTTTAAAGACGACACTGGTACAGTTTAAATACTTTCAGTCTACGAATAGCACGCTCTACATGTATTCGTACATGTGCAATACGTCTAGTAGTTGTGACATCTTCATTTGAAAGCTGGGGTTTGCATTTTGTAAATGCAGGAATGTTTAATTTTACACGACGAGGAAAAAGAAAATCTTCAATTGTAAATCCACGATCTGCCATTACTTCGTCACCCGGCAATAAATAGTTTAAAAATCCACTCTTTTCCACGATAAACTTGTCACTAGCTTTTCCACCAAAAGCTTTGGAAATAAACATGATTTGTCCATGTGGAGATATTCCAACTAAATATTTTGCGGTATTGTGCGACTTGTAATTACTGAAAGTTTCACTTCTAGTTTTCAAGTTCGTAGGTCGTTGTATAAATGTTTCGGCACAGTCTATTATTACAGTGGTGCAAGGGTAATTTTCTCGGAAAGATTCGGGACAACATGCTCGTATTGTTTCCCTCGGCAACCATGCAACTAAATCCTTAAGTTTTTCTGCAAGGACTGGCATCCAAGCATTAAAAATTTTACTAGCTAAACTTTTAGAAATTCCAAATCTACGAGCTAAGTCATCAAACAGCAAGTTTAGTTTAAGTTTCATCAACACTAGTAGTAACTGATCGGCGACTTCAAGTTGAAAGTTAAATGTATATACTTATGACATAACCTCTGCTAACGTAAAGAATACTTCTTTACTTACACCAATATATAACAAAGAGTCACTGTCCTTTACAATACTATTAATTATATAGACTATATAGATTATTGATTGCACGTGCGTTATCATTCACGAGTGCTATGACCGACGTACCACGTGACCTCTTAATGGCAGCGCACATGTTTTTGAGATAAGACGTGGATAAACCCGTCTATATACTAGGAGACTGACATATGTCACTGCTATAATTACATTCTGACTATTGTTGTGAAGATGTGATGTTATAATTTGAGAGATTTGCTGTAATAAATATACTTATTTACTTTTAAATTAAAGGGACCAACGAAGCTTACTAATTCTACAAATTAGCAGTAAAAACAAATACTCGTCCATCCTACATTTGTCACGTGTTATCTAGATGTCTTTGGTTTTGTGGGTTGTGAATTGACCAATTTGTATATCTTACTTCTCCATTTATAATAACAAACAAATAAAAACACTTTATTTTACATGCATACTTGTATATGTACTGGTTATGAAATCTCCTTAAGAGACCACGAATACTCTCGGACTTTTTCCGACGCTCATGTTAGCAATGTGCCCTTCCCCCAAATACGCACCTTTTTTATTGTTTGTGAGTCGTTTTGTCCCACCACTTTATGAAGTGGTGCATTTTTCATCATCTGTACTTGTACATCGCGTTCAACTCAAAAAACAAAACACACCCATCCCTGTACACCCAAGCGTTGATTTAACAGGAATCTAAAATCAAAATGATTCTTAAATATGGTTGTTTTTCAGCTATTTTGTTTTTGTCGTTTGGATTAAACAGGTTAACAAAAATATCTCTTTATAATTTTTGCGTTTGCAGCGCTTTTCTGGGTTTACCTTCATCAAAGCACCGATTATTAATTTTTTGTAGTGCCACTTGTTGTTTTAATGTATCGTTTGATTATAAATTTCGAGAAATAATTTGTTTCGAAATAGAATTAAAAAAAAATTGTAACGGGATCTGAATGATTAAATTTTATTTCGACCTACTTGGTGAATTTTTCGCTAAATCATATCCGTATTCTTTTTCAAATTAATTTCCTTTTTATCTTTTTTGCTAACTGGGCTCAATTCGCGAAATTTTAACAATGGCCACAAATACGGTACTGCTCGCCTGTTACTGCGTGTTATCTGTGTGACTGTGACAATTAACTGTCTACAACAACACATATAATGACATAAACAGTTGGTGTATTATAATATTGATTAAAACGCGTTTGAAATATATTAGAATTTTGCTTAATTGATTACTCTTATGATTATCAATATACGATATTAAATAGATTGATACCATTTTATAAAACATCAAAATGGGTCGTTTGCAAATAAAATATATGTAAATTTACGTTATTCGTTTTACTTAATTGATATTCATTACTAATGTCAGACATGCACGCCAAATTATAATGTTTTAAGAGCAACTGAGATCTAATGACATAGTGCACAACTTTGAAAATTGACCACTAATATAAACATTTTTATTTCTTCTAAAATGCACCGGGAAAAGTTGTAGTCATCTACTAAATAAGTACAAACAGGTATGGGCATATTAATTGGTTTTACTGTAGATACAGTAAAAACATCTAAAATTAGATAAATCATAATACAATTATATTAAAGAGTTTAAATTTTTTTTTTTAATATAATGTGACAGTTAATAGGACTAAAGTAGTAGTTTGTGTAATGAAATATATTTACCAAAAATGTCAGATTCAAACATTTGTATTGTTTCTGTGACTATGTTTCAATAATCTCTTTGGCTGAATTGTTGTACTTTTGGTAATGAATTTTAGGGAAAGCATTGAGAGTTCATCACTAGTAAAACGCATTTTTGTCTGACTCGGTAATTTTGATCTGAACTGCTTTTAAAAGTCTGAACAATAAATTCGTGAGTCATTTCCAGTTGTCAGGCAATTTTCAGACATATTCAGTACTGTTCAGACCATCCGCTTGCAGTCTATGTTTTACTGAATTGTCTGAAAAGCTACTGAACAATCTTCTGAACAGTACAGAATTTACCGCAGTCAATCAAACTGAAAATTTACCGAAAGATTGAACATGCCTTAATAATTCCTTGTTTAGATGATGTTCAGATCAAAATGGCTGTTTTCAAATGAACATACGTTTACATTGGATATATAAGTCTTCTCTTGGACCCCGCTGTTATTCTCTATAAAATGCTGGACTACTTACAGTACAATAATCTAATGTAAACTGTTTAAATATCAGAACACAAACACTAATATAATGGAATGATTGTTTATGTTTAATAAAGCAGAAATGACAGAGGATAGTTTAAAATACAACAAATGAAGAAAGAAAAAAAAAACACTCAATGGAATGTTTTTGTCAAAGCATGTCAATAATGAGAAAGTACTGAATACTTATGGTTAAGTTATACTGTTACGGTTAAATTAACTTGAAACAAAAAGACATTGTACGGATCAACCGATTTTATAACTTAACCTAAAAAGACTAAACAAAATGGCAGGTTAGTAATAATCTTTTTTTTTTTTAAATCTTCAAATTTATTAAAAAAAAAACAAAAACATAGTTTTCTTTATACTAGTATCTCAATTGTTTGTAAAGCAATTGAAAGGTCTTCTCTTAAGAGTCTGATATTTGTTAATTTCTCTTGACAACCTCTCATTTGATTTGCGACAAGCATACCTTCTTAAACTTTTCACTTTTTGCATTCAATGTCCATTTCTTCCTTCATTTTCGAGATCGGTAGTATGATATTTGTAATGTAGACTTGAAGTCCTTTCATTTCATATATGTCAAAACCATCTTTTATAAAATTTTATTTTTTGCATTAATGTCCCCATCCAACTAACTTTTGGGGACATTCATTTGATATTTGAAATATACACATTACTCTCTTTTATTTGATATTTTACAACATTACCTTCTAAGATCAACCCATCTGTAGGGACCTAAATTTGATATTTGAAATGTACGCTTTATGGACTCTCATTTGATATGCGGCAACTTCAATTTCATGTGTCGCATGCCCCCATTTAACAAAAATTGATGCATTATCAATTTCATAAATATAACTTATGAAACTAACAAAGTCAATACAAAACATGAACATTTCCAACTGGTTATTTCCTTTATGTTTCATCAAATTATATTTGCATTTACCATATTAAACTCTTCAATTTCTGAAATTAGGTGGCTAGCTGTTGTTGGTTCAGAAATATATGCCCCGTCTCTCATACAAAATTTCAAACTGCAATATCTCTAAAAGAAAACAGACATCTCAAATCTACTTCGTTTAAGATGATCTGCAATCCCATAGCTCATTAAGGGCACAATGAATACTCTAAACCGTTTTTGCGCCATCTTTTTTTGGCGATTTATTAGCACAATTTTTATTCGCGCCGTTTTGAATTCGTAAGTTGTGTCTTGTTTGCTAGTTAAAACACATACACAATAAATAGAAAAGAAACGTATTAAATGCTGTCAGGATTATTGCTGATTAATTGATCTTTTGATCTGATTAATCTGTATAGCAGATTCAAGGAGGTAATACTTTTAAACTGACTGACAGGTGTCATTTACATATTTGCAACGAGCGCTGTGTACATAACAGTATCCGTAATGTCCACTTGCTTAAGATGTCTTTCATCTTAAGAAAAATAATATGAGTTAAAGTCATGATTTCTAACATTGCTTTTCATTTAGAAATACAGTTTTGATTTGACTTGTTTGAGGAATAGATCTGTCGTCTGTAAAATCGGTGTTATACGGTGGTCCTGTACATATCCTTATCATATATGTACATAGATGGTTTCATCTGATGAATAGATAATTTTCGAGGTCGTTTTATTTTTTGTGTTTCAATTCTTACCGCGAAAATAGCGAAAATAAAACTGCCGAGAAAATTTTCTAGTTCACAGTAATCAAATATTTTATGCGATACCGGACCTGAGAACAGGAAGACGTAAAGACATGGGACTATCTACATTCAACTCAGGAGGACCATTTGACCTTAAAAAGATCACAAGGTCAAGGTTGAAGTACCATTTGCAGGTCAAGGTGAAATTTCCTCAATACCTCAACATTGACTTCAAATTGAAAATCTTAAAAAACTGATATTTTTTGCAGTTTATTTTAGGTTGATATCGGTTACCAATTCTAAGATATACACGAACAACTAAACTTAATATATTAACACGTCAAAACTTTTTAACAGATAGTCGGACAGTTTTAGGTCTAATGTATAGAATGTTGAGCTCTTCGAGAGCAATATTTAATACGCTGTATGTATGCAGCTATCTCTTATCGTTTTCTTAATATTCAAGCTTGAAATTTAAGCGTAAAATTTGTTTGCACTTATGACCTTTGACCTTGTTTACAAATGAAAGGCAGCATGAACTAAAGATTATTGGTGAAGATCCCATGTCTCTACTACTCCCGGTCCTCGAAATGAATTTAAACGATTTTTTTTAATATTTCAAGGGAAATAACTATTTTAAGATATATGCAAATACAATACATTGTTTCAATGGTAAATAACTCTAATAGGGAATCATAAATTCCTATGCAGCGTCATCTAGTAGTGCTTCATGATGAGGTCTATCGATGGCATGAGAACTTTAATAGAGACGAGGGTAGGCCATGCCAAACAAATGTTGGAAAAATAAAAAGGAAAAACGTTCGAAAAACAATAAGGTCTTTCACAACTTAGGGGGAAAGACCTTAATAGTATATATACAGACAGTTTGTAATGAAAAGAAATGTATACAACTCGATGAATCGGTGGTGCTAGCCGTTGAGTAAGAATTCAACAATTAAGTTATAGTCATTATTTGAGTATTGATGAGTCATGCTTAAATTTTGAGCTTTAATATACGAGCAGACCACTTGAATTTAAGATCGAGATTAAGTTTTAGTTTCAGTTGAAATTTTAGAATTAAAGTACACGAGGAAAGTATTTGAATTTTGAATTTTGTTTCGCAAACAAGACACAATACCAATCTGACCATTGAAAAATAAATATTGGATAAGTGAAAGAGGAATAGGAACATTCAAAATCGTTAAAGGTAGGAACAATAATTAATTATCAACATTTGACTGAATAAGTTTCTGTAAATAATTATGCCAGAATGATCCGCATTATTTTATAAAAACCCGAGAAAACAGATAATAAATGCATGCAAATGTTTTATTCCTATATATATTCACTGGACCATTGTATACAATGTTTCCGGATTAATAACAGATGATAACTGACAAAAATAGAAAATATTGGAAAATTAATACAGCAGAATTGAGGAAATTGTTATTAAAAATTAAATATAACCCGAGGAAATTATTGTTAGAAATCTATTTTAACCCTGATGACATTTTAAAAAATCGAAAATGAAATCGGATGGAAAGCAGAAATAATTTTTAACCAATATCTCCTCATATCTTTTATCAAATGAATATATATTTTCGTTACAGTTTGGGATGAATGGTAATTCCGGTCCAGAATCGCAGGTTTCGAAAACAGAAGCGGATTAAAAAATAGATGAAAATTTCATGATAAGTTGTAAACCATAATTAAGAAATTATGCAACAATTAACACGATTTTTTGACTTGTGTACGAGCAGAACAAATGAATTTTAGATCGAGATTAACTTAGTTACAGTTGGAATTTTGAATTAGAGTACACGAGGAAAGTGTTATACAAAGTATTTGAATTTTGAATTTTGTTGCCCAAACAAAACACAATACCAATCTGACCATTAAAAAAATGATAGTGGATATGTGAAAGAGGAAACTGAACATTCAAAATCGTCGTTATGGAAATCGTATTTTGAAATAAATAAATCTAGGAACAACAGTTATAAAATAGAGAGTGGATTATTTACGTGTTATCGCTTGAATTTATCGTCAATTTGTTAAAAGAATTTAAATTCATTTTCACTGATATTTGCCTGGGTAGGATATGACAAAATATGCTAACTTATTTTTTACATCAACTCAATTGTCTCTGTAAATGTGAATTGAAAGATAAATTGGTACACGTTGGTGAGATATAATACAGAAAGACTCAAAAAAAAAAAAAAAGAAAATAAAAGAATACGTAAAGATTTCAAAGCACTGAATTCAACAAACATAATAATATACAATGTATTAAGCTTTACATAACTTTGTGTCTAATAGCTTTGAGAATCAATGTAAACGGACATGTTAAATATAGGTAAATATAGATCATCACAACCCAATTTCCCAAATGACAGCGACAAGTAACTTCAATTTTGTCAACAACAAAAAAAAAAAAAAAAAAAAAAAAAAAACAACTGCCATACAAGTGGGAAGTTTAGTTAGCTATTTGATCAAGGATTAACCCACCATTTTTTTTTTAAATGTTTGTAACAAGCAATATGACAGTTGTTTTCTATTCGTTCCGTTGTTTGATAAAGTCTGACGTTTGATTATGTCAGTTTTTATGGACTTTCCCTTTTTTAATCTGCCTTGGAATTCGGTATTCTTGTTATACTTTTTTAAAATATGAAGGAAATACTCATTTCGAAATAACTTGAAAACATTTTCTTCCAAAAGCCTTAAATAAACTGCGATAAAAAAAAAAAAAAATAAAAGAATACGTAAAGATTTCAAAGCACTGAATTCAACAAACATAATAATATACAATGTATTAAGCTTTACATAACTTTGTGTCTAATAGCTTTAGAATCAATGTAAACGGACATGTTAAATATAGGTAAATATAGATCATCACAACCCAATTTCCCAAATGACAGCGACAAGTAATTTCAATTTTGTCAACAACAAAAAAAAAAAAAAAAAAAAAAAAAAAAAAACAACTGCCATACAAGTGGGAAGTTTAGTTAGCTATTTGATCAAGGTTTAACCCACCATTTTTTTTTAAATGTTTGTAACAAGGAATATGACAGTTGTTTTCTATTCGTTCCGTTTTTTGATAAAGTCTGACGTTTGATTATGTCAGTTTTTATGGACTTTCCCTTTTTTAATCTGCCTTGGAATTCGGTATTCTTGTTATACTTTTTTAAAATATGAAGGAAATACTCATTTCGAAATAACTTGAAAACATTTTCTTCCAAAAGCCTTAAATAAACTGCGAAAAAAAAAAAAAAAAAAAAAAAAAAAAACAGAACGAATACTATAAAGCTTCTGTTTTCACATGGACCATTGAAATTTAATTTAATCTGTAACACCTTCATTAGAAAATCTCTGGTTTGTATTATTTGTAACTTGTGTATTAATGCAAAATGAATATTGTATATTATTGAAATATGTGTATACATTTAAAAGAATAATCAGAACTAGGAGAATACAAGAATATTGTTGGGCAGGCTCAATAAATATTTAAATAAATATATTAACACAAACAAAAAACTTATGACAAAAACAATTCATATATATTCTTTGAATTGTCAAGGTCTCAGAGTAAAAGATAAAAGACATAGATTATATTTGTGGATGAAATATCAAAAATGTAATATTTTGTTTGTTCAGGAAAGTCATTTCACTGAAGATTTAGAGAAAGACTTAAATTCTGAAATTAAAGGTCAACAATATCATAGCTTTGGAACCTCACAGTCCAGAGGAGTTTCAATTTTTATTAATAACGATTTAGAATGCAAATTTATAAATATGTTCAAAGACCAAGAGGGCAGGCTACTCTTAATAAATGTTGAAATTGAAGACAGTATTTACACCTTAGTAAATGTCTAAATATACCTAAAAAAAGAAATATTTTTTTTCAAAAAAATTAAAGAAGTAGTTACAAAAAATAGTTTAGGAATGGTTATAATTGGAGGAGATATGAATGATACTTTAACAAAAATAGATAACAAAAAAAAAAAATGTCAACACAAAAATCAAAACAAACAAAACCAGTATTTAGCCTTAAATCTTTAATTAAAACTCAAAAACTAGTGATATTTGGAGAGAGCTTCATGGTAGGGAAATACAATTTACTTGGCGACGTAAAAATAATTTGAATGAAGTATCTAGAATAGATTTTTTCTTAACCTGTCCTGCAATAAGAACTAAAATAGAATCTACTGATATTAGGCCAGCTATTATAACTCATACAGACCATCAGGCAATTTCTATAAAGATAAAAGGTCGATCAGACCAAAAAGGTAAAGGATACTTTAAAATTAATAAAAGTATTTTAGAAAATGAAGAATATCAAAACCTTATTAAAATTCTAATCAGACAATTTGAAAAGAAAATATTACTCACCAATGATATTGGTGTCAAGTGGGATCTTTTTAAAACCGAGGTTAGAGACCACACCATAGCATTCTGCAAAAGAAAAGCACAAAATAATGTAAAAGAAATACATATTTTAGAAAACAAATTGAAGAAATTAAATGAGGGTACAAACAAAAAATGTAAATAGGACGTTATTAACCCTTTTAAAGAGGAAATTAATATTATAGAAGAAAAACTTGTTAAACTATATGATTCAAAAACAAAAGGAGCACAAATAAGATCTAGAATTAAGTGGGTAGAAGAAGGAGAAAAAAAACACAAAATTCTTCTTGAGACTAGAAAAAGCTAGGCAAACAAGAAAAACTATAACAGCACTCAGGGACAAAGAGGGGGTGATACATACACATCCTACAGAAATACTAAATCTTGAAAAGGAATTTTATGAAGAAATTTATAAAAGTTCAATTCCCAATAAAAATTTTATAAAAGATTATGCTATGAATACAGAATGTGATCATGTCCTAACCGATAAAGAAGGCGATAGTATGGAAGGTTTATTAAGCACTCAAGAATGCACAGATTCATTATTTAAAATGAAACTAAATAAAGCCCCAGGAATTGATGGCTTAAGTGTAGAATTTTATAAAACTTTTTGGGAACATCTTAAAGAGTTTGCAGTCAAAACTTTCAATTTCTCATTTAATAAAGGGGAGTTAACAAACTCACAAAAAGTAGGAGTTATTTCCGTTTTACAAAAAAAAAAATAAAATAAAACATGATCCTCTCAATTTAGACAATTATAAACCAATAACATTATTGAATGTTGAAACAAAATTAGTTGCTTATTCACTTGCTCAAAGAATCATCAAAATATTACCCCAAATTATTCATGGAGATCAAAATGGGTATGTTAAAAACAGATATAAAGGATATAATATTAGACAAATTCAAGATGTCATAGATTATGCAGACAAATTTAATATAGAGGGCGCTTTATTATTCTTAGATTTTTCAAAGGCATTCGATTCATTAGAGTGGAATTTTATGTTCTTTGCTTAACAAAAATTTGGATCTAAAAATTCTATGATGAGATGGATAAAACTTTTATATACTGACATAAAAAGTTCAGTTTTAAACAATGGGTGGATTTCAAAACCCATGAGTATATATCGTGGAATACGTCAAGACTGTCCATGTAGTGCGATAATTTTTGTTATTGCTGTGGAGATTCTAGCTTGTAAAATTAGGCAAGACCATAACCTTAAAGGATTTGAAATCAAGATAGATGGAAAAACCCATACTTTAAAAATAAGTCAGCTAGCAGATGATACCAATATTTTTCTCAAATCAAAACAAGATATTTCAAAAGCTCTAAACATGATTGAAACATTTGGTTCACTGTCAGGATTAAAACTTAACAGATCTAAAACAGAGAGTATTTGGTTAGAGAAACAAAAACATTGTAAAGAAAAATATGAAAATATTAAGTTTACAGATAAACCAGTTAAAAGTCTGGGGATATATTTGGGCATAACAAAGAAGAGTGTCAAAAACTAAATTCTGAAAAACAGCTAGAAAATTCTGTAAAAATTATATCTAACTGGAACAAATTAGAAACTTAACCATGATAGGAAGAATAACAGTTATTAAATCTTTATTTATTCCTATAATTACATATTTGGCTACAGTCTCAACCTTGGGCAAAGAGTATTTAGATAAATTTAAAAAAAATATATATGAATTTCTATGGAACAATAAGACAGAAAAAGTTAAACGCACTGTATTAAGCTACAACCAACTAGATGGCGGATTAAAAATGGTAAATATAGATAAATATATAGAATCTATTAAGAAAAGTTGGATAAAAAGATTAACTGCTGATAAATTTCTTAATTGGATGGTTATACCAAAATTTTATCTAAATAAATTTGGTAGCAATCTACTTATCTTAAGAATGAATACTAATAATATATACTCTCTACCAGGTACTAAAGAGCTACGAGAATTTTATCTTGTTATGATTAAAGTATGGTTAAAAAATAAAAATAATAAAACTAAACATCCAAATCATTACAGACTTATCCGCCAAGAAGTCATTTGGGGAAATCAGTTAATCAAATTTCAAAAGAAAACACTACTTTTCCAAGACTGGATAGATAGCAATATCATTCATATAAATGATATTACTGATGAAAATGGAGTCTTTTCAGAAAAAATTATAAGTTTAAAATTAAAAAATAAATCGAATTGGATAGCTGAATTCTCAAAATTGAGAAAAGCAATCCCAAAAGAATGGTTAAAAATATTAAATGAAGAAAGTTCAATAAAACTAGTGTTTTAACAAATAACTCACTATATATAAGTGAACAAAATAATTGAAAACATAAACTAGAAAAATTAGATACGAAGAAAATTCATACAATTTTAATAGAATATGATAAAGAAGTTCCAATAGGGTATCATAAGTGGAACAGAATATTAAAATGTGAAAATATGCAAAGTGAAGCTCAATATATGCAAAAATTTATTCATAAATATTTAAAAGATAATAAACTGAAAATGTGCAGATGAAAACTATTACACTTTATTCTTCCAATCAAAGTTTTGTTAAAACAATGGAAAATAAGCCATAACTCTACTTGTAATTTTTGTAACCTTACAGAAGACTATGAACATTTGTTTTGTAACGTGCCACTTTTTAGATGAGTTTTGGGGGGAAATATATAAGTTATTTGAAATAGCTAAGATTGGTAGACACATTTTCACTGAAAAAAAATTAATCTGGGGATATAAAATTAATGATGAACATTATTATGAAATAAACTTTTTACTTACAGTTATTGTGTTCACTATACACAAAATACACTATTTGTCAGAATATAGGACAAAAATGTCAATCTATATAATGTTTTAGGTCCGAATTTAAAAAAGATTATAATCACAGAACAAATATATTAATATTGAAGGAAAAGGGATACTAGAAAAGATATTTTCTTATATTTGACAACATTGTTATATTATTGTCAATATTGTTATTATATATGTATTTTATAGAACGGTTTGATAGATGATTATTTCATTTTACAATTTCAACGGGTTTTGAAAGTGAAAGTACCTCTTATTTCTTCCATAAATTTATATACTGTAATTTTAGATTATACGAAAAATATACTAATTATGCTTACTATATGAGACCAAAATTTGTTTGTATACATACCTTCCGTGGCTAATACATTTATATTTGACAAACACGTGGTGAAAGCAATTAACCCACACAAAAAAGATCAACTGAAAAACCGTTATACCGGACAACAGAGAAATATATTAAACCACAAACCAAATTCCGAACACGCTAACATAACCCGTTATTCTGTTTTATTCTCAATATCTATCAGATAGTAACAATTGATGGTATATTAAGGAAAACTGTTTTTTTTCCCTATATATATAAGTTCATATTCAGAGTTATAATAGTAAAATAATAGAGAAATAATGTATTAAAGATAAATAATGTATTAATGATAAACAATGTATTCAAGACATATAATATATATACTAACAAAATTATAGATATATAACTGAAGATACCCTGGTCTTAAGGTACTAATATACAGGGATCTCCACTGAAATAGCTGTACCAGTGACGAAATCTGTTAACAGCATGTGCAATATTGTTGTTGAATAAAAAAAAAAAAAATTTAAGGGCATTTATTTGACGATCCTCGATAGTTAAGATAATCGCTGAGATAGAAGTTAACTTCAAGTCAACGAGTTCGCGTTATAGATAGAGTAGGATTTAAAGGTCTAGTTAGTGTTAAGGTCAATCTTAGACCTCAAGCCATAAACTTTCATTTCTTGTCTGAATTCCTGTTTAAGTTCCGAATAATACATAAACAATAAGAGATATTTTTTTTCAAATAATAACAACATAAAATGTCAAAATTGAGAATTGTAATCTCAATATTTAAAATCGGAAAGGAAGTCAAGAGAAAACCCCCTCCACCCTCCCCTCCCCCCTCAAAAAAAAAACGAAACAAAGAAAATAAAAACGAAATACAGGACACAAAAGTTCGAAGCTTATAATTTCATCTAGATATAGGAAGATGTGGTATGAGTGCCAATGAGACAACTCTCCATCCAAGTTACAATTTATAAAAGTAAACCATTATAGGTCAAGGTACGGCCTTCAACACGGAGCATTGGCTCACACCGAACAGCAAGCTATAAAGGGCCCAAAAAATTACTAGTGCATACATTTTCAACACAATTAAGAAATAAAAAAGTTTTTTTTTACGATGACTGCATTTAATGCTTCACAGGCCAATTACTAAAAAGAGAGGAAAGATACAAAAAAACATTGACTTAAAAAAAATCGTCTTCTTCGATGGAACTTATTTAGTTATTACTTAAGGGTGTAGACCTGGGGTATGGGAGACACCTCCTACCTTGGTATTGGAAGTCATTTGTGCGTTTTAATCTAGCAGTAATTGAAACAGTGATAAAGCATTTAGTATGTTGTTTACATTTGGTTATGAGACGGATGCAGGACCATGAAAAAAATATAACAAGTTTGAATCCACCAAGAATTAAATTAAGGAAGTATTTGTTTTAAGATTCAAAAATCAACATCTGAAAAGATGGCATTTTAACATTCATACACGAAATCCTTTTGAAAAAACTATTTACTGAGGAGTTTTTGGAATGACTCTTTATAAAACCTTGAAAGGTTTGGGGAGATTGAATTTGAAAAAAATAATTGAATAATGCGGTGATAAGGCTTTAGTACTAAGCGATTGGTTCAGATGGTGTACTTTTAAACTGTTTGTCTTTTATTTTCCAATACAAACGGCAATATTCTAGAAGATACGATATGACCTCCCATCCTTGTACATTCTTATGCTAACAGATAACCTACTTTAGCAAAAAGATAGTACTCAGATAGTGACAGACTGTCAAAACAGTATTTTAGCGTCTGCTAGTCCGTTGATATGGAAATTTTGTAGTCTAGGGGAGGTACACAAATATTACGTATTCTTATGTAGATATATGTCAGTTTGTTCCAAGGGTAATCGACCAATATCATTTCTGATTTGTTCATGTCTGTAAGCCAAATAGTTCAAAAATTTATAATTTTCAAACTTATGCAGTGGCACTTTCTTTGCAAATAAAACACTACAATATTTCTGAGGTGTATTCGCTTTTATTTTTTGACAAAATCAGGATTTTAGATAAACAAAAAATAAATACCCTGCAAAATCAATATATGAAGATTATGACCATTTATCGAGTTAATAATGTAGTATATAGGTTTCTATCCATGCAATATGAAATACTGCTTTACTAATATAAATATAAATAAATCTGTTCTGTGTGTATTTTCAACAATATGCTTATATTGATGACCGTATGTGACAAAGTTTAGTCCATATTCATTTAAAGGCTCATATTATATAAACAAGCCTAATACGAAAAATGACAATATGTTCTTATAGCAAACTTTAACTTAAGCAAACTAACAAAACTAAAAGCAAAAGCTGCATGCAATATAAATGTGGTAGGTATAACAATATCAACAAACAAAAATAAAACAAATAACATTTAGCTTACATTGCACGAGGTGGAAAGGCATCATGAACATAATGAATATTCTACAAGTAAATAGTTTCAAATCTTGTAATTTTCCAAAGCTAGATTTCAATTAAAGATTGTGATTTTCAAGGTAGATAAATAATAGTTGTTCCAGCATTTTTTTTTTGCAGGAATGTTATCTGAAAAGGCCAGAATTTCCACTTCAATAGTTTAAACCAACTATCTATATTCAGGCTACAAAAAGTACCATGACATTTCAGAATTACTTTAAAATATGTTTCTACTACACATATTTTTCATTCATGGATATTTCTAATGAGAACATACGAACAAACACAATACAATATATGATTACTAGTGTATTGGACCGTTTTAGGGTATCCAAAAATTGATCATACTCAATATACCATCAACATATAATGCCACGGTTAATTCAAACAATACTTTGGCAGTTGAATTATGGACCCATACCCTTTCAATGGTGTTATTATAAGAAAAATTAAGCAAGAGGAAAATGTTGGGCTACTAAGGCCTGCGCACTAAAGTTAAAAAAATATTCTAGCACATTTTGTTCGAAAAAAATTTTTTTGGTTGAACATAAGTTAATGTCCATATTTTTTTTCATGTGAGACGAACTTAAACATGCATTATTCAAAATCTCCAGAGTATTTCTTTTGCTTTGGTTTATTCATTAACGCTACACCAGCATTAAAACAAGATTACGCTAAATTTCTTTGTTCAAGTTCACTATTGAATCATTATTATTGAAGGAAATGCGTAGCGAGAATGCTTCACACACACCCATGTATATGGATTATACAGTTTTAATATTTTTCGTAAAAATGACTACTCTTAAGAAGAGATTTGCTAATTATTTATTCATTTAATTATAGTTTTCACTTGATTTCTTTACTCTATTACAGACAACACACAAAAAAATATTACTAAGTAATTATGCTTTACTTAAATTAAGTATTCTTTTTAATACTCATTACTAGGAATTACTTACCAATTACTCACTATTACTAGCAATTACTTATGTTTTACTAGCTATGAAAATAGTTACTTGAAACAAGTAATTGCTTTACTGAAAATGTGTGTCTATTAAAATATTACTTAAATTAAAACAAATACTAATAATGATTTTACTCACTTGAGTAAATGAATTACTTAGTCCTTATTTAAGTAATAACTTACTGTTTTTAGTAAAAAGAAATTACTTAGATTAAGTTATATATTAATGAACTACACATATTTATTTTTTTATTTATACAAAAATGCAGTATGAAAGTTACTGGAATTACTTCTGATAACTTTGATATAAAACTTGTTATTACTAAGTAGGCTTAGGCACTACATAATGTTGTTTGCTTGCATAAGGCTTGTTATATATATTAATAAATGCTTCCTATGAAATTTGAATCCATAATTTAACAATTTCAACATATGTAGGTTTCACAGTCTGAAAATTGCATAAATTTGGATAACTATTATAGCAATTCTCTTTAAACAGGCTATTATTTCAACTTGGAATTATCTAATTATGGAATTTGCATAATTTCTTGTGCTTGAATTTTTTTTATAAATTCCATGTTTATTCTGTATTTCAATGTTCTGTGCGGCGCACAACACTTTCTATTACAAAGAAGATAACACATTTTCAATAGAATGCATGTACTGTGCCGCGCACAACACTATCTATACAAAATACATTGTATGGAAAGTGTAATGGAATGCTGAAAAAATTATAATGCAGAATAAACATGGAATTCATTAAAAATTTCAACCACAAGAAATTATGCAAATTCCATAATTAAAAATAATTCCAAATTGAAATAATAGCCTGTTTTTAGATAATACTTTGAAATGCTTAAAAAATTTGATTGGAATTACTTAGTATCAGAATTACTAGTCATTACTTAAATTATTTTCATATCAAAATATCTTAAAATTATCATTCTTAATTTTTGATATAATTTTATAATGTAAACTTACATGACTTAGTCTTACTAAAATTTATAACTAATTATCTATTTTAAATACAAAATTATATCATATTTCCTGTATTTAATAAGAAGTTTTTGATTTGAGACTGATAAAATATTCAACCAATCAGAATTAAGGTTTCATTTGACTTTGGTACGCTATATTTGAAAATTGGCTGGAACTTATTCAGATTTGAATTTGAACAAAAAGTAAACTGAGTTTGTTGAAATACTTGCACGATTGACAAGCATGAAAGGAAAGGAGAACCTTTATAGCTTACTGTTCGGTGTGAGCCTAGGCTCCGTGTTGAAGACCGTACTTTGACCTATAATGGTTTACATTTATAAATTTTGACTTGGATGGAGAGTTGTCTCATTGGCACTCATACCACATCTTCTTATATCTACTTACAAAAAAGGACACTTTGTGGGTATTTATGTTTCTAGCTACTCTTTGTGTACTAATTCAATTAAATGAAAATGTAACACAAAGAGTTGCTGGGGAGGTAGCCCATGTTAACTTATAACAAACAAGAATAGAAATGGATTATAACAAAGGATATAGTATATGATAATTCTTTAAAAGGTATGTTACTTTTTCAAATTATATGCATTTATGATAAAATAGTGTAGAGTTTTATTCTAATCTGTAAATATAATATTTATATATACAATTTATATGTAAAAGAATTACTCAAAACCTACAAATAAATTTACTGTTGCAAGTAATTGTATTTCCAGAAATTACTTGCCATAAATAAAAAATGGCTTACAAGTGGTACACGAATTACTAAGAGTATTAAAAGAAATACTCAATAAATATTAAAAGAATTACTTACTATTAATAAAAGAAATACTTAATGTGTATTAAAAGAATTACTTACTTTTATAAAAGAAATACTTATTGTGTATTAAAAGAATTACTTACTTTTATCAAAAGAATTACTTACTTTTATCAAAGACTTACTTACTTTTATTAAAAGAATTACTTACTTTTGATAAAAGAATTACTTACTATAATTGAAAGAAATACTTAATGTGTATTAAATGAATTACTTACTATAATAAAAGAATTACTTATTATATATGAAAAAATTACTTAGTATTTATTAAAAGAATTACTTAAGATACATTGAAAAATTACTCACATTTAATTACTAGGTAATTACTTATAATTACTTGGCATTACTAGCAATTACTCTTTTTCTGACAAACATTTTTACTTGTTTTTTCACTTGATTTGAGTAAAATCAATACTTGTTTTAAGTAAATTCAAGTAATTTATTTTTTTGAGTGAACGTAATGCAGAACATATCAATAGCTCTCTTTCGTCATATGTGTCTGAATATAGTAGGAACAGAAGATCGTGTTAAAACGACCAGATTAATGAACGCGCTCAGGGATAATTTCTCAAGTGACGAGTATTTTGCTTTCATAACAATCGGAAGTTTTGGAGAAGGACTTGAAATGCGAGGCAGTGATTTAGATATAATGTTGTTGAAAAAGGATTAGAATTTTATGAAGATGTAAAACCTCGTTTAAATACAAATATACCATACTTTTCAAAGAATACAGACGATGTTAAACCTGGATTTACTCAGTTGAAACTTCAAAACAACAGTGATCAGTATTTTTTAAAAGATTGAAAAGAACTAAATGGTAAACATTATTTATCAAGCGCATTGTTTAAACAACACTACTTGACAGGTGAAATGTTTATTATTCATGGACCGTGGTTATCTGATGGATTATTTGACTATGCCATTTGCGTCCATTGTAAAACGTGGATATCAAGATCAAATAACTCATGGCCGAGTAATGATATCAAACAAAATATAATAAAACACGGAGTACTCTTTGTACCAATCGGAGTTAAGGGATCACCAAAAGAGGATCTAGAATGGCGAAGATCATTTTCAGTTGCTGAAAAGTTTCTAATTAATATGTTTACACACACTCTCTTAAAAATTATCTTAAAAGATGTCATAGCTACCCACTCCAAGTGTGAAGATTTACTTTGTTCATATTTCATGAAAACACTTATTTTCTGGATATCTGAAGAACTACCACCAAGCATTTGGAAACCTGACAGTCTTATTCCTTGCTATATTCGATGTTTTAGCAGGCTAATATATTGTGTCGAGTATTCAGTTTGCTTGCATTACTTCATTCCAGAGAACAACATGTTTGAGAACAAAATAGAGGGACGTGCTCTTGAAGTATTATTAGAGAAACTTTATACCTTGCATAGTTACGGTTGGCGTTGCATTTTGTTTTCAGATCAAGTATCCAATTTTCATTATTCGATGGTGAATTGTCACATCGAACCAATTATATTGTATCTTAAAGAAATTCAAGCACTCCTTCATTCCAAAACGTTGTTTATTGCAAATCTATTCCTTGATATTTTGAGAGGAAATAGGAATCGGAATATATCTTATAGAGGTATACACCAGACAGTTTCTAGCAACACGTCTTTGATACAATACATGTATGCATACTATATGTCGAGATCGCGTTCAGTACATGTCCAGTCTAGTCTCATGAACAATACGCATAGTAATAATAAATACCAATACAAACAGTCCAAATCATGTCTTTGTACCTTGCTACAGAATATTTATTATGACGTTGTATCTGGATGGCTTATGTAAGCATATTTTTTTTCTATAAAACAAAACAATATGCTAAATCGTTACAAATCATCATGTATTCTACTTCGAAATGTACCCTTTCATGGACATGTTGGATATTCATCAACAATTGTTAAAATATAAATCACTTCAGAAAAAAAGTATTGTTCATTTGTGGAAATTACTTCTTGTAGATTTTATTACTTTTGAAAAAAAAAAACTCTGTATTAATACCAGATGAACTACATGGTGGATGGAAGATTATTCTTTAGTTCATCTTCAGTGTATGTTTAATTCCTTGGTTTTCTTTGTCATTATCATCTCAATAATGTCTGACAATGTCACGATAGCCTCCGCAGTCTACAAACGGCTATATCAAAAAATCGTTTGATAGCAGATCTAGATTTTATAGCTATAGCCTATGATCTCCTTGCTGTCGTTTTACAGTTATTAGGCGATACTGAATCCGCACGACAAGCGTTCTTAGTATCTGTTGAACTATACCATGATCCATCTGATAATCCTGCCTCAAATAGACTTTTGTTAATGAATTAAAGGTAATATTTGTGCTTCTGCTGTGTCACCGATATTATGATACAGCTGTACTTGTTTTGTCTTTCGAGACAAGCACAGTTAAGGAAAATTCATGGAATGTATGAATTTTATTTCCTGCAAAGACGGCATATTAGACAGAAGAAACTATTATAATTTAATTAGTATAACTATTATAAAAAAAACTGCATACGGATGAAACATAAAAGTTATAATATATTGCAAAAAATGACGTCTTTATTGCTATGTTTGCATTTGTTATTCAACTCAAACTGCTTTTTTCTTTTATTAAAACTTGTTATTCTTTTAAAATGCAGTGCTCATTTGAGTGTTTTCTTTGTTTTTTGTTTGTTTTTATGTATCATGTGTATTGAGAGCTAGTTAAAAGAATCCATTAAAAAATTGTTTAAATTAATATCTGACACAAGTATGCAGTAGAATCTGTTAAATGTAAAAATATGTTTTGGGTAAAAAATTTCGGTTTTCTGTAAAATTTATTTTATCTTTACTATTTTTGCATTTTATTGTTATGTATTATGATTGTGATATACTATTAGAACAAACACTTCTAATATTTCTTCCTGGTAAATCAGTACTAGCCACACATAATGATTGGTCTTCCATTAAGATTTTGTGACCTTTAAAAGTTTGTTTTGGCGATATGATGTCTTATTTATCTGCTTTCATATCAATGTATCTTTTGTTTGGTCTTAATTTGTTGCCAATTATACAATTTCTTGAAAGGAACATAAAGTTTAAAACTAAGGGAGATTACTCTCTTCAGAAGATAATTTGAATAATCACAATAATCTATCATTGTAATAAAGTGCAAAAAGACACTTTGTCAGAATGTTACTGAATTTTTAATTAGAAATGGCAAATCAAATTTGTAGAATGGGGTGCTATATATCTTCTATCTTCACCTCTTTGTTTTTTTATGTATTTTTCTATGAATCATAATATTTTGCATTATATGTGTATGGTAGATTTTATTGAAAGTGTATGAAGAATGTATACATTTTATCTATTTTCAAAGAAATCTTGATGAATGTATTTTTTGTCTTGAAAGGTTATTTTTGAGTAATATTATTTTGAATTATCAAAAAGTCGATTTGCTACAAACTTGCAAGCATACATGTGATCCTTTTCAAGATACTGCATGACTGGCTGGTCACTGCATTAACGGTTTTCATACAAGCAGCTGTGCATTTTGCAAGACATTAACTACATTGCATTTACATTATTTATGCAGATGTCATATTTTGATGATTTTAACATATTATAACTGTTAGTTTGTTACAAAGTAGATATAAGCTAATGTTGGAAACACTTCAAACGTGAAAGTACAAAACATGTACAGAAAACTTGAAAGTGAAAGTAATACGGTTATAGAATGAAATTTAAGAATTATACAGAATTTTTTTACATTAGATGATAGAAAATGTCAGTGTATTTACATGTTCAATGTATCTTAAAAGCCGTACGATTTATTTTTTATTTTCAGTTGCTGAAATCTTTAATTTGGAAAGAAGCTCAACGAATATTTTTACCTTCTGTTATATTGCAAAATCATAAACTTCAGAAAAAAAATGTATTTTTCAAACATCATTTTATTTAAGAACAGCCTAATGTTTGATTACAAAAATTAAACTACCCCCTAACCCCACTCCCCCCTCCCCCCGAAAGAATGTCATAATGTAAATAATGGATGAGAGTTAAAAGTTCAAAGAAGGGTGTAAATTATGTCCTAGTAAAAAGTTTCCAGTACTGTACTAGCAAGTGGTTTGGATTTTACTCACCAACATTTGGAGTGAAATTTTCTTGCTACTGTACTTATGACGGTAAAATTTGCCAGTCTTTTCAAGCAGGGTTTTGTTCTGTTAATATTTTGGAAGTAGTTACTGCTTTTTCGTACATCAAAATTTCTTAATAAAGTATATTTTTAAAGTTATATTATATTTTTTTCTTTTTGCTACAACAACAAGAATGTCTTTTTTGATGAACTATTGCTGTTTTTTTCCACCTTTAAGCCCATCCTTCTGATGCAGACAATATATAGTCATGGGGAAGCATTTCATGCTTTGAGATTTTAGTAGGAAAAATGGAAAATATGAAAGTAAAGTTTTAAGCAAAAGTAAAAAAAAAAGAAAAACAGACAAGATGACAAAAAAATTAAACATGTTAAATACTGAACAATAATTCATAAAAAAATGAATTGATTTTTTAAGAGCGAATCAGAGCACAGCTGTAAACTGAGTGTCAACCTTGATAGCCTGGAAAAGTCCGAATGTTTCTGATCCAAAAATGACACTTGTTGATTATTCACATCCCTTAGATCACACACAAAAATACCGCATAACACAAAAAAAATATCAAACCTCCTAAAAAAAAACATAAAACATAATCTTCCTAGTGAAAAAAATTTTTTTTTTTCATTTTTTCATAACATAAAATACTACAGAAAACTTGTTCTACATAAGAAAAATGTAAGGAACCTTAACTTTTGTGACTGTTAAATATTTACAGTATATATCAATAATTTGGTTGAAACAATTTTAATATCCTACAAATATAGATGATAATATGTTGATTAACAACATTAATTATTCATTTCCTGGAAAATTAAATCACATAAGATTCAAGGTTAAACACAAATTAATAATATTTCATCAGACATTATTCTTTTACATTAAATAGAATTAGTAAAACCCTATAATTTTCATCATAACGTTAATTTTTTGTTTTCCTTTTGTTTTTTATCAAACTGTTCATTATAGAATAAGTGTAAAATCTATCATATTTTCACCATGTAAATAACTGGCTTTAATATACATTAACAATGCTACAGAGTTGCTGTTCTGGATAACTTTTTAACACGTCTACGAAGGGCTTGTACAATAAAAAAATATCACAAATTACAATTGATGTACGATATTCCAAGGCTTGCGATTCCTATCATGATTTCTTTGATAGAAAATGTCTATTCCCAAGCTTCTCAACCAAGAGTTCCAATTGATGAAGTTGAAGTCATTCCTTTGAAAGTTTGACGTTATCAGGAGTTGATTGACCGTTATAGAATACTAGTATCTGTTTGAAAGATGAGCAGTGATATGTTCCAATGGTCGTAAATACAATCTCGTACTCCTTTTCCCCGAATGCGATCAACTGAATTTGACTTAAACGAGCCACAAGACGGTTGCCACATGTTGAGCAGGATCTGCCTACCCCTCACCTGAGATCATCCCAGTGTTTTGGCTTTTCCATTGGATGAAACAGGCGTACAGAAATTGATATAGAGAATTAAGGGCAAGCTCATTTGCCCAGGAAGACTAGCAGTTTCTGCTTCCCTAAAGTTACAAACATGCTTTGGTGTTTGCAAATTGACTTTTTCGATTGGTAGGGGTTCATTTTTTTTGCGTTGCCAGTTTTGATTCCGGCGGGAGGGGGTGCAGGTATATTTAGATGTTCAAAAACGATGTATTGTTATCAATATATTGAATCATTACCAATTAAATATGAGTCCAAAGCAAATCAGATCATTCCACAACTTAGTCATGGAACATGGAACGATAAGCCATAGATAAGAACCAAGTTATCAGGAAATTGAACACACAATTAAGCTTTTTGCCAAACATTTAAAATGCTGAAAAATACCACTGAAATTTCTTCATTTGATAGTCGATCAATACTTATTGAGATTAATATTTTGTACAATTTGAAACCAGGAAACATCTATTATTTAGCTTCAATGTTATTTATCAGCGCAATGTTAAAATGCACAGTAAAATATTTATGATAATCTGTATATTTTAAACTGCGATACAACTATTCTTTTACTTGTTTCTGAAAAAAAATGAACCCAAGTACATGCAAAATGTATAAAACGTTTATCATCATGAAAAACTAAAAAAAAATACTTTCTAAAATGTCAATGCATCCAGTATATCTTGCTTTTTGCAGAAGGACAATATACAGTGAGAAAAAGGTATCCACAGGTACCGATTGTATAGATACCAAGCCTTTTCACATTCTTTTTCGCTCTAGCGCATCCAAAAATCTGGTTTTGGTAACTGCTATATTTGAACTCAGTTAATTTTTCTTAGCTAGACTGTTTGCTGTGTGTACTATTATTTGTTATTTGGTCTTTTACCTTTTTAGCCCTGGCGTTGTCAATTTATTTTCGACCAATGAGTTTGAATGTCCCTCTAGTATTTTTCGTCCCTCTTTTGACTTTAAATTTCATATACTTTATCAAAAACCTTTGTATCGTAAATGATTTTTTTTCATAGTGTTACGTTTCAATAAAAATAGACACGATAGAAAATTTTACGGAAATACCCATTTGCACATTTATCATCACCTTACTACACAAAATGGCAGGTAAGATATTTTAAATATATTGCTACAAAATCTAAACATAGAGTTTGTTTTTATTCAATCGCAAGTTTCCGTGTTTCAGATGGGAACATTGAAATTAAAAGGAATCATATAAACAGAGTAGCTTGAAAATATCGAAGTAGATATTGAAAATGAACGTTAAAAGTTTATTTATTTATAGAAGGGATTATCATCTGTTGATAAAAAATAATTAAATGATGACCTTTTCCAGTGTTAACTTTATACGCTTGACAATTTATTTGCTAATCTTTGAATATTATGTTAACTTACTAGTTTCTTGTAATAGTAATACCCACAATGAGTTATTTTTATATCACTTATGAGTCATGTTTTTGGTAAGGATGGACATTTAACGCATTGAAGATCCTGTTTTTTTTCATGTGCACTGCGTTTATTTATAATAGTAAGACTTTTATAACTAACTTGAAAATCATGTTTTGTTAAATCATGTTGAGCACTTTTCATGGTGGCGATTGTTGAGTATTGAATATCATTATCATATAAGTCATATCATGTTCAAATATAAGTATCAATTACATATAAATACATCAACAAATTCTTGACATTCACTTATGCCCGAATGTTCATTGTATTTCCTTTTGCTTATTATATTTCTTGTTGGTGAAAGTTTAAGTTGATTACTGCCGCAGAACAAAACAATAACAAATGCAAATTGCCAATAATCCAGATGCCTTTTGCAAACTGACTGTTCTCAGTTGGTAGAAGCTATTCCAATGCTCTGTAATCATCAATGTTAAAAAAACGAGGATTGGGAAACTTTATCTTTCTTTTCAAAATTAGGTAACAATTGTAAATATAACTAGATTTGCCATTGAACTATCTTTGAGATCACAAAGCAATAGCTGGACAGTGCCATAATTTTCCTAAAATCATTGGGACAATACCCTAGAAAAACGCATGATCGTTGGTCTTCATTATACTACCAACATGCACATTTGCAAAATACGTAATGATCAATCATGTGTCTTCTGAATGATTTTCAGTGATCATAAAGGGCAAACATTGTATAAGCTCAAAGAGGCATGTCGTTGAGAAACCTAAATCAGTTTACCTACACGTGCAGCTGTATATAAGAATCTTACAAAATACAAGTACCAGCTTTCATGTAAATAGGATTATTTTTCATGAAACTTCTAAAACGATATGTTTCCATGGTTCGAATATAAAACATATCAAGGTTTCCATAAATATTCTTATTTGACAAGTCCCTCGTTATGACCTTTTCTGTCATATTAGATTTAATGTTAAAGTTTTGCGATATTAACTTTACTTGTAATCGCATGTATACCACTTTTATCAACAAAATTTTATTTTCTATTCATGGAAAATACATTATATGTACATGTAAAGCTTGCTCTTATTCTAATGATGCTTGTATATGATTTATTTTAAAAAAACATCAACTTGTTTATTTCAGACCAAATAACACAAAATGTGTCAAGAGAACTATATCGTTATATGTGTCAAAATATAGTAGGGACAGAAGATCATGTTAAACAAATCAGGTTGTTAAACGCTGCCAGGGATAATTTGTCAATTGATGAGGATAAAATAAGTATAACAAGTGGAAGTTTTGGGGAAGGACTTCAGATGCGAGGCAGTGATTTAGATATTATGTTTGTTCGGAGAAATATTGAGGTTTATGATGTGAAGCCCCGTTTAAATCCAAATATATCATATCTGTCAATGGATACAGACGATGTAAAACCTGGATTTACTCAGTTGAGACTAGAATATAGCAGTAGTCAGACTTTATTTGACAACTGTGTGCAATTCGCTGATAAGCACTATCTATCAAGTACACTATGGAAACCGCTGTTGAATAAACCGAACCTTTTTTATTCATGGACCGTGTATATCTGACAAAGAAGAAGTATTTGACCTTGCTGATTGCCTACATTGTAAGACGTGGGTAACATCTACACATTGGATAACAAGATCAAATAACTCATGGCCAAGTTATAATGTCAAACAAAGTATCATAAAACATGGAGTCCTTTTTGTACCAATCGGAGTAAAAGGGTCATCAAAAGAGGATATAGAATGGCGAATATCATTTTCAGTCGGTGAAAAACTATTAATCAATACCTTTACACACACTCAATTATTATGCTATGTTCTTATGAAAATTCTTCTGAAAGATGTTATAGCTACTTACTCCGAATGTAAAGATTTACTCTGCTCATATTTCCTAAAAACAATTGTTTTCTGGATCTCTGAAGAACTGCCACAATCCGAATGGAAACCTGACAAACTTATACCTTGTTTTATGCAATGTTTTAGCAGACTGATTTATTGCGTTGAGTATTCAGTTTGTTTGCATTACTTCATTCCAGAGAACAATATGTTTGAGAATAAAATAGAGGGCTTTGCTCGAAAAATTCTCTTAGAAAAACTACGTACATTGCAAACTTACGGTTGGCGATGTATTTTATTTTCAGATCAAGTATACAATGTTGCCGCATCAATGCAATATTTAAATATGAAACAGAATCGACTGTATGACTATAATGTTAAGAAAAGAACGAATTCCTTTTTATTTCAATTATCAAATATTTTTTTCCGTTGTGGTTTAAATGCAAAAAACATTTCGTTTATTTCTTCGTTGAAAAGGATAATACAAAAGGCATTTTCATCTGATAGATCTTATATAAAATACGTGTATACCTATTACATGTCAATTGCATGTTCATTGCGTGCCCAGCGTATTCCCCTTAACAGTGCATACAGTAATAATAAATACCAATACCGACAGTACAAATCATGTCTTAGTACTCTGCTACAGAATATATATCATGACGCTGTATCTGGATGGCTGATGTTAGCTTCGTTATTCTACAAAATAAAACAATACGCCAAAGCTTTACGTATCATTATGTATTCTTTATCAAAATGTACTTTTGAAAAACAGTTTCCGTCCATGAAAATTTCGGACATTCGTCGCCTACTCTTTAAACTGAAATCAATTCAGAAAAAGAGTATTGTTCATTTGTGGAAATTTGTTTTTATAGACATTATTATATTTGAACGGAACTCTATGTTAATACCAGAAGAACTACAAATAGAAATGGATAATTACCGGCTTTTGATTCCATCTTCAGTTTATGCCTATTTTCTTCAGTTTCTTTGTCATTATCAGCTGAATAATGTCAGACAGTGTCAGTATACCATCCAAGATTTACAACTTGTTATAGAAGAAAATTATTTAATTGGAAGTTCGGGTTTAAAAGCTGTAGCCAATAATCTTCTTGGTGTTGCTTTACAGATCTTAGGCGACACTGAATCCGCACGACAAGCGTTCTTACAATCTGTTGAATTACTCCCAGAATCATCGTATAATCCTGCGGTAAAAAGACTTTCGTTAATTGATTAATATTTATATTTATGCATTCAGCGGACTCACAGATAACAATATTTTAATCCATTTTGCCCTTTGAGACAATGCGAAAATTATGAAAATTCCTTCAATATGTCACTTGGTTTTACTGCGAAGAACTCATATTGGACCGAGTGTACTTTTTTAAATTTATCTACAAACTAAGAAATTTTGGAATTACAATAAAAAGGAAAGGAAAGGCGCAAATTGGCGCAAATTGGATATGTTTGCATTCGATATTTATCGCAAAACTGCTGTTTTCTTCTATTTGATAAATTAAAGTATCCAATAAAATTGTAGTGTTATATTGTTTTTCTTTCCTTCGCTAGGTATTGAGTGATAGTTACTAGCATTCATTTTTAAGTTGTATAATTGTTTTACTGTGTAGTTCACACACAATAGAAAGTAAATTTCGTATGTCAATTTCATTTTTTAGGAACACAAATTGGTATGTTAAATGTGTTTTAATTTAGTTTAATAGTTACCAAAAACATTATTTCGATTTTAAAGTGGTGTTACTGCAAATCATCTGTTTTATCGTGCATGCAACTTATTATTTTACTATACAAAAACATCATGAAGGTGAACAACGAATATTATACAGTCTTGAAAACCCTGCTTCTATAAGAGCGTACTACTATTTTTAATGGGAATATCATTTTCAATGGGTGAAAAGCTTTTACTAAATACCTTTACATAAACTCAATTATTATGCTATGCTCTTATAAAAAAAATTGTGATTTATTTACAATCACTCTCACTATTATGTTCTATGTGAAATTAAGTAATACATAAATGGCATATTCTTCTTTTTGAGAGAGAGAGAGTTTTTCATTAATCATTTATTTATATATATATTATTGAAAATTATTGTTGAATATAATGTAACAGTTGGTAAGAATAAAGCAGAAGTTTGAGTATTACACTACATTTACTAAAATATGTGTTCTGTTTGTATGAACCATATTTTAATAACCTCGTGGGTGCAATGTTGAACTTTGGTAATGAACTTTATGGAAAGAAAATTTGAGGGTTCAGAATTCATTAGCCTTCTCTTGGTCCCCCAATTGTTATTCCGGAAAAAGCTGGACTACTTAAAGTACAATAATTTTGATGTAAGCTGTTAAAATATCAGAAGTTAGAACAAGAACAGAAATTTAATGGAATGAGTGTTTATATAAAATAAGAAGATGTGGTATGATTGTCAATAAGACAACTCTCCACAAGAGACCAAATAACACAGAAACGAACAACTAGAGGTCGACGTACGGTCTTAAACAATAAGTAAAACCCAAACTACATACTCAGCTATAAAGGCCACATATGACAAATGTAAAATAATTCAAACGAAAAACTAACGGCCTGGTTTATGTACATAATGAAGAACGAAAACAATTATGATATACAGCAACATACGACAACCGCTGAAGTACAGTCTCCTGACTTGGGAAAGAACATACAGAATGTGTCGTGGTTTAACTAGTTTGAAGGCTCCTACTCTCCTCTAACCTTGGACTGTGGTGTTAAAAGGAAAATAGCAAAATACCGAAATCAAGAAAAATTCAAAACGGTACAACATAAGATCAGGAGTTGTTTGACCGTTATGGAATACTAGTATCTGTTTCACAGATGAGGACTGATATGTTCCAATCGTCGTAAACACAATCTCGAATTCTCCTTTTCCCGAATTTGACCCACTGAATTTGACTTACACAAGCCACAAGACGGTTGCAACATGCGAAGCAGGATCTGCTTATCCCTTACCTGAGATCCCTCCGGTGTTGTGGCTTTTCCATTGGAAGAAACAGTTATACAAAATTGATACAGAGAATTAAGGACAAGCTCAAGTGCTCAGGAGACTAGCAGTTCCTGCTTTCCTAGAGATACAAAAATGCTTTGATGTTTGCAAATTGACTTTTCGATAGGTATGGGTTAATTTTTGCGTTCCTGGTTTTATTTCCGGCAGATTTTTTGGGGAGGGGAGAGGGGTTGCATGTATATTTAGATGTTAAAAAATGATATTTTATATATTGAATCATTACCAATTAAATGTGAGACCGAAGTAAATCAGATTATTCCACATATTCTGGTCATATCGAACGATACGACATAGATAAGAACCAAGTTATCAGGAAATTGAACACTCAATTGAGCTTTTGCCAAACATTTACAGTGTTGAAAATACCACTGACATTTCTTCATTTGATAGTCGATCAAGAATTATTGAGATTAATATTTTGTACAATTTAATAACAAGTACACATCTATAATTAAGAACCTTCAATGTTATTTATTAGCGCAATGTTAAAATGAACAGTAACTTATATATATGATAATCTGTATAGTTTAAACTGCTAAACAATAATTATTTTACTTGTTTCTGAAATGATTCTCATCAGGTACGTGCAAAATATATTAAACGTTAATCAGCATGAAAACCTTTTAAACAGACCAGCAATTATAGATTTAATTACGAAATTTATACTAAAATTTAAATGCTTCCAATATATCTTGCTTTTTCAAAACACAATATACCGTGAAAAAGTATCCACACGCACCGATTGTAAACAGGATACTCCGTTTCCATTCCATACCCTTAACTAGACTGCTTCATAAATAAACATAGCTATGAGTTCATGTATACAACACCATTTACAATTCAATATATTTCCGAACTTAATGCACAGGTATATGCTTGACATTGAGTAGTTTATCATTATATGTAGACATATTGATTGATTGTTAGCATTACGGTCAGTTTCAAATGCAGACACACTGCAAACCATACCATGTCTATTATTCTATAAACAAAGGTCAACGATTTCACACACATGTTTTGCTGATTTATTTCGATTTTTCATTTTGAGGAGAAGAATTATGATTCAACATTTTAAAGCCTTTTCAGATTCTTTTCGTTCTAGAGCATCCAAAAATCCGTTTTTGGTTACAGCTATATTTTAACACTGCTATTTTTCCTTAGCTGAAATGTTTCACCTTAAATTTCATAAAAATTATCAAAAATTTGTCATTTATGACAAATTAGTGATTGAATATAACGTATGTGTTACGTTGCAATAAAAATAGAAACATTTGGTTCTAGAAAATTGTCTAAATGCACGTGATGTCTGGAACGTCCGTCAAGACATCAGTTGTGTCTGATCATTGTATGTACATGTACATTGTAGGACAAGCAAGACACAAAATGGAGCTTTATATCTCTGTTTTGTTGTATATTTACCATATTTACATGTTAGGTCAACATATTTGTGTTCATAAACAATATATCAATTCACAAAATGTAAATGTATTATTTGAATATTTTTGAGGGTTTGACATACCAGTACGTATAGATATGCTAATGTTGTTGCTTCTTTTTGTGTTTTGTGTGTTTTTGTTGATTTTTGTTTATTTGATTCAACTGTTTATCTTTAATTGCTTTTAAGCATGTATTCTGCATTTTTGTTTACTAAGTAGTACAACAAGCAGAAAAGTTTTCACTCCACAAATATAGCCCAGATAACATACTAGTTAAAACTATCTATATGTCATACATATATATTTAAAATTTTAAATCACAATGACCTACAATTTTCCACTTTAAAATGACTCGCCGATGGGTCAAATGTACTAAAACTTTAAATAACAGATCCAAGAAACAGTAACAATTTTACAAAACTCACCATTGCAGGCCTGTAAATAACAATGTTACTTGATGCAACAGGCCCTTTTACTGATATCTGGTCCATAATAATACCATGATAAAAGGTGAGCTTATTACAGAAAAGAGTTAAATAAATAATTGATGCTCCATTAACAAAGATTTCTTAAGAATTAATTGTAGGAAAATAAAAAGAAATGCATTCTTATAGCTCTAACATGCTTTATGAACTACTTTTCTGCTAGAGCTTAGCTTATATTTATATGTCATTTGTTTTTGATGTTTTTGCTCGAAGCTTAATATGTGCATGGCAAGAGCTTTTAAATTAGCTGTTTTTATGCTCAGTAATATATACATGATTACTTATGCTGTTGGTGTAAATACTATGATGTGTGTATTCTTTGCTTTGGAAAGAAGAAAAAACACCTGCAAAATGTCAGAAATGTTACATTACATAAACAATTAAAAAACTTATAATGAAAGAATGAATCAATTGATTTTACTGAAAGAAAACATTTGACCCTGTTGGAAGTAAAACAATATACATTCTGTACACACATATTTCTCATTTTCACAAAACAAAAGACTCTTTCGAAATAAAGTAAAACAAAACTTACTTTAATCAACTAAAACAGTTGATATTTGATGGAATTATAAAATAAAAATTTTGATATAATTACTGGTATTTGCTTGACATTATATAAGGAGATAATTTTATTATAATTTCAATTAGATAGAGTTATCTCCCATTGTACACAGTATTTCTGCATTAAAAATGTGAACACAAGTGGATTTGTTACTCTTCATCACAATAATAATTTGTGTTTTAATTATTATTAGCCTTTAGGTGTTTACACTATGAACTCAAATGTTCTTTCTTTTTTTCTGTTATTTTTCTGTCTCTTTTCCATTTTGACACAGTATTACTTATTGTACAGCAATTATGATGCATTTATATTACAGCTAGAAATTAATGCAGACAAGGTAAAGGAGGTCAGACATTTCAGAGTAACATTAACATTTACTTTTACAACACGTTATAAGAGAGAAGACGTTATTAAAGTCAAAATATATTTTATTTACTTTACACAAGTATTCCCCATTCCAAACTAAAAGACAAATTGAAAGAGTTGGTATTACTTTGTTTTATTAAAAGAATGGCGAACGTAGATACAAGTATCTTGTCTTGGGAGGATAAATCCTACTTTGTAAAGAATCACTCTGATTCAAACAAAAATTCTCTGAAACTGACATTATCAAGATGCTTGATTTCTTGATTGACAACATATTTGTTACGTTTGGAGGACGTGTTTTCAACAGACTGTCGGAATTCCAATGGGAACCAATTGTGCCCTCTTCTTGCCGACTTGTTTCTTTATTATTATGAGGCTGACTTCATACAAGAACTTCTTAGGAAGAAAGATAAGAAGTTAGCAATATCCTTTAACTCTACGTTCCGCTATATAGATGATGTTCTCTCACTAAATAATACAAAATTTGGTGACTATGTTGAACGAATCTATCCCATCGAACTAGAGATAAAGGATACTACAGATACAGTTAAGTCTGCCTCATATCTTGACTTACATCTAGAAATTGACAATGAGGGTCGGTTGAAAACAAAACTTTACGACAAAGAGATGATTTCAGCTTCCCAATTGTGAACTTTCCATTTCTATGTAGCAACATTCCAGCAGCGCCTGCATACGGAGTATATATCTCCCAATTGATACGATATTCCCGGGCTTGTGTTTCCTATCATGATTTCCTTGATAGAGGATTGCTGCTCACAAGGAAGCTATTAAACCAAGAGTTCCAAATGGTGAAGTTGAAATCATCCTTCGTAAATTTTACGGACGCCATCACGAGTTGGTTGACCGTTATGGAATAACCGTTTCACAGATGATATCGGATATGTTCCTTATGTCGTAACTACAATACCTTCCTTTTCACGAATGTGACTTACCGAATTAGACTATTTACCGGATTTGTAATAACATAAGCAACACGACGGGTGCCACATGTGGAGCAGGATCTGCTTACCCTTCCGGAGCACCTGAGATCACCCCAGTTTTAGTGGGGTTCGTGTTGCTAAGTCTTTAGTTTTCTATGTTGTGTCATCTGTACTATTATTTGTCTGTTTGTCTTTTATTTTTGGCCATGGCGTTGTCAGTTTGTTTTCGATCTATGAGTTTGACTGTCCCTCTGGTATCTTTCGTCCCTCTTTATTGGCGAAGTAAGATCATGGCTTCTGTCGGTTACCAACCCATAAATAAAGGGTCTTTGGGCAACCGTAAATTAGATGCAAATTCAAAATGCAAATCAAATCATTAAAATAAAATAATCAAAATTCAAAATTCAAATAAAAACTTAAATGAAATGAAATTTTGAAATAATGGGTGCTGAATTGAACCCTGGCAACAGATGTCCAAAATCAACATGAGAAACTACGTTTGAGGTGGAAATGAAGATTACATGGATTAATGTTCTAAATTAAATAATAATATAGTGATAAATCAAGTTCATCGGTACTGGTGCAGCCTATAAAGTCCGTTACTAAACAAGTTCAAAACATTCATTTCATAAAGAATGTTTTGGAACTTGTTACCGCCAACCAGTACCATAAGTTGAGAGTCGTTATAACTCGGATTGTAATATTCTGTAACAACTAGAATCTGACCGCAGTAACTACAAGCTAACAGATTCCCGAAGCCAATGACCTACTTCGCCGTTTGATGGACAATAAATGGATGATAATAGCATAACTTGATAATAAATTGTGAAAATTGATAAAAGCATAACTAAAATTGTGACTAAGTCTTGTATAAAATGAGATAAATTTCAATATCTGACAAATAAACTATTCCTTCTCACTGTAGTTTGGTTCAATCACTTATTTGGAATCTTCTTCTTGTATTGCAATCCTGGTAACATTGGGACCAAGCAAATTTGATTACAGTAACAAATCTTGAGAAAATCAATACCGCTTATACACTTTGACCTTGCTAACAAATTGAAATACAAAAATGTATAAGAGAACACAAGCATAAGCAACTACAAACTTCCGAGCACGAACGAAGTCATGTTTTGTGATTGCAAATCCCACTATCATATCACGCTTTTGAAAACATGAAAGATCTTAAAATTGACAATCAATCAGCTCCAGATTAATAATTTACAATATAGACAAATAATTAAAATTGATATTATAACAGATAAAGATATTTGACTTGCCAACTGATCTGTTGGTAATCTGATGTATGATTAATACTTTTTATATTACCAATGACTGAATTTGACTTTTACCATCAGAAAATATAAAAACAAGAAGATCTGATATGAATGTCAATGAGGCAACTATTCGCCTAAAACTTAATGTCGTGGTCGTAAACAACTATAGGCCACCGTACAGCCTCCAGCATTGAACATAGTGCATACAGTATAATAGCAATAAAAGGCCCGGCAACAATCCAAACAAGAAAACAAAGCCATATTTAAGTATAAATCAATTTAAATTTAAAACAAGTATAAAAGACTGCGACAAACAACAAGTTTGTGACAACTGAGCCCTCCCGTAACCGGGGACAGTGGTTAACAACACAACATAAAACAAAGTTGAGGTAGGTTTGACTCATCAGATCGACACAAAGCACAATGAACAACTAACAAATAGACTAAAGACACCAAGTACCCATCTAAGAGTACTCGCAGTTACTGAAAGCTAGTTCAGAGCCAATTAAAACTAGTAAATGAATCATGTTGCCCAGACAAAAACTTTTTAAACTGAGGTGCAGTTCAGACCCCCCAAAACAAATAGCCGATGGAATATTTGCCGCCTTCAGCGCGCTCGTCAATACATTAAAACTGGAATCGTGTAACATTTTGTTTTGTTTGTTTATTTTTTGTTTTTGTTATTTGTTTTTTGTTTTTTTTTTTTTTTGTTTGTTTTTGTTTTTTTTGTCTTGTTTTTTGTTTTCTGGTATTTTTTTGTTTTTGTTTTATTGCATATCATGTGAATGGCGTTCGACGACAATTGTTATCCCAAATCATTGATGACTGCTTACAAAAACGAATATTCTCTAAAATACGTATATACATAATATTCCGTGTATAACAGTTCACAGTATTTAACCCAATTTCGTTGTTTCTCTTTCAGATAACAAAATCGTATTAATTAGCAGTTTTACAGTCTGAGATATACGCTACTATTAAATCTAAATCACAAAAGCAATAAAATCAATTTATCAATTAGCTATAATGCAGACTACTATTTGAACTTGTCTTGACCTCTGTAATGATATAAATAAGATTTAAGAAAACCATTAACCCAGACAATTAACTCGCTGAGGTTGTAAATTTGTATCAACAATTTTCAGACGCAATTTTATCAATGATATACACATCTGATGATAATGTTTGTAAACGTAACTTGCAATTCAGAATAGTGTATACTATTTCTTCTCTATTCGTTATTAATGCTAATTAAAAGTTTATAAATTTTTTTAACAAAAACAACTAAACTAAAATTCTCTAATATAAAACTAAGGAGATGTGGTATGATTGCCAGTGAGACAACTATCCATTAAAGTTTAAATGAAGTGAATGTAATCAATTATATGCAACCATACAATTTTCAACAATGAGAAAAACCCATACCGTACAGTCGGCTATAAGAGGCCCCGAAATGAAAAATATAAAACAATTCAATTGAGAAAACTAACGGCCTAATTTAGAACGAAACAGTTTACGAAAAACAAATATGACAGACATGAACCACCGATTACTTTTTCCAAGTATAGTAGTAAAACTATCTTGCCTTGCTGATCAGTTTTCTAAAATTTGAGACTAATGGAAACATTGTTTTCTGTAAAACTAATATCAATTGAACTTTAAAGTTGATAATGCGCAAGTGGATTGATAGCTACTAGTTCCACTATATGAAAAATAAACAAAAACAAAAACAAAAACAAAAAACAAAAAAAAAACAACAACAAAATAGACTAAACAAACCCCAAAAAACAACAAAAAATAGACTAAACAAACCCCAAAAAACAACAAAAACTAGACTAAACAAACCCCAAAAAAACAATAAAGATTCGTTACTTGAACTACAAACAGATGGCAATAATATTTTCAGCTCATGTAAATGTTTGAGAGTTATAGAAATCTTGGAAATCAACATTTGATTATCGTGTTCATTACATGTAGCATTTTATTTTTCTGAGCACGATTAAAATGTGTGCGAAAAAGCTGTGTGAGTAATGATGGTTTATCCTAGTGCAAGAGCAATAGTTTTGATCACATTATTTATACATAATACAGACAGGGTATGGATGATTTGTTGTGATCATGGTACATGAATAATAGCCATAGATCTAAATCGACTGGTCCCCGATTACAAGACTGTAAAATTGTTTTCTTTAACCGAAACTGCTCGTTTCCAACTTATGACCTGAACCCTGCTAGCTCCAAGTCTTATTTGCTCATATACTGGATGAGCTCTCTTGCCTAATTCAAATTGGTTGTTAGATTAATATCAAATATAAAAATGCATCAGTGTACTTGCTGATATCATTGTTATTTACTGGTGATGAATTTTTGTATAGCTGCGAGATACCATTTTTTTATATATACATGTATATACTTCGCACAAATAGGGAAGAATTAGTTTCTGAAATTAGGGAAAATAGTTCTATCTTTTATAAAGATGACAGATGAAAATAAAATCAAATTTAGGTATACTTGTAGTGAGAATGATATCATTAGAATAATTGTAAAAATTCCTTCGTGATATGTACACATACTAAAAATACTTTGAATATAAAATGACTTGCGGGACTATACCTCCTTAGTGTGATTATAAAATAAATCAATGTTGAAATGTTTTCAGTTTATCTTAATCTGTATGAGATATATAGATAATAAACCAATAAATAATTCAATCTTAATCTTATTCTTATTCGTGGTACGGTCTTTCATAGTAAAAGCAATCCGGATCAATATAATATTCGCCATTTAAAATCGTTTTCCTTATTATGCTCGAAATGTTACTACTCAAATCATTGTTAAAGCTAAAAATGTCATGTACTGAATGAGCTACATTAAAATTAAAGAATAAAAAGGTACCTGTTTCATTAATGTATTTAGATAACTTAAAGGCATACTGTCGCTTCTCCGACTGACATACATATAGATGGTCCTGCTGATGAATGAAATAATCCTGCATATGTATTGTTGAATAACAAATTTTCAGTTTCTGTTTCAGATGCGTAGCTATTTTGACATCTCGGGTGACTAAAGCAGTTTTCTTTACCCCAATTGTAACACCTCTTTCAACGCCTTTTCTACTCAGGCATCGTAAACCTTCCAATAAATGAACAAATATAATTAAATAATATACATTTTATACTTTCAAATAAATATTAAAATATGTGCAATGCAATTTGGATAACATAAATGAACATATATATATTATATGATTTGAAATAAATATTAATATATATGCAACGCAAAATTATTTGGCTGACCGAAAAACAATCGGTTATAAAGACAACACTGTAGCTGCCATTTCAAAAGTTTTATCAACTAATTTCTTTTAACGAAGGTTCAACTTTGAAATATAAATACGATTTACTGCCGTCCTAAACACGCTAAAGAACAATAAATGGTACCATAATTAATTGCATTTGATGGTGTTAATGTCACACATTGCAACCCCATTATTAAATATAATAGTTAACATACCTGATAATGGAACAGTACCATTATAATCTGAAGATGAAGAACAGGAATAAAAGCCCTGTTCATTGATAATTTTCTATGTTTTCTATGTATTGTGTGCGATTTTGTCCCATGTACATTTACTCCATATCCTTTCATTTTCTATGCATTACAAAATGTAAATTAAATACAAATACCTGGAATCCATTTTCATTATTTAATACCTCGATAAAGATACAAAAATATTAATGTAACTGGAATTAAAACTATGTGAATCAAACATTTATCATACAATCCAACATACATTAAAATAAATTCGCTCGTATTATAATAACTTTAGTAAAGGATTTGTATACTATATACAAATCCTTGCTTTAGTAAATTGTCCACTAATGTATAAATTATCAATGTGACCGATTTCAATTAATCAATCAATAATATGTTGCAAATTTAAAAAATAATACATTAATTATGCGTACAACAAACTCAACAATCTGACCTTAGATATATTCAGTTACTTCCTAGCAGACCGTGCATTCAGAATATTATGAGGAGTGCTATAGCTGTTACAATTGATATGACGTGTAATCGAATTAGGACACGCGTTACATTGACCTGTGCATGAACTGTCACAAGTCTTGCCTTCCTCTAATAACGCGATTTAACGGTCAAGCCCTTTAAATCGAATTATGAGACAATAAGGTATAAATACATTTATCAAATCTCAAGTTAATGTTCTGCTATAAAGGTAAATATTGTTAACAAATGAGTAATAATGATATAAAATTGTTTCGTACATCTGTCAAGGTTTAAATTCAAAGGACAAGAGGAGAGATGTTTTCGATTATCTTAAAACAAAAATTGTCACATACATGACATATATTGTTTACAAGATACACATTTTCAGAAAAAGAAGAAATATCAATAAAAGATCTATGGGGAGGAGGTTGTATTTTCAATTCTTTTACAACAAATCAAAGAGGGTAGCAATATTTTGTATCAAAACTTTTAATACAAAATACATAGAATAAAAAAATGACCAAGGTAATATGTTAGGAATTGATATGGAAACTGAAGGAAAAGAATAACTTTGATAAACTTATATTGTCCAAATAAAGATTCACCTGAATTTCATACTAGAGTTTGTGACACAATAGAAAACGTAAACAACCAATCAGTCATTATAACCGGAGATTATAATTTAGTCCAAAACCAAAATCTTGATACACATAATTATCGAAATGTGAATAACCCGAAAGCCAAAGACAAAGTTTTCGATATGATAGAACATTATGATTTAACAGATCCCTATAGGAATTGAACCCTGAATTAAAATAAGAATTACCTGCAGAAAAACTAATCCCATTAAACAATCAAGATTATATTTCTTTTAAAATCACAAGGCCTTAATCAACATGTACATGATGTACACATTCTAAACAGTTATAGATCTGATCACTCCCCAATTATATCACATTTAAAGATGAATACTTTTATTATTGGTAAATGTCTATGGAAATTTAACAATTAAATTCTACATGACATTGAATATCCAATTGCTGTTAAAGAGACTATAAATAAAGTTCATATGCTTCTTTTAGCAAGAAACAAGAAGATAAAAAGAAAGAACTCTATCTGAAGATATTAAAAATTAGAAGAACAAAACTTAACAGAAGAAATCTTTACTGAAATTAAAAAAGAAAACAGATCTAAAAGTATTAAGGCAAGGACAAATGAAAGGGTCCTACATCAGATCTAAAATTCAATGGATAGAAGAAGAGGAAAACCTTCAAACTTTTTCTAAATTTAGAAACTAAACATTTTATTAATACAACTATTCCAAAATTAGTCAATGAAACTGGGGACACTATCAGTGACAAGGATGAAATATTAAAGGAGGCAGACAATTTTTATAAAAAAACTATATACCAAACAGACAGTCTCAATAATGTTAACCTTAATTGTGAAATTCCTGATATTGATATTAAAAAACTAACTATTACCATAAAAGAATCGTTGGAGGTGCAATTACTTAAAGTGAATTAACAACCGCTTTGCGAAGAATGAAACATGAAAAAAGCCCTGGGTCAGATGGTTTTACAAATGAATTTTTCAAGTTTTCTGGATAGATATAGGAAAATTTGTATTTCTCTATTTTATTAATGGTTATGAAAAGGAGGAATCGTCAATTGCTCAAAGACAAGGTATTATAACCTGTATACCGAAGCGAGATAAACCTGGACAGTACATGAAAACTGGTGACCAATAAGCTTACTAAATACCACATAAAATTAGCATTGAGCTGCATAGCAGAGCGTGTAAAGTTAGTTCTACCTCAAATTATAAATAGTGATCAGACAGGTTTCATTCCTGGTAGGTTTATTGGTGAAAATACTCGTCTTATATATGATATTTTGTTTCATACAGAACTCAATGATTTACCAGGACTGCTCCTTCTCGTAGATTTTGAAAAAGCTTTAGACTCTGTATCATGGAATTTCATTGAAAATGTTTTAGAATTTTTCAATTTTGGCCCTCTATAAAACACTGGATAAGACCTATTTACACAAACATTAGTTCTGCAATTTCTCAAAATTGTTTTTATCTGAATTCATTGAAATTCAAAGAGGTTGTAGACAAGGGATACTTTATCACCATACATCTTTCTTTATTTGCAGAAATACCTGGAATATTAATTAGAAAAATAAGGATATAACATGTATAAAGGAATTAAAATAGATGATATTGGATGGATATTTGATCTCTCAATATGCGGATGACACGTCAATTATTCTTGACGGAACACCGGAATCTCTGGATGCATCTCTCCGTTTATTACATATATATGCTGAAATGTCTGGTCTCCATATGAACTTGGACAAGACAAAGGTGGTGTGAATAGGTAAGACAAAATATAGTCAAGACACCATGTGTGTAAAGTTGGTATTGGAATGGTGTTCCAGTAGGTGTACACTACTAGGTATAAACTTTTCGGTCAACTTGCAAGAAATGGAATTTTGAATTATTATCCAAAAATAAAAGAAATTGAAAATATAATTAAAATTTAGTCTAAACAAACACTAACTCCAGTGGGAAAATTACAACAATCAGGACACTTATAATTTCAAAATTAAATCATCTGTTTTTAACATTACAGGCACCATGCTATACTACTCTTAAACGACTTATTAGTACCCTATATTCATTTATTTGGGAAAACAAGCATGACAAGATTAAAGAGAAAAATTATGTCTGGATCACAAATACGGAGGGCTGAAAATGCTAGATATTGAAAATATATTAAAGGGTTAAAACTAACGGGGTCCGATGGTTGCTAAAAACAATACAAAACTCAAAAGCTAGTAGAAAGCACAGAAAATATAAATATTGAAATCCTAGTATTTTAGGTCCATCAAACAGATGTAAAACCCTTTTGGAAAGAGGTTTTAAAGCATGGACAGAATTGCAAAATAAACTTATACCAAAAATAAAGAAGAATTTGTAACAGACTCACTTTGGAATAATGCAAGTATTAAATTAGGAAACACATCCGTTTTCTATAAAAACTGGGCTGATAAAGGTATCTTATTGATAAATGATCTGCTAAATAATGAGGGTAAATTAATGACTTTTGAGCAGTGCAAAGTATTTATGAAATTAAATATAACTTTCTTGTTTATAATGGGGTTATATCAGCAATAAAATCATACCAAAATCTCTGAAACATAATATCTCTATAAACAGGCTGTATAAAATTCATGGACCAATTCTTCCAAATGATATAAGAACTTTTTATCAAATAAATGCTCAAAAGATATTTATAATGTTTTATTAGTAAAAATAGTACAAGACCAAACTGTGAAGATAAATGGTCTCTGAGATCAAATAAAATTTGGATTGGAAAGAAAATTACAATATGTCTTTTACACCACAAAAAGCTCAAAACTTTATTGGTTTCAATATCAATTAATACACCGAATCATAGGCACAAATGAATTGTTGTTCAAAATTAAGATAAATCAAACAGATAAATGTACTTTCTGTAATGAAGCTGTTGAAGATATTGAGCACATATTTTAGACATGTAATAAAATATCAGATTTATGGTTTAAACTTAGTGATTGGATTTATAACCAAACACAAATAATAATTCCATTTAATATGGATACTATTTTATTTGGAAATTTAGGAAACACAGGAAATGATAAAATAAAAACTTAATGATACTCTAACAAAATTCTATATTTATAGAACTAAACTTTGTGAAAATCAGGTAAATTTTACAGAACTAAAAATTACCTCAAAGTATCTCTCACACTAGAAAAGAATGTATTTTTAAAAGTAACACTTTTAACATGGCCAATTTCTGCTGGGACCCCTGGCTTCCAATACTAGAATAATTTATATTATAAAATAATAGGTACTTTGTATACCTAAACTAGTCTCTCTTTACATTTCTTTACCTTATCCACATCACCACCTATGTTATGATTTAGTATGGTTATATAAAATTGAGAATGGAAATGGGAATATGTCAAAGAGACAACAACCCGACCAAAGAGCAGACAACAACCGAAGGCCACCAATGGGTCTTCAACGCAGCGAGAAAAACCCGTACCCGGAGGTGGTCCTCAGCTGGCCCCTAAATGAAATTGTGTACTAGTTCAGTGAAAATGGACGTCACACTAAACTATAAAACATATAAATGAACCAAAATTAAAAAACATACAAGACTAACAAAGACCAGAGGCTCCTGACTTGGGACAGGCGCAAAAATTCGGCGGGTTAAACATGTTTTGTGAGATCTCAACCCTCCCTATACCTCTAGCCAATGTAGAATACAGAAACACATAGCAATACGCACAGTAAAGCTCAGTTTAAAAGAAGTCCGAGTTCGATGTCAGAATAGGTAACAAAAGAAACTAAGCAAAATTACAATGATACATAAATGAACAAAGGACTACTAGCAATTACTGACATGCCAGCTCCAGACCTCAATTAAACTGATTGAAAGATTATGTCTTCATCATATGAAAATCAAGTACAATCCCTTCCGTTAGGGTTTAGTATCATAACATCATAAAATATATGAGAAGAACATAACCCGTATCATGACTTTTGAACAGCGGTATACTACTGTTGCCTTTATTTATTTCATAATTTCCCTTTTGTGTAAATGCCCACAAGAGACAAGAACACAGTATTTTCCTCTGATTTGATATTTTTATTTCTTTGTCTTCTATGTTCCAGAAACAATATTGTTCAACTTATTGATATTCATTTGTTGTCATCCTGAAAATTGCATTATTCCTAAATTTTCCTTTTAATTTACATGTAACATGTCATGAATCATCTTATACAAAGCTCAGTAATCAGTCTTCAATAATATATATCAAACATAATTCTCACATATATATTTTCTATTATTTCTCGTTTCATGCATAGATCCAAAATCATCTCTGTAGTATTTATACGATACACAATTTCTTTGTGTTGCATTTTCAAAATAAAGGAAGTGCACAGCCGTTTTCTCTCTTTTATGTTTTAATTTCCTTGTGTGGATTTAATACCGTTGCTCACAAGTCACCAAAATGCTGAAAATAGAATTGTAAACAATATTGTATTGGCAATTTTCAAATTTATTGGGATAAAATATACTTGATATATGAGGGTGTGGAGTTTACAGAATAGAGAATAAGGGACCAAAAATAAAGAATAGAGAATAATGAGGTGCTAAGATATAAACAATAGAGAATAATGAGGTGCTAAAATGTAAACAATAGAGAATAATGAGGTGCTAAAAGATAAACAATAGAGGGTAATGAGGTGATAAATATAAAAAAAAGAGTAATGGGCAAAAGTATAAAGAATAGAGAGAAATGGCCTAAAAATTAAAGAATACAGAAATGAAGGACCCCATCCAGACACTAATATATGATCTGATACAAAATAATAAGTTTCACTTTAAATCCTATCTTCCTAAATAGCATACAAGTTATTTTGATACTTTCTGAGACATAATCACCAAAATGCTGAAAATAGAATTGTAAACAATATTGTATTGGCAATTTTCAAATTTATTTGGGATAAAATATACTTGATATATGAGGGTGTGGAACAAGATTTCCATTTCATTTGAACGGTGTTGAATTTGAATAGTTGCCTCATTGGTAATCTTAACGTATCTCCTTATTTTATATTTAGGAAATATTAAAAGAAAAAGAAGCTATAGATCTGACAGGTTAACTTTATGTCAAAATTTGTTTTAACAGCTATGTGGTTTACACGTATATTAAAAAATCATACGAAGAAAACATTTGCAAAATCAGGTCGTCTTCCTCCGACATATCAGCTGGTCATATAGAATTTAAAATTTAAGCAAAACAAGTATCATTTAGTGATCTCTACAGTTTTTTTGTTCATAATATTTCTAAAACGACGTGTTTCCAGCGGATGAAATATACATTATTGTAAGGTTACCGCAGACATTAATATTTGACGAGTTCTCTTAATGAATGTTTAGACCATTTTCGATATCATTTTAAGTTTGTTTAGATCACTACTGTAATCTCAAAGCCTGACTCAAAGAACGTGACGTTTTTCTGATTTTAAAATATATCATATCTAGAAATCTCGAAAATAAAAGAATGAAAAATATTTGAAAGTTGATTCCGACTTCAATGAAAATAAAGCAGCAGTTAAAAATGAGGGATTAATATACCTGTTTTTACGAAATCTTAACTGTTTCAAGACTAATGACCTACATTTTATTTTAATAGCATATATTCCACACATGACACACCTCTCAGGTTATCACTTCAAGTAAAATGCTTCACATTTATATATAGTTTTTTTCCTATTCTAAAGTAATTTTAAGATAAATTGTTTTTCTAATAATCGGAGTTTATCCAAATTTCACTCACAATGTTATAATAGCATATATAAACTCATCATAGATACCAGGATTTAAATTTTGTATTTGCGCCAGACCCGCGTTTCGTCTACAAAGACTCATTAGTCATATATGACACACATTACAATCCGGTTCCATTTTCAATATAAACAAATTCTTTACAATGTAAATGTCAATATAGTTTGCGCTTGTTCTAATGCATTTCTACGATGTTTTTTTTTAATTGCTTTATTACAGACCAAACGACACAAAATATATCAATAGAACTATATTGTTATATGTGTCAAAATATAGTAGGTACAGAAGATCATGTTAAACAAATCAGGTTGTTGAACGCAGTCAGGGATAATTTGTCAATTAACGAGTATAAAATAACAATAACAAGTGGAAGTTTTGGGGAAGGACTTGAAATGCGAGGCAGTGATTTAGATATTATGTCAATTCATTTAAGTATTGAGGTTTATGATGTGCAGCCCAGCTTAAATTCAATCACATCACTTCTGGCAATGGCAATGGATACAGACGATGTAAAACCTGGGTTTACTAAGTTAACATGGTTAAGACTAGTACATAGAACTAGTCGGATTGTATCTGACAAAGGTGTACAATACGATGATAAGCATTATCTATCCAGCACATTATGGAAACAGCAGTTCCTACCTAGATCTAACTCCTTTATAATTCATGGACCATGCATATCTGACAAACAAGAATTATATGACTTTGCTGAGTGCTTTTATTGTAAGTCGCGGTAGCCCTGCAGTAAATTGGATACAAAGATCAAACAACTCATGGCCAAGTTATGATGTCAAACAAAGTATCATAAAACACGGAGTACTTTTTGTACCAATCGGAGTAAAGGGATCATCAAAAGAGGATCTGGAATGGAGAATATCATTTTCAATCGGCGAAAAACTTTTAATAAATACCTTTACACACACTCAATTATTATGCTATGCTCTTATGAAAATTATTTTAAAAGATGTAATAGCTACTTTCTCTGAATGTAAAGAATTACTCTGCTCTTATTTCATAAAACAACTATTCTCTGGATCTCTGAAGAACTGCCACAATCCGCATGGAAACCTGACAAACTTATACCTTGTTTTATGCAATGTTTTAGCAGACTGATCTATTGCGTTGAGTATTCAGTTTGTTTGCATTACTTCATTCCAGAGAACAATATGTTTGAGAATAAAATTGAGGGCCGTGCTCGTAAAATACTTTTAGAAAAACTATATACATTGCATAGTTACGGTTGGCGATGCATTTTATTTTCAGATCAAGTATCCAATTTTTCTGCATCAATGCAGTATTTCAACATGGAACAGAACCGATTGTATATAAATGATGTTGAGAAAACAACGAATTCCCTTAATGGCATTTGGCAAACGATTTTTCTTTACGGATTTCCAGAGCGTACCCAGTGTATTCCACTTAACAGTGCATACAGTAATAATAAATACCGATACCGACAGTACAAATCATGTCTTTGTACTCTGCTGCAGAATATCTATCATGACGCTGTATCTGGATGGCTGATGTTAGCTTCGTTCTTCTATAAAACAAAACAATACAACAAAGCTTTACCCATCATCATGTATTCTATATCGAAATGTACTTTTGAAAAACTGTACTCTTTCATGGAATTTTCGGACATTCATCATCGATTGTTCAAACTGAAATCACTTCAGAAGAAGAGTATTGTTCATTTGTGGAAATATGTTCTTGTAGATGATATAAGATTTGAACAGAACTCTGTATTAATACCAGATGAACTACTAATAGAAGTGGATGATAAATCGGTTTGGATTCCATCTTCAGTGTATGCTTGTTTCCTTTGCTTTCTTTGTCATTATCATTTAAATGATGCCAGACAATGTCGGGATACCCTCCAAGGTCTACAACTTGTTATAGAATGCAATTATTTAAATGCAGATTTGGACGCAAAAGCTGCAGCCTATAATCTTCTTGGTGTTGCTTTACAGACTGTAGGCGAAACTGAAACCGCACGACAAGCCTACTTACAATCTGCTGAATTACATATAGATCCAACCGACAATCCTGCACGAAAGAGAGTTTTTTTATTGGAATAATTTGACTCTGTTAACAAATTTTCAGTTAAGTTATTATTTTAATGTTGCATGCACACGTGATACTAGGCGAGTGCTACGATCGGAGGAGAGTCTAAAGTTTGTATTATATACTTTATGCTTACACAATAACATAGAATTCCAATCTTTCATTGTCGTTAATTTCATAAATGCTGCATATCAAATTTAGTTTAAACACTGTTTTTTTTTTCAAAAGTGCACAAATGTCAATTTTACAATAATAATACATGGATTCGGAACCAATAACAACTCATATAAATCCGTCTCCTTAAGAAGATGACAACATCAGGAACAGAGTATAACAAAACACGCTATAATATAATTTTCAATTTAAATTGTTTATTCTGTGGTTTATCAGTTTAACACAGAAGCCAATGTGACTAAAAGATGTAGTCAACTCATTTCCAATTGTGATCTTAGCTGTGAAATAAGATATGTATATGCATGGATATCGCAAAAAAAAGTTCAATTACTAAGTTAAAAAATATAAATGAACATGTAAAATTAAATCTTCCTCTCGGCATTCCCTTGGGAACCAGCTCTGCTCCTCTTCATGTCAACTTGTTCTTTCAATTATATGAGGATGATTTCATGCAGTTGTTATTGATGAATAATGAACAGAAGCTAGCACTATCATTAAACTTCACTTTCTGCTATATACATGTAGATGATGTACTCTTACTAAAAATCAAAGTTTAGTGACTGTGTTGAACGCATTCAAACCTTCGAATTTTAAAAGTATGCAACAGATACCGTTTTTCCCATTTAAAATTCAGAAAATCAATGTGCGTGTAATACTTAACAAAGGATGGATGACGTATTCTTTGGGTTTTTGTTACGTTTGACATTATAAAACATGTGAAAGGAAGCCAGTGTGACCAAAAGATGTAGTCAACTCATTTTCAATTGTGATCTTGGCTGTGAAATATTATATGTATATGATTGGATACCGCAAAATAAAATTTCAATGTTCAAATAATTAACATGTTTAAATTAACATGAACAATCAAATCTACCTCTCGCCATTCCCATGGGAACCAACTGTGCTCCTCTTCCTGTCAACTTGTTCCTTCATTGATATAAGGATGATTGCGTGCAGTTGCTATTGATGAGGAATGAATAGAAGCTAGCATTATCATTAAATCTCAGTTTCTGCTATATAGATGATGTATTCTTACTAAATAATTCAAAGTTTAATAATATCCGTGTCTACTGAATCCTTCGATACTATGAATAGTTTCAGACAAGTTTGTAGTCGTAGCTCTTAAGGCACACATGATGAATCTTCAGTTGATACTAAATTTTAAAATTACGACACGAGTCCCTTTTCTAGCTATAATTCACCATCCCATGTTCAATTAAAGTTTTGTCACAGTATTTTTTAGCTTTATTTTACCATCGCATGCAACCAACTCTACTGTTTAAGTTAAAAAAATATGTTATGGTACCTTCTATCATCAACACCTTAGGCATGTAACTGGGTTGTTTGTTTTTCCACTTCTATTAAGTTCAATACAGGAACTTGAACTAGAAAAGTTTGATGCATAAAATGTAAGACCAGAAGATAATTAATGTCAGTTTATTGACATAAACATATACTTTAAATTGAATATGCATTCTATTTTTCCAATCAGCCAAGCAGCATAAGTAACACTAAATGTCTTGTTGCTTACTTTGAAATGCAAAGTACTAAAATGTTCTGTAAAATAATATGTTTTAAGAATTTGGTTGTATCAAAAGAATAAAACTTGATGACAGAAAAAGCTATATTTTACATGAAGGAATGAAATTATGTAAATAATAGATGTGTGTTAGAGTAAAAGCAATGCATAAATTATGTCTTGAAAAACAGTATTGCACAAGCAATGAGTTGGAAGAGTTTTCAGTATCTAGTGTTCAACTTGCTTGCAGATATATCAAGACAGTATAATTTGCTAGACCTGTTAAGCAATGTGTTTGTGTTGTTTACAAATGAATGAATGAATGAATACCTGCTTTTCGGATATCTATATTTCTAAAAAGGAAGCTTTTAATGTCGTATCATCTATATTTTGTTAAAGATTATGACTATTTTGTCTGAAGAGCTATTTCTTGACTGTTCATCTTTTCTTCATTTAGCCATGTTGTTTTATGTACTTCTTCATTGATCGTTCATTCTTATTAAAGATCAGCAATTACCTGCCTAGCATTTATGACTACTCTTTATTCTTTTTTGGATGGACGAGTTTGTAATGTCTGTAATTGAATCAGAGATATAACATGTAAAATGCAGCTCATTAAGTGTCATTTTATGGAAAACACACACCTGTTCAAGCATTATTTTGGATGAGGTAGCGTTAAGTGCTATACCGTTCTAATGTGAAACTAAACTAATGACCTCTGAATGTTATTTTGAAATCACGTCTTAACTGAGTAACTGAAAATCAATATAACACGCTCGTCAGGAGTTACCTTCATGAAAAATGTTAACAACCATATTTTTGATTAATTGAGTATTGGTTGCTGAACGTCCAATATTTTTTAAAGCAAAGTTTATACAACATTCTGTGACCATCAAAACCAGAACAAAGAAATTGTAATTTTTTCTTAAAGGAGATGAAGTCGTATCGTTCAATCAGTGCCCTTTCTTAAATATTGGATGCTGGTCTAAACGTAAACTCATGTGTTATCAGTAACCAGATCTCCTTAAATGCATGTCAAATGTAGAACATATCTTTGTACATTGAAAACATTAATGAATACGCCTAACATTCAACAATTACAAGCATTTTTGGACTTTACATATAACGAATAAATTGACCATTGATAAAACAAAATATAAAGATAGACATCATAGTCATGTTCACACTTTAAGCGCTTTACGTGTACAACAACGCTATTATTTTCATTAGCTAAAACTTAACACAAACGGAAGAGCTAAATGTGATCGTACATTGTATTGTTGGTTTTTTTAAACACAAGCTTTTATCGTATTTAAAACTAGATTTGTGTATATCGAATTTATAAAAAATAATCACGCAAACAACAAAATACCAAGTATTAAGTGTTTTGATACATACAAATGGACATTCAAACCCAGTAGAATTAACGGAAGTATTCATTACGCACTAAAACTTCCTATAGAGTATGGCAGATATATTATAATATTATGATATTTTTCTACAAATTCTTACAGCTCAAAGTGATAAATAATATTAAGCATGTGTTTTGAATAATCTTTGATTTCATATTTCAAAAGGAAAAAAAACATTTAGTGAATATCTACTTCTATACTTGACTGGCTACACTATAACAAAAGGAGATGTGGTATGTTTTCCAATGAGACATTTTTCCACCAAAGTTCAAATGGAGTGGATGTTAACACTTATAGGTATCCGTTTGGCCTTCAACAATGAACAATGACGCATAGACGCATAGACGTGGCAGGGTATTTATATATCCATTACAACACAAAAGACACAAAATACAGATCTTAGACTTCTTGCAATAACCGACAGCTAGTTCATCGAATTAAAGAAAAATCTTTTGGCCTGTTTTCCTGGCAAATATCTTGAAAAGAAATATAATGGTGTAAGTTTTCATTATAGGAAAAGTAAAACAAAGAAGGAACATTGAAGATTATATATATGTCTGCTGAAACATTGACGGCCATGTGTAGATTTTATTTAATTTCAGGCATCTTCATATGGTAGGAACAAGGGCTGAATTTATTTGTACAGTCCTAGTCAAAAATTAAGTCGCTCCTGTGTGTACATATGTTTCATATTTTGTCATGGAAATATTTAATCTTGTAAGGTATAATCAATGTAACTTGATTTTGTAGCCTTATTTCCATTCAAATCAAGGAAATAATACTTGTTATTTATTTGGTTATGTTGCTTAACTATTGCGCATATGTCATTTTGATCTGTTAACTTAAAGTCGAAATAAATGACAATACTACAAAAAATCGCTGACAAATTTTAACTCCACCGTATGGATCAAGATGGCAGGTATGTAAACATTTTCAAGTTTAATTTCAAAAGTATTTTGATGAATGACCATTTATATTTGATATAAGTTTCTGATTTAATTATTATAAACAGTCATATACAGCATTTATCTAAATGATAACGTATATGTTGAATGCATATTAACATATTTTAAAAAAGGTACAGCTCACCATTGGTTAATAGGTCGAATTTGAGTTTTGTTTCGGGTTGTAGTACAGATATGTAAGACTTCGATCTAAAATTACAAATCTTGACAATATCAGTGTTTTTGAAATAGGGTAATATTGTACAAAGTACGATTAATCCCATTAACTAAGCATAAAAATAAATGCGTTAATTGTTATTTCTTAATTCTAACTTAAATTGCAACGCACTTTGTTCCTAAAACAAGATGTATTTTTCTCAAAAAAATATGAGCGACTCGTTTCTCGTGAGACAGTTGATGAGTGCCAGTAACTAACATCTCCTTTTCTATTTCAACAATGTTTTACTTAATTTTGCTGCCGATTAGGAAAATATAATCATACAAATCCGTGTCAAATGCAAATGGTAAAATTTGTCTTATATTTAAAAAAAGAGACTTAGCAATCTCATGAATCTTAATTACATGTTTGTCCCGATTTTAATTATTGGTAGCATTCCAAGCTCTGTTTGTACATTTTCTGAGATCCTATTATATAAAAGGAAGATGGAGTGGTTTTTATAAAATATAATTCTTGCAAATTTTGATAGTTTATCTCGGCATGTACCGTATGTACACATTTCACAGTTTGTTATAACATGTATAATGCAATACAAAAGGCAAACGTGCAAAGATAACACAGATACGCCTTTCATGTAACTTACCCTTTAAAGCCCGCAAACAAATAATGACGCGCAAACAAATTCGTTATACAAATATATTTCTCGTATGTTTGAACATATCATTTCATTGCTTAGTAAAATCAAACTTTTAAACCGAACAAATTTAGGGATAATTAACTGCTTCATATTTTCTTTACACGACTAAATCATTAGAAAACAGTAAACTTACCCTCAAATTACATCGATTATATGTTTGCTTTTACTTATTTTGGTTGCTCTTACTTGACCGAGTACCAGGATGTCTTACCACAGAAAAAGTAATCTGTTGAAAATTATATAATCCGGAGTTAAAAGTCGTTAATATGAAAATAGTCTATTGGTAAAGAAAGAGGTAATAGTTGGTCACGACAACACATCTTGAATAGGTACATTCAAATACCATTAGTATTATAAAATGGAGCCTTTATTATTGTGTTTGATTTTGGTTTTGATTGCAAAGAGTGGAATTTTTACGATACAATTTTTTGTGTATTCGAAAACAAGTATCCTGTATTCAGATTTTCCAAACCCTTCTGTTGACGAGATAATCATATTCCCTTGACAAGTGGCTCACAAATCTGATTCCAATTTTAAATGTAGTTTCATATTTATCTTTTGTTTACAAGAAGAGACACATTTGTGCGTGTTTTTTCACCGTTTGTTAAGTAATTTAATATTTTCTACTTTAAATTCTTTTGAAATTTTGAAAGAAATTGAGGAAATAATACCACAATGGCGTGATTGTTACATTTTGAAATGAGAATACAACGATATTTTATTAAATAAACGTCTACAAACATTAACATTAACAGGTGTAAAATGACTTAAAGGAATAATGAAATTTCGTATTTTATATTATTGTTAGATATTTTTACATGCTATATTATTACAATTATTTGAAATGTATCAAACTTCGATAGCGCTTTTCTGGATTTTCCTTAATCAGATCCGTTAAATCTAAAATATGAAAGCTAGGATTGTATAAATGCAAAGAATCGTTTAGAGCTATAAACTAAATCAAATCATGCAAGATACAGCTAAATTCATAGGAATTGAAAACATAGTCTTTTTATCAACAAAAGTAAAATAACAAAATATCGAACTCAAGGAAAATTCAAATCGGAAAATCCCTTATTCAATGGCAAAATCAAAAAAAATTTAGTAATGCTACAATTACGATAGATACATTTGTAGAACTAAAGTTGAAGTCTGCGCACGAATCTGAATAAACGTGGTACTCAAAGTTAAACATCAAGTTCTAATCATACCTGGATTGAATTTTGATTTTGAAAAAAGTGTCTTAAACAATGAAGTGCTGTTCGATTGAATTAATGAAAATTAAGTATCATAATTGTGAATGTATATTTCAGAAAGTAAAACCTAAATGTTCAAAATTGAAATCGCTCAATAAGTTTTGAAAATACATTTTAGCAAATTTTTTATTTTGAGTTGGAACACATACATTTTAATTCTCGCATTGACACGTTACAGTTATATCTAATTAACTGAGCTAATGATACACTTTATATCGTTTTATGATTGATGTCATTTGTTAGTATTCGTTCTATATGTTGTAAGAAATATCATAACTCAAAATATTATCTGAATTGATAAGGAAACGAAAATAAAATCAGATACAGATTTAGTTTTATTTAAAAATGTTTCCTCGTACAAATTTGTAATAGACGAAACCAAGATAAGAATTTCCAAGAGGTTATTTTCTTCTTTTTTTAAAGGTATTAAAGGAATTTTTTGAAATTTCCTTGATGAGGTACATTTCTAATTTAGAAATAAAACAGTACCCAATCAATCAATTAAAAAGGAATCAGAATTATGTAAGATAAAACTGATACTGCTAAAAGCCAAAATCACTCCTTCTAAAATGAAATACATTTTTTTCTTTTATTTTGCAGGATACATATCTCTATAAACTTATTGTAATTAAGAGAAACAGTCTTGATATCATATTTTTTCTAATTAAAAATATTGTATAGTCGTTTTATTGTTCGTTATACATTTTGATTAATTTGATTTGGAGTACTTGCCACTGAATATCCATTTTATCAATTAAATGGTATTAATAGACTTTATTTATTTCGTTTGTATTATCTATTATGTTTATTTAACATTTTGGAGCAAGATAAAAGCTAATAAATCCATGAAAACTGATATTCATTAAAAAGACAGATCCACAGTACCTAAATAGCTATGACCGCGAACACATGTCACCAGTGATTTTACTCACAGACACATTATTTCGGTCTTCCAGTACGTTCTGGTGACAAGTTAAATATTTTATAACGGCTCTGTTTATGACATGTATGAGGCATCAAATAAAACTGCGACACCGACAATTTTTTTTTTAAAGTTTTGTTTTACAGACATACAAAAAAATGTACACGTAGTTAGGTAAAAAAAGAAATTCATAATCCTATATACTGTACAATGTATAGTTTGCTGATTCCAGCCATTTCAAATGAATTTCAAGAGTATAATCCAAGTATATCCAATAAATAAGGTGCATTCCATATCTCATAGTTTTATTAATCAAACAGTTCACCAAGGATAGTATGTCCAAACATGAATATATCCATTTCATTAACTAATAGCACATTTTAATATTTAAACTGAAAACGGGTTCTTTCCTCAAAATTTCTAAATATACTGACAATAACAGAAAGTTTAAGAATTCTTAATTTTATAAAGTTCTGATTTTATCTAAAAATTCACGTTTAGAAAATTATTCAACTGTTTCATTGTTCTATTTTACCTGCTATTTTCAATAGAATGTTGTCTAGAGTGACATAGCTTTACAATAGTCACATACGCAAAAGATGTTTATTTGTATCAATTATAAAGTCGATTTCAAATCAACAAACATATACTTATATCAATATTCAAAAACAGATACATTACAACTTATATAAATACTTAATTGATACGATGCATTTACACACACCTACGTATAATATGTTTGCATTTCAATAAATATTAATGTTGCAACATATTTCTCATAGACTGTCAAGATCATTCTTGATAAAGGGATTGATTGACCGATAAACAAGAAAGAAGGAAAGACGAAAATGAAGATTTTTCTTCAATTAGACAGGGTTGTATCACTCTGTCATTATTTCCCGTAAAAGCTTCATTGTTTACAAACTGATATATTTCTATCAAGTGTATTTAAAACCAGGAAGTCTTCGTCGACATTTGAGGTGGCCATTCGAAATTAAATTATTACTTTCAATTTTTAAAAATATTTTCTACCTGTTTTCTATCAAATTTAGATTTTTATATACTTAATTGACTAATTAAGAATCCAAATTTTATTTTAGATAGCTTATATTTCAAACATTACATCCCTTATTGATTTTCACTTCAAGGAAAATACTTTCCATATATATATATATAGTTTATGCTAAATCTAATGTAGTTTTAAGACATTTTTTCTCATAATATCCGTTTGTTATTTTCTTCATTACAGACCACATCACACAAAATTTATCAACAGAACTATATAGGTACATGTGTCAAAATATAGTAGGAACTGAAGATCATGTTAAACAAATCAGGTTGTTGAACGCGGCCAGGGATAATTTGTCAAGTTTCGGTGATAAAATAATTATAACAAGTGGAAGTTTTGGGGAAGGACTTCAGATGCGAGGTAGTGATTTAGATATTATGTTATTGCATAGAAGCATAGGAATTTATGATGTAAGGCCTCGTTTTAATCCAAATATATTATATCTGCTAATGGATACAGACAATGTAAAACCTGGATTTACTCAGTTGAGACTAGAATACATCACTAGTCAGAATTTTTGACTGCTTTGTACAATTCACTGATGTGCATTATCTATCCAGCACATTATGGAAACATTGGTTCGTATCCAGAAGTAAAGGTGTAAGCATTCATGGACCATGTGTATCTGACAAAGATGGATTATATGACTATGCCGAATGTTTACACTGTGAAGCGTGGGTAACACCTGCGGCTCATTGGATAACAAGATCTAATAACTCATGGCCAAGTTATAATGTCAAACAATGTATCTTAAAACATGGAGTCCTTTTTGTACCAATCGGAGTAAAGGGATCACCAAAAGAGGATCTAGAATGGAGAATATCATTTTCAATCGGTGAAAAACTTTTAATAAATACCTTTACACATACTCAATTATTATGCTATGCTCTTATGAAAATTCTTTTGAAAGATGTAATAGCTACTTACCCCGAATGTAAAGAATTACTCTGCTCTTATTTCCTAAAAACAATTGTTTTCTGGATCTCTGAAGAACTGCCACTATCCGCATGGAAACCTGACAATCTTATACCTTGTTTTATGCAATGTTTTAGCAGACTGATTTATTGCGTTGAGTATTCAGTTTGTGTGCATTATTTCATTCCAGAGAACAATATGTTTGAGAATAAAATTGAGGGCCGTGCTCGTAACGTACTTTTAAAAACTACATACCTTGCATAGTTATGGTTGGCGATGCATTTTATTTTCAGATCAAGTAAACAATGTTGCCGCATCAATGCAGTTTTACTAAAGGGAACAGAATCGATTGTATGTATTTAATATTACAAAAATAACAAATTCTTTTTTCATGCAAGTATCAAATATTTGTTTCGTTTGGGTTTCAATGCCAAAAGATTTCGCTTAGTTCTTCGTTGAAAAGGATAATACAAAAGGCAGTTTCAATTGATAAATCTTCAATAAGATACGTGTATACATACTACATGTCAACATTATGCGCATTCCGTGCCCAGTGGATTCCAATTGACAGTGCATACAGAAATAATAAATACCGATACCGACAGTACAAATCATGTCTTTGTATTCTGCTGCAGAAAATCAATCATGACACTGTATCTGGATGGCTGATGATAGCTTCGTTCTTTTATAAAACAAAACAATATTCCAAAGCTTTACGCATTAGCATATATTCCTTATCGAAATGTACTGTTGAAAAGCTGTTTCGCTTTATGAAGATGTCAGACAGTCATCACGGATTGTTAAAACTGAAATTATTCCAGAAGAGAGTATTGTCAATTTATGGAAATTAATTCTTTTAGATGATATAACGTTTGATAAGAGCTCTCTATTGATACCAGGTGAATTGCTTAAAATGGTGAAGGGTACAGAAATTGTGGTTCCATCTAAAGCTTATGCTAGCTTCCTTAATGTTCTTTGTCATTGTCATCTCAATAATGATAGAAAATCTCGGGATGCTCTCCAAGATCTTCAATGTGTTATAGATGAAATTATCTCATGAAAGATTGCACTTAAATAGCTATAGCCTATAATCTTCTTGGTGTTGCTTTGCAGATATTAGACGACACTGAATCCGCACGACAAGCATTCTTACAATCTGTTGAATTAAACGATAACCCATCCAATCCTGCCGTAAAGAAACTTTTGTTTATGGGTTAATTGTAATATGTTTGCGTTCCTTTGAATCACCGATATTATGACGCTACGTATTTTATCTCCCTTTAGAAACAAGCAAACATTACGCAAATTCGTGGACTTCCTGCAAAGAAGGTATATTGGACTTAGCTTACTATTATAAATCTGCAAACAAATTAATTATGAAAGTTACAACATATAACAAAGTAATGACGCCTTTTTGTTATGTTTGAATTTTTTATTGATATCAAATTGCTGTTATCTTTCATTCAAAATATACATTTTATTTTATTAAAATGCTGTACTATATATACATGATATATAGTGTTTGCCTTTATCTTTTTGTCTAACGTTCCAAGTGCTAGCATCTATTTTGCTTTTAATTTTTGATTGTTTTGCTGAAGTTGCTGAACATCTGACACACATTGGAAAGTAAATAACATCAACATCGGGAATGTACGCATACTATATTTTGTTTCTTATTAAGTGTAATATCTGGTAAAGTTGTATGGTCCTAATCTCAATTATAAAGGCCTGGTATTTCTTTGAAATCGTAGAAAAAAATGCTATATATTTAAAATGCGGTAAATATAAACCGCAAAAACGATGTTCATATAGATTGCCTTTATATATATATTGCCTTAGCCGGTTTGTATTTAAGTGCTCTATAACATCGTTTATATTTGTTTGATTCGAGTGTCACTGATTCATTTATGTAAAAAAAATCGCTTTCGGCGTACCTAATTATAAGCCTGGTATCTTTGACGAGTTTTTTATTGACAGTTGGAGGCTGAACTAATGTTCAAGTAGTAATTTTAAGTTTAATTCAAAGGTCTACGTTATGTTCGTTATATTCTTCGATTTTAAGCCATTAGGTTCGAGATATAGTTCGACTTCTTATTAACATTTCAGGTTAGAAATATTTGTACACACAAAAAAACAAGTTGCTATGGTTAAGAAATACATGTGTAAGCTTTAATAAGACAATACAGAAACGTGTTGCACTCTATGTTTGAGTTGTCTCCAATTTAATACAAGGTCGACTTATCAACTGTCAACCAATTATTCCGATATACTATTTCTTGTTAACTTGGATCTGTAAACGTAACCCTCATATTTAACACTCTATCTACTTGTAAAGGGTCGACTTTTCAACCTGTCAATCTCAATATTTAACCCATTCAAATGTCTGATTGTTGATTGTTAACCTGTTAACCTCATATCAATATTAACTGGGCGAAAGAATATGCATGTTTCTAGGAACTATTTCATTAGTATACTACTGTTGAGTTTTTATAAATATTTACCCATTGAAATTTTTCCAATTTTTCTTCAGAGATATTTTTGTTTTGCATAAATATCATGATTATGTTTGCTAGACCTTACACTTCATCTAGCACGAACTTAATATAACATACGTATATATATATATATAAATGTGTCACAATACATCAAAGAATTTGGTAAATTATTACTCTAAATTATACAGATATATGAAGAATAGTTCAAGGATTGTTAAAACTTGTTGATAATGGTCAAGACTTGGTCGGGTATGGTACAGGCGTGGTTGAGTATGATTCAGACTCGAGTCGAGTATGATTTCGACTCTTTAAAATAGCTAAGAACTAATACAGAATATGTTCAGTATAATTTCTGACTGACTAGCATGGTTCAGACCAGAGCTGACTAATATTTAGTAAATTTCTAACCAATGCTGAAAGGTCTACTGATTCGGTACAGTCTAGAACAAATACTCCTAATTCTTGTATACTGGTTTGACGTGGAAAGAAAAAAGTTGCAACGTTACGTTGATTTGCTTATGTATCTACCATGTCTACCAAGCAGCTTCTCAATATCATTAGATACATAATAAAAGTACATAAAAATATAATCGAAAATAATTATTTCGGGGTATAATGGCTACCGACGTTTACCATTTTTCATTAGACGTTCCGGGTACATGTACCAGACCTGTTTCAATAAGAGCTATATATGTTTTTCTTAGCTTCTATATTAGTTATCATTACATGTTATACTGCTTAAGTATTTTACCAGAAATATTGCATTGGTATTATAGCTATGTTTTAATTTGACTTGGACAATATAGATGAATGAAATTCTAAATATTCATTTCATGAGCTAATATTCCCAGTGCATGAGTTCAAACGTAAAGTTTATTGGACCAATCCATAATTTTCTCATATCAGTTCCACAAAATATGCACAATGAACGATTCTTAAATCTTATAATTAAGTTGACCACCAAACGGAATTCTAAAATAGCATGTCTTAATCATGTTAATGTTTGTTCAAATCATATGATAAAAATACAATTTAATTATTCATACTCATGAAATCGACACTTTTCTGGATATTCCCTCAATAGCAAGGCTCTAAACGAAGCATACGCAAGCCGGAGATGTATTAATACCTAAATACATACGGAAATGTATTTAAAAAAGGAAACGCAAAGTAAAGTCAAAGTCATATAAGATTTATTTAGCCATGGGAAATCGAAGTTAAAACACAAGTTTCGGATAAATTCACAATTAAAAAAATGGTTGTTTTCAACATCTTATAAGTAATACAGGTGGCATTATTTAATTCCTTTTTTCAAAATAAGGTGAGAGAATCTATTACATGTACAGCTTAGTTCGTTCGTTAAGTCATATTTACGCACAACTTTTATTTGACCACAATTACAAATTTAAATTAAGTTTTTTTGCCACTTAAGAATCGAAAATGGTACATATTTGGAGTAGTTGTAATTGTTATGATTAAATAAAAAAAAAAAAGAATAAGATTGAAAGAAAATGTCAAACTATATTTAAACCTTATTATATAAAAAAGAAGATGTGGTATGATTGCCAATGAGACAACCCTCCACAAGAGACCAAATGACACAGAAATTAACAACTATAGGTCACCGTACGGCCTTCAACAATGAGCAAAACCCATACCGCATAGTCTGCTATAAAAGGCCCCGAAATGACAATGAATAACAATACAAACGAGAAAACTAACGGCCTAATTTATGAACAAAAAATGAACGAAAAACAAATATGTAGTACATAAACAAACGACAACCACTGAATTACAGGCTCCTGACTTGGGACAGGCACATACATACAGAATGTGGCGGGGTTAAACATGTTAGCGGGATCCCAACCTCCCTAACCTGGGACACTGGTGTAACAGTACAAAATTAGAATGAACTATAAAAATCAGTTGAAAAAGGCTTAACTCATCAGATGGATACAAATACAAATACTACACAGAGTGGACGTGGCCAGGTACTTGTATATCCCAACAACAACAATACACTAAGTACAGATCTGAGAGTACCCGCAGTTACTGACAGCTAGTTCAAAGCCACTAACAACTAATAAAAAAATCATGCATCTATGACCACTACGAAACATATTTTATTATTCGTTGTACTTAAGAATCATATACATCACGTTTTACGCAGCGGTATTGCTACATTTGAAAGGAATTTTTTGTTTAAATCGGAAGAAGATTGCAGGGAAATACCAATGTTGGACCTATAAGCAAAATTTAATCGACCTTGTTATACGTAAAATATTTAGAAGAAGTATTTCTAAAACAACCAAATATTATTCTAAAATATCATTAGTTGCTATTTCAACATACACAATTGCATTTAAAAAGTAGAGTACGAAAATAAGTTATAAAAAAAAAAAACAATTTAGCAATATGTTTCTATGCTAAACACAGGCATTTAGCTAAAGTACTTTTTAGGTATTTTGAAATTGAAGATCGAAATCAATCAGCCGAATCCAAATTTAACTGAAAAAAAAATTATCATATTCGGGGTAAGCATCAATACATTAAGTATGTATAACAGAGTTATATCACATACATATAGACTCATCATATAGATTAAATGCATGCATTTCTACCCAAAACATAATAATATGACTGTGCTTCCGTGTACAATTTTGACAATTTTTACTACACTTAAACTTCACCTAATGATACGTCTATGTTTGCAGGTATAATGATCTAACAATAGAAATGTTTAAGATGTTCTTATGGATAACGGTTAAAAGAAGAAAAATGACATTTGAGTAAATGCCTTGTTTTTTCAAACATAATACCCAAATAAAGCTGCAATGACTTCAAATTAAACGAGAATTAAAATCAGACACGAAATAAAAATCATATTTAACACATGTATCCAAGTAACCAAGAAGAAGCCACTAGACTTTTTATCATATAGGTATAAAACCACTTATTCATAGCCCAATTGCTTTCTATGTTAAATTCTGCAATTTCAAGCATTAATGGCTACTTTGTCTTAAGTTCTAATAAAGTTGAAGTCATTTAATGTCAAACCTATATAGTATCCTGACTTGTGGTGAAAATTCAACATACCTTTAATTGCATATTAGAGCGTACTGGTTCCCAGAAGTTTGATAGTACAAAACCGGTACTTCTGATCTGAACAACAGGGCGAATGTGCCTCCTATTATAATTTTATATACTTCTTTATTTATCAGAAGAAATTTGCAGCAAGGGTTCTACAGTGATCCCAAGTCTCCAAGATTTCATTTTATACCAAACTACCCAAATATTTGACCTATTGACAAATAAACTCATCATAGATAGCAGGAGTGAAATTTTGTATTTGCGCGTAACGCGCGTTTCGTCTATAAAAGACTAATCAGTGAGGCTCGAATAAAAAGTTTTAAAAGGCCAAATAAAGTACGAAGTTGAAGAGCTTGAGGACCCAAAATTCCAAAAGGTTTTGCCAAATACCGCTAAGGTAATCTATTCCTGAGGTAGAAAAGCCTTAGTATTTCAAAATTCAAAGTTTTGTAAACAGTTAATTTATAATTATGACCATATCATGATAATTCATGTCAACACAGACGTGCTGACTACTGGGCTGGTGATACCCTCGGGAATAAATACTCCACCACCAGTGGCATCCACCCAGTGGTTGTAAATAAACTCATCATAGATACCAGGATTGAAATTTTGTATTTGAGCCAGATGCGCGTTTCGTCTACAAAAGTCTCATCAGTGACGCTCGAATAAAAAAGTTAAAGGGCCGAATAAAGTACGAATATATAAAGAACGAAGTTGAAGAGCGATGAAGACCAAAAATTCCTAAAAGTTTTGAAAAGATACAGCTTGCGTAGGAACTATTTTGTTCAGAATATGTACTACTTTCTTATTCGTTCTTTCCGACCGGGTCTAAATTAGTGGTTCTATACCTACAGAGGTTATATCTTCTTTTTAAATGCACAGTTGAACAAAGGTAAATAATCTAAAAATATATGTGAAATTTTCTTGACTGCCATATTAAATTATATATTGGAAATTATAAACAAAATAGATAATGTGAAATGGTACGAGTATTGAATAACTTGGGGTAAATTTAACAAATAGATTAAGGAAAAAGGGCAAGACATTTGGAAAATATCAAACTTTTCGGTATGAAATATGAAGCTAAAAATATTAACGCAAATACATTATATAAGAAACTGATATTAATACTGAAACAAAGTAGTAATTTAATTTTTTTGATATTTTCTCATATAATTTCCTGAAAAAATAGTTCATGAGATGTAATTTTGGATAAATAACTATTTTAATCAAACACCTCGGGAAGTTGCTCAAATTGATGAAAAATCCTGTGAAATGTCCTCGATCAGTAATATTCTATAATTAAGAAATTATGCATCGATCGAAAATATTCTTAACTTTTAAAGAAAAAAAAATAGCTTTCAAAAGAACAAACAGTACGTTTTAAATTTATAAATTGCTGGTTCTTTTATGCAGGAACTAATTCTATATATATATAAGAAGGATTTGCGTAAGCATTAAATTTCAGATAGCATATTCACATAAGAACTAGCATATATTTTGTTGTATGCTTTACTTGCTAACTTCAGCAATTGTCACAACTAAGCTTGTATTACCTTAAGAGTACATACAACATTATTCAAAGCATTTAAACCAAATCGCAAATACTTTAAAAAAAAAAGCAACGGATACTAAATTTGAAACAAATAAGGAATAGTTTTTCAATTTTTTTTCTTTATAAATTCCTGCAAAAGTAATTCATAGAATCTAATTTTGGACAAGTATTATTTATTTAAATCAAACACTTCGGAAGGTTGCTAGAATTGATGAAAAATATTGTGATATGTTACAGATCTTTACTATTCTATTATTAAGAAAGTATGCATTGATGGAAACAATTATTTGACTTTTAGTAAAATGTAAACTGCCAAAACAAGGAACATTGTGTTTTAAATTGACAAATAACTGGTACTGTTTTGCAAGAACTTATAATTCTATATGAAAAACATGAGTGTCGAAAGAGTGGTTTTCATAACCTTTAGAGTATATAAAACATTTGTTAAAGCATTAAAACCAAAACAGTATATAAATCCATTTCATAAATTAAAAAAGAATTGAAATCCGAAATCTATTATTCGATAAATTAAGCCAAGAGGTGAGCATTTAATATAAGGCGTATTCAAAACTGTTCTCAAAATGTTTTATATCTGCATGCATGTACACTATATCCAGATCTGCAGGAACAATGAAGATTATAAAATTAAAATGAGAAAACCATTAAAACTAGCGGATTGATTTATGTACAACACAATAAACACAAACAGCACATATGATGTACAGCAACAGAATTACAGGCATTTGACTATTGCTCAGTCCTCTGTACTTTATACAGTGTTTTTCAAGCTGTTGTTTGTCGTTTATATGTGTTTCTTAAATTGTTTTAAGTTGTTGTCAGCTTCTCTTCGACTGATGAGTGTCGAATATCACTTTGGTATATTCCGCCTCTAACACTAATCAGAGCTTGTTGTGCAATTTCCATAGACATTAATCATGTTAATAATTCAAAACATAAAGCAAACACTAAAAATTACGAAATAACGTTAAAGAGATATGTATAGGTAAACCCGGACAAGTAATTATAACTAAGCAGCAAGAAGAGAAATTACACTAGATATTCAAACTATCATTTGCTAAGTCTTGTGCACCTAACCCTTGTTGAGTGGTACCATCATAGGATTAACATCCTACACGCTTTTCCTCTTCTTACACAATGTCAATCCTTACCGATCTTACTGTGTTTCAGAGTTCATGTACAAAGTATATCAGGTCTAAGAGAGGCGAGAAATACTACAGGGATAGTCAAATTGATAAGTCAAAATGATCTGACAACCCCAGGGCAACCCCACCCCAACAAAATTACTATCAGCAGTCTAAAACACCAAAATAGATTTAAAGCCATTAGTACATGTTCGTATATCTGTCAAACAATGTAAAGTGTATACCTACAATTTGGCATTACCAATGTCAATGAACGTAATGATTATACTTTTGCATTAATAATATTGCAAATCGACACCATTCACATTTCAAAATGAAGAACTGATTGTGTTCTTTTCTTCAATTACAACCTCATTTTGTTACGTAGCAAAATGTTTTGTTTCTAAATTCAATGCAAATCTTGACAAAATACACATAAATTATTGTGTTAGTGTTATTGTTCAGATTTAATTGATGATTTGTGTTAAAATTCGACTCATACATGCATTATGAGCTCTTCTCGAAATCGAGTTTCAGATCGGGTTAAACTCCTAGTACTACTTTGAGTTCAACTTGGAGGTCTATATAAAAATAAGGAGATGTGGCATGATTGCCAATGAGACAACTCTCCACTAGTCATTATTCTAATAAAGACTACATGTTTAGATCTTCGAAGCATTGACGACAGAGTTGTTGATCTAAATTATTGAATATGTGTTTGAATATTATAGAAACAATCTAATAGATAACGATGTTAATAGAAATACAATACACTTTAAAATTCAAGACTTTTACAACTTTTTGTATGAAATAAAAAATCATCAAGCATCAAATATTAACGCAACAACATTTTAAAAGAAACTGGAATAAAATAGGAAACAAAGCAGATCTGTTTTCATAAAAATAAGATACTTAGGAAATTTAGAATCTGCTTAATTTCTATGATCATTACTAATCCATATATAAAATGTATGAATCAATTGACATACTCCTGTTTTTAATAGATTTGTGTTGTTCCATCTTAAAAGTGTTTAAACAGTGATTTGCAGACTATTGTCTGTCTTTTCGTTTGTTGTTACATGGCATGTCAGTTTCCTTCGAGTTTTGAATGTCCGTTTGGTAACTTCCGCCTCTAACAATAATAAGAGCTTTTCGAGCAATAAATTAACTTTCAATTTATATTTCCGTTTTATTTCAACGACAGAGAATAATAAATTGTGAACTCCTATGTATAGCTTGATGTGTTGCTCCACTATAATGGAAAATTTTGCAAACTCAAAAGCGTTTATCTCAGCAAGGATCAAGAGTTTTATCTTCGCTAATAAATTCATTGAAACAAATGTATGTGACTACTGAACAACAGATTTTTCTATTTGATAGTATGGTTGGATCCGTTTTAAGTTATGGAGGTTTTCATCGTGCTGGTGATATAGTGCTTATACATACATGTAATAGACTTTGTAGATTTTTTTGAAACTTGGCATGAAAGTCCCTACAAATTTTTATATGGTGAACTTGGGCATTTGCCATTGCATATTTTGAGAACATTTGAAATCCTGAAATATTTGATTTATATTGTAACTAATAAACCTCATATTGTATATGAAGTTTATAAACTTTTGTACAAAGATGCAAATAATGGTAAAATTAATTGGGCGTCTAACGTCAAAAATTTGTTATGTAACCTTGGATTTAATGATGTATGGATTTCACAAGATACTAGTAAATTATCATTTGATTGAGTTAAAACTCGTACTAAAGATCAATTTTACAAAGCTAGAATACAGCTTTAGAAGAATGTAACAAACTATGTATTTATAAACGATATAAACTAGTATTTGGTATTGAAAAATACTTAGATTTTCATTGTAATGTATCTATATCAACTAAATTGCGTAGCGGCACACTTAAATTCAATGTTGAAGTTGGTCGTTATCTAATTACTCAAAGAGAAAATAGAATTTGTATATGTTGCAATATGAATGTTTTAGAGGAGGAATACCACTTTGTTTTATCATGTCCCGCATATAGATCTGTGCGAATAGAATTTTTACCTAATTTTTACTATTCATGGCCAAATCGGTACAAGTTAAATAATTTATAACAAGCTCATTGTAAATCTCTGACAGTAAATCTATGCAATTATTTAAATGCAGCTTGGAAAAATTAGATCACATATATCAAATATATTGTCATAATATTATATATAACTACTGTTCTCTGCTGTCTTTTATTTGACATATATTGTATATATTTTCGTTTTCCGTAGCATGTATATGCTTCTTGCAAATAAAGTATTCATTCATTCATTCATTCATTCATTCATTCATTCATTCATTCATTCATTAAATGGACAATCAAAATATAACACATACATTAAACAGCTGAAATAACGTTAAAACAATATGAAGTTGAACCCGGACAAGTAATTATAAGTATACAGGAAGCAGATACTTTGCAGTCAGGATTCAATCTATCATTTAGCACCCTTCTTGTGCTTTAACTCCTGGATTGACTGAATACAAACTTTTTGTGTCTTTTATATCATATATGCTCAGAACACTTCATATCTTACCAATCATTTTGTAACTTTGAGTTCATATACAGTTTAAATCAAGTCTATGCTTTATATTATCGTATGGTCGCTATCATAGTGTGTATATTCTTATGAAACTGTGTCAAATTATTAATAAATTATAAAAGTCTTCACATTAAAAGCAGTCATATTTTACTATAGAACAACACGGTTTATTTTTCAAATTCGTCATTGCTGGCAAAGATCACATAAAAATTGTTTGTTATATTTTTGGTTTAGTTTTAAATGAGTCAGTAAGCGGACAATGATTGTTACGGAAATACCCATTTCGCACTCTCATAACATAAAACCCATTCAAGATACAAGATTTATACCTATGCACGCCAGTCGTCGCGCGTTTCATTTACATTAGACCCATCAGTATCATCACAATGACAGGTATGTATAACTTTAGTATTTGTCTCTCCAAAATTCTGAAATGCTGTTTTAAATTTATACTTTAGTATAATTTACATAGACACTCAAAGTGAACAGATATTATTTTGTATAAAATAGAAATTGAAGCTTGAGAATATATTTTATACGGAGTATATATCTCCCAATTGATACGATATTCCCGGGCTTGTGTTTCCTATCATGATTTCCTTGATAGAGGATTGCTGCTCACAAGGAAGCTATTAAACCAAGAGTTCCAAATGGTGAAGTTGAAATCATCCCTTCGTAAATTTTACGGACGCCATCACGAGTTGGTTGACCGTTATGGAATAACCGTTTCACAGATGATATCGGATATGTTCCTTATGTCGTAACTACAATACCCTTCCCTTTTCACGATTGTGACTTACCGAATTAGACTATTTACCGGATTTGTAATAACATAAGCAACACGACGGGTGCCACATGTGGAGCAGGATCTGCTTACCCTTCCGGAGCACCTGAGATCACCCCAGTTTTGGTGGGGTTCGTGTTACTTAGTCTTTAGTTTTCTATGTTGTGTCATCTGTACTATTATTTGTCTGTTTGTCTTTTATTTTTGGCCATGGCGTTGTCAGTTTATTTTCGATCTATGAGTTTGACTGTCCCTCTGGTATCTTTCGTCCCTCTTTACAAGCTATTTACGTATTTTTAATGTAGTGTGATATATAATAAACTGTATTTTCAAGCATAACTAACTTCCTTTTTCAAACTGATATTTAGAAATATCTTTAAAAACCAAACGTGAAAAATGCAGCCTTAGATAAGAAATTTAATATTAAAAAATAATAACAATTATTATAATATGACCTTCTTTTGTCGCATCGCAAACAAAGCCATGTTCTTATTCAAAAGACATAGGTTGCACGTGATTGACTTCACAATTAAAATTACAACGTCAGATGTATTTTAAACAACTCTGGAGATCAAAGATGATATTTGTGTTGATGTTGCTCGCTATGATATTAAATAAAATCATGCTGAAAAGTAAGTTTACATTTATGTGTTATTTTCTTAATTGTGAAAATGTTTATTTGATATAACTTTTTGGCTTCGTCAAATCAAAATAGCTGATGTTAGGTCGTGTTTTGCTCGGTGTAAAATAATTACAAATGTAATGCCTACCCATGTTACAATGAGCATATAACATGACATGAACTAGTTATTTCTAATTTTGGAAAAAAACATACAATTCACATTCATTTTCAATTTAGCCTTTGTTTGAAAAATAAGCTTTTGAACGATATTTGACGAGAATTTCGAACAGACATAACACACATATATTCCGAATGCACGTGCCAGTTATCTTTCTGTAATATATATACTTAACTTTATCATAAAATTTTAACAACTGATCTGAAATATCACGAATTTTGAAAACTGGACATGTGAACACATGTGAGATTTCAGTTTTGATTATAAGAAACATTAATTAACACCAAATATTACCACCAACGACATTTCAAATGAATCTAAATTGACATCAGATAATATAAGCTATACTCTAAACAATTATACGTCATTTATTTTATTTGAAGGGATATATTTTAAAATAGCATTTCCTCAAACACTTTGATATGGAACAATGTTGTTATAATCTAGAAAACAATTGTTTCAAATTTGCTTGATGAGTATTATTCTAAATTAAAATCGAATGATTCTTCAAGTTTTATCCATCTAAAGTTGCTTACTTGATTCTAATAGAAATGGGGAAAAACAGCTGCATGCTTAATGTCGTAATAGGAGCTACCACGATGTAGCTTCTAACTTAAACATTATGACAATGTACATGCAATTGTGATTTATATCTAGAAAAGATACGTGTTTGAAATAAGACATGATCTCCAATATATCTCTCTACAGGGCACTGAGTCTCAGTGGGTACATATTGGTATGTCCGTGTTTTTCAAGTTCTATCTAAACGGTAATATATCACATATTAAACGAAATTCCAATTTTTTCTCATCATTGACATGCAATCTTCGATTTTTAAGGATTTTTTTGTACCCAAATGTACCCAAAATGTTTTTACGATCGTGATTTTGTTAAAAATAAATCTAACCGTAAAACTGTGAAATCTTTGGTAGTTTGCTATTTCCACGTAAAATTTAACGCTATGCCTTACAAATACGTCACCCCTTTTGTTGCAACAAAATATTTCCGTAAAATCCTTGTTCGTTTCTATTTTCACGTAAAATGTAACATGACGCCTAAACAAAACAAACTATTTATCATCACTGACATGCATATTGTTCTTGATTTTTATTTAATTTTATAAATAAAACATGCTTCTCATATTATGGATGTAATAAAAGACACATAACTTAATGAAAACAATTGCGAATTAATGTTTAAAAGGACTGATCTCAATAAACGTTATTGCAAATCAGAAATAAAAAGTAAAATAACAAAGATACTGAACTCCAAGAACAAATCAAAACGGAAAGTCCCAAATCAAATGGCAAAATCAAAAGCTCAAACACATTAAATGAAATAAAACAGCTATCATTTTCTGTCATGGTAAAGGCATTTTCTTTAAAAGACGATAAAACCTGGTTATATAGCTATTTAAATGCCAAATTTCAGCTTTGGTTGTTAAAATAAGCAACAACGTCAAAAAGTATTGCAACTCCATTCAATAAGGAAGCAAAAATAAATATAATATTAATAGTGCTATTACAGATTTTCCTCATAAACTTTTATAAAGAATGATTAATGAAATTCCTAAATTGATAGGGCCACTGGAATTTAAACGCCTGGTTTAAAGGGAAAAGATTTTTTAAATCCTTGTTTAATTACCTTAATCAGTTCCAATCAGAATTTAAAACAAAAGATTAACAGATAATTATTCATCGTTATAAAAAAGATGATCTGTTTTTATCTGGTTTAAAATTTTATCTTGCCTAAGGTGGTTTTCATTAGAAGAAAAAACCTAGGTAGCTTTCGCATAAAAGTCCAAGCCAATTTCCCTTTTACTTCACATTTCCAATTAAATGGGCATTTTATTCATTGTCAGCATTGTCAATACTTCGCCAAGCGGTCAATATTTAAGTAGATGGGGAGTCTAACTTTACATCAATAGATTTTTTACAATTTGTGAAAATGTAGCTATTATCATGCTTTTCTTTAAAGAATAAAAGTATAGGTCACCGGGATTTTTTCAAGCCACGGGTTGTGTAAAATTGTCAGATTTTGTATAGATTATGCTTTGAAAACCAAATTTTGTGTGATAGAAAAGAAAACTACACAATAGAATTTTAAGATAAAACGTGAAAAGATAGCTGTAATAATATGCTCTAAGATAAAAGAAAAATAAAGAGGTCATGGGACTCGTTTTCATGCTACTCAATAAGAAAGGTAAAATTTTCAACACATTTATGACTTTTGAATTTGCCATTTTATAAAGGACTTTTCGTTTTGAATCATCCTTGGAGTTGTGGTAGTTTTGTAATTTTACTTTGTCCTCAATCGATTATTAAATAACGTATACATGGTGGGTAAGGTTGTCCTGCGAGAGAACGTTCTGTGCTTGTGAATCGGTCCTGACTGGTGTGGTGGGTCTTGATTCTGTGCTGGTGGTTTTGTTTACATTGTATCAGAACGGCAATAAAACAACCGTTCTGTTGCTTAATTTTCTCTGATACGTCCTAAGTACCATGCGAGGAATATTACAACATTTTTTTTATTGCAAAGGTCGTGCAAATTCGCCAAACTAAATTGTCCTGACGACGTGCTGGTGATTAGGTAAAACGGTCCTGGTTCTGTGCACCTATGTCCTGGTTCTGTGCCTTTATATTTTAGTTTAAAGTGGCAAATATTCAAGATCATTGATGCAGAAAATTTGTGTAATTGATAGAAAATATACCTAGCATATATTTGGTGGGTATTTCATATGAGCGAAGTGGAGTCCATTTTGTTTTAATGTGATTTTTGAGAGGGGTGCAATATCTCTTTTGTTGAGGTGTTTTATGCATTTTAAGGTAGTTCTGGGGTATACCGCCATCTTGAATTGTACAATCTCAGTATATAATCGGTCTAGTTCTTTGTCCAAATCTGCAAATTTGGAGACAGATTTGCAATTCACAGGTTACACTGTTTATTTAAATAAAGAAAACTTAGTTATTCATTGCATTATCGAAAATGTTTTAACAAATACCAAATATTTGTGCTTTAAGAATTAATTTTCAAATACCCATTTAAGGGAGATAAATCTTTTCGTACAAAATTTATACTGGACATAAAGGAAATTTTCATTTTTACTTGTAGCAAGAAAACAAGTTCGGTGACACCATTTTTTCTTTTTATTTTCTTAAAATATATTATAAAACCTATCTTCTCATATTTTATTTTAAAATTCTGTCTTATAGATTTCTTTTTATGCACAAAAATGTGTTTTTTCATGAACAATCTAAGCAAATTTTGGCAATTTTGAACGACTCGTACCTTGAAAAATAGCGCGGTGACCCATACTTTTATAATTTTTTTGAAAAAAGCATAGTAAAATCTTCATTTTGGCAAAGTATAAGAAAATTCTGTCATTTTTTTTCTATACCCTGAACTACCTTAAAACGTTTGTTAACTGTTATTTTGACGATATATGTGCTGTTAATTGTTATTGACTAATTAGCTGTTATGTGTTTTCTTAAAATTGACATTGTTGTGAACTGTTATTATGTAGAAAGAAAATTACCCTGTTTACTGTTTTTTCTTTTTTTTTTTTTTTTTTTTTTTTTTTTTTTTTTTTATTTCACTGTTTTCTGTTTTCTCATTTAAGATAATTTAAAATGCTGTATCGGTTATCAATATTTTGAATTTACTGTAATCTGATTTGAGCAAAATAATTTTTTTACCTGTTCATCGAACCCTCTTGCCCCTTTTGAGATAAGACAATATGCATATGATTTGCGGGATTACGATCCTTTTGCATGACCATCAAAATACGGTGTAAAATATCCTATAGCTACATAAAAAGATTATGTGGTATGTTTGCCAATGGACAAATTTCTATCAGAAACAAAATGAAGTGGATGTTAACAACTAAACGTCACCGTACGACCTTCAACAATGACCCAAAAATTAAAAAGTAAAAGGTTTTGCATAAAATGGGGAGCATAAATATAGAGTAAAGGACTTTTTCTAATAAAATTGAGACAAAAGACAACAACTCGACATAAGAGCAGAAAACAGCCGACGGCCACCAATGGGTCTTCAACACAGCGAGAAAATCCCGCAACCGGAGGTGGGCTTCAGCTTCCCTAAAAAAATGTATACTAGTTCAATGGACGTCACACTAAATTCCATAACATATAAACTAAAATTAAAAAAAAACATACATGACTAACAAAGGCTAGAGGCTCCTAATTTTGGACAGGCGCAAAATGCGTCGGGTTGAAACATGTTTTGTGAGATCTCGACCCTCCCTATACCTCTAGCCAATTTAGAATAAACAAACACACAGCAATACGCAAAGTAAAACTCAGCTTAAGAGAAGTCCGAGTCTATGTCAGAATATGTAACTAAAGAAACTAAGCAAAATGAAAATGATACATAAATTACCAAGGACTACTAGCTGTTACTCCCATGCCAGCTCAAGACCTCAATGTCTTCATCATACGAAAGCCAAGCACAACCTAAGTTGATCACGGCAGTTCAGATAATAAAGTTAGTGTAGCCTAGGCATCCTGGATATTGTTTCTCTGGCAAATTTGTCCGATACTGTAGATACTTTTCTTTTATTCAACCAAATGAATCTCAGCCTTGTTTCTGCGCGTAAGAATCATGTGTCCTCATCAGCTAAAATCAAATTTCTTTGTAACAATTTAGTATTTTCTTAAAGGATGACAATAATATTGCGGGGTTTTTTAATAAGGAGAGGGAGGTCACGGTGAAAATTGGTATGCTTGGAATAGTTTTGAAAGTCTAAAATTGTTGAGAAAAAATTTGATGCAGATTTAAAAGTTGTACTTTTAAAGAAAAATGTATTTATTAGCTATTAAGCATCATTTGCCTTTTGTCAACATAAAATCATTGTCTGATAGGTTGTCCCGGGTTTTTTAAGTTATGCATTTAAAGATCCAAAAGTAAAGTCTGTTGTCAAGGATTTTTATAAAGAATTAAGGGAATTAAGTGAACGATGTGTCCTACTTTTCTTTTTAAATATATTTCATGAATAAAAATAAAATATGCCTAAATTTTTATGAACATGAGTGAAAAATGAGTGAACGAAAAACAATACCAGTAAGAAATACTCTTTAGTTCAATATTTGTAATATTAACATGAAGCTGTCAATGTTTGTGTTTCAAACATACCTTCTCTGTAGTAATGGCTCGTAACAAAGGTATTTCACTGCACCCATTTATTTCATTTTATAATGTGAGTTCTCAGTATTATTATATTAACATGTATCCTTAATACATATTTAAAAATCAAATCTAAAGCCAGATTTTATTTTATACGTTTTCAGGAATACACAATCAACTCAAACACGCCCTGAACGTAAAATGTGTACTCGACTGGCTGTTTACGATAAGATAATTGCCCATTTCCTGCACAGTTTTAAAGTTCTGCTAAACCAAAAATTAAAATGTGAACTTAAGTTTTGCGAAATTTGTTTGATGAGTACCGATTGAGATTTTAATCTAATAGAACATGGTTTATCTATTAGTTGAAAATGCGGCTTTGAACTAGCTTTCAGTAGCTGCGAGTACTCGTGGTTCAATAATTTGTGTCTTTATGTTATTATTTTGTGTGCTAAGTTGTCTGCTCTTTGGTCGGGTTGTTGTCTTTTTGACATATTCCCCATTTCCATTTTCAATGTTAAGTGTTGTGTTGTTACACACCTGTACCAATAAAGGAGAAAAGGAGGAGGGTTGGTTGCATTGAGGTGGGGAGGGATTTGGAGTTGCATACAAACATGTTAAGCCCTGTCACGAGTGCCTAAAACCAGTGGTTGTCGATGGTTGCAATCTGTCATATTTGTTTGATTTTTTTTGAAGTTGTATTTTAAATCAGGCTTTAAACGTCTTCATTTGTTAATTGTTTACATTTTATCGCTAGCATTCGTTATGGATTTTGCTCGTTGTTGAAGGTCATACTTTGACTTACAATTGTTTACATCTTGTCCCATTTTAGTCAGTTTTATCAGTCATGTACGATAAGCAAGTCTTGGTCGGGTTTTTTCATCCAGTCGAAATGTATTGGAGACAGTGTATATATAAAGGAAGAAATTAGAGGCACCAGCAGTTGGAACATCTAACCTCGTATATGTAATTGAAATAAACCAGTCAAACGTTTATTGTAGTTATAAATGTCGCTTTATCTCAATCACCTTTTAATTGTTAGTTAGCATATTATATAGAGAATCATCAATTTAAGGGCATTATATATCTTATATAAAACTATTCTAATTAGATATATTTTCATCTGATATTGGACGTTAGATGTATGTTATATAAGATACGATTATTTGAAAACGCTTATTATACAGCCAAATGGATAAACAAAAGTAAAATCAGGAGTCACAAATTCGATTGAATACAATTATCTGCCCAATTTTATTGGTTCTGTAACGTTTGTTTTAAATAGGACCAACTTTTACCAAAAATCACCAGCAACGTATCAGGATCCACCAGCACAGAATCAGGACATGTCTAAACTGAGAAAATGTTTTTCACAAAATAATTGTGTCGTGTGGATCTGGGTATAGAAAGCGGACTCAGGAGCATTTTTGTTTAATTTTTCAGTTCTATATTTTCTTAAAATGAGCACTTTGTTCTTACGCCTACTGAAACAGTTTAGAGAGTGACATTTTTAATTGTTTGCCTATGAACCCATAAGAAACATAATTAAAAAATCTCAACCGTTTCCTTCCATTTTTATACGAGAAAACGTCAAAAATCATCATTTTCGTCTTTGTTTACATATTTTCAATGATCACCAGCACCAGTCAGGACCGAATCACCAGCACAGAACGTTTTCTCGCAGGACAACCTTACCCACCGTGGTATACAGACAAAGAGAAAAGGTTAATATACCAAAATAAAAAGCTTGACGATAAAAAATAACAAATTAGGCAAGAACAGAAATTTAAATTATAATTTCACCACCTAAAGAGTAACAGATTGACAAATATAATTTATCCATCTATTTCTATTTGATTCGATTACTATCTATCTCAATCAAATTGCGTGCAATCTAGACTGCTGATTCACTTTCTCGTTTTATTTTAGCAATTATTGTGAAAGACCGTAATTACTGAGATGGTGCTAGTTTTCATATTAGTTTCAACAATCTTTCTGATCTAGAACTACTGCATATGGAAAAATATTAACATTTTATTATCTATCATTCAATTTCATTTTCAACTGGTTCATTTTATTGCTGTATTTTAAAAATCTGGCATCAATGACTATAAGCAACTAAATTTTCTTAATATATTTATATACCTATATGGAGTTATTTTCTTTCAGAACGATAGGTCATTCTTTCGACGAATCAACCCGGACAATACCATGTTTCAATGAAATATGATTCAATGCATAAAATATGATCAATCCTGACCCCGTCTGTGTGTTCTACGACAAGAAAAACCTTAAAATATGCATTATCTATAACGAAATTGTTATTTATTACTTTTCTATTATGAATATTTGATGGGTTGTATAATTTAAATCAATAACGTTTTGAACAGGATTAAAGATGGATAAACGGGTTGCTGTTCTGGTTGATTGATTTACGTGACAAGGAGGTGGACATTTTAAAGTTTAAAAGGACTTGTTTGATTTCGTTTAATTTGGGCCTGGCTTGTTAGTTTAACCGAGTTCAACCATGTCTTAGATCCACTATAATGATCGAAAGGGAATATAGTTGTCTGGTATCAAAATAATGTCAATGGAATTGAATTGAATTACAGTTCTCAATTTTATTTGAAACCTTTTTAATAGGATTAAAACTTATATGGCCGATCAATCTTAATTCTGATACTAGGGAATGATGGTGTCCGTACAACTTTCAAAGGGACGACTTTTAATTTACTATTTTGTAATCTAGGTGCAATTATGTCGGTCTATAAAGCTATAAAGGATTCATGACCGTAAGGAATAGCGTATCACCTTCAAGTTGGAGATACATATATGTACTACATATAAAACACGATGGAATATTGCTACACAGCAATGTAAAAATATGATGGGAAAATCGAAATCATCTTTTGGTGGTTAAATTGAGCTGCTAATTGCCAATCATTGTCAATGTCCAAATAAAAGTCTAGGTAAATGAAGCATACTTAACTGTATCTGCAATATCATATGTATGTGTCATTTGAATAAGTCATCAATCGATGAATCATTCAGTGAAAGGACATCATCCATATAGCGGATAATGACGTTAGAATGAAATGCAGTCTTTTCATTTTTTTAAAAAGAATGAGATAACAAATTTCAAGCAGAGAAGCAAAATTTGTAAGAATCGGTACGCCGGTAGTGTGTTGAAAAACACCTCCTCCAAAAGTCAAAATACGTTGTAAAAAATATCACGCTCCGTGAGATGTCATTTTCAGCTAAATTTCTATTTTAATGCTTTTTGCGCATTTGATTTGGCCTTCACACTGTTTTGATTTCTGAGTTTTGTATTGCCTACTTGTAAATTCATAATCTAGTTCGATCACTGGCTCGACTTTGACTCTCACTCCAGAATTACATTTCGACATGGCAAGATAACGATATTTTTTAAACGAATGTAATAATATACATCACTTTATTAAGCCAATTGTCTTCATTTTCTATGCAGTGGTTCGTTGATTTGTTGTATTTGGTACTATATTAAAGTTGTTTCCAAGATGATTGATCTTCACAATTCAGATTTCCACAATGAAAAATAATCCCAAACGTTTGACAATTGTTTGTCAATAGTTATAATAAAACTGGATTTTTTTTCGTAATATTTGATTTGGAGTTATACCCATTAAATAAGAAGTATATTGTTAATCAATTTTGTCATTTTCTTATTGAGATAAATTTTGGAGAGAACTAAATTTAGTAGGTGATGAGAAGGGTCCGTGAAATATCAAAACAAAAACAAAAACGAGAGTTTTCATTTTCGTTTTGATTTCTATAAAACAAAACGGAAAACGAAAGTGTTTCGGTTTTCGTTTTGATTTCACTAAAATGAATTTTGAATGCAATTTTAATTATTCTCGTTTTATAATGTACAATGTTTTCATTCTGGTTTCACAGTCATTGATAGTAGATAATGCCAATGTAAACACCCGGTGTTCTTTCAACGTAATGTAGACAAAATAGACCGCCTGACTTATGAATTGAACTCCGGTGATAAATGAATCAAAGCCTTTCAAATTACCTTGTTTATATCTTTACTAAAGAAAAATATTATATTTAAATATTAAACGAATCATAAATTTAAATTGTACAATATAATATATATATAAAGATGGTTCAAATAGATGGATAGATTACATCACATTAACAAGGAGGTTACTACTTTTAAAACTGATAAGAAAACTAGCCCAGTCGTTAAAGTATACATGAACAGCGGTTATCAGATCTATAGTATTTAAATCGAAGTTAATGCAAAAGTCTTTATCAATCTGAACAAAAAGGGTAGGTGATCTTTACTTTTAAGTTTAGAAAGGTTGATCTAAGATGATAAGACAGGACAGTAACTAGCCTCTATTACAAGTGAAGCAAAATATATTTTGGGCGAGGGGTCTAGGGCTCAAGGCCCCAAAAGATCTGGAAAAAATGACGCAAAATCGTGCATTCTGAACGTTTCTTTCGGACCCTTTCTTAATCTAAAACGCAAGTTTTGTTTTATTTATTTTTTCGACAATATATCAAAATATATAGATTCAGTGTAAGACTTTTAGTATTTAGGGACAACATCAAAAGACATATGTAAGATATAGCAAAACATTGTAATCCACATAGTCAGGTGTGAGGCTGTTGTTTTAGGGTATGAATGGTTTGTTGCCTCGTTGAAGACCCTCCGACTATTTTCAAGATGAAGAACAGGAATAAAAGCCCTTTCATTGATAATTTTCATTTTTTCTATGTATTGTGTGCGATGTTGTCCCATGCACATTTACTCCACATTTCTTTATTTTCTTTTTAGGGCCTAAAAAGGCTCAATGCAAGTTTAGCCCTTCAATGTTAAATTTTATGGTCATATGTTACACTATTGTTTCGGGTAAGGGTGAATTTGGTACCTATTAAAACGTTTAAACCCGCTGCATTTGTTTGCAGTAGTTGTCGTTTTGGCGTGGTTCATAAGTGTTCTCGTTTCTCGTTTAGAATATAGATTAGACCGTTGGTTTACCCATTTGAATGGTTTTGCACTGGTCATTTGGGGTTCTTTGTAGTTTGATGTTCGGTGTGAGCCAAAACTCCGTGTTGAAGACCGTACTTTGAACTTTAATGGTTTTCTTTACAAATTGTGACTTGGATGGAGAGTTGTCTCATTGGCACTCATACCACATCTTCTTATATCTATATATGGTCTTTTCAATGAATTGATGACAGGAGATTGGGATTTCTAGCTTTAGTTTAACCCATGTTTATATGTATTTACAGAAAGAGAGCCAGTTTTGTATTTTCAATATACTGTAACAGTCTAATTTTCCATGAAAAGGGACAGTTTTTTCTTTGTCCGGTAGTATCGTATCATATCTAGATATCGGTAGGCATATAAAATTGCAAAACACACATGACCGTTCATTAGTCTTTGTAGATCTATTCCAAGTCTTAATAAGTCTACACAAAGCAGAAAATGAACTTTTACAACAAGGAATATTACTCAACTGAAGCCAGAGTCATAAAGATCGATTGATTGATTGGTGTTTCTTTAACGTCGCTGCAGAACTAAAAATATTATCTGATATTCATTCTCAACATCTTCAATCTCTATTGTTCCCAAGGAAGCAACCATTTGATTCTCTGGGGTGGGGCAGGATTTGTACCGAAGTTAATACTTTTTAACCCAGACCATAAAACATGGCTTTATCCACGGCCACTCACAAACACAACTAGATTTCATTGAGATGGGAGCCATCTCTGTGGGCCCCGCTGTGAATAATGTGCATTAAAAATTTGTATCTTTACCATAGGACATGGGGTTGTCAACTGAAACCAAAGTTTTTGACCTTGACCTTTGACCTAGGAAGTTGTACATAAATTATGACACACCCTCTGGTGTTGGTTTATATACATGTCAAGTATAAACTTTGAAATCATAACGGTTCTCAAGATATAAAGCGGACACGATCTTTACCATAGGACATGGGGTTCTCAACTGAAACCAAAGTTTTTGACCTTGACCTTTGACCTAGGAATGTGTACATACATTATGACACACCCTCTGGTGTTGGTTAATATACATGTCAAGTATAAGTTTTGAAATCATAATGGTTCTCAAGATATAGAGCGGACACGATCTTTACCATAGGACATGGGGTTTTGAAATGAAACCAAAGTTTTGACCTTTGACCTAGGAATTCATACAGAAATTATGACACACCCTCTGGTGTTGGTTAATATACATGTCAAGTATAAACTTTGAAATCGTAACGGTTCTTTAGATATAGAGTGGACACAATTTGTTACGGACGGACGAACAGACAGACGGGCGGACTGATCACTAAAGGGCGCCACCATTCGGCGGGGCCCTAATAATATTTTCAACATTTATTAAAAACATTTTTTTACACTTTTATATTTTTGTTGTCTTAAAATATTAATTTGACTTGAATTTATACGAGTTTACTAATATATATGTTTATACAAAGCCAAGTCAGTTTATATCTTGTTTCTCGCCTGACTATACAAAAGCCCAGGAGAGCTTTGGCAATCATTTGTTGACTTATAAACTGTCTATACAAATTAATGGGACAATGGCATGAAGACATCACCAAATCACCATATGCAATACACAAAAGACACCTAGAACTCACAATATGGTCTTCAACTACCCATCAACAGGCGGTAAGCTCTGGTTGGCTCTCAACACAAAACCAAGGGTACAGCAAAATGTGAAAATATCAAATTAAAACTGGGTGACCTGGAAGGAAAACGTTGGAACTTTCCTAAGAAATACAATTTCCTAAAATATCAATCAGTACACATCCAACATCCAATGGACTAAGTGTAAAGACGTTATTAACAGTCAGAGAAAGACATGACCTTGTGCAATGTCAAATCATAGGTATCAACAGATTGTAGTACCTTGGTGTGTATAACAATAATATGTAGTATGGTTTTAAGTTACTGATAACAAATTTAATATTTATACCAATTAAAACAATATTCAAAGATCTATTTACAGTGTGCAATTGGTAACCTTTTAAAATAAGTTGATTTAAAGGATTGTTAAGTTTACCCTGATCGTTTTCAATTTACATGCATACAATTTCTATTTATTTATTTATTGATAAATACAACATTGCAGAAGTAGTGGAAATATATCTCAGGTGGGGCCTAAGGGAAGTTGTTTTTGACTTCAAGAAACTTTATTTGGATATGCCTGTTATGGTCTCATTGAGATTTACCAGACCTTCATTCAATTTCAGTACTTTTTAAGTCCCATTTATGGGCATTATGTTTTCGGTTTGTGCGTCCGTTCGTTCTTCCGTTCATCCGTCTGTTCCGTTTCAGGTTAATGTTTTTGGTCAAGGTAGTTTTGATGAAGTTGAAGTCCAATCAACTTGAAACTCAGTACACATATTCCATATGATATGATCTTTCTAATTTTAATGCCAAGTTAAAGTTCTGACCGCAAATTGACGGTCCACTGGGCATAGAAAATGATAGTGCAGTGGGGCATCCATGTACTATGGACACATTCTTGTTCAAATCCTTTATTAAAGAAGTTAGTAAATTTACTTCAGATAAAAATACTTAATTAGACGAACCAATCTAATTACAAGATATATCTCTGATTTCGTTATACTTATATGTATGAGCACTTTATTATACGTGTGAAATTTAATAAGATTATTGGACAAACGCGTTCAATCTTCGGATTTAATTCTTAACATTTTTCCGAGCGGAACGAGCCGAAAACATTGACGTCTTTCAAGGCAAATTTTATATGTTTGCTCTACACATAAATTTATTTTTCAAACTTGGTAATTAATTAATCTAAAATACTGTCCTAGATAATCAAATAATCATGAAATATTTGGTCTAATAATCACACAAAATAAAAACAGCCAAGTAACCACATTATCAAAAACTCCATGAGGTGGCTCATTAAAGATGGCATTTTTTGTATTAATATTGATTCACTTATTGGGTTTTGCATCGGTAATAACCACATTAATTCTAAAACCAGTTGTTGGCATTATACGAGTCATTTTCTTCTCATATATTTTATGACGTATGATACTAAACCCCTCACAGGAGGGATTGTGCTTGACTTTCATGTGATAAAGACATAATCTTTCAATTGGTTTAATTGAGGTCTAGAGCTGGCATGTCAGTTACTGCTAGTAATCCTTTGTTAAGTTATGAATCATTGTCATTTTGCTTAGTTTCTTTTGTTACCTATTCTGACATCGGACTCGGACTTCTTTTAAACTGAGTTTTACTGTGCGTATTGCTGTGTGTTTGTTTACTCTACATTGGCTAGCTATAGTATAGGGGAGGTTGAGATCTCAAAAACATGTTTTTGTGCCTGTCCCAAGTCAGGAGCCTCTGTCCTTTGTTAGTCTTGTATTTTTTTTTTTTTTTTTATTTTAAGTTTAGTGTGACGTCCATTTTACTGAACTAGTATACATTTTTATTTAGGGCCAGCTGAAGCCCGCCTCTGGTTGCAGGATTTTCCGTTGTGTTGAAGACCCATATTGGTGGCCTTAGGCTGTTTTCTGCTCTTTGGTTGGGTTGTTGTCTCTTTGACACATTCTTCATTTCCATTCTCAGTCTTAATTTCACCAATGAAACTTTACATTATTTTTGCCTTTGTATTAAATTAATTTGTAAACTTCTTGGAACTCTACAATGACCGTCTGATTACAATTAGACAAGCAAGAATGTGAAATATGAAAATTTATTTGGCTCTCAATGCCTCGACCTTTTTAATGTGGGTATCTATTCTGTTCAGTAAGATTTCGATTTTGATAATTATTTTGCAAACTACCATATATTTCCGGTAATTGTTCTGCATAAAACCCATGGGAAAGCACATTGGCATAATGTGCTAAACGTTTATTGGAACCCAATAATTTGGCAAGGTGCTGCAACCTGTAATGTGAAGACGTGAATGAAAATGTGGAGTTTGTAAGAGCAGGCTCAAGCAAGCAGCCACTCGCTAGCAGCCACTTCACTAGCAGCCAGTTTTCAGACATTTATATAAACCCAAATGTTGCATAAGATTCAAACGTTCTTCAGATATTTTTATTAATATATAACCACTATATTATCAGTTTTAATATATAAGTAAGCAGTCAAAGACATTATTCAATGCATTTTAAAATTTCATTTCTTGTTCATTTATTATATAAATGCAATAGAAATCGCTGTCAATATATCACTCGGCGTGCTGCACGCTTTACATTTTAAATAGTCAACACTTTTGAGTGTATATAGAATCGTAAATAATTATGAAATTATTTTAAATGTTGGCAAATTGCACTATTGTGTGAAATAGCTTTCCATATTCTCGGCATCCTATCAAATAGTTCATGAAAAGTAACTATTGTTCTGCATTAGAAGAATAGAAAGTTTCACTCGTGCTTTAACTTTTTTTTGCCACACAAAACTGTTTTGACAAAACATTCTACTTCTGAACCAGTGGATTTCGCTTACTTATGATTGGACGAAAGGTTTATTTTTTGTACTCAAAGTATGGTGGACAAGGAAATTATTTGTTAGCTTTAACAAAAATAATCGGTGCTATACCTAAACTAGGAATGTTGATCAAGTAGGCTCTAGATCTCTAGCTTACGTTTGCACCTAGTGCGGACAAAAGTATTGTCGTAGAACTTTTTATTATCTTTTCGGGAAGGGTTGGGTAGGGTATCCGACCTCAACTTTGGACCTACTTTAGAAAAAACTAAGCCGAACAACACCTGGATTTTTCTACTGTAAACCTCAGCTACCCAGCTTCCTTTGCACCTAGTGTGGACAAAAGTAGAATTTTTTTATTAACTTTTCGGTAATGGTGTGGTAGGGAGGGTAGCTGAGGTCTACTTGAGAAAAAATCCAGGGTGATGTTCGGCTTTGTCTTTTTATAATGTAATAAGCTGGCAAATTATGAAAGCTCACGTCTAAATTGATAGGCATAGAATTAAAAAGAAAACGTATGATAACCAATAACAATCTACCGGAGACAAAATAACGACGGTTTAGGCAACTAGTACGATGGTCTGGATGCGGGGTTCTTCATGTCTGTATTCTTTGATATGTTATACCATTTTCTCTATTCTTTAATTAGTGTTTTATTCCATTTATCTCTATTCTTTATTTCTTTTTACTTTTGCCAATTATTTTGTTCTATTCATATTTAAACACCTCATTATTCTATTTTTATGTCTTTTATTTATAATTTTGCCCACTATTCTCTATTTCCGTAAACCCCATCCACACCTTCCAGTTAAGGTCACCAAATAACTTTCACAAATAAGCAAAACTAGTACCAAATAGGCTCAGAATGGCAAAATGATTGAATGCTAATCCCGGTTTGAATTGTGAAATTGCGCAAATTTGTTTTTCAATCAATTGATCAAGCAAAACAGATTATCGTCCTGAATCTTCGTATAATACTGGCAGATGGACCTTGGTCGTCAATTCTAATCATCTTAGATCAACCTTTCTAAACTTAAAAGAAAAGATCACTCACCCTCATTGTTCAGATTGATAAAGACTTTTGCATCCGTCGACATTAACTTCGATTTAAATACTACAGATCTGATAACCGCTGTGCATGTATACTTTAACGACTGGGCTAGTTTTCTGTTTTAAAAGTAGTAACCTCCCTTGTTAATGTGATGTTGTTATCTATCTATCTATGTGTACCATCTTTATATAATATTATATTGTATAATTTAAATTTATGATTCTTTTAATATTTAAATATAATATTTTTTTAGTAAAGATATAAACAAGGTAATTTGAAAGGCTTTGATTCATTTATCACCGTAGTTCAAATCATAAGTCAGGCGGTCTATTTTGTCTACATTATTGTTGAAATTACACCGGGGTGTTTACATTGGCCTTATTTACTATCAATGACTGTGAAACAAGAAAGGAAAACATTGTACATAATAAAACGAGAAATAATTAAAATTACATACAAAATTCATCATTAGTGAAATCAAAACGAAAACGGAAACACTTTTGATTTTCATTTTGGTTTTAGAGAATCAAAACAAAAATGAAAACACTTTCGTTTTCCGTTTTGGTTTTATAGAAATCAAAACGAAAACGAAAACACTGTTGTTTTCGGTTTGTTTTAGAAATCAAAACGAAAATGAAAACACTCTCATTTTTGTTTTTGTTTTGATATTTCAAAATGAAAAACGAATGGACGCAAATATACACGGACCGAGAAGCCAAAAGAACCACAATGACAAGTCCAGACTCAGATGACTTCTTTTGCCTTAAAAGTTCTATTGAAGTTACAAACAAACGGACAGACAGCAAATGTCGGCAACGCCACAATCACACAACATGTTTTGAAGCGAAAGGACGACATCAAAATAGAGTCTAGTAGATAAGATAGACAATGAAGTGACCTAATCGAAGCAACTTTTAACTAGTCATTCAGCATAGTTGAATTGAAAAAGTAGTTATTTTACGAATTCTGTACGGTCTCCATAGTTCAATGTCAGTCTTTTCTGTAATGTATAAGTTATACATTAAATGAAAGGCAAACATCTGTTGCCTATTCATTTATCACTTCAGGGTAATTGATTTATATTTTACATATACGGGTTATGTTTCATAATGCTGCCAATAATAAATGCAGTTTGACGATTGCTGTTTAATTCTTATAATCACAGTTTTCTTTCATTTCGTATTACAGACACCATGACACAACACATATCGACCGCACTATATCGTTATATGTGTTTCAAAGTTGTAGGGACAGAAGATCATGTTAAACAATTCAGATTGATGAACGCTGTAAGAGATAATTTGCTTAGTGACAGTTATTTTACATATATATCAAGTGGAAGTTTTGGGGAAGGGCTTGAGATGAGAGGTAGTGATTTTGATGCAATGTATGTTTTCAAAGACATGTTCGTGAATAATGAAGATCCGAAGATAAGTTTGATTTCAATGGAAACAGATGACGAAAAGCCTGGATACACTAAATTGCTACTAAGCCATCGCGAGTGGCAGTATTGTAAACTTTGTGAACAACTTGATGGTAAAACTATTTATCAAGCGCATTAATGAAACAATCGGATGTTCATAAAGGATATATAATTCATGGACCATGTTTGTCAGATAAAGATGGATTCTATGATATAGCCATCTCCTTACATTGTAAAACGTGGATACCATCTGTAGAACATTGGATAAAAAGAGCAAATAACTCATGGCCGAGTAATGATGTAAAACAAAGCATTCTAAAACATGGAGTACTTTTTGTACCAATAGGTATTAAAGGATCACCCAAAGAGGATATACAATGGCGGATATCATTTTCAGTTGGCGAAAAACTTTAATGAATACATTCAAACATAGCCAATTAATATGCTATGCCCTTTTGAAAATTATGTTAAAAGATGTAATAGCAACATACTCTGGATGTAAAGAATTACTCTGTTCATATTTCCTGAAAACAATTATGTTCTGGATATCTGAAGAACAACCACAATCCGTATGGTCACCTGTCAATCTTATCAATTGTTTTATGCGATGTTTTAACAGGCTAATTTATTGTGTTGATTATTCAGTTTGCCAACACTACTTCATACCAGAGAACAACATGTTTGAGAACAAAATAGTAGGACGTTCTCGTGAACTTTGTTAGAGAACTTATATACTTTGCAAAGTTACGATTGGCGATGCATCTTGTTTTCAGATCAACTTTCTGAATTTGGAGATCCAATGTGGAGTTTTAATGTCGAACCATATTTAATGTATGCAAATGACATACATAAAACAATTTGTTCCATAATGTTAGGTATTGCAAACGGTGACGTTTTCAATGCTGGAATCTCTGATAGAACTTTTTGATAGAGCAATACAACATACAATTGCATGTTACCATTCGTCTATTAAAACTGTGTATACGTTCTACATGTCATTGTGGTGTAGTGGACATGCTCAATCTATACAACTGAACAGCATGTACAAAATAATAAATTCCATTATGGACAATACAATAAATGTCTTAGCACTGTGCTACAGAATATCTATCATGACGCTGTATCGGGATGGCTTACGTTGGCTTCGTTTTTCTATAAGACAAAGCAATACAATAAAGCATTACACATCATCATGTATACTATATCAAAATTTAGTTCCGAAAAACTAAACACCTTGGATATTTATCACCGTTTGATTCAAATGAAATTACTTAAGAAAAGAGAATGGCTTATCTGTGGAAAATATTTCGTACAGCTGATATCCTATTTATACAGAACTCTTCTTTAATACCAAACGAACTACTAATGGAAGTAGAGGACGGACGGAATGAAATTCCGTCTATTGCGTATGCTAATTTCCTTGCTTTTCTTTGTAATTATCATCTCAATAATACCAGACAATGTCAGAATTCCTCCAAGAACTACAATTGGTAATAGCAGACAATTATATCATAAGATGTATGAGCTCAAAAGCTCGAGCATACAATATTCTTGGTATTGCTCTACAGTTATTAGGCGCAACTGAATCTGCACGACAAGCATACTTAAAATCTATTCAATTAGACTCTTCTGTATGGAACAATTCTGCCCTTAATAGATTGTTTTAATCAGTTAATTTATTACATAAGAGCATTCAGTTGGAATACCGAAATGATAGTGTGGATACATTTTGCTATTTTAAGAGACAGATTCGATTGATAAACAATACTGCACTATGTAATATAGCTGGGAAAAGGTGATTTCGAACTACAAAATACAAATCTGGGCAATATATGATATAAAAATGTGTCCTTGTTGCTTTATTTAAATTTCATTTTGATGACAAAACACTCTGTGCTTGCGTTTGTAAAACTTAGGATATTTCGTTTTGATTTTGTCCTATTTGATTGACAGGTACATCCAGCTAGCTACCTGCATAAACCCTTTAATCCTTAACCTCAACCAAAGACAGAACACATTAATCGTCTGTTACGCTTCAACGCATTTTATCTGACTTTGTTGACCAGTAAAGGCTTTTTATTCATGTACATTCACATTGTCGGATGCAATTGTCGCAAAATAATATAGATGCAATTTCATTACAATAAATTTTGTTTCTTCTTGTATTAATTTGTGTTTGTTTTTTTTTTCTGTTGGTAACACTATCTTTCTATCTTGAAATAACTTTTACAATTCTAACTATATGAGTTACCATTTATTTATAAAATTAAGGATCAATACATTCATTTTATTATCACACTACAACGCAGAGAAACTTGTATAAACATGTTCATTGTCTTCATTTAAGTTTTATATATCAATAAAATTAACGTTTTCTTTTGGTCGTTGATGTTTGGGAAAGTACACAATACATTGTGTCCACGAAATATTTCTTTCATGAAATTTGACAATAAAACAGGTGCTCAAAAATTTGTTACAATCTCTAAATACCATTAAAAAGGCAGGGTGGAGCGGGAAATCAAGTGGATCCTCGGATGTAATACATTACAACTTTAAAATAGGATTCGGCATATTCAAGCAAAGAAAACGTTTTGTTCCGATTTTAATTTATTTCTGTCGTGGTCAATAAATCAGCTGCAGGGATAAATATTTAAACGATATAAACAATCAGATGCTAGTTATTTGGTTCAACCTACCACTGCCTCTGTAAGAATAATTCACTCTTATATAGTCTGTTGTGAATTTTTTGGAATATTTACTTCATTAATGAAACGAAAAACCTTCAGATGTTGTAGAACTGCTTGCTGATCGGTTTAGGTAATTTTCTGTCAGACAAAATCCATCTGAAATTACAGCGAAAAGGTGCATCGGTACTGATCTGATTGTTCGTTTTGCTCTATGAGTTGTAGGCAGAATTGACGGAGTAAACGGCGTGTCTGGTCTTTTGTCGCTAGGAGGGTGTCAAAGTCTGGAATATGTCGTTGTTGAAATGTTGGTGTTCTCAATGATGCAATCCAGACTAACCAAGACAGAACCAAAATTAAGAAAATACACCTAACCGCCGGTATGATTTCTTTCTGGAGAGAAGAGTTAACAAATCCAATTTGCACCAACTTCATGGACCAAACCGGTAGTAGCAGTAACAGGTGGACGAGCAACAAGGATTTATCTAAGAACATTTTCTCGGAGAGATCCATTGACAAGTCCCTCCAGTATTTCGACAGAAAACTCAAGGGACAAGAATACCAACTAAAGATTGCTGCTTTGAAGTTGAAATGTAGAAGACGTCTGAATACTATACAAAATAACTTTTAAGGGCTACACAAAATTTACAAAAGAGTAAGAATGTTATACATCATTCAATCAAGTCAAATAAAGCTCTACGCAGTTTACTCTTTCTTTATTTCTCAACAAATCAAATTGCATTGGTAAAGAGATACACACAATAAATATTACATACTGTATATGTACAGACATACCAAAGTTATACGAAAGCAAGACAGAGGCAAATGTCATAAATTACAGTATACATATTAAATTAAATGGTATCAAGTACATGAGTTACCAGGAGAGCCTTCATGCATACGGATTAGTCTTATAAATTTATACAAGTTGTTAAGAATAGAAAGAGTTTTACTAATCACCAGTTCATTAAATTTCAATGAATTTAGTTGAGATGTATCTCTTTTCTCAATAACTGTTGACTTGATTGATTGATGCATAACATTTTGAAACTTTTGTAAATTTTGTGTAGTCCTTAACAAAGTTGTTAAGACGTCTTCTACATTTCAACTTCAAACTAGCAATCTTAAGTTGGTAATCTGGTTTCTTGAGTTTTATGTCGAAATACTTATCGAAAGACACTACCAAAGTTCAATTGAAAACTGCATTCGTAACAACGGTCATAAACAGGCCATATTGGACTAATATGAGAGATAATTGATTGAATATTTTTTAATTTATTTGAAGATAATTGCAATCCTAAGATATCTTCTAAATTTTTAGCTTTCCTCTAAAATAGTTTACAAATGTTGAAAATAATATTTCCTTTAAATTCTTCTATTCTTCAGCGGCACATATTACAGTCATATCCGGATTCATCATTATACGATGCTGGAAAATTCCTATTGTCAAATTCAATTTCAAATAAATATCGCCTTGTTTAACAAAAATAAGATCTGTGTGTGAAACGTCTGAAATATACAATGATTGATTTATTCATTGTTGGTCTTTAACGCCACTTTATCATTTTTTGCTATTTCATGGCGGCCAGCTTTTTTATGGTGAAGAAAGCTGGATCGCCCGGAGAGAACCACTGACCTTCGGCTGGGAAACTGTCAAACATAGTTTTGGAGTCGAACCAAGCTACCACGTGTGGGGTTCGAACCCTGAAATAAGCAATGAAGCAATAATTTGTATTAATGACAGAAGCTTTTTTCTCACTTTATACAGTTTTCGTTTGATAGATAGTTTTTTTTTGTTATTCAAATTGAATATAGCAAGAGGTTTTAAAAAGAATTGAAGAAAAACAAACGGTAGCTGAATGCATAGTTCTTTAAAAGATATTTTTGTCGTTGAGATGCTGTCTCGTTGAGGGAAACTCGCATATATCTAGCTTACAGTCAAACCAAGCACATATTCTTGGTTATTTATGTTGCTAGGTTGCTGTCTCATTGACTTTTACCCCATATTGTCACATTGATGCACAATACATAAGTATATATTTTAAAACATGAAGTTAAGATGTTATGTCATGCATAATTAAGTGCAGAAAAAAGAAAAGAGAGACTCAAAGAAGTAAATAAAAAGAGACGAAATGATCTGATTTTCAAAAGTGACCTGTTTGGTCGCTCGTAAACGGTTGTCTATAAATATAGTTCCTGTCATTTTTACATGTATCTACTTGAATATTTACTGATATTAAATGTAATCTTAAGGTAAAACTTGAAAGATTCTATATAGAAATATTACTACATGTTAGCTTAGACTTGACATCGAAGCTATCAATAAATGACTAACTTTGAACTAAGTACCTAGACAGCGTAATGACGTTGCATGACTGAATTAGGATAGATGTAATAGTCAGTATTAAACAATGATTTATAAGAACTTTATATATTTACTTACGATTTTATTGTAGACAGTATTTACAATAGAAGAGATCTAATTTTCAAGAACAGCAATTTATTTAAATAATTCATTCATAATTATCAAATTAAGTTATTAATTAACTTTAGAAATATAGTCTATTTTCAGAACTATTATAATATATTTATACAATGTTCTTTATATAAACATGTTCATCAATTTTTTTCAAACTAGAACATAAAATGTAAAATCTAAATTGAACTGAATCAATGCCAATGACAATTTATAATTTAGTTAATGTACTTTAAGTTTGCCTAAAATTATCCATAATATAGGACCTAAGTATCATCGATGGCAATCTTCAAATCATTGACAAACTTATGAACACTATGAAGTAGAAGAGAAGCCAACTTGTGAGACATGTGACTAACGGAGCTTAGCTAAGAAACGACCACGGTCAATGATGGAAATACGTAGTCTAAGAACTAAGATTACAATATAAGATTGTTAATGTATTGGCTATTCAAGTAGAATTACTTACTCGAAATTGTAAATTAGTAAGGAAATTATTAGGATTTAATTGTCTATTAAATAATCAGTTGTGCGAGTTAATGACTGTTGACTACGAATATAAACGATAAGTTCAATGAATTTATGTTTAGTTTTTCATGTATTTGAATCTCATATCAAGATATATAATATATGAATTTGATCAGATCTTGACATCGTTTATAGTTAGAAAGCTATATTGAAAAATCTAATTAAGTCAAACAGTAATATTCATTTTGATTAATTATATTTGGAAAATGAACTAAATTGTTTAGACATGATTATATGTTCTAAAAACTATTTAATAGAAAGACTAATACGTAAATACGATAGCATATTCTATTAAAAAATTTAGTCAACATAAAGCATTCTTTCTACTATTGAATAGTCTTTAAAGTCAATAACAGTCAATTAAGATTAATATAAATGATTATACTGATGTAATTTTATTTTAATGGAACTGAATTTGTAACCTGAGAATCATATTTAAAGATCAATACGATTATTTTATTGAATTACTAATGATAATTGAAAACTGACTTAATTAAGCTATTTATTGATTATTTAAATTTTTTAATATGACTGAATCATATCTTATTAAATTATTGAAAGAAACATTCTAAAGATGTTAAATCAGAAATATAATTATTCAAATTTATCTTACTAATTAATGACATAGACTAACAGTTATAATCAAAATTGATTGAATTAGAAATACGATATTAATCGTTTGATTGATTCAAAATTAAATGAGATATACTGGTTTCAAAATCGAGAAAATGGCTTCCTTGTGCACTGAAGCATAAAAAAATTAAAAAGTGAAATAATTTTATGTCCATCAATTAAACAAATATGAAACTTCTGGCAGATTTCCTTCCCGTAATATTTAATTTCAACATTCAGCTTTGGTGCTTTCGAAACATTTTGCCTAACTGAACCTTAAGTCCCCATCTGCATGGCGATATAGTAAACTACCAACTTTTAAAACTTAAATAGTAAAGGCCACATTTCTGTAATCTTAAGTTTCAATTTTCTAAGCATTTTTAAAAGAATAATTTTCCACATGTTTGTAAGTTAGGCAAAGAAAATAATGTTCGATAAATATCATACGATAAACCTTTCTGTTATACTGTATTTGGTTCCATTTTCAAATTTTTGCTGGTAAGATTTTTGGATTTTAAAATTTATATCAAAGAAATAACGCCAGTTTTACTTTGTTTGAATGTGATGACAAAGCGCTCTGCTCGTTCATGCAAAATTAATATGCATGTCAAAATAATAAAATTGTTGTTTTCGATTCTGTCCTATCTACTATACATGTGTTAATTAAAGTATCGTCTTTTAAATTGTTTTATTTGCTTCACCTTCCACCAGCTACAGGTTATTAAAGTATTAGAAAGTAGCACACACAACGGCTATGTACAGAAAGGGTATATTTATTTGTTCTTCAAACAGCTGATTGTACTATTATATTTTGTTAAAATTTGCTTACTTTGATCCCCAATTTTTGTTTATGCATTTGTTGATAGTATCGGTTTGTATCGTCTCTAAGTCAATTCCCTATAATCTACATAAAAGAAATGCCTGTACCAAGTCAGGAATATGACAGTTGTTTTCTATTCGTTTGATGTGATTGGGCTTTTATTTTACCATTTGATAAAGGACTTTCCGTTATGAATTTTCCCTGGAGTTCGGTATTTTTGTTATCTTATTTTCTAATATATTTACCCTGCAATCTGTCATAGTACAATAAAATAAATCCTATGCCACATTCGTTAATTGCATATTCAATGCATGCAACGATATGACAAAACTTCTGGATTTGTTTTGTTTCTGTTGGTACATGATATAAGTAAAATATATATCTACATGTTTACTACGGAAAGACAGCATATTTATGCTTCATAAACAACAAACAGATTAAAATGTTGCTGAATATTTGGCATGGTATCTATTCAAATAATACATTCAACATTAAAAATAAACAGCTGCGCCATGAGCGCATGATACGCCCGTCGTCTTGTGTGTGAATTTTTATGCAATAATCATAAATAGTTTCTGACATACGGCCTGACATGCGAAAACCCCCTTTTTTTACAAAAAACTCAATATCTCTAAAATAAAATTTTGAATCAAAACCAAAAAGTATACAGATCTTTAGATTAATATAACTAAGAAGTGTGTAAAATTTTAAGCAATAATCATAAATCGTTTTTGAGATACGGCGCGACATGTGAAAATCCCTCAAAACCAAAAGTATACCCTTTTTAGCAAAATACTCAATATCTCTAAAATAAAAATTTTGAATCATCACCAAAAGTATACAGATCTTAAGATTAATATAATTAAGAAGTGTGTAAAGTTTTAAGCAATAATCATAAATTGTTTTTGAGATACGGCGCGACATGTGAAAAAACACACACCTGTTTTAGTTACTAAGTCCCGTAACTAAAAAGTTTTAATCTTATTTTCACCAAAAAGTATACAGATCGTTTGACCATCATAAGAAACAACTATGTTAAGTTTCATGAAATTTGGATAAGTCGTTCTCAAGTTACGGTGCGACATGTTTACGCCGGATAGACAGACGGACGGACGGACGGACGGACAGACGGACAGACGACATTTGTATACCATAATACGTCCCGTCAAAATTTTGACGGGCGTATAAAAACAACCAACAACAACGTTCAAACTGACCAGCAAGTACAAACTAGATGAAAAATGGACACTGAAGGTACAAACTAACACTGAATATGAAACAATTCCCAGCTTATAGGCAGATCCACAGCAAATTTATAAAACTTGAATAAATCACTGCCAAATTAATTATGTTGGTTTTGATATTCAATTCACTATACTTTTTGAACTGAATGCCATGACTGAAGACACATTTCTTCGAACAAAATTCAGGAACTCCGTCCGTTTGTGTTTTCGGTATCAATCTGTATCTATCGATAAAACAATTCTGACATTGATGATGTTACCAGACGATCTAAACGGTATTGTTATTTCTTTTCTGTTTAAACATACAATCTGAAAAATAAATAAGAAAAGCAAACATTTGTTCAACAGTGGGAGGGAGGGTTTGTGTAATTTCTTGATGAAAATGTGACGTGGAATGAAAGCTGAGCGGGAACACGCGCGAAAATGTGTTTTCGATTGTGCATAGACAATATTATCCTTTTTTATGGGCGGGGGATAATTAATTTCTTCTTGTCTTCGGCAAGATTGTTAATTTTATTTCCTTATCATGCTATCATATTAAATTAGGCTAAACTATGATATCCTCCTGCCGAATCCCTCTCACAAAATTAGATATCCGTCTCCATTGATGTCACTTACACAGTTATTTCATTAATAAGTCTTTTTAAAAGTCACACGATTTGCGTATTTACAGTTTTCAATGTGATTGATCAGAGTTTCCTCCCTTGGTTTACATATACCATGTAGCAGGAACTACTTACGTAACCAATGATAACACTGTCTTGGTTTATTTATGATGAATTCATGCGCGACGTACATGAATGAAACCCTTGGGTTCTTAGAAGGAGGAAATTTCAAGAAAAATAACAAATGTTTGGGTTTTTTCCACTATGGTTACATGTATTGATGTGTAAACTAGACCACTGACTACAAACTTAACATATCCTTTGGACTTTTTATTGACCCGTTAACACACCAATAACGTCTAGAAAAATATGTTTAATCCTACAATAGACACGTGTACAAGTACATGATGCTTATATCTCAGCAAAGCACAAACAAAACTCTGAAAAACACAATTTCAAACTCATTACCAAAATCTGCATTCAGATTTATTTAAAAAATAAAAGTTAAGTGAAATTAAATATCCATTTTTCATAGAAGATTTGAGAAATTGGACAAAATCTAATTGCATTATAATTTTTTTTTTTGTACTTGCACTTCCAAATTTGCAAAAGTATCACCTCCTCCTAAACATTTAAATATAGTCTTTTAGAATATGAATGTTGTTTAAATTTAAATATTGTATGTTTGTAATGATTGTCATGTTTGTCTTGGTAACAATCCAATATTTGGATTTTACACCAATAAAATGATTTGATTTGATTTGATTGACTCTTGTTGCATCAGTTTGGCTTTCAGCTTACCAAAATGTCCAAGCATTGACAGTGATGCGATTTCTTACCAAACTGCGCTCACGTATCATAAATATTGCAAGTCGGCTCTTTTAGGAGGGCAGATCTTGGTTAAAGGAGAAAAATTTTTAATCAGTAATGTGTTTGCAATTGTCTTACTTTAGTTATACTGATGAAGCATTTATGTGAAACAGAATCAAACAATCTGTGTTACTTAGAAGCTGAGAAAATATTTTGTGAAAGTTGTAGACCCAGACGGTAGCAATGGGATTTTAAAGAAGTTAGAATAAAAAGATAGCTAGATTCCTAGTGCAATAATATCAAAACAGCAAAGATAATGAATAATAGAGATGTGCAATTTTGTACATATACCATTAATATTTATTGTTTAATTGCATTTAAGAGAAGATGAGGATTTTGTGGCAAATAAAGCCAAGATTTTTGCAGAAAATCCACAGACTTTAATACAGAGATTTTCGTTATAAAATTTTAAACAAAGATTACTCACTTGTTTGTCCATGATTTGCTAGCGTTTATTTTTTACAAAAAGTCCTGAAAAACCTTTACATTCCAAAAAACCTCGTACTGAGTCACTAAAGTCGAGTGCACCCTAGAAGGTGCACTTGCATTGCTTTATATTTATATTTGTTTTAACCAATATCTTAGTTTATAAACTTGTTTTAAGGAAATCATTGCTAGCACTGCATGCAAAAATCCTCTATCTAACAATCACCGAAATGTCAAATATTACTGTACAAGGGGAAAGGCTGTGGATTTTCTATAAAATTTCCATAAGTTTAGAATTGAAATAACAAAAGAGTACATAATCCTTAAAATAAAACTACGTCAGACCACAGTAACAGCCAGAAAATAGATGTTAAATCAATTCAAGATCTATATAATAAGCGGAATGCAAAATCAAAAACTTTATGTTACAACATTTGAAATTTCGCGCTACCGTGTTGACGGAGGCTGGCATGTTGTAAAACATACGATTTCCCTGCAAAACTGTATATCTGATTACCAAAACGTATAACGAAAATAAGAAGGACTTCGTGCTCTCTCGCATATAAAACCTGTCCCACGTTAAGGACAAATCGGGAAATTCTGCACCAGGGTCACTGTTACTAATAATAGATTTATTGACATATATGATTCCACAATGTCATGATATTCCTCAGTTAATGTTCAGCGTTGCCAATAAAGTAATTCTAACATGTTGCTGAAAGCAACTTGAACAAGTTTTTGTGAAAAGCACACGAATGAAGGTTATATATCCCTTTTACAAAATGAACAAGATGCTGTGGTCTCCAAATGGACATCATGCACATAATCATTTTTCTTTTGGTTCTATACAGCAAGTTTTCGTTTGAATTTTGTATCTATATCCAAATGTCTAATTTTCTTACCTATCAAACTATACGAAAAATGCATAAATTTTCAAAAACCTATATTGCGAAAAGAGGTAAACCGATTTTTGAGGACTTCAAAACAAAATTGAAACTAAATTCTGATTTAGAAGTCATGTATGAATTGCAAATTTAATAAAAGCATTATTGGTACGAAAATACTCCCCTGGGAGGACTGTACTTCACCGGAAGAAGAATTGATGACTTGCAAAAAACACCAAATGAAGATAATGTTATGTAAATTAAATGTAGACCAAACTTTTACTAGCATGCCACGTGAATCATTGTTAATAGATTATATAAAAACGGAGTGTCTATTCGTCCGGCTAGCCGGACGAATAGTTAAAAATCTCTATTTGTCCGGCCTTCCGTTTGCGGATGCGCAAATCTTTAATATCAATAAAAGTGTCATGTGGCGCTGAAAGTGTCCCGGATGAGGTGTCGGATAACAAACGCGCGTATGCAATGGACGTTTTGAGAATTGGAGATCGTGATTTATATTTCAAGATGTCATAAAGAAAACTAGAGAGAATGTGATTGCTTTAAAACAAATTTTTATATATTAGTGACTCCAGAACAATAGCGTATATAGTATTCATGTAAACTGAGAGGAATAAAGCCTGACATCAAACTGAAATTGCTAATTTACCCCATGGAGGCAAAACGCATTCGGATAATGACTAAATCAAATATGCTTGGATGCATTATTTCTAAGTTCTACTACAACGCAATCTATGAACATGCACTGATATACCGTAACTCGGAATAGGATACCAGGGTTGGGGTAACCCTTTTTATTCTGTTTAACTTAATACATATTTTTTTATCGTAAACACAATCTTACTTTTGGGAAGGTTACACGTGCCTACCGTTCTCTCTTATTTCCTATGAGTTAAAAATCCCGAACATTTTAAATAAAAAATCGTGTTTATATAAATAAAATATATTTGCACATTTTTTGCCAAGACACTAAGTAACTAATTCAAAAGTGTATTTGCTGCATAGATGTTGATATACGATTTTAGACAATATTTTCATAACTACTCAGCGTTTATTTATCTCCTAAATCACGATGTTATATCTTCACCATTATATTTTGGCCGGACAAATAGCAAAATACCGTAAAATGCTATTTGTCCGGCTTGCGGATGAATAGACATTTTTGACTATTGGTCCGGCTAGCCGGACGAATAGCCACTGCCTATAAAAACTGTTTGTCATGCTACTTACAGATCTTGCAGCTTTTTTTAATAGATCTATAGATAAATTCGCTGAAATGTGAAAAATAGCATACGCAAAGCAATGTTTTTCTGCAATTTGAGAGCGCACAACACATAAGAGAAAGCACAAAGCGCATACATCTGCATTTGAACGCACGACTCAATCGAAATATTAACTGAAAAATCGACGAAAAGGATCAAATTATATATGTACACTAAAAATACATTTTGCCGTTTCAGAATCTAAAGCATTCTGGGTAATCTTTATAAAAGTGTATACCAAAACGTCGTGATTGGTTAAAAAAAAGTTCTTAACAATGGAAATTCAACCAATGACACAACGTTATTATCATTTTGGGGTACGAACAATAAAATAACACATATATTCTTTAGATTCTGAAATGGCCAAATTGCCACTCCGTGTCATGGTAACATACGATATTTATTTTGTCAAATTAAATTTTATTTAGAAAATGTTTTTCTTAAATCTGATATATTTAATTTTCTAAGTTAAAAATAAAGAGGTTGAAGAATGTGTCATAAAAAAAAACTTTCATCCAACTATACTATCGTTACCTCGCAATAGATTCAATATTCGCTTGAGTGCTTGACCAAAAGCCAAACGAGTCCCTTTTCTATGTTCCCCTCAATCAGTTGCTGAAAAAATAAGAAAAGTTCTTAATAATTAAACCATCAATAAACGAAAAATATTCTAAACCGGAAAAAAATCAAACATCAATGAAAGCAATGGTGCAAAATCGTTATCACACTACAACCATAACATCATACGTTTACCCATAGGAGAATTGTTAATCCAAGTGGAAATTGTCAGTATTATTTGGTACAATGTAGCAGACGACAGAACTGCAGACAATTCAGGCTCATTGCAAACTATTTTGATTCGTCAACATATTTTGATTAGACATAGTAACTGAATCGTTTGTACCAGTATTAACCTCCTCATACATTTTTCTTGCTAATTAATACATCTTTCTTATCTTAGTCATCAACTGAAGCAGTTTTTTCCATACCTATGTAACAATTAATTTGTTGAGGAGTTTCCGTCAATGTATATCAATACAAATTATGCCACGATTTACTGCCTTGTGGGTTGGCTGTAACGTGCCAGACATTTTTGTAACGTATGGCAAAGAATTCAAAGCGTTTTTTTCTAGCTGTATACAAGAACGTTGAAACGGGGACATATTGTTGGAACCCCCCTTTATCCTGGGCTGGAACCGCCCCTGCGTAACCACAATATAAAATAAACAAAGTGATTTTTGCAGTTACATTTTTTTCTATCATAAACTTGTTTTTGTTTTCTTCTATATAAAATATTTACATTTTGTTGCTATAGTGCTAGTGCAATAATGTATAGCAATTGGTCATTTCTGCATTTGTATAAGATTGTCTCAGGTACATATATTTCCAATTTTTTTCCAGATTTACGGCGATTTAGAGCTTGATGTATATTCTTACAGCTGCATACAAAACAAAAACGTCACTTTTTGATATAGCGATGTTCCTCTTTGTACATGTACATCATATTGCGTGAAACTTCACAACTTGTATGATTTGTAAGATGCGTTTTAGTGAATCAGACGCGTTTTAGTGAATCAGACTGTACTCTATATGTTTTTATATGGTTACAGATACCACAGACTTGTCAATACTTTCAAAATCTTTTACAGTCTTTATATATCAGCATAGTATTTGTAAACATACTATTTCTGGTAAATGATAATATAAGACAGAATTTTCTTTTCCAAATTCTATAATTCTGTTATAAATTTTGCCATAAATTTACAATATTGTTAAATTTTCAAAATACATATACAGTGGTCTACGTGACATTTAGTAAAGATTGAACGACTGCTTTAAAGAGGCCCTCGTGTGACATAAATTCAGGAGAAATTAGTCCAATTTCATTCTTACATCTTTCAGCAGCATCGAGATTTACATGCGTGATATTTAGTTAAAATAAATAAATTTCGGAAAAAAATTGTGATGAAAATTTATGAAACCTTCTAAGGATATTGCGTCTGCTTTTTTTTCTTGACCAGAAGCATTCAATCCAGGGGCGGATCCAGCCATTTTCAAAAAGGGGGGGTCCCAACCCAGGATAAAAGGGGGGTCCAACAATATGTCCCCATTCAAATGCATTGATCGTCCAAAAAAAGGGGGGTCCAACCCCCGGAACCCTCCCCCTGGATCCGCCACTGTAATCAACACATACGGGTTCCTTATTTTCGTGTATAGAAGCGATCACATTTTGATCATGCTTTCTAAAATTTGCGTCTTCTATTCTTGTTCAAATGAGTGGTCATCTATTGGTGTCTGGACAGTGCAATCTTTTTTCTTTATTCTGATTGATTGATTAAAGTTTGCTTAACGTACAGTGGAAAATATTTCAGGACGAGTACAAACTAACAATTAATCTAATATGTAGGTTTTGCTATATGGGTCGACCGGGATGTAGTGCAGGAAATTGGACTACCACTGCATCCGGGGAGGGGGTGTCTATAACGTCCAAAGAGTGAGACATTCTTTCACTATATGTGAGTACTCAGGGAGTAACTTTACCCCGTCAACCTTTCTTATTGTAGGTTTGCATTATTATATGGGTCACGATAAGCAAAATGGGAGATTTCTGCGAACGAACAACTGGTTTCACCATACAAAATGTGTGCCAGTACCAGTACAGGTTTTCTGCACCTTTTGTTGTTAGTTGTTGCTCGCCTTTGCTTAGAAAATATATCATTTTCTTAGCATAAAATCGTCCAATTTGTTTATTTTTTAATCCGTTTTATGGAATTTCGCTTCCCTATTCCCATTTCAAAATCATGGATCCGCCCTGGCATATGACAAGGCTAATAACACGTACCACTCTATCTAAAACAACATCGTTATTGAAATTATGTTATCGAGAGCTGCTCATCAATTTACGATAAGTGTAATACGTAATCTTCAAGTTATAAAATATTATTGATGCTAAAATATACTACAATTGCTAAGAATAACACTACTCCCCATACCGCCCTAAACGTATTACAAAGAGTTTTGATTGACATTGGATATATTACCTCCATTGAAATCAATCGGATCATATGTAAGGTATAATTTGCAATTACATCATGAACTAATTCAAAATGCGTTTCCTGACATTGATGAAAACCATACAATTGTATAGATCAATCGAGATGAAACTGCGCTCTTTGGAATTTCTTCGTTAGCGTGTATTTTCTTTCAAATTTCGGTGTTATTGATTCGTATGTACTTTATGCTTCAAAAGAAAAATTAATACATGTGCAACACGCTCAATAGTATATATAGGGTCTAGATGGTGTTTACAGAATAGAAAATAATGAACCAATACTGAGGTAAAATGTACAAAATAAATAAACTATAGAGAAGAATAGGGCAAAAAAATAGAGAATAATGGAATGTTGAAATATAAAGAATCGAGAACTTAGTAATGGGCAAAATAGATAAAGAGTAGTGAATATGGCATAACAATTTAAAGAATGCAGAAATGAAGAACAACCCTATCAAGACCCTCGTGGTATACACGAGGATCTGGATGGAGATGCAGAATATTAAATAATAGACAAAGAAAACAGGGAATAATGGAATTCTAAAATATAGAGAAAAGAGAATAATTGCTCAACAATACAGGCATGAAACATCCCTTTTTCCCATCTAAACCCTCATAGATGATTGTTAAAACAGTTTTGGCATTTATTCCACATCTCCTTATTTTTAGATTAATAGTATAGACAACGATATCTATATAGACGCTTTACAATTTTATCACTGTATATTCTTATAGACACCTGTGATCAGAAAACTGTATCACAGCCAGGAATGCTTTTCAAATATTATGTTATTTGAGACTAGAGTCTGATAACCATTGGCCGCCTGTCAACGCCGAATCCGATAACTCCGTCATTATTGTAAAGTGTATACAAAACGAAATTTCTTGAGAAGATTTTAAAACAGTAACGGACTGCGATGTACCAAAGCGAAAAACTGTCGTTTCACTCTGTGATTTTTTTCTGCATAACACTGGTTCCCTTGGTATACAGCAATTAATTATTTTCAAAAACCTTTTTGACCCGCTTATATTTGTCCAAAAAAAGTTCTTGCCCTGCTTCAACTTTAGAAAAACACTTATCGCCCTGCTAATTATTTGCAAAAAAAAGTATGCGCTCCGTCCATTTTGCAAAAACTCTTATATAGATAAAAAAAAAATTTATTCTTTTTAAATAACAATTTCATACTTTTGCAGCATATTATATTATATTTGTATTATATAGGTTTACTTTTATTATTAGCATTATGGTTTTGAGTATATTTGCATCGTCATATTGTTTTAAACAATTATTTTGTTTATTTGATGGGCCTTTGACTTATAATCTTGAAAATGTTTCTTGTCGCGAATTTAGAGTGTTACAATTTATTATTTAATACGAAAAATAGAGAGCACCCTAAATCAGTAAATTGAACGAAAACCATGGATAAAAAACAGAAGAGACAAGCAACGGTCTAATAATACTACATACACAAAAACGTATAAGATAACGCTGCATGCACTAAAAAAATCTTGGATGAACTCCGGCTGATCATGTCATAAATGAGTTAACGGGGCCCCTATAGAGTGCGAAACAAAATAGAAACGAAACAAAGCGAAAATGAATCAACAACACGAAAAAAAATGCTATTTTTAAACTAAACAAATTAAAAAAATGAAAACATTATATTAAGATAACCAAATATAGATGTATTCCCTCCCTTTCATTTGATTTTAAAATGGGTTGTAAAAATGTTATTGAATAACAGAATGATAAAAAAAACAATTGGATGATGCTGCTGAATTATTATGTGCATATTGGAACGAGAACACTTTAAGGTGTTTTGAATATTAACCTTTAGTTGTACTAGACAGACACTTTAGTCGGATTCTAAACGTGCTACTTCACAAGGCAAAAATCCGCAAGAAATCATTTTATCCTACCAGGACACATTATTCCGACTCCGATCAGACCAGAAATTGCTCTTATTCCTTAGTAGGCTAATAGCGAGGAAGCATGCAGCAAATATAACAATGTACAAGTTATGTTTTTCATGTGTCCGTGCCGAGTATCGAACCAACGACCTATCGTTACCAAGGCGCACGCCACAAATTTTAATTTTCTGCTGTCTCTACCTTTCGCTTTTATTTCTCTTTACTCTCACTTTTACTTTTTCTAACTTTTCGTCTTGTTGTCCCTACACCAGAAGTCACGCCTTTTCTCTATTTTTCTCCGCGATATCCACCAACTCGTTCGTTGTTCTTGTCATATGTCATCTATCAAAAAACTGCTTTTTTGTTTTATTTTAAATCAGAAATTAAAGTAAAATTATAATGTAGATATGGATGAAATATGAATCAGAACGGATAGGTAGACATCATCTGATCAACCCATTCTAAAAATAAAACGGAAAAGAGCAAATATATATTTCATTATTATATATATATATTTATTTTTTTTTATTTCGTTTTGTTTTAGACCATTTCATTTTATGTCTTTTCGTTGATTCATATTTAGTTTCGTTTTGTTTTGTTTTGTTTTGTTTTGTTTTTTTTTTTTATTTCGTTTCTTTTTGTTTCGTTTCGTTTTATTTCTATTTCTGTGTCGTTTCGCACATTATAGTCACCGGAATGAACAACAAGATTGTGGCTACAACAAATTGATTTTGAACGTACCCGTGCTGGTCATATGTGACACAGTCAACCAAATCATGCAAGGTGGCAGTCCTGAAGATTTGTTTTTGCGGTATTGATTTTTTATTAAAAAGCTTGTAAGCAACGAATATTTCTATCAAGAAAATACCGAGGAGAACATAAGGTCTAGAATATCATATCAACTCGAAGATATGTACTTCATATTCTAATTACTCTAAATATCAGCACAACAATGTTAAATCTGCAAATTTACGAAAGCAAAATTTTGTTCTTCCCTCGACAGGTTCGAACTAAGCATGAGTTCAAATCCCGTCGAGGGAAGAACAAAAATCTCAATAGCATGAGTTCGAATCCTGTCGAGGGAAGAACAAGAATTTGCTTCCGCAATTTGCAGATTTAACATTGTTGTGCTGATATTTAGAGTAATTATGAATATAATATGTGTTTTCAGCCGTGTATCACCTTTACTGGTGATTCAATGGATGGATCTATCGTAGAGTTGTCACTTGTTAAGACGTACTTCATATTCTATATATACTTCATAATGTCACCTCGATTGATCTATACACAGCTGTATGGTTTTCATCAATGCCAAGATGTAGATCCTAAGTTATATGTACACAATAAGCTATATAAAAATAAGGAGATGAGACATGATTGCCAATGCGACAACTATCCACCAAAGTTCAAATAAAGTAGATGTAAGCAATTATACGTTACCGTACGGCCTTCAATAATGAGAAAACCCATACCGTATAGCTAGTTAAGGTCTTTCCTTTTCAAAAGGAAAGACCTTACTGTATTCTTCTGATTATTATTATTATTAAGGTCTTTCCTTTTCAAAAGGAAAGACCTTACTGTATTCTTCTGATTATTATTATTATTATTATTATTCTTTTTCCGCCAAACTTTGACGAAGTTAGCAGCCTTAACCGTAAGACTTGTCGCTTTCATGTTCACACTTTGTATTGGTGTCTTGAATACCTATCCGGAACTCACCCTGTGAGTCAAAAAATTTTGTCGGTTCGGAGTAATCCCTCCGAAACCTTAAAACCTTGTTATCATTTGAACACCGTAACCGTAATAGGTAGAAAAAAACCGAAGGCTGAAATTTGTTCAGGACCAGACCCTGGTTCTTCGTTACATTTGGATTGAAAAGATTCAACGACTCATTGGTAGGGTTATGCCCCTTTGAAAATTAACCGCAGTCGGTTGGCCCCCAAAACTCAGAAACCGTAAGTCGTAGACACCTAGGATCTTCACCATTCATCATCAATTGATGTGACTCTGAAAAATATCTAAAGGTCAAATTTGTATGTTGACCTTGACCTTTGACCTACCACCTTGTTATGGGATAATCTCAGAAACCATTATACTTACAGAAGTTTTGAATAGTGGAAAATGTTTGGGTCATTAAGTCGCAACTTCGTTACATTTTGACCGAAAAGATTTGACCTTTCTGTAAGGGGCATAACCCCTAGTTTATGTTTCTAAAAAGACAAAATCAGCTTTTACTGTTAAACCAAAGGTCCTAGACCCATGCGGTCTTCAACGATGACATTTGGGACCAATGACCTTGACAAAGGTCACAAGGTCAAAGTTCAAGGTCATATCCCAGATAGCGAATTATGTGTTTTCGACCTTATTTAAAGGATTTTTAGTGTGTTTTAAAGCTTTTTAAGGTTGACCTTGACCTTTGACCTTTCAACATTTTATTGGATATCTTAAAAACTATTATACTTACAGAAATAGTAAATAGTGAAAAATGTTTAGGTGACTAAGGCACAACTTTTTTACATTATGAACGAAGAGATTTGACTTATCATTAAGGGGCATAACCCCCGTTAACGCTTTCTGAAAAAACTAAATTAGCTTTAACTTTTGAACTAAAGGTCCTAGACCCATGGGGTCTTTTATAATGACATCGTGGACCAATGACCTTGACAAAGGTCACAAGGTCAAAAGTCAAGGTCATGTCCTAAATAGCGAATTTGTTGTTTTTTGTCATATTTTAACGGTTTTATGTGTGTTTGAGAGCTTTTCAATGCATTTTATGTCTATTGGGACATGTATTTTACATTACGAAAAGGAAAGACCTCTCAATTGTTCAAGAACAATTGACATTTTAATTTTAACTCTCATTTCTAATAAGGAAACAAAATTGATTTTTCAATAACGAGAACAAGACATTTATCTTGAAACTCAATGTCGTATTTTCCCAGTAATTTTCAATGAAAAGTAACTAATACTTCATTTCCATTTTGAAAAAAAAAAAAAACTATTTGTTTCCAGAATCAAGCAATTTATAAAAAAAACCAAGAAAAAACAAGAATGTGTCCATAGTACACGGATGCCCCACTCGCACTATCATTTTCTATGTTCAGTGGACCGTGAAAGTGGGGTAAAAACTCTAATTTGGCATTAAAATTAGAAAGATCATATCATAGGGAACATGTGTACTAAGTTTCAAGCGGACTGGACTTCAACTTCATCAAAAACTATCTTGACCAAAAACTTTAACCTGAAGTGGGACAGACGGACGAACGGACGGACGGACGGATGGACGAACGAACGAACGAACGAACGGACGCACAGGCCGAAAAACATAACGCCCCTAGATAAGGCATAAAAACAAAAGAAGAAAAGATGAACGGTTGCTGCCTAAAACGAGGAGGACATAGAAGATATTCTTTTCCTCTTTCTGTTCTTGTTTAAATTTATTGTTCATGGTTAAGTTTTATGTTGTCTAATAAAACTCGAAAGATCAAAAGTGTAAAATGATTGATTGATTGATTGATGGCTGTTGCACTTTATGGACACTCGACTATATCACGTCGATCAGTATTTTGTGTTATTTTCTATGGAGGAAACCGCTGTATTAGGAGAGAACCGCCGACAATCGACAGGAAAATGGCAATCATAGTCAATTAAGATCGGAGTTGAACGCACCTTTTTTTTCAAAATGACGTAATATTATATGTTGTTAAGTTTAGTCTTTGTTCTCCCCCCTCCCCCAACTATCGGTTCCTTTAGTTGAAAGTTATGATATGAACTAAGCAGACCTAACTGTATCTACATGGGGTATCCTATATTCTACGTTTATGGGATATATGCTATCAAGAAATATATGTTAGCAAAAGTTACTTCTTTTCATTTCTTTTAGAAGCCCCAGAATGCATGGACTCTGTTTCATGTAAAAAAAGAAACGATTCGTAGTAGAAAGGAGAAGAAGAGCACATTTGGTTCCGATAGGAATAACGATCCTGTTGAAAAACAAGCCCATCAAACGTGACAAATACGATATCAACAAAATAAAATCAAGCATCTTGATGATGTATGACGCTCCAATTAATTCATATAACTAGATTTTTTAATCTGCGCTGGACATTCTATTTTCTAAAACTACGTTGGAAAATTCTTTCAACAACTTGGAATATATATAAGTATAAATGGAAAATTTAACGTTATTATTTTTATTTTTTTTATATTATTGCTCGTAAAATTGGACCTAAAGTATGGGTACTCGAACAGATCTATGAAATTTAAAAAGGAACACCAGACAGAACTGAATTAAAAGTCAGAAATATATCATCGAATTTTGATTGGCATTAAACATCTAACATATTTATGCAATCATCCTTAAATCGTTTTTCTAAATCTCTATTGAAAGCTGTAAATTTTCATTTCAAAGGCAATTAATTACATCACGAGCTTATACGAAATGTATTACTCGAAATTTACACTCTAGATTTGATGAAAGCCATACAGCTGCATTAAGCGCGGTTTAAGAGAAATTGATCTTCCGGAATTAATGAATCGTATTAAAACACTTTCTTTCTTATTTCTATGTAATTGAAATTATTTAATGCTACATTTTGATCCATATCGTTAGGCGTATGGAATCTAAATGTTCGTTTTCGAATCTTCTCTATTCAGCTGCTACTTTAAGCCGTATTATATAATAAGAGCAAATATAAAAACAAACATAATATACTGAGTGCAAATAAAAACGCAACATTACTGTATATAATCAGTGCCAATACAAACATACCTCAATTGCTATGTGGAAATAGACACATTACATCAAGTACATTGTGCAAAAAGAATCAACACAGCATCAAATTATGTGTCAAATTGAAACCCAACAGCAAGTACTATGTGCAAATACAAAAATAACACCACGTACTGTGTGCAAATAAAAACACAACATCAAGTACTGCGTGCAAATAGAAACAGAACATTTAGTACCGTGTGCAAATAGAAACATACTATAAAGTACTATGAGAGAGAGAAAAAAACAACACAACATAAAGCGCATGTACTATTCGCAATAAAACCCAACATCAAGTTTATGTGCAAATAGAAACACAACATCAAGTGTTGTGTTCAAATAGAAACACTACATCAAGTGTTGCGTTCAAATAGAAACACAACATCAAGTACAATGTGCAAATAGAAACACAACATCAAGTGTTGTGTTCAAATAGAAACACAACATCAAGTACTGTGTACAAATAGAAACACAACACCAAGTAATGCGTGCAAATATATAGAACTATGTATGCAAATAGAAACACAATATCAAGTACTGTGTTCAAATAGAAAAACAACATTTATTAAGTACTATGTGCAAATAAAAGCACAACATCAAGTAGTGTAGACAAATATAAAAACAAGGCAGTGGCTATTCGTCCGGCCAGTCGGACAAATAGTCAAAAATGTCTATTCATCCGGCAAGCCGGACAAATAGCATTTTTACGGTATTTTGCTATTTGTCCGGCCAAAAATATAATGGTGAAGATATAACATCGTGATTTAAGGAGATAAATAAACGCTGATGAGAAATATTGTCTAAAATCGTATATCAACATCTATGCAGCAAATACACTTTTGAATTAGTTACTTTGTGTCTTAATTGGCAAAAAAATGTGCAAATTATTTCCATTCATTCACTAAAACAAATCAAAATGCAAATGAATAGACTACAAAGTATACATTTTATTCAGATTTTTTTTATTCTAAAGGAGTTTGGGGGAGGGGCAAAAAAGACTCATCTTTTTATTTGTTCTACCTATGAATTGCATGTAAGGTAAAGAGTATGACCACTGATTATTGGCTTCAATAGACATCTATGATTGCAAAAGAAGATTCCGAATTTATTGTTTCCTTGAAGTTTGGTTCAAATCAGGTCGTCAAATGATTTTCAGACACGATTTTTTTTATTTGAAATGTTCGGGGATTTTTAACTCATAGGAAATAAGAGAGAACGGTAGGCACGTGTAACCTTCCCCAAAAGTAAGATTGTGTTTACGATAGAAAAATATAGAAAAAATTGTATTAAGTTAAACAGAATAAAAAAGGGGGGTTACCCCAACCCTGGTATCCTATTCCGAGTCACGGTATATCAGTGCATGTTCATAGATCGCCGTTGTAGTAGAAATTAGAAATAATGCATCCAAGCATATTTGATTTAGTCATTATCCGAATGCGTTTTGCCTCCATGGGGTAAATTAGCAATTTCAGTTTGATGTCAGGCTTTATTCCTCTCAGTTTACATACTATATACGCTATTGTTCTGGAGTCACTAATATATAAAAAATTGTTTTAAAGCAATCACATTCTTGTAACAATACTATTAATATTCCAATATCAGAATTCAGTCAGAATTATTTTAGATATACTTGCACAACCAAAATGTATTAATAGATTGCTGATGTAGCATGCGCTCTCTTGTTATCATGTAGCTAATTAAATATGTAGAAAAAAAAAAAAAAAAAAAAAAAAAAAAAAAACCTCACACCATTACGAAACATGGTGTCAGATGTGCTAAAAGAAGCGAAGTAACGAGAAAAGACATTAGTCCGGCATCTGGACAGAAATAAATAAGTCAGGGAGTACATATATATTCAAAACACTGCCCATCGCAATTGACCTCGTTCGTTTCCTTTGTCTATAAAACGTAAACAATGGAGAAACTGAGAGCCCCAGAAAGATTTAACTTAGACGCTCATGATCTTGCCGATGCATGGAAGAAATGGAAGGAAGAGTTAAATCTATATATTGATTTGGTAATGGACAGTGAGGATGAGCAAGCAAAGGTTAAACTGTTTCTGTATTTAGTCGGTACGAGAGGCCGTGAGATCTACCTTACAATGGCGTTCGACCAAGAACCACAAAATAGGACGCTAGAAATGGTCCTACAGGCGTTTGATGGGTACTGCAATCCAAAGCGTAACGAAACGGTAGAACGGTACAGATTTAACATGAGAAACCAAAATAGAGAAGAGACATTTGACAAGTATGTCACCGAGTTAAAAATCTTAGCAACGACTTGCAACTATGGAGCACTGCAAGAGTCACTTATCCGAGACAAAATTATCTGTGGTATACAAGATTCACATCTGAGAGAAAGATTATTAAGAGTTATAGACTTAGACTTGCCGAAATGTTTGCAAATTTCAAGAGCAGCAGAACTGTCTAAGGAGAGAATAAAAACACTAGAAAACCCAACTTTTTCTGACTTGGAAGTACATGGTGTAAAACACAAACAAAGAAATCCTAATTATCAACAGCAAAAGCAATATACACATAAAACTAAACCATCTTATGCACAAACTTCATCTGCTTGTAAATATTGCGGAAGAAAACACGAATTTAACAAGGCAAAATGTCCCGCTTTTGGGAAGGAGTGTAGGAAATGTGGTAAAGCAAACCATTTCGAAAGTATGTGTAAATCAGAACAAAAATCAAGGCAAAGACGTCACCCAGGACACAGAGTACGAGCAATATCTGAAGAGTCCGACGAAAGTAATGATTATTTTGAAATAAACACAGTAACACTCACCAATGTAAACTCTGTTAAAGAGAAGCACAGCAGGCACATATATGCATCTATGAAGATAATAGGCAAAATGAGAAAAGCAAATTAACAAGATTTCAATTAGACAGTGGAGCAACATGCAATATAATCACTACAAGAACATTAAAAGAGCTTGATATTAACCAATTACAGAAAACAAGTCAAATATTAACAATGTACAACAATACCACAATAAAACCTATAGGAAAATGCATTTTAAAATTGGTCAATCCAAAGAACAATGATAAGTTTAAGGCAGAATTTGTAGTAGTAAACGATGGCACTTTGACTCCGTTGTTAGGTAGCAAAGCAGTGCAAGCTATGAATTTTGTAACTGTAAATTATGAAAATATTAAGGCAGTGAGACAGGGTGCACTTACTAAACCCCTTTCAAAAGAAATAGTTATGAAGGAATATGCAGACATATTTGAAGGGACTGGTAAATTGGAAGGAAAATATCATTTAGAATTGGACAATACTGCAAATCCTGTAGTACATCCGCCAAGAAAAGTACCTGTCGCTATAAAAGAGAAGCTTCATTCCGAATTGGAAAGACTGACAAAGTTAGAAATTATAAAACCAGTTTCAACGCCAACTCCGTGGGTTTCAAGTTTGGTAACTGTCGTAAAACCAGACAAACTTCGGATATGCATTGATCCGAAGCATTTAAACCAGCAGTTGAAAAGAAGTCATTATCCGCTACCAACTATCGATGATTTACTACCCGAACTGAGTAGGGCAAAGGTATTTAGTGTCGTTGATGCTAAGAATGGATTTTGGCATGTGGAATTGGATGAAGAAAGCTCGTTGTTGACGACATTCAACACACCGTTCGGACGCTACAGATGGTTGCGAATGCCGTTCGGTTTATCGTCTGCACCAGAAGAATATCAAAGAAGGCAAGACCAAACTGTTGAAGGTTTGCCAGGTGTACGAAGCATAGTAGATGATATTCTTATCTATGGCGAAGGCGATACAGAAGAAGAAGCCATTGATGACCACGATAGGAAATTTCGGGCTTTAATGGAACGTTGTCGGGAAAGAAACTTAAAACTTAACAAAGAAAAATTGAAGTTAAAATTGAAGGAAGTTCGATTCATAGGACATCTAGTAACCAGCGAAGGTTTGAAGCCGGATCCAGAAAAGATTCGAGCCGTAATGGATATGCCAAAACCGACAGATGTTTCCGGAGTAAGAAGAATTATTGGATTTGTCACATATCTAAGCAAGTTCTTACCAAAACTTAGTGACATTTGCGAGCCACTGCGAAAACTAACTTTGAAGGACTCCGAATTTTGTTGGATTGAAAATCATGATAAAGCACTTGAAGAAATTAAAAGGCTAGTGACTGCTGAGCCAGTTTTAAAATATTATGATCCTAAACTACAGCTAACAGTTCAAAGCGATGCGTCACAAACTGGACTTGGTGCTGCAGTTATGCAGGAAGACCGACCAGTTGCATATGCGAGTAGAGCTCTCACTGATACCGAAACAAGGTATGCTCAGATAGAGAAGGAACTATTATCAGTCATTTTCGGACTTGAAAATTTCACTCGTATACATATGGTAGAACAGTAAATGTAATATCTGATCATAAACCCTCGAATCAATCATGAAAAAGCCGCTTCATGCTGCACCAAAGCGTTTACAACGTATGCTTTTACGTTTACAAAAGTACGACATAATCCTGCAATATAGACCAGGAAAGGAAATGTACTTAGCTGATACTTTAAGTAGAGCTTACTTAAAAGAGACTTCAGATACTAGTATAACAACAGACGAAATTGAAAGTATTAACATGATAGATGAGTTGCCGATATCTGAAGAGCGAATTTCTGAACTTCAAGAACATACTAAGAATGATCTTCAAATGCAAGAACTGAAAGAAGTTATTCAGGAAGGATGGCCGATTAATAAATGGAATGTACCATCGAGTGTATCAATATATTTCGACATTCGAGATGAACTGACACTACAGAATGGTCTTTTATTCAAAGGAGAGAGTTATTATTCCTAAATCTCTAAGAACTGACATGATTAAAAGATTCATTCATCACATATAGGAATAGAAGGTTGCTTACGTAGAGCACGTGAAAGTCTTTATTGGCCAGGAATGAATGCGGAGGTTAAAGATTTTATACAGAGATGCGAAACATGTCGAACATTCGAACGTAAACAACAGAAAGAGACACTTATATCACACGAAATACCAAGTCGTCCATGGTCAAAAGTAGGAATCGATCTAATGACATTTCAAAGTAAGAACTATCTAGTGACAGTAGATTACTATTCTAACTACTGGGAAGTCGATTATCTTGAGGATACTCTTGCGCTAACAGTAATCAGAAAACTCAGAGCTCAGTTTGCAAGACACGGTATACCCGATGTGTGTTTTACAGACAACGGTCCACAATTTGACTGTGGAGAGTTTAGAAAATTTAGCAGACTCTGGGAATTTAAACATGACACTTCATCTCCATTGTATTCTCAAAGTAATGGAAAAGTGGAACAAGCAGTACAAACAGTAAAAAGGTTAATGAAGAAATCAAAATTTGACAAAAAGGATCCATATTTAGCATTTCTCGATTTTAGAAATACACCAACAGAAGGTTTTGACAATAGTCCAGCTGAAAAACTAATGAACAGAAAAACACGAACACTATTACCGACGAAAGAAAGTCTTCTGAGACCGAAAGTGGTTGCTCCGAATAAGGTACAAATAGAATTAACGAAACAAAAACAAAAGCAACAATTCTATTACAATCAAGGAACAAAAGATTTACCAACGTTAAAAAATGGAGATATCGTAAGAATACAACCATCAAAATTCAACAAAGAGTGGAAGAAAGGGACTATCAAACAACAGGTCAACATCAGATCGTACGAAGTTGATGTTGGAGCGCGAACCATACGTAGAAATCGTCGCCAACTTAAACACACACTAGAAGACGATAATAATGAACCTGCAGAAATTGAAAGAGACAATTCCGACTTTGAACATGGAGAAATAAACAATCAAGACCATTGTGAAAATGCGCCAGAAATCGAAAATGCGAAAGAAACACCGATAATAACACGATCAGGAAGAGTTGTAAAACCACCAGCACGATTTAAGGATTTTGTGTGCGAGTAGATCACAAGTGCGTACAGGGCATAATAATCCCTGAAGTGATCTCGTGTAAATAATGTAAAATAATGATATACTCGTCTATTAGAGAAGTAGTGTTTTCAAACAACCGATATATTTCATGTATGCAAAGCGATCATTAAGACAATATCTTTGACTTTAACTACACATTTAGACATTAAATTTCTTAGGTGTTGAATATGACTTTAATTGGTAAAACAAATTTTATATATGACTTTAATTGGTAAAATAAATTTTATGTAATTATTTTATTTAAAGAAGAAGGGATGTAACAATACTATTAATATTCCAATATCAGAATTCAGTCAGAATTATTTTAGATATACTTGCACAACCAAAATGTATTAATAGATTGCTGATGTAGCATGCGCTCTCTCTTGTTATCATGTAGCTAATTAAATATGTAGAAGGAAACTGCCTTTGTGTTCATCGCCTCACACCATTACGAAACATAGTTTTCTTTATGACATCTTGAAATATAAATCACGATCTCCAATTCTCAAAACGTCCATTGCATACGCGCGTTTGTTATCCGACACCTCATCCGGGACACTTTCAGCGCTACATGACACTTTTATTGATATTAAAGATTTGCTAGCCGGACGAATAGACACTCCGTAAAAACAACATCAAGTAATATGTGCAAATAGAGACACAACGTCAAGTACTATGTGCAAATTAAAACGCAACATCAAGTACTCTGCGCAAATAGAAACACAACACCAAGCAACGCGTGCAAATATATCAAAACATATCATCTAGTGATGTATGCAAATAGAAACAAAACATCAAGTACTGTGTTCAAATAGAAACACAACATTAATTAAGTACCATGTGCAAATAAAAGCACAACATCAAGTAGTGTGTACAAATATAAACACAACATCAAGTACTGTGTGCAAATAGAAACGCTTCATCAAGTCCTGTGTGCAAATAGAAACACAATATCTAGTAATGCATACAAACAGAAACACAGCATCAACTAATGTGTGCAAATAGAAACACAGCATCAAGTAATATGTGCAAATTAACACACAACAGCAAGTACTATGTGCAAATAGAAAACAACATCAAGTAACTGAATGCAAATAAAAACACAACATGTAACAATGTGTGCAAATAGAAACACATTAAGTACTATGTGCAAATAAAAACACAATATCAAGTATTGGGTGCAAATAGAAATACACCTTCAATTTCTGTGTGCAAATAGAAACTCAACACCAAGTACTGTGTGTAATTATAACACAACGCAAAAACGTGTGTGCAAACAAAAACAACATTAAGTAGTGAGTGCAAATAAAATCATAACATCAAGTAATGTGTGCAAATTAACGCACAACATCAAGTACTGTGTGCAAATGGAAGCACAACATTATGTATTATGTGCAAATAAAAACGCATTATTAAGTATTGTGTGCAAATAGAAACCCAACATCAAGTATTGTGTGCAAATAGAAACACATCATTTAAGTAGTATGTGCAAATAAAACGCATTATCAAGTATTGTGTACAAATAGAAACACATCATTAAGTATTATGTGCAAATAAAACCGCATTATCAAGTACAGAGTGCAAATAGAAACACAAAATTATATTAGGTGCAAGTAGAAACGCAACCGATTTCAATATTTCACGTCCCTTTGTGAGGGTCGTAATGGGGGTACCTTCATGACGAATAACGGTAAAAAATCTTGCCAAATGACGTTAACGGTAATGTTTGATGCATGACGATAAAATGTACACTTTCTTTATGACGAGAAAATAATCGACTGATTTTGACGAATCACGTTAAATTATTTTCAAAAATAACGGTAACGGTTAATTATTTGAGACCTCTGACGAATCACGATAAGGATATTTTGACGAATCATGATGAAATTTTTACCAATTTGACACTAACGGTAGTCGAAAATGACCGTTTGACGACTGACGGTGAAGGGCATTCCTACTCCTTTGTCCTTTTGAGAATGACAATACAAAATATTCCACGAATACTGAATACAAGATGATCGAGTAATTTCGCCCGGCTTTGTTTTCCTCTTATGATTGATGTGTTTCCCTCGGTTTTAGTTTGTTATCCGGATTTGATTTTGCTTAATCGAATTATGACTATTGAACAGCGGTATACTACTATTGCCTTTATTTAACTTTGCCACAACAAATAAAACCTCGAGATTTGTCATTCAAATGCATGATCACATTGGACCAAATGCAAATAATAATTGTTGAAAAAAATCCGTTTTGATAACCCTTGTTTGAGGTTCCATTGTGGCTGAAAAACTCCATTGAAAGTGCAAAATTTAATATATTTCATTTTTGTATGAAATGAGGAATTTGCGAGCGTTATGATATCACGATTGATGAAAGTAAAGTTATGTAATTTGCCCGACGTGTTCTGTACATATTATGTTGATCCTGTGAAAAATCCCAGAAAAATCTTATAAACAGTTCGGCAGTGTCCGCAGAAGTTCTGTTGCTTTGAATTCTTATCGAAACAACAGAAAAAATCTCGTGGGTTGCGTTTCCCTATCCTTTAAGTATATGTATATATTGTGCATTATGCGATCAACAATAGCACTCTTTTGATTTTCAACATAATACCAGGAGTCAATCTGCTGGAAATTTTTATGGGCGGTTCCAACCTAATTAGCGCAGATTAAAATTCCCCTTTTTTATCCATTGGGCAACAAGGTTTACAAGCAAAACAGATTCTCGTCATAAAGGCAGATCTCATAGCTTTCATTGGCTCTTCCATATAATATTGGAACATCAACGAATCATGATAACTTTACAGAGTACTGAAACTATATCAAGGGACACGGATTTATATAAGTTCTTCTTGTTTCCGAATTCCTGCATTTCTATTGCATAATTGTAATTTGCGTATTTTTGAAAAATAAAATATTGTTTAAGGATGTTCGCTACTTATGTTTTTGACTTTTTGTCAGATATTCGGAATCCTCTAGTCCACGTGGTGCCAATACAAATTTTGCCCGCTAACCACCAGGCTTACTTTTCTTTCTATAATTTTATTGCATATAGGTTAAAAAGCAATATTTGAATATCTTATAAAATCCTTGTTATTTTTTATAGTGTTTGAAAGAAAAAAGGTGTCAATATTAAATGAATGAAAAATCTAGAGAGAATTATTTCCCGCCAAATTTTCAATTCCTTATATCTCAAAAACAATGACACGGACCAGTCATTTTTTTTTTTTTTACTTTTCAAGTTCCATTATTCATTTACTATCAATTTATGACAGTCTTTTAAAAAGCCTGTTATTTTGAAACAGAGTAGCAAACATCCCTAAGGCAATAACAAACATACAGGTAACAGCAAATGAAAAAGTCTTCGAAAAAAATAAGTAAAGTTATAAATATTTGTTGAGAAGAAGCAAACGTTGACGGAATAATCAAGTGGCCCTTAAAGCTGCATTAACTCAAGAGTTTGTACCAATCATTTGTTTTTGTTCTTCAGAAACGAATCACGAATAATGATTAATAGTGCTAATGATCTACATTATATGTATAGTAAATACTGTTTCTGTTTTAATATTTGGCATAAAATCCAAGATGTAGTTAACTCGGATGATACAGCGCCCTTTTACGGTCAGTGTCCTCCCAGGGTTAATGTAGTAATCGTAATGAGTGAAATATAACGACTGGATTATTCGGGTTAATGTAGTGATTGTAGTGGACGAGAATGTATATACCAGGGAGTGTAAGAATCAAAAGTGTGGGGCTTGAAAAAGACAGAACCATAAAATAATGAACAATTGTTAGTGTCTTCTTTATTTTTATGTTTCTATTCTCAATAATAATTCTTTAGAGAAAAATAGGGGGTGCAAATATAGTATCCTCCAGCTCATTACACGCATGTTTATCACAATATATATGACAAGATTAATCTTCCTATTGTATTAAATGGTAAATCTCCTCATATCGCGACGATCTGCGCTCGCTTATATCAAGTATTACCAAGACATCATTCCAGAAAAAACCAGATCTCTAACTTGGTTAAAGATCTAGAGAGGATTTATGTTAAAAGACTCGTGAATATTATTGACAGCTTGCCTCATGAATATTAACGCCGGCTAGCTTCACACTAGTTAATAGATGAACGGTTAAATGTCATTTTATATACTCAACACTGACTAAGCAACAAGCAAAGGGAAATTGAAATGAATAAACAAAAAAAACGATTTTGTAAACTTTTCAAGGTTGTCTGTATTTCAATTTCCATCAATGCTGTTTTATTTTTTTTGGGACTGACATCAATTACAAATCATTGTTTGTATGTCTATAATCTTTCTTACTAAAAGATTATACTAGATGTATGAAAATTCCAATGTATAAAGAAAGTGTTTTTTTTTTTTTTTTTTTTTTTTTTTTTTTGGGGGTCTTCTTTTATCGCCAAGGATGTCTATATCTTTCTTACTAAGGTACTAAAAGAATATACGAGATGAATGAAAATCCAAATGTTGTTTTTTTTTTGGGGTGGAGGGGGGTTATCGCCAAGGATGATCAATTATATAGTACAATGCCGTTTTCGTCCGTTTCTATTGTCCGTAAATTGCTGGTTGACAGTTGTTCTTTCGAGCAGTGAGGGGCCTCTTTGGTGGAATGGTCTAAGTAGTCCAACTACTGTATCACTAGCCACTGATATTTGGTTGTGAGTTCGAATCCAGCAAGTGGCAGGTGCATTCGACTCCATTCTTAATTGACTAGGATTGTCAGGTTTTCTGCCGTAGGTCGATGGTTCCCTCCGAGTAATCTGCTTCTTCAAATATCAAAGGGTCAATGGGGTAGAGTGAACTTTCACTGAGGGGAGTATTATTGAAATATTAATGGGTCAATGGGGTAGAGTGAAATTTCATTGAAGGTAGTATAATTGAAATATCAATGAGTCGATGGGCTAGAGTGAAATTTCACTTAGGGAAGTATATAATTGAAATATCAATGGGTTAATGGGGTAGAGTGAAATTTCACTGAGGATAGTATAATTAAAATATCAGTGGGTCAAAGGGGTAGAGTGAACTTTCACTGAGGGTAGTATAATTGAAATACATGTATCACTAGGTGAATCGGAAAGAGTGAAATGTCACTTAGGATAGTATAATTGAAGTATCAATGGGTCAATCGGGTAGAGTGAAATTTCACTGAGAATAGTATAACTAAAATATCAATGGGTCAAAGGAGTAGAGTGAACTTTCACTGAGGGTAGTATAATTGAAATATCAGTGGGTCAATGGGGTAGAGTGAACTTTTACTGAGGGTAGTGTAATTGAAATATCAATGAGTAAATTGGGTAGAGTGAAATTTCACTGAGGGTAGTATAATTGAAATATCAATGGGTCAATGCGGTCATAAATTTTCATTTTCTATATGTTAGATGTATGTGTATTTATATGAAGTAGATACTTTCCACCACTCCTTATATCTAACTAATATTTCGTGCATTTTCAGGACGTTCTAACTTATATGAATAATCGCGTGTGGTTAGCAGCTTTATCTGCTGAAACGTTTATTGACACAAGTTAAATAATCCATAAACATTATGATGTTTAAAATCTATTTTTAGCTTTCAGGGTTTGTTTTGTCAAGAGCAAACCTGATGAAAGTTTATTCCAGAAATGCGTGTAATGTGAAATTGGCAGCATGTGATATTTTTTAAAGAATAATTAATCTATAATAAATTTCCACTGGGTGTCTACAACACTCTAATATTTACATGTAGAAAAAAAACCAAATACAACGTAGAGAGAACTTTTTGACACATTTAAATAGTGAAAACCATTCCTCTTTAGGCTTCGTGTACGCTTCAGAATACAATAAAATTTGACAAAAAAGATGATTTTCAGCTGAAACTGTGACTTTTTTGTTTGAAAATGTTTCACTGAAGAGAGGCGAAAGATACCAAAGAATGTTCAATCGCATTAGTCGAAAACAAACTAACCATGCCATGACATAAAAAAAAACGAAAAACGAAGACATCCAATGCAACAGATGCAAATAAATTTAACATAGTTCGTTATCCAATAAGATCTTCCAATACGATAATATTAAATGACCCCCTTAAATTATCGGTTCATTTTTATTTTTTTCATATTTTTTATATTTATATTTTTAAACTATAAAAGTACATTCTAAATTGACTGCCTTTGTTTTCTTTTAATCCTAACTACTTTTTGATATAAATTTTTTTGTTCTCTAAATTTCAGCAGGAAAAGATCCAAAGAACAGCAAATATTTGTCATGTCCTTAGGGTCAATTCTACACTGCCTGTACCAAAGACATGTATTACATACATGTTTCTGTCTGTACTTATGGCCAGTTACATATCGCATAACCTTGTACCGGTTCAAATGCATGGCAGCAGAGATCAATCGAACGTTCACCTCACTTTCTTACTTTATTGTCATTAGTTAATTGGATTAATTAATTGTATAGCTTTATGAGTAATAAGATTAGTCTGTTAATAAATATTTTGTTTGTCTTTCTCATTACACCTGTGGGTAACACACGTGGGAGTTATTAGGAATGTCTGTTTCAGATACAACCATGAAAATAAGGAAGCATAATGATTAAAATAACTGTCCATGCAAAGACAGCCCCCCTTTTTCCTTCATTTTTAAAGTTAATGCAATACATTTACATCGTGGTGATTATTATGAAACAAGACATAAAAGACAGTTTTTCGCTTAAATACTCGTGAAATAAAAGAAACGAAACTTGTGGCACAAAATTCCTGCACGAAATAGACAAATTCCAAAGAAGAGCGCTTTTATGTCTGTTTTTCATTTCACAGTCACAGCGAGGCCTAAAAACAAACCTCTCTGCAAGTTGAAGATGTCCCTAGTACTTTTTTTTGAAAATAAAATGATCATGGTATTTGATGTCAATATACCAATCGAGATTGAATGTGATATTTTGGTTTGCGATAAGTATAGACAACGACCAAGTTTACTGAACATCATCTGGCGTGGAAATGATTTATGAACTATATTTCTATGACAATGTATATAAATAGGTTTTATCACAGTTTCCACATATCTGAGGGTATGGATGGGGCAACAAAAATGAGAGAGGGAATAAAGGTCTAATATTACAGAAAAATTGGACAGAAAAATAAAAAAAAAGAAAAAAGTAGTAAAAAAAAAAAAGAATAGAGAAAAGTGGGGTGCTTAAATATAACGAATAGAGAATAATGGATAAAAATTATTAAGAATAGAGAAAAATTACCTTAAAATTAAAGAATACGGAAATGAAGGACCCCCATCCAGACCCTCATATTTCAGAAATTCTAATGAAATAAGGATGATTAACTGTTGTTTGCGTAACGTTCAGTGGCAACTATTTCATTCATTTTCATGACAATCCAATTTAAAAAGTAGTCATTTCATGATGGTTTAAGCCGAAACATTGCTTCCTGCTGTTTACATAATCTGAAATTAAACAATTTATGAAAATTAACCAATTACAAGTATACCTCAACTTATTACATATTAATACAAAAAATATATTATATAAATGCATAATAATGTAAAAGTTAAAAATATTTTCAGATATTTTATATATAACTTATTCTGAATTGACAAACGTATCTTGAATAAAGTGAAAGTACCACAATACTAAGTTCATGATTATAAACTTTGAACTAGTATATCAATGCAATGTTACATAACAGAACTATGTGCTTCTATCGCGATACACATCAACATGCAAGATAAGTAATTTTCTTTAAAAAATACAATAAATTATTAGTAAATTGTTGTGACAGAAGCAATATCACAATGCGGAAGTCAGCAATGTTAATTTCATAGAAAGTGAAACGAACATGCTGAGTATCAGGATACATATATGGTACCTGAGTAACTTATAATTTGACACACTGCACATTACACAAGATGCACATTTTATGATTGTTACGCGAAAAACTCACTAGATCGTCATTCTATTACAATTACATTAGTCAAAAACGTGTAGAACGTGTGCCTTCCGAATAAGGGGGTAGGTGTATATACCTGAAGCAAAGGGGGAAGTCTTAAATGTTTGTTTTCATCGGTGTTTTTCCTTGCTTCAAGGTAAATGTTTATGAATTGATTTTGATTAAGAGAGAAATTAACGGTGCATTTACTCTGACGTGCAAACACATGACCTCCTTAGCAACGGGAAACGCGCGTGGTTTTATCCTTTGATCTAACTATCTGTATCGTGTTTCAAGCCATCTTCCACATACTTTCTGATTAGCGCCCTCTAGTGGTGGGTAGGCGATATATATGTAAATTGTAAAGCAGTATTTAAGCATTCATTCGGGCGTTCAAAGTAGTAAGCTTCACAAAAGCCTGTGTCGAGCAGTGGTTAAGGAAGGATAGCTCCATTTCGCATTAGTTTTTTAATACCTTTATTTTTGTGGATATAGTGTACCTACGGACAGATATTCAAAATGTCGTCTTTATATCGTGATCTCGACTCAGACGTTTCCAGCACAAGGATCGTCAGGCACTCATACAATGTTTACAGAGGCAGCTCCCCAAGCAGCCAAAATAGACTGGAGGTGAGTAAATGTGTGAAAAAATGTTGAACTATGCTTATTTGTGATGTCTTTCGCTTGCTTTGTTTTGCAGAGAAATCTGCAGTTTGTGATAAAGTCCTAAACATGTTTTCAAACGTAGAAATCTTAAGGTTATAATGCTATAGGATTTTATATACAAGATGAAAATACGAAATATCTGCAGTAATACGACTATTTGTGCTAGCTATTGCTTCAAAGCTGAAAATTGGATTTAAAAAAGAACTGAAACATATGGAATGATACTCCAGGAAATTGCTTTACATGTGATGCTATTGTTATACCTTTGCCAAGAATGTTTTCAAATGGACTTTTTTTCAATCAGCAAAGATTACTTTGGATCTTATTTGTTTACATTGTGAGCTTCGCAAAACCCTATCACAGCATATATCTAAAAACTGCTTGTTAAACAACATATAGCTTTACAATATGGAAAACAAGGAATAATTAACGTCAAATAGGCTTCTGACGCAAAAGAAATTCTTTGAATGATAGTATAAGTGTACTATCTTATCTCTTGCATAAAGTTTTATGTATCGATTTAAGATATTAACTGTTTACAACTTAATGTAAACATAACCCAACGTGGTTGATTGCACAGCGTGCACAGACAAAGCTCACTTGGAACCCAAGTACATTACGATTTATATCAAAAACATTTGCCTTCTTATCATGTAATCTACTAAACTGGCGTGAAGGGATTTGAAATTGCTATCTTAAGTTTGGAATTTTAACAATTTAAATCGTAGCCAAATGTTTCTTAAGTGCTCTTGAAATTTAGTTTTTTTTTTTTTTCAGCAATTCAATATCAGCATATAAAAAATCTAAATTATACCTATATTATATCAAGTTAATTAACTGATTGCAAATTGGAAAGGTCAAACAAGGTCATACAATATTGCTGATCTAAGCTATCATCTTCGTGATTGATCGGCACTTTCCGCCAATTGGCATCCACGCCTATTTTGGTCATTACAAGGATGCGCTAAGCAACCGTTGATGTTGTTAATAGAGAGTTACATTACATCAATAATAATATACAATACATACGATTTATGATAAGGAAGCCATTATGCTTGCTTTATTTGTATTGATTATCCCAAGACAAAAACAAAAACATATTCTGATTATAACTTGAAACATTGTATTAAAGAGAAGTTATTAGATATGATCAAAATAGATAGCGACTTGACGAAAGCCTGGGCATTCACCTCATACAGACGTTATCTAACATGTCTTACAAATGTCTCGATTCAAGAATGACATGATTGATTAGTCCAATTTTATTTTTAAAGAAACGTTTATCTTTTAATTCATTGCTTATTTAGCATGTTTAGCATATTATTTATTTATTCATTTACATATCGAGTTAAAATTCACAATACTTGGTCTTTCAGTACAGAGTTCCACACTTTAGAAGTTTTACTGCACGTTAATAGCTTTCTGCATAACATTTGAAACGTCTTCCCTTAAGTTAATCGAATGAGAAACATCTACCTTCGAGAATGGCACATTTTGGCACAGAACATACGAATCAATCCTATTGTTTAATTAAAAGACAGTAATGAAATGACAGTTATATTTTTTCTGACAGATAAGGAAAACAGAAGAGGGTCTGCTCGATTAATTAGACATGATCTCTTTGACAGCTTTGCATCTATAGCTTACCAATGTACCTTTATATCAATTTCTCTATTCTTGATCAGTAAGAAATTCCGGAAACTTTGCCAACTATTTATCATATTTGGTTCTCTGTTAGTGGTTAAGAAGGAATGCTTCATCATTTATCATCTAGACATACAACTCAGCATGATTTGTCCCCAAGGAATATAACCGAAAAAAAACTTATCTCTATTCTAGAAAATGATAATATAATCATAATGTATTATGTCCATTCGACTCATTCCCCTTTAGTCAAACTTATATATAAATGTCTTATGATTCGAAACCCACATTTTCAATTCGAGGCTTTTAGTTGAGATCTATATTGTATTTAAAAAGTGAGACTGTCTACAAATTTAGATAAACATTTTTGTTTTCAAATGTGTTTAATGTATACAGAGTTTATGTGTTAAGAGATATAGTAAACTACCCTGTAAGTTTTGCCGAACGAAATACATTTCAAAGATATTTTTATAGACATATAAAATAACTTCATAAAAGCATGCATTTAGAACTTGGACACTTTTCTTAGAAGGTTTCAGTCGTATGCATAAATGAAAGAAATGCCTCTACTTACAAAATATTTGCAAGGGTTGTACTTTTGTATGATCAGTGGTTTTGACGGTTCATTAAATTGTATGAGTTGGCCTCAATTTATATTTGATACTACTTATAATTTGTTAGACAGTAACGGAAACTGATGGCGATGATGATGATGTCAAGATTACAAAAACAATAGTCAAAAAGGTTATAAAGCGAGCAGACAAAATCCCAGCTCCTTCATCAATAAACGTCTCATCTGTCGAAACTGTGCAACAAAGGTTTTTCAAAGATGAGGAACTTCGATTACAGGTATAGGGTGAATAGACTCCTGTCCCTGGCACCCAAAAAACATCTGTTTTTTCCAGAGATTTTGTCCTGTCATCACGCCTATACCATGGTCAACTGAAATCCTATTGCACAAACTACCTAAAATATCCAAATGTCCGTATAAACAACATATGTTTTTGAGTTGTAAATCCAGAATACAAATGTCATTTCTAAGATTTATTTATGCTTACTTGTTTTCTTGATTTTTCACATCCATTTTGACTTTTTATTGTTTTTGAATGCATGTTTACCTTTTTAAATCAATTATCCTACAAAAATTAGATCTAATTCTACTTCACGTGTCCTTAACACTGCTAATGCAAAATGCACCTTTATGTTATTTGTGTTCTATAAAAGTAGTTATAAGACAACTTTGATATTGCTGGTATTAGTAAATTAGTAAATAAGAAAATAATCTAATGGTGATTGTAAGGTCACCAGTTTTATCTTGAAAAAACATGATATTTGTGTAATTACTAAAAATAAAAATCAAAGAATTCCGCGAGTAATATACGCTGCATCAGACTAATTAAATCATGAATGACAGTAAGTCTTTATAAAAGTAGAACTAAGGAAAATACCGATACAATTTACTGTAAAATGTCATGATGGAAAAAGCAAAAATACATGATCAGATCTGTAAAGGAATAGTGACAGAAATTAAATAGCTATTAGATGAGATATAATGCTTTGATAAGACGAATAGCAATGGTTAAGCGTTCAATGCAACAAATAGCGTGAAAGGCTCAGATTAGGAGAACAAAATGGGCGCAGATAAAAACGAAAGATAATAGTACGTTAACAGACGACAAATGGACAGAGATTACTAATATATACTGTATAAAGTATGAACAAAAGATTTAGAGACTGATAGATTGCAGATCGTAAACTAGACACATGAATACTAAGCAAGCTAAAAAGACTACTAACAATATCTTGTATCGAGAATCATTAGCAAATCGTTGAAGAGAATGACAACATGCAAAAGAAAGAAGATAATAACAAGAAGTCAGAATATGTACAATAAGTAACCATTATAAACAGCAACATATGAACTATGACAAGTAAACAACAATTAAGCAAATATTTATACTAAGATAGACATTAGTAAAGATAACATTAACTAGTACTTCGAAATGTGAAAGTCAAGACTGAGAGTAAACTGAATTTAAGCAAGCCAAATTAACGATGAGAAAGTAGACAACTACTAAACAATGAAATGTAAAACAGAAATCAGAAATATCACATGAAAAGAAGTACGCAAAGACCATAAGTAACAAGAATCATTGAAAATTGACACGATAAAGAATGAACAAAATGTCATTTACAGAAATTACGAACACATTTAAAATTGAAAATACGAATAGCAAATTGCAGAACAGAAACATGTTGAAAAATCAAAAGATAGCTAAGGAATGATTAAATTAAACAAGAAAAGATCATTACAATGTAATAGTACAGAGCATAAGAGTCTTGATATAGTAACATAAGATAGAAGACTATAAAATAGTAAAAGTCAATACAAATTAAGACAATGAGAAACATGCAGACTTTCAAAAGAAATATTTAAGGATAATGATTTGAAGAACTTAGTAAATTTAGAAACATAAATAACATAGAAATCTGAGTTAAAATGTACAATGAAGAAAGACTGAAGTTAAACACTTTAGAAATGGTATGAAGTCGAAAATGAATAGTAAGCAGAAGAAGTACTAGTATCATATGATGTAACTGCAATCTTAAGCAGTGCAAAGCAGTGCAGATATTATGACGAATGAAGCAAGTAAATTATGATAAACTATTTAGGCAGGACAGTGTGCATTGAGCTAAACTGCAAGAAATATGCAGAATTGAGAAATGAGACAACTTATACGATTCAAAAGTCGTGACAATACATGCAACGTTATCACGACCAGAGATATCTAAAGCAAGTGATAAGACCAATGTAGAAGTCCAGTGTCGAAGCATAGAAGTTGATACTTTAACCGATTTTGAATCATTATGTTTTAAAATATCAATAAATTTCAATCATATAATATTAAGCGTTCTCGTTCTATGTTCGAATTAAATTAGATAAAACTGTTATAAAAATTTCTAGCAAATAAACATTGTCTTTTTTATCATTTCAGGGCTGAGAAGGAAAAGAATCAACTCATCATCGAGATTGACTCTCTCCAAGCTATGAATGATGGTCTTCAAAAATCCAAGGTATAACTTTACTCACTGTTTTGTTTATTTAAAATACTATTTCTATCACATTAGTTTCTCTCTACTTTTCGTCAAAATATGTAAATATGAAACATAGAGATATAAGTTATAGTTAAAACCAGTCGAGATTGATTTGAAAGTCGAAACACCCATCTAATTTTTTTTTACAATTATACTTTATTCAATATACTATGTCACATGAAAAAATCGAGTATGTTCAGGATTTTTTTTTTCTGTAACTGTTCAGTCTAAAGTATGCTTCCTGTAATTTATTAAATTACTTTTTATATACAAAAAAAAAAATAACCTTTATTCAAATTGATAGATGTCAGCTGATTCCAAAATCGATGCCCTTGAGGGATCAAACAGCCGTCTCAAAGCTGCTGTTGATGACCTTACTCGCCAGTTGAACGACTCCAATCTCTCAAAAGCACGTCTCACGCAAGAGAATTTCGATCTACAACACCAGGTTCAGGAACTGGACGGTGCCAATGCCGGTCTCGCCAAAGCCAAGGCCCAACTTCAAATTTTGTGTGACGATTTGAAGAGGAACCTTGATGACGAGAGCAGGGTTAGTAAAATGTTTACGTTGTGTCGTTTTTTGGTAGTCTCATTCTCGAAAGCAGGGTTATATAGTTGCTTACATCCACTTATTTTGAATTTTGGTAGATAGTTGTCTCATTGACATTCATACCATGTCTCCTTATTTTTATATTAGTAAAATGCTTGATTTTGGACTCTTTCTGTTGACAAACAACCCGTAAGATTTCAAACTATACACTAAAATTATTATTGTTTTTTATCAGTTGAAAGCATAATTTTTACATAAAATTATTTAAGATAAAAATTAAAAAGTACAAAATGTAAAATTTTATTCAAAATATTTTTCCAGCAAAGACAAAACCTTCAAGTACAATTGGCAGCCATTCAGTCAGATTACGATAATTTGAACGCCCGTTATGAAGAAGAATCAGAAAACGCCTCCAGCCTCCGTGCCCAACTCAGTTCACTCAGCGCCACATACGCAGCTCTGAAGACCAAATACGACAAAGAACTCATGGCCAAACAAGAAGAGCTCGAGGAAATTAGGTACAAATTGTCTATAATAATTCGTTTGTTGTTATAAGTCACGGTCATTTCTTTCCTGTATTGGATGTGTTTTTGACACTTTTATGAAAGTTAAAACTGTATAATCCTAATGAGTAGTTTTTTTTCTTCACTTCTATCTTTATCCTCAAGTGCATTTCAAAGATCAGATTTATTGGCGTTTCAAAAATAGAATATCACGTGACGACTTTTATCTTTACAGGCGCAGACTCAGTATCAAGATCCAAGAACTCGAGGATACCTGTGAACAGCTCAGAACCAGATGCAACTCTCTCGAGAAAACCAAGAACAAGCTCACTGTTGAGATTAGAGAAATCACCATTGAACTCGAGAACGTACGTGATCTTACATTAGTTTATATTCGTTTATCTTTACTTTAAATAATTATCATATTATCATTTTTTTCGTCGTATTGATGTAATTGAAGTGCCACAAACGGGCATGTTATGTTGCAAATATTGTTTGCTTCAGATTACTGATTTTAAATTTGCAAAGAGTTTATATTAACTCATCTTTGAATTAGAAATTCGTCTTATGCGATATTTTTTTTTTCCTTTACTTCGATATATTTGTGATGTTTGACTCATCCAGCATAAATGAAAATGACCACAGATCAGCGGAAGGAGAAATAATTATGCTCTCATAGAGACTTACTACTTACCTCTATATTTTCTTCTTATCCTCGCAGACCCAAATCATTGTCCAAGACCTCACAAAGAGGAACAGACAACTTGAGAACGAGAATGCTGCCCTACAGAAGAGATGTGATGATCTCTCAGCAGAGAACGGTCAGCTCAGAAACGAGAAAGCCAACCTTGAAGCCGAGTGTGCAAGACTCAAGGTTGCCAACGCTGAACTCGCAGAAAAGAACGCTAACTTGGAGAGAGAGAATGCTGGACTCCAGAATGCCCTCAGAGAAGCCAACAATGAGTTGAAATCTGCTAACAGAACGATCAACGAACTGACAGCACTGAAAGCACAGTTGGAGGCTGAGCGTGACAACCTTGCAAGTGCACTTCGTGATACTGAAGAGGCTCTTCGTGATGCTGAAGCCAAACTTGCCGCCGCCCAAGCTGCCCTCAACCAACTTAGATCCGAGATGGAACAAAGACTTCGCGAGAAGGACGAAGAAATTGACAACATCAGGTATGAAATTGATTAACAAACAAACGGAAGTATTATTTTAAATAAGGGAGTAACTATTTAAACTTTTCGGAAAGGGGGCATTAATTATAATTTATCAAATCTTTTTCATTTATTTTAAATAAATACGATAGAATGAAAAAACAGTTTCTTTAATGAAAATTGTAAAACAAAAATTTTTAATTGATTAATATCAAAGGACCAAAATATGCTAACATCTAAAAGGACAGAAAGAAACATCTGTTATTTGCCATTTGAAACCGAAACACAGGTATTTTTTGATATTTACCTATTTACCTTAGCAACCAAGTAGGTGTGGGTGTTGTAAAATAAAGATAATAGATAATTAAATTCCATACAATAAAAACAACAAAAAGTAAGATAAAAAATGACGCACTCATCCATTTATAAGATGCAGCTTAAATGATAAGGGTGAATCTCCTGAACTCTATAGATACATAGCTTTAAGATGATAATATAGATAAGACTCAGACTCAAATTCATTATAAAATTTTATATCTGCAAGGTCAGTTCACAGCAGTCTTTAATCAAGATTCCAAAAATACATCAAATTTTATCAGATTCTCATCCTCTTGAAGCCAAATAAAAATCATTCAGCAGTTTTTCATCATGGCAGGCAGAAGTTATCCACATCTACGTTCATTTGCTGCAGTTCCAATCACAACGTTTGTGTTTTAATAAGATCTTTAAAAAAGACTGCTTTTGGATTTTATGTTTCAAATAGATGTTTTCCCTGTGAAAGGAACTTCTTCTGTAGAATAAATGATATGGGTTGTTTTCTTTATTAGTTTGTTCTTGCTATTGCATTCTGGGAATTCGAATAACATTTAATTTACATTTACAGGAAGAGCAGCGCACGTGCAATTGATGAACTCCAGAGAACACTTGTTGAGGTAGAAACTAGATACAAGACAGAAATTTCAAGAATCAAGAAGAAATACGAAACTGACATCCGTGAACTTGAAGGTGCCTTGGACAACGCCAACCGCGCCAATGCCGAGTACTTGAAACAGATCAAGAGTCTTCAAAATAGAAACAGGGTAACTACATTAGCTATTTTTAATATAACAAAATTTTCTAAGAATATCTAATTACAAAAATGATAGGGACAGAGGGACATCCCTGGCTTATCATAACGCATTTCTCAAATGTTCTTGTGTTCGTTTTAAAATTCAGTAATAGTTTTTGGGGGAGATAAAAGATTCCGAAGCGGAACTTGATAACTGAGTATCTTATTTTTTTTTATCAATAACAAATAGTTTCTTTTATTTTTTGCTAAAAGGAATTAGAATTGCAATTGGAGGAAGCCACACGTCAATTGGATGACACTAGAAACCAACTATCAGTTTCCGAAAGGAAGCGTATCACCATTCAACAGGAGTTGGAAGATGCCAGGTCTCTATTGGAGCATGTAAGTATCAGTTTTACTTATTATCAATTTCGATGTATAATTGAAAAGAAGGCTTTTTTAGTCCCCTACCGACGAAATCGAAGGGGCCTTTAGGTTTGCACTCTGTCCGTCTGTCTGTCCATCCGTCAGTCCGGCAAATCAGTTTTCCAGACTCAATATCTTCATGCTTGAAGATATTGTTTTGATATATGGTGTATTGTTTTATCATGACAACTTACAGGTCAAGTTCGATTTTCACGATTTTAGCTTTTCTCATTGTTCAGTTAAACCCCTTTCCCTAGAATAAATTTTTTGATGAACTACTTATTAAATACTAGATTTCTGTTCAAAGGGAAATAACTCATTTTTTAACTTTCCCGAGAATTAAATTTTTGATGAAATAACTCATTTTTTAAAAGATTTGTAAAAGACATTGTATTAAGATAAATGACATTTTGGTTTTTTTCCCCTTTTCTTTGGTAAATTGTTTGAAGAATTTAGTGGTAGGTTTGTTATTTTATGTAGTTTACACCTTGACAAGTTATAGATCAAGTTAGAATTTCGTTCCATTACCATGAATTTTTAACCGGTAAGGGACTATGTATTGCCATACAATACTCACAGAATGCTAGTTTTTATTAATTGGTGATTGCTTTGCGTCGCATGTATAGCACAACGGATCTACCATTTATCTTTTTCAATATAAATTCAATCTAGAAAAGAAGTTTGTTTTATCATTAATATGATATCTGTATTCAGATGAATGGTTTAATGGGCTTTTTGAAATGCTTATAACAAGAAGATCTTATTGCTATTGTTAGTCATATTAGTACCATACTTTAAACTTAGTAATTGAATTCTGCACATATTCGGTAAATTAAAATTGCTTGCATTAGAAGGTCTTTTTGGGGATATACATTGGATATTTGTTATTTTACAGGCCGAGAGAGCCCGCAAGAATGCCGAAAACGAACTTGGAGAAGTAACAGTCCGTCTTACCGAAGTACAACTTCAAGTCACAGCCCTCACAAACGACAAACGCCGCATGGAAGCCGATATTGCCGCCATGCAGAGCGATTTGGATGATGCCCTTAACGGACAAAGAGCTGCCGAGGAACGTGCCGACCGTCTCCAAGCCGAGGTCAACAGACTTGCTGATGAGCTTAGACAGGAACAAGATAACTACAAAAATGCCGAATCTCTTCGCAAACAACTTGAAATCGAGATCAGAGAAATCACTGTCAGACTGGAAGAGGCTGAGGCATTCGCTCAAAGAGAAGGAAAGAGACAGATTGCCAAACTACAGGCTAGAGTAAGTATATTCTTAATAAGAAGTTTAGACATTTAAATCAAGCTATTAGTATCTCTTAATAGTATGACTGGCATTTCGTCACTTCATGTTGCTTCAGCTGTTTGTTCAAACAGATAAGTATTTCCATGCATCTCTGAAAAACATGTTCTATGTAGATCTTTTATTGATCTACGATCTTCCACAAGATATAAAATAAATCGAGAAGTACACATGCGCATATATACTATTTCGTTCTACGATCTTCTACAAAATAAAAAATAAATCGAAAAGTACACATGTGCATATATACTATTTACAATTTTCTCTTCTAGATCCGTGACTTGGAAAATGAACTGGAAGCCGACCAGAGACGTCTAAGAGAAGCTGCCGCATCAGCCCGTAAATTCGAACGTCAATGGAAAGAATCCGTTCAAGCCTCTGATGAAGACCGTCGCCAGGTTGCCGAGCTCACTAGCATCACCGATCAACTCACAATGAAATGCAAGACATACAAGAGAATGATCGAAGAGGCCGTAAGTGTGCTTTCACCTTTTCGTCTTTAATTTTTTCTTTCTAAAATAAAGAAAAGAAAACTAACTCAAAAGAAATAATAAAAATTTAGAAGGAAAATGATAATACATGTATATAAGTATGATATAATATAATGTAAATGTGTTTAAGCAAACTGAATAAATTTATTGATATTGTTTGCAAATATATCATGCCTTATCTCTTCCCATAATGCATTGTAGGAAGACGTTGCAAGTATCACTATGAATAAATACCGCAAAGCCCAATCATTGATTGATGAAGCAGAACAGAGGGCAGATATGGCGGAAAAGAACTTGCAAACCGTCCGCAGATCACGATCTATGTCTGTCTCACGGGAAGTAACCAGAGTAGTCAGGGTCTAAATTCATGTAAGTTTAATACTGGTGCCTTTTGGGGATACACAATGTATAGTGAAGTTCAATCAGACAGCGACACAACAAGCCATGTTAACTATAAGATTAAAATGGACATGTACCAAGAAAGTTCTATACTGTGACGTCACCGAAATGGAAAAGCGTCAAAATCGCAAACAGTTTTTCTTTTACTACAGTACTTCAAAAAAATCATTGTCGACTTCGGTATACACATAGAATCATAATGTAGTCAAATATATTGCAATCTGCACATGCTGCATTTGAAAATAAATTTTCCAATCTTTAAACCTCTTTAAATAATACAGATTTTAAATTTTGACCATTAAAGGCTTGTGAATATGGTCACACGTTATATGTCATAAGAAATAATCTTATAGATGTGTAAATTGTGAACATTTGAGTAATTTCTTTATTATTTTATCGTTTCAGATTTCAAGAAAAAAGACTTCATTGAATCATCATTTTTAAAAAAAGAGCTGTGTAAATGTTGATACGTGACATTAATAAGAGACATAATTCCAATTGTTTCCCTTAATTTATATTGTACAGATTTATATTTATTTTTGTTGAACATTCATATCTGGTGCGTATCACTGCGCGTGTTTGCATGATTTCAAAAGGATTATTTTTTTCTGTTTTGTCATAAATTGAAGTAAATTGGTCGGAACCAATGCTCGGCACAGCGAAGCATGCACAGTTTTCATTTTCTTGTACTGATGTCAAAGAAGTGTCTACAGTGGCCTTTTTATGGCAAAAAAGAGCTTAGTGACGTGCAGGGAAATGCTTTGTTGAAATAGCACAATTTTATCTATATTTTATTTTCTCAAAGTGCAATATTTCATTTTTATTTATTTTCCATTGTGATATACAGAGATAAGATATTTTTATTGTTTTTATACATGTAATATTGAAGAAGAAGTTTTGTACAGAGTAATAAGGACTGTTTGCATAAGAAAGATATATATGTCGTTTGAATATTTAATTCTGACTATTATAATGTTGATATTTTGTTGATGTTTATGAAAAATCAAGAGAAGGTAATAATGCATTTCCTGTAAAACATATAGATGATTTAAATCTAGTTCAGAGGTCCAGCTAGAGAACGATAGCTCTTTGTCCGACGAACATGAATTGTAATGTACGTCTACCAATGCTAAAAATAAATTCCGTCACTGTTGCTTTAACTTCTTGCTTTATTGTTTTTAATAAAATGATTGAAGTATGAAAACTTTTTACTGTTGTATTTAAAAAAAACATAAAAAAAACAGCACAAAACTTCAAAAAAGATGAAAACTCTTCACATTGGTCAAACAAACCAGGTTCAGCCAACCATTTTCTTCGGAAAATGCTTGTACGAAGTTAGGAATATGACAGTTGGTTTCCATTCGTTCCTTTGGTGTTCCATTGGTAGATATAGTTAGGAATATGACAGTTGGTTTCCATTCGTTCCTTTGGTGTTCCATTGGTTGATATAGTTAGGAATACGACAGTTGGTTTCCATTCGTTCCTTTGGTGTTCCATTGGTTGATATAGTTAGGAATATGACAGTTGGTTTCCATTCGTTCCTTTGGTGTTCCATTGGTTGATATAGTTAGGAATATGACAGTTGGTTTCCATTCGTTCTAATGGTGTTCCATTGGTTGATATAGTTAGGAATATGACAGTTGGTTTCCATTCGTTCCTTTGGTGTTCCATTGGTTGATATAGTTTGATTTTGTTAGTTTTTATGGACTTCCTCCTTTTGAATGCACCTTGGAGTTCATATTTTTGGTAATACTTTTTTTCAAATATAGTCTTTTGGTTGCGTGTTGTTTGGTGTGTGTCTGTTCACATAGTGGTTTTGTGGTTGCAATGGAATGGTAATGGTATCTTCGTTCTCTATGTAAAAGATAATATTTGACCTAGACTTAAATTAGATAAATTGTTACTCCGACATACTATGGAATAATTAACAGATAGGAGAAGTGGTATTATTTCCAATGAGACTACTATCAACCAGAGACCATAGGACAAGGATATAGACAACTGCAGGTCATAGTAAGACCTTCAACAATGAGCAAATCTCATTCTTTGTTATAAGCTATAAAAGGCGCCGTGGTGATAACATGTGATACAATTCACAATACAAAAAACCTACGGCCTGATTATGCTAAAACAATAATGAAAAAAAAATATGACAAACAGCCACCAGCAATAACTTCAGGTTAAAAAAAGAACTACCGTGATCAATCTATGACATTCAAGATTCAATGATGGATCATTAAACGCTACCACCATACAGCAAGATCAAATACTACCCAAAGCTTTAACTTCATTGGTTCACTCCGATAATAGATATGTACTCCTTATAACTCTATGACGTTCAAAATTCAATGATGGAACATTTAACGCTACCGCCGTATGTAGCAAGATCAAATACTAACCAAGTTTTTACTTCATTGGTACACTTCGATATTATCGATATGCGTTATAAATCTATGACGTTTAAGATTCAATGATGGAACATTAAAAGCTACCCACATACAACACGATCAAATACTACCCAAAGCTTTCACTTCATTCGTACACTTCGATAATATCGATATTCGTTATTAATCTATGACGTTCAAGATTCAATGATGGAACATTACCCAAAGCTTTTACTTAATTGGTGCACTTCGATAATATAAATACTCGGTATCAATCTATGACTTTCAAGATTCAATGATAGAACATTAAACGCTACCGCCATACAGCAAGATCAACTACTACCCAAAGCTTTTACTCCAATAGTACACTTCGATAATATCAATACTCGTTATCAATCTATGACGTTCAAGATTCAATGATGGAACATTAAACGCTACCATAATACAGCAAGATCAAATACAACCTAAAGCTTTTACTTCATTGGTACACTTTGATTTATATCGATACTAGTTATCTATTTATGACATTCAAGATTCAATGATGGAACATTAAACGCTACCACCATACAGCAAGATCAAATACTACCCAAAGCTTTTACTTAATTGGTATACTTTGATATATATTTATACTCGATATCAATCTATGACCAAGATTCAATGATGGAACATTACCTGCTTGCACCATACAGCAAGATAAAATACTACCTTAAGCTTTTACTTAATTGGTACATTTCGATAATATCGATACTCGTTATCAATCTGTGACTTTCAAGATTCATTGGTGCGATATTAAACGCTACCACCATACAGCAAGATCAACTAATATCTATGGCACGCGTGAACCACTTTTATTACTTCATCACAGATTATCTCAGATAAACTAGGATTTTCTCAGATAATCCCGGTTTATCCCAGATAAACTAAGATTTTCTCAGCTTAATTCAAATTCTCGAAAATCCTACTTTATCTCAGAAAATGAAAGAAAACTCATTATCTGGAGAAAATCCCGGTTTATCTCAGAAATTTAAGAAAATCTAGGTTTTTCTGTACGAATCTCAGAAAATCCTAACTTATGTTCAGATAATCAATTATCTCATTTCTCGAGAAAATCTAGGTTTTGCTTAATTGGTACACTTCGGTATATATCGATACTCGATATCAATCAATGACGTTCAAATTCAAGATTAAACGCTTGCACCACACAGCAAGATCAAATACTATCCAAAGCTTAGACTTTTATGGTGTATTTCGATATTTGTCGATATTCCACCATGACCCAAATTTAAGTATTCAACTTTCCATAATTTAGCCTAGAACTAGACAGTTGCTGGAAAGTCTTCAATGGTGAATATTAAAAAGCTAAAACCATACACCGTGATACAAACAAGTACCCAACATTTTGACTTTGGTGGTACAGATCGATAGTAATTGATAATCGATCATCTGGACAGAAGCACGTGTCTTGTGAAATAAAGTTTAGACTGGTTCCCTGTCCTTTATCTGTTTGGCTCTGACAAATAGGTATCTGAGATACCGGTATGTTGCAAGGGAGAGGACAAGCCTAAATAAAGTTGTATCATACAGGTTCAAAGAAATAATTTCACTATGTTAAAAGAGCAAGCCGGTAATATGATTGACTTCTGTTTCCTCCCATTGCGTTTTATTACAGCACTAGTAAATATGGCATACTCTATACCACTGGCACTTTGCTATTTATTACTCGTGCTAGAAGTGCAACATTATGCGGTGTTAACTTTATTAAGCACAAATAACACCCATAAGAGGTTAAAGGCAAAACAACCATTAAAATTACAAGCGCGGATCCAGTTTTGAAAACGGGGCACCATGAAATGTTCACATTTTTTTTTAATCGAAAAAAAGGGGGTTCCAACCCCAGACCCCCTTGATTTCACCAATGAATTACATGTTAACGGTTAATCGTTTTGTCAATACGCAATATTCAAAGATTTATTTGTTTGTCACGAGTTACACAGAAAAGCTTTAAATGCATCAGACGCAATAACTTGCATATTATGTCAAACTAAACAAACAAACACTATCAACTTATATAATATTTCAGACTTAAAATAAAAATGTGAACACTTTTATAAATAATACGTCTTGCGATAGGGATACACGAGGACACATCTTACGCCCCAGAAGAGGGAAATAAAGCTAATCAACAGAGAGCCAGAAATCAAGCTTTTAAAAAAAAGTTGGCGAACATGAAACTTTTCAATAACAGATGTAGGATAAACGTCAAAAACAGCAACCGAACGACACAAATAATCGGAAAAACATTTAAAGTATATAACATACATGCTGTCTTTGAACAACAGTATACGGGTGTCAATATCAATATGTTAAATAGGCCGAAAATACCAAAGGGACAATAGCATATCAGTTAACGACGAAATGACAAAACAGTCCACAACAAGTAACATAGAAACTAAAAACTGATTAAACAACATGGTAAAACTAGATGTGTAGGAACGACACGAATGGCCCTGCTCGCGAAAAAAGCTTGAAGCCATTTTTAGGATTGGAAATTTGAGAACGAAAGTCCGTACAACTGTTATTTTCACGAAATTTTTTCAAAGTCCAAAGTCCGTTTTTTTAGCAAAAATCCATAGAGCGGAACGAAACGTAAACTGGATCTGTAACTCATCATAGTAGACTCACATACTAAAAATCAGCTCAATATGTGAAGGCGTTCGTTGCGGAATGTCGGAATGACGGAATGACAGATAAGGGTAAAACTATATGGCTCCGACAACTTTGTTGCGGGCCATAAAAACGCATGTTGCATCCGGCATGTTGCTCATGGAAAGAACAAATTAGGTGCTGTCACAATCGATAAGAAGTGGATGGAATTGTGGATACGACAATGATAATATATGTGCCATTTGTGACATATGTTCCATTACGGTCAACTGAATCAAGATGGCGTCCGTAAAACTTCGAACGGATGTCTTCACCTTTACCACTAGGTACCTGTGGTTCAATTACATCCTTGTAAAAAAAGTTTAACAAAAATACCGATCTAACTCCAAGGCAAATTCAAAAAGGGGGAGTCCATAAAAACTGACAAAATCAAACGCTATCAATCAACGTAACAAGTGAAAAGCAACTGCCATATTCCTTACTTGGTACAGGTATTTTCCGAGGAAAATGGTGGGTTAAACCTGGTTTTATAGCTAGATAAACATAGTAAGATGTATCCTTTTATCATGGAACAATGATACATGTAGGAAGATAAACATATTGAACACCATGTCAACTGGGAGTTACATACTCCGTGTGCTGGCGCTGCTGGAAAGCAGCTATAACCCTTTAAAAGTTGAAATCTTTCGAATCGTCTTAATCGAACTATACGGAGGATTAATGTTCCCCTTTTCACTTCATCTTCAAGGAATTTGTTTAAGTCGAATTTTGATTTTAGATTTGTAAGTTTTCTTTATTTTATTGATTTCATATTTATACATGTTGTATTAACGTTTGTCTGATTTCTCTATCTTGTTTAAATTTCATACGTCATTAGCTTTTAAATGTCTTAAATTTGTTATTCATATTTTTGTTGTATCTTATTTTTTTGTACGAATGTGTGTTGTTTATTTGAGAGTGGAGGGGCGTATGAGCCGGGGAAGGGGGCAATTGCCCCCAATTTCATAATGAGGGGAGCAAAACATATTTAATTTGTTGGGGTGGAGGGGTATATATATGCAGGGGCATATGAGTCGGAAAAGGGACAATAGCTGCTCCACACACTTTCAAGAGTGAGCGCTAAACTATGTTTTATCCCCCAACACACACACACACACACACACACTTTTTGGCATTTATTTTGTTAACGAAATATAAAATGGCTACCTTAGAGGACATTAACTTATTTCTAAACTTCTAGACTAGATTTTTGCTTGCCACCTTTCCTACGTCACTGATATGTATCAAAGTAATTATATAATCAACAACAATTTTACTCGGACACAGCTTTGAGAAGCTCTAGTGTTAACGCAAAATCCCTAATTTATTAAAGACTTAATATCTCTAAACATCGTAGTACATAAACCAGTATGAACTTTTTTTTTTTGTGTTTAATCTTTTTAATTATGCAATCTTCTTCCAAATGCCAAATGTATTAGTTTCTTAATAAAAACGTCGAACAAGTCAGATACAAAACAAAAGAAACGGGCTGGTAACAACCAGTCGTATAGTTATCTGTACTTGTAGTCAGGTCAAGGTCCTCGGCTATAGCCTCGGACATTGACCTGACTACTCGTGCAGAAAAACTATAGCCGAGGACCTTGACCTGACTACAAGTGCAGAAAAACTATACGGCAACGGTTGTTACCAGCCTGTATTTTTTGTTTTTTTTTTTGTTACCTTAAGTTTGTTCTGTATCTATACATATTAGTACATAAAAATCAGGATAGGAAAAACTCCAAAGAAAGGGTAATATATAATAGCTAAACACAATTGGTTAGATAACATGGGACACTCTAAGAATTGTAAATACTACATCACTTTCCGCAGTATACCCAATCAACATCACTCAATTCTGCAAGGTGGTTATTCTGAAAAATTCAGTCATTTTCTCAGCCTTTTTAGTGATGTACTTCACATGTAAAGACCAGGCACTGTCAAATAATTAAGTGAAATAATCCAAATAAATACCAATGGACATCTACACATGTACATTAAGAATGAACCATTTACCGAGAAAGTTCACATAATGACAGGAAAGGATCACTATGGTAACACGATACCAAATAACGTTACGTTATGAGTTATCGTTCCTGAAGTTACTGAACAACGTTCCTTGAAACCAGTCAATAATGCAGGTTCCGTCGTGTTTCGTGCGGTTGACGACAAAGACACGTAGGCCCTACGCGAACTGATAAAATAATGAAATAACCTTATTTTTTTGTTAAACATTTTTATTGTATTTTTGCATAGATGCAGAGTGCCGAGAGATTTGATGCAATACGTTATTTGACATTGACTGCTTCGTCGTCTTCCTCCCATTCTTCTTCTCATTCTTAGCATTTAAATATATACTTTTTAAATGTCTGTTTCTATTGATAAGTAAGCATTTGTACGATTTATCTATATCCGTTATTATGCATAACAGACAAACTTTTTTTATTCTGGGTTGGGTTTTTCTTAATTACGATGCACGCCGTTTCCCGATGAAATTTTGTTTTGAAAGTAGAAATCCAAATTATAGTATAATGTATGTAAATACGGGGAATTGTATCATTAGTTATGTAATTCCGTTAAGAAACTCATTCGTAGAAAACCATTCGTTTGAAAATGGTCACCGAAAAAAAAACCGATGGTAGGGATAAAGAAAAAGTAAATTTATTTGGAAAGAATACGGATAGAATTTAGCGAAAAAAATACTGTGCAAGTAGACATGCAAACTTAGACAGAAAATTGTTTGCTGGCATGGAATGAAAAAAAGGAGGATAGTTGAACCTACGTTATTTGACCGAACACGAACAACACTTTCCTGATGTTCCAAGTGTAAACAGTTTCTGAAATTTATTGGACTGTACAGAAGAAGTCCGATATGGTTTCGGAAGCTTGTTTAAATAATAAAGTGCCAGCAGTGTAATCGTATAAGCACAGTCTACACAGGACAGCAAAATCAGAATGAGGAGAAAGTTAATAAAGGATTTTAAAAATGGGATGTCAACATTAAAGGTACACTCGGTTAGGACGAAATAAAATTGAATCATTCAGATCTCGTTACATTTTTTTTTTCAATTCCATTTTTTAAACAATGCATTAAAAAACCGTGGCCCCACAATAAATGAATGATTGGTGCTTTGATGAAGGTAAATCCAGTAAAGCGCTTCGAACTCAAACATATATTAAAGAGATATTTTCATTAGCCTATATTATTCAAACGGCAAAAGCAAACTGAAAAAACCAACGAGATCTTAATTGATTTCTTTTTTTTTTTTTTTTCAGATTCATGTTAATTCACGCTTGGGTTTTCGGGGATGGGTGTGTTTTTGGTGTTTTGAGTTGGACATGATGTACAAGTACAGATGATGAAAAACGCACCATTTCACAAAGTGGGTAGACAAACAATACACAGACAATAAACAAATGTGCCTTTGTTTTTTTTTCTGGGGTGGGGTTGGGGGAGGCATATTGCTCACATAGGCGTCGGAAAGGCCCGTGGGTATTCGCAGTCTTATAAAGAGTTTTTATAACGCGTATACAAGTATGTATGTGAAAAATGTGCTGATATTTCTTTGTGTGTATAAATGGAGATGTGGGATATACAATAAGACAGCAACTGGCCAATTAACAACACATAAAACCGAAGACATCTAGATAACACGTGACTAATGGAGGATGGACGAGTATTTTTTTCACTGCCATTTGTAGTTTTATAGTAAAGATTCGTTGGTCCCTTGAATTAGGAAGTTAATAAGTATATTTAATATAGCAAGTATTAAATCAATCAAATTATAACATCACATGTTCACAACAATAGTTAGATTTTGATTACAACAGTAACATACTTCAGACTCCTAGTCGTGACATATTTGTTATTATTATACTTCACGTTAAAATGCCAGATTTTGATTGGCTAATACGAGGGAGATAATTTACTCTATTCCATGGCTGAGCTGGAGACAATTTTTTGAATGTCACCCTCTCGTGCAGACCAATCAAAAATCGATAATGTAAAGGACAATGAATTGAATTTACATCAAATAATTAAAGAAAAAACTCAATTTCTACGTTTTTGCTCAGAACCTTTTCATAGACTGTCAAAATAATAAAATAAAAAAATTCTTGCTTCACTTTTGTTGATTTTTCTAATACCTCTAACGTTGTTATGTATACGTGACGTCATAGTAAAATGCTTTAAATTTTATATTCAACAGTATAAGTCAATAAGGATAGGACATTCAGTATAATAAATTAAATATCACATAGCTGAGAGGGTGATAGAGCAGATTGGTACCCCTCGAAAAAAACATTGTCAACCTTGGCTTCGCCTCAGTTGACAATGTTTTCTCGGGGTAACAATCTGCTCTAACACTCTCTCAGCTATGTGTTATTTATATAAAGTCTTTAAACTTCTTGTATTTCAGGAGAACTGTCCGACCATTATGAAATAAGGAGATGTGGTATGATTGCCAATGAGACAACTTCACATCAAAGACCAAATGACGTAGATATTAGCTTGCTTACATTGCTACATTTGAGACCTCCCAATTACCATTCCACTATGAACTGCTCATTCAAAAAGATATTTTGTCACCAAATGCCTTATAAAATAGAACATCGTCATATACGCTAATATATATTTTGCTCTCTCGGCAAAATGCCGGGAGCATATTGTTTTACCCGTGTCCGTTTGACCGTCCGACCACTTGGTATATAGGGTTTATACGGCTAACCTCTTAGAACTACATGTTTTAAGCCTCAACTTTTAAATTATGTGCATGGTGTAAGTACATATACTAAAGGTGTGCATATTGTCAGGATTTTTTTTTTTTTTGCATAATTTTCAACGATTGACAGAATGTTGAACTTTGTCTTTTTAAGGGAAATTTTGCTTACAGTTTACAAGGTTTGTCTACTACGCACACAACTCACACGTTTACACCATACAGAGTATACTATATTAAGAATGTGTTTTTATCAGGATATTATTTTCAAACTAACAGAATGTTTAAACTTTTTTGACGTGTGCATCAAATTTGTCTTATAGACACAACTATTTCAAATTGTATTGTATCGTCCTGAACATGCATGAAATATTTGCCACTGGACGTCAAGCAACTTTCAACCAATCAATTCAAACTGTACTTCAACATCACTGTTGACTTAATCAAATTTTTGAAGCACTTTATTCATGCATAGACGCTGTGGTGGCATCAACTTTTTCTGGTTTGGTAGGGTAAAGTTGAAAATTCAGTTTTGAAAAGCTAAATGTGCACCCGGTTAGGACGAAATACAATTAAATCAGTAGAATGTTATTTTGGATTAATAGGAAATTTACGAAACCCGACAGGGGAAATGAAAATAAAATAACAAACACCATTCAGATCCCGTTACATATATTTTTTAATACCTCTGAGTAAAAAACGTTATTCTATATTCAGTAAGGAGCTACCATTTGATTTTTATGAAGGGGGCTAGAATGAAATTTGAAAAAATAGGCAGGACAGGAGTTTTGAGTAAAAAAAAAAGGCAGGATGCGACACTTGCAAAAAAAAAAAAAAAAAGTCAGGATGACAATTTAGGTAAAAAAAAGTCAGGATAAACTTTTAAAAAAAAAGCAGGACCGAATTGAGTGCAAATTAAAAAGGCAGGACAGAGATTACAACTAAAAAAAAATGCAGGACAAAATTTTTCATCCTAGCCCCCCCCATAAAAATCAAATGGTAGCTCCCTAACGTCTTATGTTTTCTAACAAATTCTAAGCGTATCGGTCAACTTTGAAGCAATTTATCAAAAAAACAAGGATAGTGACATATGTGTTTCTATATATGTATGGATTTAGTATACAATCCTGAATATTACATGATACGTTAGTTTTTAGTCTTTCTCCGTATATAAGAACATAGCCATCAATTCAAAAATCTTAAAAAAAATAAGTTAAAAACATGTCATTTTCCCTATACATCTAAGTATGTAAATTTGTCGCCAAAATTGACGTTTTCTTATGAAAATTACAAAAAAAAAAAAAAAATGGTGACCCCATTTTTATTTCATATTCCGATGTAACTTGAATCAAAGTACAAATGTGCCAATAATTTTAGAAATCGGGAGATATGCCATTTGGTATCGTGTTACCTTAAAACATCAAGACACTCAACATTCTTATTGCGCGTTCGAGGCAAAGTACAGTAATAAAAAGTCAGAGTTGTTCCTCTTTTGTCATTAATGCATTTTACATCTCGTCATTCGTTGATACATGTTCTATTTCTGTTAGTATTACTCATTCATTTATTGATCTATTGGTAATATATACAGTTTCATCATTCATCCATTCTTTGGAACAATTTTGTGTGTTATGATAGTATAACTCAGTCATTGCAATTTTGTTGGTTCAATTCTGTTCTAGACATGATAATATTTTTCATCAACTCATTTCATTCATAGGTGGCACATCGTTGAATTAATGTCGACATTTTGTGTTTTGTGTCCTATGCGTGAATAAGTAACCGTACATTATTTTCAATATTCTATTCTTGGTTTATCTTCTCAAAATATATATATATCTTAATTCTCAATAAACCATATACATAGGTTAAACTTGTGTCTCATCCGTTTGTTTTTAGTTTCCGAACAATAAAAATTGTTTAAACAATAGGTTAAGAGACTCAGAAGAACATATTCAATTGTTTACTCTTTTTTTCACGTTAATACTCAAAAATGTTACAAGTTAGTTGAATACAAGGTACATGTATTATCGTCAAAAACTAAACGATGTAAATATAGATAGATTTGAAATTATGAGGGGCATTGAAACGTGGACCAACAGTGAGTCGACTATACGTATATACACCACAAAGGCGGATGTAGGGAAGCAGGGGGTCGCCCCCCTTATGGAGCTACATATATGGTTAATGAATAGTCTTTTAACATATTCATCTCCTAACGTTGCCTAGTTTATGCCCCATGTTTAAATCCTGTATCCACATCGACACCAACCTTTACACAAAGGGAAAGAGGTAGGAGATCTGGGTTAATTATATAAAAATTTATATTTTAAAACCACATTCAAACAGAAAAATGCGATATCAAAAAAAATTGTAACGAAAACTATATCTTAGTCATTGTGGTATTTCACGTGAAGTTTATCTTTGTTGTGTGTACATCAAACTGAATTATAGTTATCTCATACCATTACAAACTCGTACCAATGTCAACTAGTACCACTAAAAAAACACTGAGGTCCTGGAGATGATAAGGGGACGGCCATTCTATTTTCGGGAGGGGTATGAGAATGCTTAACTTTTCCTGGTAAGAACTGAAAACTCTGCACAAGACAGGATGTAAAAGAGGGACAAAAAATACCAGAGGAACAGTCAAACTCATAGATCGAAAACAAACTGACAACGCCATGGCCAAAAATAAAGACAAACAGACAAATAATAGTACAGATGACACAACATAGAAAACTAAAGACTAAGCAACACGAACCCCACCAAAAACTGGGGGTGATCTCAGGTGCTCCGGAAGGGTAAGCAAATCCTGCTCCACATGTGGCACCCGTCGTGTTGTAAAAGAATATTCTGCAACACAAAATGGAGGAAACAAATGTGTTGAAAATTGAAAATTAATTTCCGCGCTGCGAAGCCGCTGAAAAAAATTTAAAATAATCGATCGTAGCAATATTATTTTTCTAATTTGAAATGAGGACAATTTCACCTGTGTTTGTTGCCTTTCTTATACATTTTTGGAATAAATACTCAAAACTTGCCGGAATCTGTCAAATTAGCGGTTTTAGGCTATATATCTTCAGACGTTTATAATTTAGTTATCTGTGTAGAAATAAACCATAGTAGTGTTAAAACCTTAAACTACATATATATTTAGATGTGATACTGTGAATTTAAGTAAATATTGGAAGCCTTTGTGAAAATAGCCCTAGTGTGAAATAATTTCAGCGGAAATTGGACAGGGTTAAAACCTAATAGATTTCAGACTGTATTAAAACAAAGCTGAGGATATTGAATGGAAGCGAGGGCTGGTGACTCACTTTTGGGTTCAACACATACTACAAACCAAGAGGTTGCAGTATACTCATTAGTATATAGATCGTTTTTAGTATCTGAAGACATTTTTCATAAGTGTGTTTGTTTACATATCTTTTCAGCAAATTACGATCAAATACATACATATACTTGTGTAGCTTTGTTAATGAAGATACAATAAATAATTGAACTTCATAACCGCATGTAAAATTAATCTTGCTTGAACCTAGTACATGTTGACTGAAGCTGAAATTAAGTGATTCATCGTCGATGATCGATAACTTTTTATTACAGATGATCCCACAGCAGATGTCAATAACCTGGCAGACAATTTTATTATTTTATGTTCATTTTTCTTTAAATAAATAAGTATAAGTATATCCATGATATTGTAAATTCATGCGATAGAATTACAAAGGAATGTAATAAGTTATTAAAAGAAACAGAAAAAAAAACAATCTGATTAAAATTCAAACCCGTCGTAACTCGCTTACTCGTCGAAGCATCACGAAATCAGAGATTTATATTTATTTAAATTGCAGAATAAAAAGTGTATGAAAACAATAATTGATAAATAAGACTCGCTTGCTGAAAACAATTTACCAAATATGATTTGGAAACAATTGATATAAATAAAGAAAAAGATGAAATTCCCAAATGGCCATCATGCTAGCTGTCTGATTTCACCTCGTATATACATGATATAAAAGAGCTATGTTAAAAAACAAGTTATATCTGTTTTAGATTGAGCTAGAAATTCTATTCAATAAAGATTTAGATTATGTATGCAAAGAAGTAAAGGAAGGTATAAGAAAAAAGCTTAAGACGAAAAAGCGACCTGGTATCGATTTAATGTATATTGAATTTATTTCATATGGAAAGTATTTCATTCTCCAACCTATTGTCAGCTTGTTTTATATGATTTTAACAGCAAATATCGTGTCTGAATCATGGGATTTGTCATGGTTTTTTGTCTTGCATATATATAGTGACATCAATTTATACGAGACAACTATGAGGGTCTGGAATTGGGGGGTCCCTTCAATTCTGTATTCTTTGAATTTTAAAGCCATTTTTCTCTATTCTTAATAAATAATTTTTCCTATATTCTCTATACTTTATATTTCAGCACCCCATTATTCTCTATTCCTTTTTTTTTTTTTTTTAATGCTTTTTTTCTCTTTTCTTTATATTTTTTGCCCATTATTCTCTATTCGGTAAACCTCATTCAGACAATCAACTATTAATGCTTCAGTTTAACAGACTGTTTAGAGATTTTCACCTTCAAGTTACCTTATATATTTTGTAAAAGGGATTTTATAAATATATGGAAAATTATAATTCATAAAATAAACCATTCCAAACAGGAGTCTGGAATCTGGCATCTTCGCTATAGCCAAGGTTTACGATTCGACCCCTGCATCTTCGCTAGCCAAGATTTACGATTCGACCCCTGCTCTTCGCTAGCCAAGATTTACGATCTGACCCCTGCTCTTCGCTAGCCAAGGTTTACGATCCGACTCTCTCCTCTTCGCAAGCCAAGATTTACGATCTGCCACTTGCTCTTCGCTAGCCAAGGGTTACGATCCGACCAGAAGATGGGATTCTGGATTCAGACCAGATCATAGAACAATAGACCATATTTCCACAATTGAGACTTTTATATTAGAATATAAAAAGAATGGAAACGGGGAATGAGACAAAGAGAAACAAACCGACCAAAGAGCAGAAAACATGTGCAGCCCAAGGCCACCAATGGGTCTTCAACACATCGAGAAAATCCCGCACCCGGAGGCGGGTTTCAGCTGGCCCTCGATATAACAAATATCTACACAAGAAATCTTTGTTTGAGCAAAACCCATAGTCGGTATAGTAAGTTTAAAAAGGCACCGGGATGTAAAAATATGTGAAACAATTCAAAAGAGAAAACAAACGACCTGGGTGACTTATATATGCTACAACAATAAACGCAAAACAATATAACAACAGGCAGTAACCAACGACAACCACTGACTTTGAGACATGCATTTATAGAATCTGGCGGGGTAAAAAAACTCGTTTTTAAGCGCTCAACCCTCCCTAACCTGGTACAGTGATGTATGATGTAACAACATAACATAGGTTTAACTGTAAAACTCGTGTTTAACCGCTCAACCCTCCCTAACCTGGTACAGTGATGTATGATGTAACAACATAACATGAGGTTTAACCGTAAAACTCGTGTTTAACCGCTCGACCCTCCCTAACCAGGTACAGTGATATCTGATGTAACAACATAACATGAGGTTTAACTGTAAAACTCGTGTTTAACCGCTCAACTCTACCTTACCTGGTACAGTGATGTATGATGTAACAACATAACATGAGGTTTAACTGTATAACTCGTGTTTAACCGCTCAACCCTCCTAACATGGTAAAGTGATTTATGATGTAACAACATAACATGAGGTTTAACTGTAAAACTCGTGTTTAACCGCTCAACCCTCCCTAACCTGGTACAGTGGTGTATGATGTAACAACATAACATGAGGTTTAACTGTAAAACTCGTGTTTAACCGCTCGACCCTCCTTAACCTGGTACAGTGATGTGTGATGTAACAACATAACATGAGGTTTAACTGTAAAACTCGTGTTTAACCGCTCGACCCTCCCTAACCTGGTACAGTGATGTATGATGTAACAACATAACATGAGGTTTAACTGTAAAACTCGTGTTTAACCGCTCAACCCTCCCTAACCTGGTACAGTGATGTATGATGTAACAACATAACATGAGGTTTAACTGTAAAACTCGTGTTTAACCGCTCAACCCTCCCTAACCTGGCACAGTGATTTATGATGTAACAACATAACATGAGGTTTAACTGTAAACTCGTATTTAACCGCTCAACCCTCCCTTACCTGGTACAGTGATTTATGATGTAACAACATAACATGAGGTTTAACTGTATAACTCGTATTTAACCGCTCAACCCTCCCTTACCTGGTACAGTGATTTATGATGTAACAACATAACATGAGGTTTAACTGTATAACTCGTGTTTAACCGCTCGACCCTCCTTAACCTGATACAGTGATGTATGATGTAACAACATAACATGAGGTTTAACTGTAAAACTCGTATTTAACCGCTCAACCCTCCCTTACCTGGTACAGTGATTTATGATGTAACAACATAACATGAGGTTTAACTGTAAAACTCGTGTTTAACCGCTCGACCCTCCCTAACCTGGTACAGTGATGTATGATGTAACAACATAACATGAGGTTTAACTGTAAAACTCGTGTTTAACCGCTCAACCCTCCTAACCTGGTACAGTTATGTATGATGTAACAACATAACATGAGGTTTAACTGTAAAACTCGTGTTTAACCGCTCAACCCTCCCTTACCTGGTACAGTGATTTATGATGTAACAACATAACATGAGGTTTAACTGTAAAACTCGTGTTTAACCGCTCAACCCTACCTAACCTGGTACAGTGATGTATGATGTAACAACATAACATGAGGTTTAACTGTAAAACTCGTGTTTAACCGCTCAACCCTCCCTTACCTGGTACAGTGATGTATGATGTAACAACATAACATGAGGTTTAACTGTAAAACTCGTGTTTAACCGCTCAACCCTCCCTTACCTGGTACAGTGATTTATGATGTAACAACATAACATGAGGTTTAACTGTATAACTCTGTTGGAAATGGCAAAATCAACAACAACAACAATAAAAAAAATTGTTAAACAGACAAAAGACGCATTTCGTGTTCAGTGCAGCTTCTCTGATATCTTTCTGTAATAGAAACAAACTTTTATAGTAAAAAATCTAATGTATATATGTTTAGGGTTGGACGAATATAGCACTGATTTTAGTGTAAAACTGATCCAACATGCTTTCTTTAATTTAGACAAATTCTATTTTTCATCTTTTCTTTACAAAAAAGTACATCTGATTAATCCATAATAATTCATCTTTGAGACAAGGAAAATGTTTATGTAGTGTAGATTGAACTTCACAAGCTAATTAGTAGCTCTTGGACAATAAAAAATTAAATTATTTTTTTATTACTACTATAGAAGTTTCAAGTTCCTTCATGTACTAGTCCCAATTCTCGGTAAGGAAAATTTATGAATTCTACCCCTTGATTTAAATATCAAGACGATATGAACTTGGGGTGAATGAAGATTATCAATTATGTGTAAATAGAGAGATATCAATCTCATTTTGAGAAGGTTAATCTACAGATCAAGTCTAAAGATCTATAATCAAACAACGAAAGTGTTATATTCAATATAGCACTGCATGATTAAACTGATTGGAAAAGTTCACATTTTCCTGCAGAAAGATAATATTTCTTCCTATGAATTCCATATTCAATTTCGTAGTATGCAAAAAGAGTCATTTATGAGGTACACCCAAAACTCAGCTTTAACTGAGGAAGTTGTGATCTAAACTTATAGCAGAGTTTGTGAAATGAAATAGGAGTTCTTTCATTATATTAGTTCCAAGTGGAAGAAATATTCAGTAATATAACTTCCATGCACTGTAACAAATATTACAGTAATCGATCCGTACGGAATAAGGGGTATAGAATATTTGTTCCTTTATGAACATATACATGTAGTATATTAGCATTAATTATAACTAAGTTTCCAGGGGAACTTAAAATATACGTCGACACTTGCACTCATCTTTGAGTATAAGAGACACTATCGCAAACACATATATGTACATGGCCGTTATAGGTAGAACTTTGGTTAATATAGCTTTATTAAGAACAAATTGTGCATAAATTAGCATATATCAGGTAAATTATATTTACACTGTAAATCCTACCCTGACACGTTCTGATTGAGGTATAGTGAGGGTTTTATGGACGGTGTCGACCATTAGTAAATATTGACTTTTATAAGTACTTATCATTGTATATAGATTATCACCATCGACAATATTTAGTTCGAAGTATGGCCGGCATTCCTGTAGATTGGTAGACATTTTAAGATATTAGCTTCCGTATATCATACATAGGTTCTAACCATAACCATGGTGTTTTGTGAGGAATCAATTTTTCCAGGGATACATGCAATTAGCTATATTATATATACGTCCCGCTCTGTAAAAGTGCTTTTATATTGATAAAGTAAGGAATATGACCATTTCCCCTTGTATTTCTTTTTTTTTTAGCTGACATGGTCATTTCCAAAAATTGTCTTCAATCTCTACTAAAATATCACAATACCACGGTTTCCTTTATCATGTTAGGTTCTGACAGTATGTTAATTATTTATGAAAGCTCTTGTAGCAAGTTGAATAACATGTACCTTGTAACAATATATATGGGAGACCATAGGAGCCAGGGGTATATAAACCCTTTTTCTGTTGTTGGTGTTTATATTTATAAAGAATGTATTCTTTAATGTTTGAACTTTTTTGGTTTTGCTCGATATTACAATAACAGTACTAGTAGTACATTTTATATATGCAGTCCCGGTCTTCTATTATGCTAAAATAAGAATAATTAAGGGGCAGCCTATATATATATATATATATATAGTACTGTCATTGTATTATCATCTGGATAAGGTCCAGGACACATATTAAATAAGTGAAAAGTAAGTTTGACAAGTTGACATGTTAACGAATACCAAAAAAAGGGGGGCATGCGTCAGGCAGACAATTTTAGTTAAATGACCATAAATAATGTATCTTAAACAGAAAGCAGGCAAACCCCTCTTTTTATGAGTATTGTGTTGTGTTTTCATAGTAAGTATAAATACAAAAAAAAGGAAGATGTGGTATGATAGTATTCATAGTAAGGTCCATTATATAGGTATATTTCCCCCTTTCAACAGTGCCCGAATAAGCTGAATTTCATATTTTGCAACCATAAACAAATATTTAATACCTTAACGAAGTCTAACTTTTCATATTTATATATCGCTGTAGTCTAGATATAACTATACTTGATACATGCGAGTTCATGCAAGTCATTGTATTATAGCTAATTACGATAATCTTAAATTTAATTTGTTTTCAATTATCCAGAGATAATCCAAAATTACTATCGACTTTAATTTGTTTATAGCGACCAATAGGTGCGACTCACTTTAAATTCATGTTCTGACGAAGTCTATATATTTATGTTGGCTAGGGTTAGAGTAAACAGAAAAATATTTAAATATTAATTCATTGATTTTCTTAATTCTCTCGAGAAGTCAAATATATGTAATATAAATGAATGGAAAATTAAAGCTACCAAAGAATGTAGATATATTGATTGAATATATATACATGGTCACTGTACAATCGATGTTCCTTTACAACTATTTCTATACTTTCATGTACTTTGACTAGAAAAATTAATTTGTTTTCAAATCCTTGCTTCTATCTTTAAGCTTTCTTCCTTTGCATGTTATTGGTTCAAATGACAATGATGTTTTGATGTAAAATTGAGAACGGAAATGGGGAATATGTCAAAGAGACAACAACCCGACCAAAGAGCAGACAACAGCCGAAGGCCACCAATGGGTCTTCAACGCAACGAGAAAATCCCGCACCCGGAGGTGGTCCTCAGCTGGCCCCTTGGCTAAATAAAATTGTGTACTAGTTCAGTGAAAATGGACGTCACACTAAACTCCAAAACATATAAATGAACTAAAATTTAAAAAACAAACAAGACTAACAAAGGCCAGAGGCTCCTGACTTGGGACAGGCGCAAAATGCGGCGGGGTTAAACATGTTTTGTGAGATCTCAACCCTCTCCTATACCTCTAGCCAATGTAGAATAAAGAAACACATAGCAATACGCACAGTAAAACTCAGTTCAAAAGAAGTCCGAGTCCGATGTCAGAATAGGTAACAAAAGAAACTAAGCAAAATGACAATGATACATACATTAACAAAGGACTACTAGCAGTTACTGACATGCCAGCTCCAGACCTCAATTAAACTGATTGAAAGATTATGTATTCGCCTATATATATATATATATCCTCCTGATTTGGTTGTTTGTACAACTTTCTCAAAAACAATTTGTAGAAAAAATATCAGCGTCAGTTTCAGTGGATAGTAACTATCTGTAAAATAAAAGAAATAGAATCTTATATGTTTCATGAATTTCATATTGTAAATTCTTAATGTTCCTAAGAAGGAATTTACAAATTTTACCATGTCAACACCACACAATTACTGTGGGTACACACGCACTCCTAAGAGGTGGATTTAGGATTTTGAAAAGAGAAGGCCGAAAACTCGAAAACGGTAGTAGTAGAACATGTAAAAGACAATGCGTTTACTATATAAGTAGTTTCATAAAGGGGACCAGGTCCCCTGTCCCCTAAATCCGCCTCTGCACTCGAAATGTTTTAAGGCATGTCAGTATCTATATATATATATATATAGAGAGAGAGAGAGAGAGAGAGAGAGAGAGAGAGAGAGAGAGAGAGAGAGAGAGAGAGAGAGAGAGAGAGAGAGAGAGAGAGAGAGAGAGAGAGAGATCGTGGTAAAAAAACAAAACACCCGAATTTTATGTGATACGGGCCACTCATTTTTACACACTTTCAATCACCTATTGTTGTTCAGATATCTATTGTACCTCCATTGTCCATGTAAATCCATACAATTAACTACACATAACGGAAACCACTCAAACATTTTCCCCGTGCACCTTCCGTAGAAACAAAATAAAATGCACATTAAAATCCAGGAAATTTTTTTTCTAATTTTTCTGAAACATAACAAAGGGTCTGGATGGTGTTTGCAGAATAGATAACAATGGACAACACGGACAGAATAAAGGGCCAAAAAAATAGAGAATAATGGAGTGCTAATATTTAAGGAATAGAGACAATAGGGCAACAATCATAGAGATTAGAGAAAATTACTTGATTAATTAAAGAATACGAATTGAAGGACCCCCATCCAGACTCTCACGAAATGCATTTACATTTTATCTATCTAGTGCCTATGCAAACATTTTCAAAATTCAATCAAGTTTGTCTATATCAAGAATAATGTGGTGTTAAAAAGGCCATATTACATTTGTTGTCAAGACCGTCTGCTTAAAATTGATGCAAAAAAAAAAAACAAACTTAAATTCAATGGTCAAACAACAAAATTTAAAGAAATATAGAATTGGAGACTCCCCATGCTGAACCTTATATATATTTAATGACACGGTTGTTGTAGTTCGATTACAATTAAAACTCCCCCCTCCCCAAATGAATTCCAGTAAACTTGTTTCGTTCTGATTTTTCATCAATAGTATTTAAAGCTTTAGATTAGTTATTTTCTCTAATTAGAAACACATTTCATATTTCGTATATGTTTTTAAAACACGGGCACTGAAGAATGTTGGGACAACCTCTGTTTCTTTGGAAACACTTTATGCGCATTAGAAATTCAAAAAAAGGATTACCCCCTCCCCCTTTTTTATGGCTTAGCAAGAGAAACTTGGAAACTTTCCCGCCTCCTATTTTACATGTTAAATACTATTTTTTTATTTAACCTCTAGCGAATATTAGTCAAATTAACTCAAATTATTTTATTGTTATGTTGTCATAATTATATTTAGAAAATTTAAATTGATTTGCACACAAACAATAAACCATTTGAATTATGATATAATCCCTAAGGTCAATAATGCCATCAGATAAACTAACCAATGAAAGTATTCGTTTCTTGTTGCTATGAACATAACAAAGGATTTGATTCGTTAGCGACTAACCGTAGTATAAAACCAGCAAAACTTTCTCATTTGAATTAGTAACACACGGGGTCAGCAAAAGATAAAGACACAAAGACAAAATGAGGGAAATCGTACATTTACAAGCCGGACAGTGCGGAAACCAAATTGGTGCCAAGGTAAGTCATTTAAAAATAAAAAATTTATTCTTTTAAAATTTTTACCTTCAATGTTGACAGTAGTTAATCGATATTTTCTTAATTGGCGTCGGCCGCCTTTTTTCATGGTTGAAAAATAGATACACGTGTACCATTGAAATGTAGGATTCATTACATTATTAGAATGATTTTCATCAATTTCGGCTGATTTTTATCTAAATTTCGACATTCATTAATTACCCCACACGGATCAATACGCCTGTATTGAACTGGTTTTAGGGTGATCAAAATTTAGTGAGTCATCGCTAGACATTCTATCATAGTCTTAAAATAGACGAAGGCTTCTGTGGGATATTTATCAATAAATTGTATCTTTTTCTTTTTCCTTTCACTATTTTATACAAGAAAATGAAATTGCTCCAAAACATTTAGTTCAAAATTAAAGGCGGATTGCGATTTAAATCTAAAATAATAAAACTTTAAAAATCCACTTAATACGATTTTCCTTAAGTGTATTCACATCTGGTTGTAATCTTACATCTTTATCTACTTCTTTACATTTCATATATTTATTTCCTTGATCATGTATTTGTGTTTTGATTACTCATAAACAAAAACTTAAATCTAAATCTATGTCGTGCCGGTCAATTGTGCAGCCATGCATGAAAGATTCATGATGCGGGGAAAGAAAGCGTCTGATTTTTATCAAAAACAAGCATTTACTGAGCATGCCCCTTCCTCAACGCCCAATGAAAATATTTGATCTGTTCTGGACTCGTGTCGCAGAGTTCATAACTAACTTTAAACAATGGCTCAACTGCAAAAGTAAAAATTAATTTATCTGGGGAAACATAAGATCTTACAACCGGTTTTTAATCAATCTTTAAGTTCATTCTAGTGGAAAATGTTTTGTCATTTTAATAATATTTCTCCTCGGGATATATATGTCTTGTTATTAACATTTAATGAAATATTTCGGGACATGACCGGTTACTGTCCGGCATAGTTATAGAATCTGTGTATATTATGAAAGTATATCTAAAAAGATATGTCTAGCAACAATTCAAACATTTTCTGTTTATAATTGCCCCTAACAACATCATGTATACAATTGATTTACACAATATAACTATATAGTGGGTCATTTAATTTTAAGGGATATTAATTCTTTAAGCATAAAGGACTTTCGGTTCTGTTAAACTGCTTATTTCACCTTTAAATATCACAAGAATTTAAAGTTCATTGTTTGAAATAAAATCGTATGAAATTTAATCTTGATTTAAATGTATAGCATTGTTCTAACTTTCAATCGATAATCCGGTTGGTTGCTTCTCTTGTTTAGACATGAAAAACAGAAAGTCAACACATGGTCATTTGTTGCCATGGTGAAAGTAAACAATCAGTTATTGATCCCTTATACGAGTACATGCAGGCTGCCAATTTTGACAATCCTAACTTGTTACAAGTACATGTAGATTAAATTAAATACTATGGGATTGACAAGTTGACTTTTATGAGTTTAAAAATCAATACTCATTTAGGTTTTCAATATCGAGTTTTAGACATTTAAATCCACAATTAAAGAATGTAGTTAACTGTTCTAGATTTATGCACGGAAAATCGATTACTTTACCTACAACAAATAAGTAATTTATAAGTTGATAAATTATGTATGCTGACAAAAGCATGAATAGGACATTGTTGAGCCAAAGTTCCCAGGGTGCTTTATTATACGAATAATAAAAATGTCTGACACTATCCGAGATCGATTAATATTAATAAATAAGTAACTGATGAGATCGATCAACAAAATTAATAGCTTTATATTAATCTTTCTTCCATATACAATAAAAGTGCTGTAAAAAAAGCAAAGCTAAATGATAGCAGATGATAAATCTTTACTGCATAGTTTACTGCACGTCTTTCTTTACTGATAACACCATTTGCTAAATATTACATCGTAATTTCTTGTTCAGTTGTTGATACAATCTCGAATTTTGTGATTGCATATAATGTTTTCCCCCTGTCTGCCTATCTGTACATAGCTCTGAAATTTCATTTATCATATTGATATAATAACTTATATATTTTGTTTTCTTCCAGTTTTGGGAAGTCATCTCAGATGAGCACGGTATCGACCCCACAGGAACCTACCATGGAGATTCAGATTTACAATTAGAAAGAATCAACGTATACTACAATGAGGCTACAGGTAATACTCCTTTAAATAATCCTTTTATTTCAACGTACCAATTGAGAAATGTTCGGAAACCTTCACCAGAGTTTCCTAGGGTGGACTTTAAAACAGCCAACACTACAGCAGAACAAATAATCATAAATTATAAGTGAATTTTTATTTTCATTTATCTTTACAAAAAGCATTGATCAGTAAGCAATCTACATGGGATCTTACAGAAAGTAGTGTTTTTACAAAATTCTAATCTTAAATACTTAACATTATTGGCTTCTATTTTTTTAATTCACCCAAACATACATAATCTTTTCAAAGATGTCTGAATTTAACGTTTTCAATTATTGTTCATTTCAGGTGGTAAATATGTACCTCGTGCAATCTTGGTCGATTTGGAACCCGGTACCATGGACTCTGTCCGATCTGGACCATTCGGTCAAATCTTCAGACCAGACAACTTTGTTTTCGGACAGAGTGGTGCTGGAAACAACTGGGCCAAGGGACATTACACAGAGGGTGCTGAACTTGTAGACTCTGTTCTTGATGTAGTCAGGAAAGAGGCTGAAAGCTGTGATTGTCTTCAGGGATTCCAACTTACACACTCACTTGGAGGTGGAACCGGATCAGGAATGGGAACACTCCTCATCTCCAAAATCCGTGAAGAATACCCAGACAGAATCATGAACACATTCTCAGTTGTACCATCACCAAAAGTAAGTATGGCTTCGAGTCCAAGAGAGAACTTAGATAATCATTAAATAAAAGATTATATAAATTTACTGGTATTTCGACTTTGAGAGCATATTTATCGTCTTGAATGAATATTAGTAGAATTTTAGTTTGAACACAAACAGTATTAGCACAAAGGGGTATGAAGCTAAAAGGGTGCACATATTCATAATTTTTGGGAAAAATCAAACTATGAGAAACTAAATCTAAATGTATTTTCAAATAAGAGTCAAATATAGACAAGGAACGGTGCAATACCAGGATATATATTTTTTCCCTTACCAGGAAGAATAAATTTAAATATTAGGTCAACTTAATTACTGGTTTTGTTTATAACTTCCTTTCACTGTAAACATGGACAATTATTCTTTAGGAATGAACTATATGTATACTTATTTTCAATTCAGGTATCAGACACAGTCGTTGAACCATACAATGCCACACTCTCCGTACATCAATTGGTAGAAAACACAGATGAAACATACTGTATCGACAACGAGGCTCTTTACGATATCTGCTTCAGAACCCTCAAACTGACCACACCAACATACGGTGACCTTAACCATCTTGTCTCTGCAACTATGTCCGGTGTCACTACTTGTCTCCGATTCCCAGGTCAGTTAAACGCTGATCTACGCAAACTTGCAGTCAACATGGTTCCCTTCCCACGTCTCCATTTCTTCATGCCAGGATTCGCTCCCCTGACATCACGTGGAAGCCAACAGTACAGAGCTTTAACTGTACCAGAACTCACACAACAGATGTTCGATGCCAAAAACATGATGGCAGCTTGCGATCCCCGTCACGGCAGATACCTCACAGTTGCTGCCATGTTCAGAGGACGTATGTCCATGAAGGAGGTCGACGAACAAATGTTGAACGTACAGAACAAGAACAGCAGCTACTTCGTTGAATGGATCCCAAACAACGTCAAGACAGCCGTCTGTGACATTCCACCACGTGGTCTTAAGATGTCCGCCACATTTATTGGAAACAGCACTGCCATCCAGGAACTCTTTAAGAGAATCTCAGAACAATTTACCGCTATGTTCCGTCGTAAGGCTTTCTTGCATTGGTACACTGGCGAGGGTATGGACGAGATGGAATTCACAGAAGCCGAATCCAACATGAACGATTTGGTATCAGAATACCAACAATACCAAGATGCAACAGCAGAAGAGGAAGGAGAATTCGAAGAGGAAGAAGGAGAAGAGGAAGCCTAGACATTTCCTCCAGCTCAATGAACTTTAATCTGTTACTTTCAATCTCTTATCTTGACAAATCTTGAAATCCTACATTCAGTCATGAACTTTGAACTCTTTTCTGTTGTTATGATGTATTGAAATATATTATTCCAATATGTTACTGCTTATTGCAATCAGTTACAATCCAAATTAAAACAAAATTACTACTTACCTGAGTGTTCATTTTATTATATAATTGATAATTGATTACAGACAAACTAGATACCAGTCTCCATATACACAAACCGAAACAACCGTCCTTCAGGTTTACTCAAGAACAAAATTTCAGAAAATATACAACCGTTTGTGAGCATAGAACAAAAAGGGCGCGAAGCAAAATACCAAAACTGCCTACCAAAGTTAATATGCTGGAGACCAAATATTTAGAAAACCAAAATCGAAAACGTATGAACATAAAGCAAACAGGAACACTAAAAATTTTGCCTCCGAGACTTGTAACTTTTCTTAAGGTATACTTGCATACTTTACGAACTGAATATTGGTACACAATATAAAAGCGCTAGCTACTTGGTTGTTGGTCAAATTAGTTACTGTTAATAGAAAAAAAGCATATATATTATATTGATGCTTAATGTGACACCTCACAACCAGAAACAAAAGAGTATACAATCCAAATAACAGGATTGTTACTAGAAAACACGTGAATGACGTGAACTACATGTTAGCAAAAATAGGTCACCCTACGGCCTTCAATAAGTCATAGCAAGCTACACAAGTCCCCGACAGAAATGTTCGTTCATGGCATTTTATGAAGAAATAAACTGTTTGATATTGATTTCTATGTACACACGACGCGACGTAGTAACCATCAGACAAGATCAATATTGCATAAAAGGAATATTGGGTTTATGTAAATGAGACAGCAATTTTATGAATTGCTCGGTAATGTCATTTTATTGCATCTAAAAGACTGCTGCATGGAAATACTTAAGTACTTTCAGTTCTCGTGCACTTATAGGTTGAATGTTTCGTTGCCCTATTCAAAGGTACATACAGATACCATACCCATTAATATGCAAGATAATGATTGATCGATTATGTTACTTTGTATCCAGTGGCAAATATTACATGCATAATCAGGTATATACTGTTTTTGTTCAGTTATATTTAGTATATCGATCATGCTTTATATAAGACCAGTAAGATGAATAAGTTTTTGACATACCAGGTCAACAAGAAAATATCGCTATATCCATGTGCATTATTCAGACTCCGAGCTAATATAAATGCCGCACACATAACTAAGAAATAGCAAATGCAAATTTAAGATTTGTCACAACTTGGGACAAAAATGGCTTCATGTTTTCACCTGAAATATATGCATTTTTCAGACACTTGTGAAAATGAAAATTTTAAAACCTAATTGTGACCTGAATCATTATGGATGCATAAAAGATGATGCATTTCCGTGCAAAATACATTATGATCCTTAAATACTTAGTTTTTGCGCCATCGGGAGACGGAAACGGACTTTTCTCTCGTTTCAAAAACTGTTACGAAATTACTTATTATTTTCCTACAAAGTATTGCGATCTTTGTTTACCAGGCACTTTTTTGAAAGTATTGTTTACCTATATACATTTGATTTATTCAAGTATAATAAAGGGTGCAGGGTGCCCGATCCTCTTATGGAGATACATAAAAACACGATAAACATAGGAAAAACGTATGAAAGTATACAAATCTTTTCTAATACTATATTAATTAATAAAGCTAGGTTCTTGATGCACTCATTCAAACTGGAAGCAAGACCGAAGCACCTGGAGAAACTTGCTAGACGTTATATGTGTAAATTTGCTCTTTATTGTCAGGCGCTTTGGGCATGCACCCCACTTTTCTCTTTTGCAGTTTAAAAAATTTACTTTGATATATCAACTTATTTAATGTGTTATTACTCTCATCAACTAGTACGATATTACAATAATATTTGATAATATTTTGCCCCTCTATTCTTATTTTCAAAAAAAAGGTGGTCCAGGCCTAAAATTTTATAACTGATTGTGGAAGGCCGTACGCCGACCTGTGAATACTTTTTTCTCATTGGCAATCATATATAACCCCGATCGCCTTTGTATATTAAACTTTAAATGTTCATTAAATATGAATAATATCCAAAATCAAGACAAATGCTGCTGCTGTTGGAATTATTGTCTGGATTCATCGCCTCGGGATTGCAAGTGGTCGCTATAAACGAAAAATCAATAGTACAGGAAATATTGACGTAATAGAATCTTTCATCTCGGTGAAAAAAAATAATAAGAAAAGTCTGAGATCTAGATATCGGTATAAAGTATTTCTTATTAAAGCATGCGTATCAAAATGAGATATAAGTAAGGTTTTCGGAATGAGAAAGGAATATGATGTAATTAATTCATTCTATGAAAAATGTTGATTCATAATGTGCTAATTCAAACGGAAGTTTTATTTTAGACGTAAATTTCTGCTCCCCGATGTACGATTTTGTTTCTAGATGTACACTGAAGCTATGCTATCTCTTTTACATTGAACACATGGTTTATTTCGAAATTGGAAGTATTGATGTGCTTAATCTGTTTTAGTATATTGGTCAATACGAGTGTAACATTCTACTTTTTACACATGATCATGACTCAACGGGTAACCTTTAAAAAAAACAACATCCTCTTGGCTTATTAAACGAGAAAAAACTAAAAGAAAACGACAGCAATAGCAGATGACTGAATATAATAACTTATATAATGTTTGTTTACCTTTTATTTGTAGATGGAAATGCCTACTACAGTGGGTGTCCAGTTGCGGAGCTAGGATTTTGAAAAAGACGGGGGAGGGGCCTGGCAAGCCAACGTTTGGAGTGATACTTGTAAAAAGTCTATGCATTTATCATATATGAATCTCCATAAAGGGGACCTGTACCTCTCTAATCCGCCTCTGGTGTCATAGTTGACTAGTATTTTTCAAAGATTTCATAATGGCCATGGCGATTTGACAGCTGTTAGGAGACTTGAAGTACGTGAATGCCACAGTAAGGGACAACGCAATGTATGCGTCATGTGCAAACATTTGAGCCCGAAACGGAAATAAAACCTTTCCGAAACAACATTTACAATATATTTTGACATGAATTGCCCATAGACATATTTTATTAGTTCAATCATTCATATCAAAAAATGACCATTGCAGCTGAGCATCTCTAATTCGTTTAAGGGGAGGTTACTCCTAATCAAATATAGTACTGACTGATTGTAAACATTCAATAAATTTAAGCATTAATTTGTAAATATTTCCTCTCAAATAAAACTTGAAATATATATGATTTTATTAAGATATTTTTATCTTCGTTACTAAGTAAGCCGATGAATTTATTATCAAAGGATAAATGATATGTTTTTGTTTACAAACTTGGCTGAAATTTTAAAGTAATCATTTTACACATTATGAAGAACTGTTCACTCCAATCACTCCAATAAGAAGGGAACTCCATCCTCTGAATCTTGTTTGTCCCTATTTCTATTTTCAGGCTATGTTCTGTCAGTCTAAATTGACTTAGCGCTCTTGGTACATATAGGATACATCAAGGTGGCGGATCCAGGATTTTTGAAAGGGGGCGTTATTCCATAAGAGTTAAGAAATACCGGCGAGTGTAGTGAGGCGAAAAAATATTGTTGACGTTTTTTTTTAAATGATATATTTTCCTATCAAAAGGACGCAGATTTTACTAATTTTCATGATTTTCATGATTTTTCCCGTCCATGGACAGTTTTACGCTTGGTTGCCATAACGAAAGTATTGATTGTCCGATAGCAGTGGTATCAACCGATTTTGACTGAGGTATTTTTGCTATATGAAGATATACTGCCGCTGGTAGGGGCAACTTTTTTATGTTTTAAAAAGGGGTTGGGTAGGGTTTTAACCCTAACCGAACCTCTGTGACCACATTTGAACGATGAGGTTCACATTGTGGCTCGCAGCTGATATTTTACGAATTAAAATGTGTAAAAAACAATAATCTGTACTCATACGATTGTATTACCACTGGATCCCTACGTTCAATTTTGCCTGAAAAGGGTACCACCTTTGCTTTATACATTCAAAATGTAATATGTAAGTCTTGATAATACCGATGGTTAAGAAAATAATGGTCCTGAAATATATGGGCACCAGCAGAGTTCGCGAAAAGTGGTGGTCCGAAGGATGTGACCACCAGAATTTTGCAAAGGTCCAACACAATTTTAATATTTTGCAATAGAGATAAAAGTGAGGACCACCAGATTTTCTTCAAGGACCACCAGGGGGAAAAGATTTCGCGAACTCTGGTGGCACCAGTAATAAGAATTGTTAGCACGAGTAGGAAAACGCACCCATCTCTTAAAATATTAAGATTGGACATTTTTTATAAGTGTTTACCGCCACAAAATGTTAGTGTCTCATCTTTCAAGTATCTCCACGAAGGGTTTTTATTAAACCCCATGTAATGAGGGTTGAATAAGTGTGTCATTATATAAAAATAAGGAGATGTGGTATGATTGCCAATGAGACAACTATCCAACAAAGTTCAAATGAAATGGATGTAATCAATTACAGGCAACCGTACGGCCTTCAACAATGAGAAAAACCCATACCGTTTAGTATTATAAGTCATTTGTGACGTAGGAAACCCTACTATGTTTTGAAGGTTGTCATGCTTTATTTGCTTAAATTGTAAATCAAACATTGGATGTTACATAGTGTTTAAAAATACCATTTAAAAAGTCATTATTTGTATATAAATCAGCTATGAGCTACGTCACAAAGAAACAGTTTACAGAATATTTCCCTATTTTGACTCCGAGCCAAAAAGTTTTTGTTCACCACCCCAGTCCCCCTCCCACCGCAATCTATGCATGCACAAAACCATCGACTGCAGACAAATGGTTGTGATTCGGAAATTATAAGTATGCCATTGAACTTAAAATAAAAAACTACTTGTTTGAAATTGATTAGGGTAGAAAATGTAACAATCAAAAAAGAAAATTATGTTATTCAGTTAAGGAGAAAAGGGGGATAAGATACCAAGTAGGTGCGCGCGCAGACGTGCCAACTTACACGATTTACGGGGAATTTCCCCCATGAGAGGTGTTGCTCATTGTTGAAGCTCGTAAGGTGACCTATAGTTGTTAATTTCTGTGTCATTTGGTCTCTTGTGGAGAGTGGTCTCATTGGCAATCATGCCACATCTTCTTATTTTTATTTTTATTACAATATAAGAGGAGCATTAGGTCCCTTGCGCTTAAAATCCCCCATAGAGATTTTGAAAAGTTGGCAGGTATGGGGTGGGGGCAGAAAAAAAAACATAAGACGACGAACAACCTTTACTATGAAGAATAACGACGAAAAGACAAACAGCAGTCCGCGTAACAATACACAGTAAATTAGAGATTGAGCAAAACGAATTCTTAAAAAAAAAACCGGAAGTGAACTCAGATTATCCGGAAAGGTCAACAGTTCCTGATCCACTATAGTGACAACCGCCGTGTTATCTGCATTTGAAAAGGCTGATGATCGAGTCATATCAGAGTGTCTGGATGGGGTTTACAGAATAAAAAGTAATGGACAAAAAGTGCAGAATAAAGGGCTAAAAAATAAAGAATTGAGAAAAATAGGCAAAAGAAATGAAGAATAGAGAATAATGGGGTGTTAAAATATAAAAAAATAAAAACATCACCAAGCCATCAGTACGTTTTAATTTTCTTACTCTAGTACTTAACCAAATATGAAAGTATAATTCGAAAAGACGGTTTTATCATGAATAAAAGTTAGATAAGATTGTTTCCGGTAGAAACAACGTAAACTGTAAAAACAAAAAAGGCACAAAATACAAGGCTGAAAACTAAAGCATAAGCAACAGGAACCATTAAAGGCCTATGAATACTCCAAGGGTTAACTCGCGTGCTTTGGAAAGTTAAGCACTAGCTTGCTCCAATGGCAGAAGTTGCCGAATAAGTCTTCTCATTTTGATGAAAAGTATCTATTTGTAAATAAATATTCTATATATAGTTCGAATCCAGACGAGGGAAGAACAAAAAATTTGCGAAAGCAAACTTACAGATCTAACATTGTTAGGCTAATGGTTAGACGAATATATATATATATTTCTCTAATTCTTCGTCAATTTATCCCTTTCTGCACCCATTGTATAAAAAAATTTAATCAACGTGTGGTTCGTTTGATCTCAGTTCTTCATTGGTTAAAATCCGATTATGACGTTCAATTTTCTTGCTTTCCTCTGAATTTCCTATTGTGACGGCATGAAAAAAGGCGACCATGCTTGATGACGTCACATAGAAAGAACACATCTTTTTGCAGATCATTCGAAAAGAAGGAATAAATTTGCCTGCGTATTGTTTGAAACTCATTAGAGAAACAGATTTTACCACCAAATCTCGTGTAATACGATATTTATTCACTCTCGACAGTTAAATTTAAAATATTTAAAACGCTCGGCGAGCCTCGCGTTTTAAATTTGAAAATTTAACTGTCTCGAGTGGATAAATATCGTATCACACTCGATGCAGTGGTAGAAACTATATATATAAACAAGTCTAAATTGAAAACAACGTTCAAACCTATGATTGCGTTGGATAAAAACCGCAATTTTTATACGTGTGCATGTAAAACAAATTTCGTTGTAGAAGGGTCTAAATACAGCACAAACAACATTTTCCAAAAGACCAAAAGAGTGAAAAAGTATATTTTAACAAAACGCATTTGACTAACAGGTCGAACAACTGATGTTCTTAAATCCTGCTAACTGCCATTGGCGATTGCCAAATAAATTGATCACACGATGTAACAAAATGGATCTTATATTAATTAAATAACAAACAGAAAACAATAAACTTGCGGCAAAGATGGTAAACCACAAACATGAGGTGCTAAATTTTTTTTACACCATATCCGGATTTCGACAATATATATATATATATATATATATATATGTGTGTGTGTGTGTGTGATAACCCCCATCCCCTCCCGCGCAAATGCTGGAATATGTTAATGTCTTTTTACATATTTTTAATTCATATAAGCAGCATTATGAATGTATGCATCTTAAGGTCAAGTTACAGTAAATGGGCTATGTCACAGATTTTGGTAAAATTTTGCATACATCTTTGGCTCGTTGAACTATAACCGAATATCGAAAAAATAATCCATATATCTCTTTTATTGTGTCAAGTCATTTAAGTATGGCAAACATTGAATTTGTTTTGTAGCAAATGTTATACCCATGATACTTGCAGATTTTGAGATACGACTTGTGTCAGAGGTGTCCATCTCCATACGTCTTAGTTTTCTAAATTATTAAAAATGACAAAGTGAAAGATTTCCCATGTGAAAACAACACTTATTTCCCAATAATCTGAAGAAGGATAATTATCTCTTACCAGAGTGATATAGCGCATGTAACATATGCGCTATATCACATTGTATAACTTGTTTTTGCTTCATACCTTGCACGGGTATAGGTTAATGCGGTTTCACACTGATTTTGGGGATTGCATCGTAACCCCATGTATTACGTCATTTTCGAAACTACACGAAATCTGATTGACTATATCGGGTGTTAGGAGAATTTGGTATGGAATGTTGATTATTTGGCTGGACTGAAGTTTAGGAATTACCAAGTTGTCGCATTTCGACAACGACAGTTCGACATAAGGAAAGTCTTTTTTCGTGACCATTGTTCTCTTGAACACTTACAATGATGGGTGGCGCTTCTGTAGCTACACACAGGTGATTAATTATGGCATGACCCCCTGGGCCTTTTCAAGTCGTGTTTTTTCTTCTTCCAATATTCTTTAATAGTATACAATAACTGTCTTTTGATGATTTCAATATCTAGTTATATTGACTTTTCAAAAAAAAAATATATTCAATTAAACCACATTTATCATGTTTATATCGAGACAAAAGACAGCTATTGTTTTAATCCATATTACTAGAGAGAAAAATGTTTATATCGACAATCATACGCTAAAATCTGTCTTTGAAAACTATACATCAAACATTTTACCATAATCATATGCATGTAAAAGAGGGTCGTAAAGGGGGTACCTTCATGACGAAAAACGGAAAAAAATCTTGCCAAATGACGGTAACGGTAATTTTTGGTGCATGAAGATAAAATGTACATTTTCTTTATGACGTTAAAAAAATCGACTGATTTTGACAAATCACGTTAAATTATTTCCAAAAATAACGGTAACGGTTAATTTTTTGAGACCTCTGACGAATCACGATAATGATACTTTGACGAATCACGATAAAATTTTAACCAATTTGACGCTAACGGTAGCCGCAAATGACCGTTTGACGGCTGACGGTAAAGGGCGTTCCTACCCTCGTAAAAGCAGTGACATTTTCCGCTGTGGAACCACTTTTCTTCATATTTATATTTTATGTAGTTTTATTCAAAATGTAATCCATATGGAAAAACATACAAAAATAATACCGTTACGTATGGAACGCCATAACTGCCTTATATTGATGATCAGCATTATATGCAGTGCTCACACCATTATATGCAGTGCTCACACCATTATATGCAGTGCTCACACCATTATATGCAGTGCTCACAAAATTATATGCAGTGCTCACAACATTATATGCAGTGCTCACAGCATTATATGCAGTGCTCACAACATTATATACAGTGTTCACAGCATTATATGAAGTGCTCACAACATTATACGCAGTGGTCCAAACATTATATGCAGTTGTCGGGACATTATATGCAGTGTTCACAACATTATATGCAGTGGTCACAACATTATACGTTTTTTGTTGATGAAGGTGATGATCAGTGATGGTGATGATGATGTTTGATGTATGTGAGTGATGGTGGTGGTTCAGATTCGGTAAACTTCGGTTTTTTTTTAGCGGAAATTACCGAATCCATAATTATTAATGCCAAGCAAACAAATTGAAACAGTTATTAAAGTCATGTTATCAGAAAGGCAGTATAAAATATTTAAAACTGATTGAAATAAGGAAATTAAGGAGTATGATCAATTTACCACACATTTATTCCACACCAGGGCATTTTAACTTATTTTGATGATCAGTTTCATCATATTCACAACGTAATATGTATATACTTTAAGTATTTAATAGATTGCTTCGCCGAGCGCAGCTGGATACGACCGCAGAGGTCCAACCCTGAACCGTTGGGACAAAAATGGACACAATATTCACGCTTGATACAGGTCTGAATTTGGATTGTAATTAAATATTTGACACATAATAGGTTTCTGACACAGAATAACTGTAGTCAAAGAACTTAGAATTGGTTATATAATTTGAATTATACTTAATTTTTGCTTTTGCACTACGCTGTTTGAATTGCCCCACCCTCCCAAAAATAAAAAAAAATAGCCCCTTTTTGTTTCTATTTTGTGCAATACACTATGCTGTTGCATATTGACCCCAGCCCGAAAAAGAAAAGAAAAATGTATCCCCCACTTTTTTTTTCAAAAAAAAAAATTATGAAGAAATTTTCTTTTTAATATCTGAAATCTGATATGAGAAATATAGATTCCACAACTGCAACAAGTGTATTACGATATTTCTCCACTCGAGACAGTTAAATTTTTAAAATATTTTCAAAAAGCGCGAGGCTTGCCGAGCTTTTTAAATAATTAAAATTTAACTGTTGAGATGGAGAAATATCGTAATACGAGTTGATGGTGGAATCTGTTTCTCTAATGATTTTATCCTTCCTTTACAAAGATTTGAGGAAAGTTGTGTACTTTAGATGTGACGTCATCAGGCATGGTCGCCTTTTTCATGACGTCACAATAAGATAATTCAGAAGAAAACAAGCAAATTTAACGTCACAATTAAATTTCAACCAATCATTTGCCGAGAACAGATTTTTCACTAGTGAGGAGAAATATTTTCTCACACCGGTCAGGAAATATGAAAATAGCACAAAAATTAGAAATAAAGATTCTACCACTGCATCGAGTGTGATACGATATTTATCCACTCGAGACAGTTAAATTTTCAAATTTAAAACGCGAGGCTCGCCGAGCGTTTTAAATATTTTAAATTTAACTGTCGAGTGGATAAATATCGTATTACACAGATTGATGGTGGAATCTGTTCTCTAATGATTTTCTAACAATATGCAGGCAAAGTTATTCCTTCTTTTCGAATGGTCTGCAAAAGATGTATTCTTTCTATGTGACGTCATCAGACATGGTCGCCTTTTCATGCCGTCACAATAGGAAATTCAGAGGAAAGCAAGAAAATTCGACGTCATAATCGGATTTTAACCAATGATGACTGAGATCAAACGAACCACACGTTGATTAAATTTTTTTATACAATGGGTGCAGAAAGGGATAAATTGACGAAGAATTAGAAATATTTTCTCACACCGGTCAGGAAATGTGAAAATATCACAAAATTAGAGAAAAAATTTCTTTACACATAATTTTAAAGTAGTGTAAGGAGGTAATAAAACATTATGTTTGGATTACCTCAATATATTTGGATTACCTTCCTTACACTGGTTTCAAATTGTCTTAATTGGCCATTAACCAAGAAACCCTTGTTTTTCCCTCTTTTTTGCCTCTAATTCCTAAACGGTTTGAGTCAAAACCCTCCCCAAGCCAATCCTAACCATCCCGTTGTGGTATGGAAACTTGTGGTATAATTTCAGAGAGATCCATACACTTAAACACAAGTTAATGTCTGGAAACTACAAAAATGTTTATTTGGGCCCCCTTTTTTTTGGCCCCTAATTCCTAAACAGTTGAGACCATAACCCCCAAAATCACTCCCAACCTTTCTTTAGTGGTTATAAACCTTGTGTTAAAATTTTATTGATTTCTATTTACTTATACAAAAGTTATTATCTGGAAACCATCTGTCTTTGGACGACGCTGACGACGACAACGACGACAACGTGATAGCAATATACGACCATTTTTTTTTTTTTTTGCGGTCGTATTAAAACATATATTTATTTATTAACATATATAATTGTGCATTTCTGATCATTTAACTCTTAATAAATATCTTCAGATTACTCGGGACTGCAATTTAGATATGTTATGACCCAGTATTTTTCAAGGAGAACCAAATACTGTTCATTGTATTTTTTTTTTTTTTTTTTTATTAATGTTGGTCAGCGATGTTATTCGAAATAGATTTTTACTTAAACATATACGATTTTCAATCTTATTTTAAAAGGCATGGCACAGCAATTTTAAGTACAAAATAACTATTTTGTGAATTTTAATCCTTTTAAGTATATAATTCGGACTATGCTATACATAATAAAAGTCAAATAAGTTTCGACAATTTTCCAATTTTACCCCGTGAGTGATCCATATACAGGAGAAAGAAGCCCCACAGAAACAATCAAGATCCATCGTCAAAAGTAACTTTCCAGATAACGAAAAATATTCAGATATGAAATTTTTAACCTCTTACATTGATCCTAACATGGGATATGGAAAAAAAATTGTTAGCAAAAATAACAGAAATCCCCAGACTATAGACAAGCTTTTATGTGAGAAGAATTAGAACGCCAATAACAACAACGAGAAGAATTCACAGTAAAACAAAACTAGTAGTTCTCCATTAATATAATTATATTACAATTATATATTGACATAATAACGAGTGTCGTTTTTTTTGTGCTTCTGATATGGTTACAAAAATTTTGTGCGGACCTTCAATAAAATTAAAGAAGTGCTCAGTAACAAATAGCATTCCTCTTTTATGTGTTGTTGCTATCATCTGGACCTTAACACAAATTGTAATCAGAATTAACCAATCGTGCGTAAAATATAGGTCGAGGCGACCAACTTTTTTCAAGGTCCATTGTTATCAAAGAAGTGAGATCTAAAAGATATCATTCTTCTATGACTTAATGTATCTTAACCAGAATTAATTAGGTCAAGATTACTCTTTTGTTCATGGACAATCGTTACTATCCAATAATAGTAAATCATTCTTTTTTTAATCACAGTTTGTTTCAATCTTTACCTAAATGCAAAACTTAGATGCATGATTTTTTTATTAGTTGTTAGTGGCTTTGAACTAGCTGTCTGTAACTGCGAAGGGACGACCATTTGATATTCTGGGGGGGCCAGGAGGATTTGTTTTGGATCGGTTATTTATTTTTGTAAACTAAGAGGACAGATTATCTATTTTCTGCACTATTGAAGCAAGATTTTTCATTTTCATTAAAGCAAGGGACTGATTATTTATTTTCACAACTATATTTATAATATTCGAAAACATACAATTTTTAAATTATTTGTTTATTATAAATAATACATGTATAGTCAAGTCATTATGTACCATTTAATCAGAATTAATTATTATCCTCTGCAGAAATGAATCTTCTATATTCCCCAATGCATATACATGTATTGCATACATACACAGTATTAAAGTTTGGTTGTAACTAAGGCTCTTTTAAAAGTATTGGCAAACATGTTTCGCCGAGCGGAGCGAGGCAAAATTTTTTTTGAAGGGTTTTTGAACCGCTGAAGGCCCAAGAAGCTATAGAACAAATGATGCAAAATCATGCTTTCTGAGTGTTCCCCAGACCCTTTCTTAAACTGAAAATGCAAGTTCTGTTTTAATAATTTTTTGACAATATTTTGGTCTCAAAGCAAAATCACGTTATAGATTCAGTGTAAGACTTAAGTTTCTAGGGACAACATCAAAAGACAAATATGCATGATAAAGCAAAAATGTAATTCACATAGTTAAGTCTGTGGCTGCTGTGTTTTTTTAAACTCATGATCAAGTTAATAATAAAATTACTAAATTACAAAATGAATGCAACACTAACAGAATACAGAAGGGCAATCAATGAACAAAAGACAAATAAATAAGAAACATTGATCCCGAAAAATCAGGGGCTACGTCTGAGGGAGAACAGAACTTGCTTCTTGCAAGGCACTCACGGTGAACACAATTTGATATGGAGACAAGCGTTTGGTTTTGAAATTTCCTACATGAGGCATTTGTCTCAATGTAGTTACGGCCCTGATTTAATAAAAGTGAGGTAAGTGTTCCTGAGACAATTAACCTCAAGTTAAATGAAACCAATTTTCTGACATTTCAAGTATATTTAAATAATATTTATACTTTTATTATAAAAAGATATCGGAAGTGTTTCCCGATTTTTTTTTTTTTTTTTTTTTTTTGGAAAAAGATGAATTTATGAAGAATCTGGTGCCATCTCATACTTTCGATTAGACCTGCTGAGTTATTTATTTTCAATACATTGCAAGTCAGGTAATTTATTTTCAAACTACTACAGAACAAACCATTTATTTTTGTGATTATCAAGGCTGAGTTATCTATTTTCAAAATCCTCCTGCCCCCCCTTCCCCTCCCAGAATATCTAATGGTCGTCCCCCATATAATGTTGTGACCACTGCATATTTATAATGCTGATCATCAACATAAGGCAGTCATGGCGTTCCATAGTTACGGAATAATCAAAATTATGTTCACTCATTTAATTTACTGTTATATATCTATACGATATAACAATAACAGAGTTTATATATGCTGTCCCTTTATTCTTATTTTAGACATGGACACACCAAAAACGAAACTAGTGGCTCTAAAGAGCCTGTGTCGCTCACCTATGTCTATGTGCATCTTCATCAATGGACACTCTCCAACATTTTAAACTTAAACATTATTCATGACTGAAATCTCTTTTTTGTTGAATCTGTATTGATGATCATTTATTCTGTTAGCAGTTTCTCTCTTTCTTCTATAGGTTAGTCTAAAATACAATAAAGTGTTAAAAATCGTCATTTAATGGCAATAAGTTATAGATATTTCATATCTTTTGGATAGTTTTGCGGTGTTTCGTGAATTATATCATAGCTTTTGTTGAAACCCTCGGCAAAAACCTCACGAGACGAAGTCGAGAGAGGTTGCCGAGTGGTTTCAACAAAAACTATGGTATAATTTACGATACACCGGAAAATTATCCAAAAAATATGAAATATCTGTTTTAACCTATCGCATCATTTGTTGTTAAAAATTGTATATTTCATATATTTTTGTTTGTTTACTTTAAAAATAACGTTGATAAGAATCAGTTAAATAACCCTTTTCGGGCCATACACAGAAAGCTCCGCCTACTTTCAAAAATAAGCACGGGCTTCTTAAACCGCGGGAATATCAGTTAGACTTTTTTTCGACAGCGGTGGATGCATATTTACATTGTTGGCGGAAAACGTTACAGACGGAAACATGTTGCCGAAATTAGATTTTGTGGATGTGGACGATAAGTCACAGATTTTCTGATGTTTGGAAGCTTTCTGGAATCCCAGATTTAGGGTTAGTTTTTTTTTTAAATTTTATCTAAACGTTCGAAATGTTTTATTTTTTTTAATATTCACTTCTAATAATGAGGAAATTAATTTTACAAGAATATTTCTGATAATTTGGATGAATCATTCCACGTTTTGATTTGTACCAGAAGCTGTTTACCGTCGTACATTACCGTAATTAAAAGGGATTTTAAAATGATCACGATTATAATCACATGTTGACTATAGGTAATTTACACAAAAAGTTAGGTAATTTATACAAAAAGTATAAAGCTTCATTTAGAGTAACCAGACGCTATCTAATTTTAACGGTCCAACATTATTGTTATTACTTAAGCAACCTCGTTAGGTCTAGGTGTTTAACAAATCTGATGCGATTCTATGATTTTGAAAGGGGGATCCAGCAAGCCAACATTTTGAATAATACTTTTAAAAAGTCTAATGTATTTACCATATATGAAGCTCCTTAAAAAGGGCGTGCCCCCTGTTCCACCCCCTAAAAAAACGCCTCGGCAAATTTAAACCTATACATGTAGCTGTACAATGCATGGAGCCGATGGGGATACAATCTATATATTATATACATTTCAATAACTGAAAATAAACTGGTATTTTTCCAGTAATATATATATAATCTTAACAATTTTTTTTTTTTAAAGTTTATTCGTTTGTTTGTTTTGAGAGCGAATATTTGGTTTATTTAAAAATATAGGACAACAGAGTTGGTGTACGTGGGTTCGATTCCCACCCTAGGCATTCATTTTAATCGGCTGGTGCAAAGCGGGCAGTTTAGCTTAGTGGTCCCGCACTGACTCTTGTTCTTGTGTCAAAAAATTCAAGAGGCCACGGTCAGGTCTTCCTTTCTTTCTTTTTCAAAACCATGGTATAATTGTGAAAATTATACCATAGATAGCTATGGTATAATTTTCGGTAATTGGGATTTATACTCGGGTTGCATTCCCATATGTTCCATTGTACAGATATAGGTAACTGACAAATTTCTCTACATGTTAGCTGACATATTTGCAGATCTTGGCTTGCTGGTTTATGCTTTTTAAATCTTCTATCTATCTATTTTAGTTTTCATTATAACACGCAAAACAAACAAAAAAATGGGAACAATCGTCAGTTAAGGGGGATAACTCCTATAAGACTAAGGGGGATAACTCCTATAAGACGTCAACTGACGATTTCCGGAATTAATTTGTATATCTTGTTTTGCTTTTCATTTTTGCTTTTTTAAAGTGTCTACCTATCTATTAGAGTTTTCCAGATAATAGACAAGAATGAAAAACAAAAGGTAAACATTGTCATCTAAGGGCAATAACTCATATAAAGAGTCAACTGATGATTTCCGCAATTGACAGATTTGTAGATCTTTTCTTGCTTATCATTTTTGCTTGTAAAGTGTTTACCTATCTATTAGAGTTTTCAAGATAATATGCAAAAACGAAAAACAAAAGGTAAACATTGTAAGGGCGATAACTCTTATAAGGAGTCAACAGATGATTTCCGCATTTGACAGATTTGGTTGTCATTTCTGCTTTTTTAAAGTGTCTATATCTATCTGTTGAAGTTTTCGAGATAATAGGCAAAAACGAAAAACAAAAGATATACATTGTCATGTAAGGGCGATAACTCATACATTTATAAGGAGTCAACAGATAATTTCCGCAATTAATATATTTGTAGATCTTGTCTTGCTTATGATTTTTGCTTTTTAAAGTGTCTATCTATTATATATATAGTTTTTAAGATAAAAGGTAAAAAAAGCAAATAATGGTAAAAATCGTCATTAAAGGGAAATTACTCCAATAAGGAACCGATAAGAAGAGGCGAAAGATACCAAATGGACATTCAAACTCATTAGTCGAAAATAAACTGACAACGCCATGACTTAAAAAGAAAAAGACAAACAGACAAACAACAGTATACAAAATACAACATAGAAAACTAAACACTAAGCAACACTAACCCCATGCACCAAAAACGGGGGTGATCTCATGATTATTCATGACTAAAATCTCTTTTGACGATTTCAGCCATGATATTTATTTGTAGATCTTGTCTTGCTGATTATTATTGCTACATAGAGTTTATGTCTATCTATCATAACTGTCAAGATAATAGGCAAAATTGAAAAAAATTGTAACATTCGTAATTTAGGGGCAATAACTCCAAAAGGAAATCGTCTGAGTTTTTATGTTAAAAGACAGAAAGAAGATCTCATCATTTTGAACATTTGTGGCCTTGTCAGATTTTCTCTATCTATAGAGATGTCTATCAAGATAAAAAAACTTGCATTTTACGCCTATATTAATTCTTTTTAGACTTGTCGGTCATGTTTGTTAACAGGCGGGGTCATCAGACATATTATTTAAACTATATACCCTAATGATTATTGTGGCCAAGTTTAAAGTTCGGTTAAATTTGGCCCAGTAGTTTCAGAGGAGAATCTATGAAAAAGTCAACGGACGACGGACGACAGATGACGGACAGTGATAGCAGAAGCTCAGGCTAAAAACGGAAAAAAGGGTCCATGCCACCAGCGCCAGCGTAGTTACATTAATAGAAAAGGGCACATTGACTTAAGCATATTGCAGGCATACTTTTGTAAATACGTGTTAATTTATGTATCATTGTCATTTTGCTTAGTTTCTTTTGTTACCTATTCTGACATCGGACTCGGACTTCTTTTAAACTGAGTTTTTTTTTTTTTTTACTGTGCGTATTGCTATGTGTTTCTTTATTCTACATTGGCTAGAGGTATAGGGGGAGGGTTGAGATCTCACAAAACATGTTTAACCCCGCCGCATTTGTGCGCCTGTCCTAAGTCAGGTGCCTCTTGCCTTTGTTAGTCTTGTATGTTTTTTTTTTTAATTTTAGTTCATTTATATGTTTTGGAGTTTAGTGTGACGTCCATTTTCACTGAACTAGTACACAATTTTATTTAGGGGCCAGCTTAGGGCCACCTCCGGGTGCGGGATTTTCTCGCTGCGTTGAAGACCCATTTGTGGCCTTCGGCTGTTATCTGCTCTTTGGTCGGGTTGTTGTCTCTTTGACATATTCCCCATTTCCATTCTCAATTTTTATTTCCCAGCTTTATATGGATCTCATGGGTGGGATAGAACTTCAATGCGTCTGTGGCAAGAATGAGCTGCTGGAACATCCAGTACGTACCCCACCTTTTTCATATATTTTGGATAACAAAAAAACTTAACTTATCACATATTTTTTGACGAAAAATACACATATAACTAACGTGGTCATGCTTTTCACGGAGAGATCATTAAATTTGACATATATCTGATGCATTTACAACTGTGAAAATTATCGAACTCTGATAATTGTCAGATACTTACGATTTAATCAGCAACCATATCATAAAATTCATATTAATTTCGCGACCTTAGCATATGTCATCAAATGCAAGCTTGAAAAAGTGGCATATTTCAGCGGCTCATCCTTATCACTCTTCATTGCACAGTAAGTGCCCCTCCCCCCGAGTTATAGATTCGGGGTGCAAGTTGCATTGTTTAAACTGCCGTAAGTCGTTGACCAATTATTGAAAAGTGTATGTTGCTGAAACTGGTTATCCCTTCCGGAATACTTGAATTCAACCCCCCGGACAATGGGTTTCGTGTTGCTCAATGATAGTGTATAATGGGCATGTTTGTCGGTTTGTCTTTTTATGTTTGGTTAAGGTTTTGTTTCCTCTTTTTTTAAATGCACCATGGTATTTTCTCCTCCTCCCTGTTTAATTGATTTTTTGTTTGTTTTTGTTTTCTTCGTGCTACAGAAAGATCCATATAAAAAGACCCAACTTAAATGTCCTTGTGATTTCTTCTGATTAATATCAATGAGAAGCGGGATAAAATTGCATTGTTCTCATGTCTTATTTATTTTAATGCCAGTTCTCTATCTTTCTCTCCAAATTTAAGAACCCAATCATTCGATAACCATTATTTTAAAAACTTTATTCTGTATTCGTTATTTTCAAACCAATTACAAACTTGTTACTAGTATAAAAAATGAATATAAGGAGGGAGATTTGGGGGTAACGTCAATTAGAAAGCAACCAAATAACACACAAGAGCATTTTTAAACTCTTAGTTACCTCTGAATATGATATTGCATGTGCTTATACTCAAACCACACTTAAGAAATTATATGTATTTTTGGTATTTGGGTCGATGGGCTGCTGTCTCATTGGCATATACCATCTCATCCCCTTTTATTCATACATAGTAACTCTAAGAAGGCAGAGATACCAGTATTGTATTATGTACATTCAGAGCCAATAACGACAGAACTTTATTATCTTTATAAATTAGAAGCTACAAGCTAAATAAACATTCCTTCTTTAATTCTTGTTCAGCTATTGAAAATCTGTCTTTTCATCAGAGGTCATATGGCTAGTTTTCCTCAGCTTCCTCTTCTTCATCTTCGAATTCTCCTTCCTCTTCCGCTGTTGCATCCTGGTATTGCTGGTATTCCGAAATTAGGTCATTCATATTCGATTCGGCTTCTGTAAACTCCATTTCGTCCATACCCTCACCAGTGTACCAATGCAGGAAAGCCTTACGACGGAACATAGCGGTGAATTGTTCTGAGATTCTCTTGAATAGTTCCTGGATAGCAGTGCTGTTACCAACAAATGTAGCAGACATCTTCAGACCACGTGGTGGAATATCACAGACAGCAGTTTTCACATTGTTAGGAATCCATTCAACAAAGTAGCTGCTGTTTTTATTTTGGACGTTCAACATTTGTTCGTCAACCTCCTTCATGGACATACGACCACGGAACATGCAAGCACATGTTAGATATCGACCATGCCTGGGATCACTTGCAGCCATCATGTTCTTTGCGTCGAACATTTGTTGCGTCAGTTCCGGTACAGTCAGTGCCCTATATTGTTGGCTACCACGTGATGTCAAGGGAGCAAATCCTGGCATGAAGAAGTGAAGACGTGGAAATGGAACCATGTTAACAGCAAGTTTGCGTAGATCTGCATTCAGCTGACCTGGGAATCGCAGACAGGTTGTAACACCTGACATTGTCGCTGAGACAAGGTGATTAAGATCTCCATACGTAGGGGTAGTCAGTTTCAAAGTTCTAAAGCAAATATCATACAGAGCCTCGTTATCGATGCAGAAAGTTTCATCGGCGTTTTCAACCAATTGATGAACGGATAGAGTAGCATTGTACGGTTCCACAACTACATCTGATACCTGAAATAGATAAATACCACAAATTCTTTGTACAACTACTTCACTTAGATAGCTAGTATCTTTTCTAATACAACATTAACTTTTCTGACAATAAATATCAAAAGTACTAGTGTGTGTATATTAACTGGGAGTTTTTCCATATCAATACATTAAATTATGCATGAATGGATTACATGTGATTTCAGAGACAATATGTACCAATAATTTAAAAGGAAATTTTCATCTCCCTGTGTACATTGTTTACTTGAATAATACATTACATTTTTTACATAACATCCTTGGCGACTGACTAGCCACAGGGAAGAACCGTGGTATCATCTTGTCTATTATTAGATTTGTATTGTTAAATAATATAGTTCTTTCAAAAATAGGGCGCTGCAAACGTCTATTTTGTTTTCTACTAGATTTAGGACTTGAAATTTAGATTTCGATAATTTTTTGTTGGTTGATCTTAGCTGTAATATCTTTAATCTCATAAAAGCAATAGACTATCTTAATATTTTTTAATTTGATATTTTATATTTGATAGAAATATCAAATCAAACTTATTGATGTATACCTTTGGTGATGGTACAACTGAAAATGTGTTCATTATTCTATCTGGGTATTCTTCACGGATTTTGGAGATAAGGAGTGTCCCCATGCCTGATCCGGTGCCGCCACCAAGCGAGTGTGTTAGTTGAAATCCTTGAAGACAGTCACAACCCTCGGCTTCCTTTCGGACAACATCAAGAACGGAGTCTACAAGCTCAGCGCCTTCAGTGTAATGTCCTTTAGCCCAATTGTTTCCGGCTCCACTCTGTCCGAAGACAAAGTTGTCTGGTCTAAAGATCTGACCAAATGGTCCAGACCGAACTGAATCCATCGTACCAGGCTCCAAATCGACCAGGATAGCTCGTGGAACATATTTTCCCCTAAAAAGACAAGAGGTCACGAATGAACATATTAAACAACCGAAATACAGCGTAGTTGTATATTTGATCAGATGATAAAATTTCAATGGTATTTTTAAAGGGAATATAAATTCAAACAAAATATTTTTAGTAAAAGTAAAACAAAAACAGCAAGTATGTTTGTTGTAATTTTTAGAAAATTAGTGCATATCTATAATAGGTATACATTAAAATAATGTCAGGACATAGTTTTTTTTTAAAAATATATTCATTATGAAAGATGAGGGTCTAAATGGGGCGGTGATCTTCATTTATGTAAACTTTAACTTGTAATCTATTTTTCTCTCAACTGTATTTTTGCCCATTATTCTCAATTCTATATATTTAGAATACCATTATTCTATATATATTCTCTATATTTTGCCTATTTTCTGTATATGCTATATTGTTTTTTTTTTTTTTTTGCTTCTTACATTAATTCTTTTTTATTCATTTCTGCTCGTTAGTCTCTATTATGTAAACCCATGATCCAGACCCTTATACATAGATCTATTAAAATTCATGAACGAAATAAAATTAAATTCTGGTTCCTCGTATATCTGTCAAATAAAAATAAGAGATGTATAGGTTTTAATCCTTGAACATTTCTTTGACATTGAACCAAAAAATTTACATTATTCAATATAAAAGTAAGAAGATGTGGTATGCTTGCCAATGAGAGATAACTGTCCACCAAAGATCAAATGACTTAATATTAAGCCATTATAGGTCACCGTATTGCCTTCAACAATGAGCAAAACCCATACAAACCCAAAACCCATATCCATACTGGTTTTAATAATCTAATGATCCTTCTTTTCCAGTTCACTAACCTGTAGCTTCATTGTAGTAGACATTAATTCTTTCTAACTGTAAATCTGAATCTCCATGGTATGTTCCTGTGGGGTCGATACCGTGCTCATCTGAGATAACCTCCCAGAACTATAATAAATAGTTTTAAATGATTTATCTATATTTTACCAGTAACAGTCAGACATATTTAAAACAATTAATTCTTTTCTGCGGTATACTTTTTTAAATTCCCGCAAGAGTTACGTTTGCAGTAAACCATTCAAACGAGTTGAATTATAGCAATATCTAATGTACGAGTTTGTACACTGATCACAGCCAATGTTTAAAGAGCAGACTTTTTCAATTCAACGATGAGTGGAAATCTAAGACGGACACATATATATGACATATATAACAACTGTTTCTGTGGCTTATTTTTCGCATTTTTGGGGGTGGGTGGGGTGAAGGGATTATCAGTTTAAATATTTAATACGAATGACTAAATTTATTTTGTCAAAAAGATATTTTGTAAAACTAATGTGAAAAAAATGCATTTCACAATAATAAAAATATGTAAAAACCGGAGAAAGAAAATTGTTTGTACGATCATACATATTGTATTATATGTCTCTGGATCATAGAAATAAATCCTACCTTTGCACCGATCTGATTTCCACACTGACCAGCCTGGAGATGTACAATTTCCCTCATATTTCAACAGAAGATTGCAAGCAGTGAAGAATCTAACAACGCGGGCTGTTTTATATGAAGATTCCGGTGTGTAGCAACAAAGATTGCCCTATTGTCTTACAGTAGGTAGCTAACGTAAGCTGTTTTGAAAGTATGTACTTGAAGGAAATAAATTTAGTATGTTTCGTATGTAATAATGTAAGCATGGACAGCAATTTACTTCCATGAATATTAATGCTGCTTAGTATATAAATACCGATATAATCTTTAGCCCGGAGATGAATAGGCGGCATCCGGGGATACGGTATCTCCCAATCCAGCACGCGAGTTAATGGCAAAATGTAAATATTTTATCGTTGAATAAAATGAGAAGTACAGATTAATTCTATTTATAGTTAGAATATAATGGAAGATTTTGCAGGTCCTATGGGTTTATTTAATGTTTTTATATCTTACAATTATTATGAAAAAAAAAAGATGCGAGCTATACGTACATTAATTTGTCACCCCTATACGACACAAGTAACCAACATATGTTAAGAGGCCAACGTCAGTCTGTATAGTATATCTAAGCAGAACCTCATACGTTGTCGGGTTGGAGAGTTGTTCTGTCCGTCCTACACGCTATCTGTAAGTAAAATAACTGCACTAATTAATATTTTTTAGGTACATGAAAATAAAAATAAGGAGACGCGGTATGATAACTGCCAACTGAATCAGACAACCATCTACTAGAGACCACTAAAGTGAGGATATAAGCAACTGCTATAGGTCACCGTGCGGCCTGACACAATGAGAAAAACCCCTATACCGTATATGGTATACACTACTATTTCAGGTTAGGTGAAGGTTGGCGCCTGTTAAAACCTGCTGCATTTTCTTGCACCTGTCCTAAGTCAGGAACCTATTGTTCAGTGGTTGTCGTTTGTTGATGTGGTTCGTACGTGTTTCTCGTTTCTCGTTTTTTTATATAGATTAGACCGTTGTTTTTCCTGTTTGAATTGTTTTACACTAGTCATTTTGGGGCCCTTTATAGCTTGCTGTTCGGTGTGAGCCAAGGTTTCGTGTTGAAGGCCGTACTTTGACTTATAATTTTTACTTTTTACATTGTGACTTGGATGGAGAGTTGTCTCATTGGCACTCATACCACATTCTTATTTCGGCTATATAAGCTATAAGAGGATATTATTATCATTTTTTTGCGTTATTTCATTTTAACGTGAATTATATCCAAAAATGCACATTCATCTTCTGTCGGAAGCATGGTTTAAAAAAATTGTTTGATTTATTTTAAGTCTTTTGAAAAGAATAAATTAGTTCAGGAGGTTAGTAAAAAAATATGTTGCTTCATTTAAAATTCGTTTAAATAAATAAAACATAGATCTCTTTTTATTCCTATATGTTATTGATGGTAACTATTTTTTCTATATCTTAAGTTGAAAATGTGTTTGTCCCAAGGACATCCCCCCTTTTTTCACTCTTCCCCAAATACACGCACCCACATAAGAGATAAAAGATTCACATCAGACCATTGAAAATACGATTGGGCAAAGGGGAATAATCCAAAGTTTTCATACGATTTTTCTAGACTGATGTAACATGTTTTGTTTATATATGCATGCACTTAAATCAATGGTCCTTTAATTGGTTCCACAATAAAGAATATTTGGAAGGCGTAAATATATGGAGTGATAAAAAAAAGAGAAATTATTAGAAATCTTTATCTTTTTTTCCCAGCAGCAGTTTGCGTCGGTGTTTTTTCTTCTTCTAAGCATTGAATCAGAAGCAGAATTGGGAGGGCACATGGGGCCGGGTCCTCCCTTATTGTACTACATATACATGTATGGTTAATGTGTAAAATTTTACATGTCCCACTCCAAACGTTGTGTAGTTTGGGTCCACTTTTTCAAAATCCTGGATCCGCATCTGGAATCATACATGCATGTACATGCGCGTACCATGATAGAGAAGATTACATCAACGATATTTTGAAATACAGTAAATATCCTATAGGAAATGGACATAAACATTATTGCATTTTTTCACTTATCTCATAAACCATCTAAATGCAATCATGTTTTCAGTCCATTAAAGGGGTTCTAAAAATCCTATGTCAGATGTGTAGCCGATTTTGTATCCAAACGTATTCTTAATTATTAAAAGAACTTTGACAATTTATAGCAAGATTTTTCAACTTATGTTTGTCAATTTAAAAAAAAAGTTGTCCAATAGGTATCTATAGCAAATATGTAAGTCATTATCCAAACTTAACAGAGGACTGTATACTTTATGATCACAACACACGAAATACAAAGAAGGGGCGGAATGAACCTTTTTCGGTACATCGGGATTGGGCCTTCAAGTTGTTTTTGCTAGAATTGAATTATTCTAAATTTTTACTTATCGGGACACGGAAATCGGTAAGTAATGATTAATTTATCGGGATCCGGGAAAGAATTTTATTATTTTTTTGCAGTGCATTCGGGATTCAGCATTAATTTTATTTATTTTCCGGGACTTCGGGATGACACCCCTTCTTACCCCCTTTTCCACAAATGGCTGTCATGTTTAATCAAGATGTCATATATGTAAACCACAATAGTGTGTTGATCTAAGTGTGATGATCTGGGTAAGAACACTGTAAAAAAAATAAATTAAACCTGGAATAATGGTAAAAAAACATAGGGAAAAAGTCACAGGAAAAAAGTCACAATATTTGATGGAATCAAATTATTTATAAGAAGTATGTTGGAACTTGAATGCACATGAAGAAGTCACTGTGTACATGCATGATACATGTAGTATACTGACGTCAATATATTCAAGGACTAGCATGCTGAACCTTTTGGGCTAGACAGCTTTATATATATTTTTTATTTTGTTTATTATAAAAGCTTAAGAAAAGAAAATATTTACTTAAGAAAGTTATATATTACATGATTTTATTGAATGTTATTTGTTTTGATCGCAAATTATGTCATTGTTATGTCAAATGTTTATGCCCTTCTGGGCCTTCAATTTGAATAAAATCATCTTCTTATATTACGTCCAAGAAAAAGATCAAATACAATAGAAGGTTTATTAAAGATATTTGTAGAACAGAAAAAAATAAAGTGTGTTTGTGTGTGTAAAGGGGGAGGCATGAACCACTGTTCTTGTCTCATCGATTATCAATTACTATCAGTCCAGAGGGTATCGTCAGTAGTACATGGCTTATAACAATCCTTTCTCAAATAGTCCGTTTAAATTTTTTTGAAATTATAAAAAAAAAACTAAGTTTCAACTCCCTCAGCCAAAGTTAAGCTCAGAAAGATTCGGCTATTTTTTTTTATGTCCTTTTTGGTTAAATAGCTCTTCAACTGTTTCGTTTCTTATACCGTGATCCTTCAAGTTGGCTAACAAATATTTGGCTTTGAGCGTTCCTGATAAAGATAAATCCAGAAAAGCGCTTCGGACGCATGAAATTTATAACGTGTTGTTTTCACTTTTTATTCTTTAAAGAGAGTGTATAGGTACACGTTTTTTTTTTAATTTTTGTTTTTTTTTGGGGGCTGGTTTTATGTGTGGAGGTCAATACAACTTGAGATTTTAGGATTAGATGTGCACCTTGGATTTAAAAATATTCTCAGTTCCTACTGAAGATTTGTGAAAATCCCAATACATATATTTCATAGCGGGGAGGGGGTTACAAGGAGCTCTTTTCACAAAAAAATTTAAGAGTAAAAATACTCGTAAGTCATACACATTTCAGTTTAACTTGCGATCAATTTTTATCGTAAGATTTTTTGTGAAAAGAGTCGCTGCAGGTGCGGATCCAGGATTTTGAAAAAGGTCCCCAAACTAGGCAACGTTAGGAGTGGAAGAAGTAAAAGTCTATACATTTCGCTGTGTTTAAGACCAATTGGTGGCCTTGGGCTGTTTTTATGCTCTCAAGTTTGGTCGGCCGGGTTGTTGTCTCTTTGACACATTCCCCATTTCCATTCTCGATTTTATCAACCATATGTAGCTCCATACGGGAGTAGGGCCCTGGGTCAGCTTCCTCTATATCCGACTCTGACAACCACCGAGTCCGCACCAGTGTACTCAATGATACTCAAGACTCTAAAGGAGGGATGGTAAAGGATTATTTTTAAAATTGTGTCAATAAAAAGTTCCAGCAAATCCACATGCCATGAAATTGACGAGGTTAATTCATATTAATTAAATAAACTATTGATAAAAGAAGCAGTATACCGTGTAAATGTACAGGCCGTCTTATCAGAGGAAAATTTATGGATTTTTATGACCCGTTCATAATTTGATAATTATAGAATTATATAACCTCCCCGTTGATTATTTGTCATGTGAAGAAAGTGACCCATTATACATAGCAGCGGCACGTCTGTGTATACCTTCAGATACGATATAATAGGAAGAGGCCCTTCCCCTATAGTGTTTATATAGGCAGTCGAATCACTATAATCTTATCCTCAGTCTAATCCTTAGCAATCTCAGAGATGTCTCTGGCAATCTCAACATATCTCATTAATTCATTACTTATGCATTCATCTCGTGTCCCTTATTAAAATACACAGGACAAAATGATCATTGATAATCAATAACCCCATTGTGCAAACAAAATGATGCAGAACACACTAAAGAATATCTAAATTATAGATTTTAAAATAGAAGTGTGTCATGTAACTGCGTATGAAAACGGGTGACGCGGCACCGATTTACTGATATAAATACGTTGACATAATCAAATCCATAGCAACGCTGTTTAACCGAAGTCTGATACAAGTTTCACTAACGATCTGAGAAAAATTTGAAAATGAGGGAAATCGTACATATGCAAGCTGGTCAGTGTGGAAACCAAATTGGAGCTAAGGTCAGTACACAGTTCTATATTATATCGGTTTAAAGTAAATTGAATAGGTTGGTTTAAACTTTTTGTTTCCTTATCGGCTTATGATTCATTCATTCAATGGCCGATTGCGGCGGGATTGATTTCTAAATAAATTATATCAAACCAGAAGTAAATTTGATTGTATTAAAAGTCATCCCAATGAAATTCTTTCTTCAAATAAAATTTTAATGATCTTCAATTAAAAGAAAGGACTTACATTTTCAATATGAAGCGGTACAAAAATTGTGAAAAAGGGCGGTCAAATTATGACATCAAATTCTAGACAAAATATGGCAACCAGCAATCAGCAGAATTATTAATAAATTGATACCAAATGACATTCAGTACAAATTTTATATGATAAACATGACTTATTTATATCGATTCTGAAAACAAAACAAGTATTTAAGGATATTAAATTTGAAAAAAACAATGGTGAAACCACGTGGCTTGAATAAGTGCAACGGGGGGACAACTCAAGTCTATCTACTTTATTTTGACAGAAACAAATTTATGGCATAATATTTGGTGCCCCCCAGTTGGGCTTAAAAAATGCCTAGGAGGTGGTTTTAAGGTCGACACCGTTAAATTTAGCATATTTTATTAATGTTCCCATGAAGAAAATATTCACTTAAAAGAATTTGGCCACTCCCAACCTTTCAGTAATCTCCCACATACAGTAATGCACCCTTTTGCATGTTTGAAGGTGTCATAAGGACAATCAGAAGTCCATTACATGGGGAAGTGTGTAAGCTGTTCTATACAGTTGCATGATCATTTTGGATCCTTTGGAGATGGACAATTTTTGTGTTGTGTCAATTTATTGTCAGTATTGACCTGACGTGTCAACTAAAAGTTGTTTTTTTGTGAGTGTCAACTTGTCAAAGGTAGATCTAGATACTTTATTTTCATTGGATAATTTGGATGTTATCACTCGAAAGTATTTTTGTTAATTTTTATCGAAAGTTGTCACCGAACAGTCAGGGGTACTACTTAAACAAGTGATTTCAGAATCACTTCTTAAAGTGATTTTGGCTGTGAAATATTAAAAATTTTCAAAAAAAAATAGAGACCTTTTAAAATCACTGAAACAAGTAATTTGAGAAGTTAAAATGTAATCACTCCAATAAGTGTTTATAACATTTTCATGATATTTTTCTCACAAGGTTGATTTTTTTATTGGTAAAAAGACCAGAATTCCATTGAAAAAACAACCCTGTACATGCAGAAATTGTCTTTTGCTTGATAAGCCTGTCAGTTTTTACAGTTTATCTAAAATATGCAAAAACTGGAATAGTTTGTAAATCAGGACAAAACCTTGAAGTAGATCATTCTAACTCTAAAGAAAACCAATCAGGTTACCTAATATTGTTGACCTTTTCTGATAGTAAGAGTAGTTAATGAATATTTGATTTCAGAAAAATTCCCAAGGGTACTTTTAAAAGCTTTAGCACAGTAAGTTGTGAAATTAATATACAAAGAAAAAGGGATAATTGATCTATGTAGGAAAATTATAGAGAAGTTTGTCAAAATATGAAAAATCAATGAAATTAGCATTTGAAGATCAAAGGAAACACCAAAATTACTTTAAAAGGTGATTACTGAATTTATCAAATCACTGAAATAGGTGATTATGAAATCACTTGTTTAAGTAGTACCCCTGACTGCTGAAGTGAACTGAAACTGTAATTTTTTTCCAAATTTAATTGGTTGAAATAATAGAAATACATAGCAAAATTCTAGACAAAAATTGAAAATATACTTGAGTGCTTTGATATCATCAGAAAATGTAGTCCTAGGCTTATATTGACATCTTAAAAGGCTATTTTAATTTTTTGCTGTGATGCCTTCCAGTCATTCCGAGACATCGTAATTATTTGGACTAAAGAACATAAGAATCAAACACAACAAAAATATAACCAATTAAAAAAAAGCCTGTGGCAATTCTGTTTCAAAAATATTGTACCAAGTTGATTAAAATCCAGCTACTAATGACATCACAATAATTATTTGAAAGAAAAAAAAAGTTTTATTTGAAGAACATGTATATAACAAAAGCTTGTAGGTAAAGAATTCTTGTAAATTGAGTAATAGTCTACATGTGTTATATATTAAAACAAACACATTTATTAATGTTAATAAATTAAATGGCCTAAGGTTCTCAACTTCGTTATGACAACCGTAAAATACAGTTGTTAAATAACTGACCTTGTCAGATAAAGTGAAATTTAAATGCTTTTCTTGCTTGAAAAGACTTTCATTGATCATAAATGATGAACTCATTCAGTAGTTGTACTGGATTATCAATGTGTATACATGTTGCTATGCAATACACATCAATCAAAACAAAATACCAGTTTGTAATTAAATTTTCTTTTGTAAATTGAGAGACTTAGTTAAAGGATAAATGAAAGTCATACATACATTTTTGTACATGTATGTATAAGGACTGCTAAAATTTAAATTACTTATATGAAACAAACATCTTAGATTAGTAGTAAACCTCTCAGTCAAGTTAATCAAGGAGACTAACACATCATTTTACAGTATATTGATTTATAAAACTATTTATAGAACTTTGTTAATATAATTATTAAATAGAACACTGTCTCAACATGTGTATTCATTGTGTATTTTGTTTCTATTATGCTTATTTAATTTCTTGTCACAAAATTGATCCAGTGTACCTACATGTGGCAATTAAATGAAAATTTAATAATTAAATTCTATGAATATGATTATTGATTATTGATTACATGTATATATTATTTGTAAATTTTTAGTAGAACATAAGCCCTTCCTTAGAAAAAATGTATACATGTTCCAGATCAGGAAAAAAACCCAGCATATTTCCTTTAAGCATTTGTTTGGTTGGAAATCATTTTAAAAAGACTTGTGCCAATTAAAATTCCCCGTTAAACTACAAATAAGGGAACAGTTGTATAAGCGGGGACTAACTTTTTATTTTATAGATCTTTGGTAAAAATAAAATATAAAGGGTCCTTTTTTAAACTTGGCTTTGGGGAATGCATTTTAGTCATAATAGTATTTTATTACATGGTGCTGCAGAAATGGTTAAATGCATGTTTGCCATTGACCTTGTGGGGAAACAAAATTTCTCACCAAACAAAAATACTACTCCTCTTCTCCATGTATGTACCTGCTTTCTGGAAAAGATCCAATAGTTTGGCTCTTCTCCATGTATTACCTTACCTTGGCTTCCATAATGATTCAATGCTACAGTCAGCTTTACTACTTCCAGTTTTGGGAAGTTATCTCAGATGAACACGGTATTGACCCCACAGGAACCTACCATGGAGATTCAGATTTACAGTTAGAAAGAATTAACGTCTACTACAATGAAGCTACCGGTAAATTTTTGTCAATGAAGCTTTGACATGCAAACACATGTTAAAGTTGTCCCATAATTCATATGTGCCTTAAACCAAATGTGACGTACATTGTAATCATTAATTTCAATGGCGACACATGAATAAAAATATGTTATGGGATATACATCAATGAGGCAGCAACTCAACCACACAAATAAACAAAAGACATCTAGATAGCAACATACATGTACCGTCTTCAACAATAGACAGATGTCTCTTCAATATGTCAAGTGAAGTCTAAAAGAAATTGGGATAAAATTAAACAGTTACTATTGCAGTACTTCTATCAACTGCAAATTCTAAAAAAAAAAAAGAAAGATTATTAAAAAAAAGAACTTTTATCTGATGGTTGCACAAATGCATCAAGAGCAGGATTACAAAACTGATATATAATGTACATTGTATATAAAAAATGTATGTTTTCCCTGAAGACTGATGTAAAAGCTTTAGCATAAAAATAATTGAAGATATACATGTATGATATTTAAAGCCATGGACCTTCCACTTCTGTCATGTCTGTGAATAATTCTTTCTCAAAACAAAGCACTAGATGGGTCTTTGATAATAAGTCAACAAAGTCCTTGACCATTCAACTCTGAAATTTATTTTAAACCCCTGAATTACATGTAGGAGAACAAACTGTTCATAGATATTTGGAGAAGTACCAAAATTTCCCTTTCTAAATGATTGTACATGTACCTACATGTAAATTCTCCATATTTTTTATACTGAAATCATGAAAATGGAACCCTTTTCTAGCTTGCTTCAATTGACGTCAATGGTGAGAAGCTGGAATACCTTGAAAAATTTTAGTGTAAGGCCCCAAAAAATACCTGTGTTTTCACTAACCCTACATGTACATTTTGTACCTACATGTACCCTAAGTTTTAATGCCTAACATCAAATTTTTTTGTCATTTTTTTAACAAGAACTTCTTAATGATTTAAAGTCAACTTTTTCCTAAGTTGAAACTAGTCAAGAATTTTTGTGAAAAATATGTTTTTTGCCTACCTACCAACCCTTTTTTTTTCGGCATGTAAGTGTTAACACGTACGGGTTTAATTATTTCAGTTTTAAGTGACTTTATATAACAAATATTATACAATTTGTTATCAGTCACATGTCATCAACCCTCTGGAAACCAACCCCCCTTCCCCTTCTTTTTCAGGTTGAACTCATAGTGCCTCCAATTTTTTAATTTCTCAATCCACAACTCCGGATTCAAATCAATTTGATGTCGGTACATGGACCATCATGACTAGGTTGGTTCTCTCCCTTGCAACGTACAGGTATCTGAGACTAACAGATAAAGGACAGGGAACCAGTCTACATCGTGACCATCAACTTATCATAACCATCATTGATTATAAAGGTAAAAAATGATAACAAGAAACATATTTAGATTGTTATTCAATGATTGAATATGAACCAGGAACTCCATATACACTGTTTTTCAGGAGGGTCATACATGTACTTCCCTCTCTCTACAAGTCAATGTTACTACCATTTTGAAGTTTAGTAAACCATTAGAACATTGTACATATGATGTACCTGGGGGAAGAAAGCTTTTTTTTTCAGAGAATTTTGGGGTTGTATGATAAATCCTCCAAAAGGTCTTTAAAAAGCAGGCTAACAAATTATGAACAAAAACTAACTTAACATTACTCTTTTACAGGTGGAAAATATGTACCACGTGCTGTGTTGGTCGATTTGGAACCTGGAACCATGGACTCTGTCAGATCTGGACCATTTGGCCAAATCTTTAGACCAGACAACTTTGTTTTCGGACAGAGTGGTGCAGGAAACAACTGGGCCAAGGGACATTACACAGAGGGTGCTGAACTTGTAGACTCCGTTCTCGATGTTGTCAGGAAAGAGGCTGAAAGCTGTGATTGTCTTCAAGGTTTCCAACTTACACACTCACTTGGAGGCGGAACCGGATCAGGCATGGGAACACTCCTCATCTCCAAAATCCGTGAAGAATACCCAGACAGAATCATGCTCACATTCTCAGTTGTACCATCACCAAAAGTTAGTATTCTTACAAACAAAAGATTTTTTCGTATCATTTCAGCACTTGACACAAATTGTCATCAATCTATACATAGTAAGAAAGTTAACACAAATAAACTGAATGATTATTTTATGTGTTATACAATCCATGGCAATTGTTCTGTATCAGCCATCCATGATGATATCAAAATCAAGTCACGAATGCAATTGCTCAATATTAAATTCTAATCTGTATAATGTCATGTCATGTGAAAAACATCTATTATAAAGGTATATAATGAAACTCTTTCAATATCACAATATCAAATCCCAACCAAAATAACTACTAGCAGAGGTCACAGGTTGATACAGGTATGAAATTGAAAAAAAGTCATATATTTCATTTATAAATTTTGACTTGGATGGAGAGTTGTCTCATTGGCACTCATACCACATCTTCTTATATCTATATAATTATGCAATTCTCAAATTTTAATGCTTTTTTCACATTTCCCGATCAGTGTGAAAAATATTTCTCATATCTAGAGAAAACTTTCTCGGCAAATGATTGGTCGAAATTTTCTTGGTTTCTTCTGAAATTCCTATTTTGACTTCATGAAAAAAGGTGACTATGCCTGATGACTTCACATATAATAATTATAAAGAACACAACTCTGCAAATCTTTGAAAAGGAAGGATAAACTGTTTTAAGATATCGTCTTAAAATCATAAGAGAAACACATTCCACCGCTATAACTCGTGTATTACGATATTTCTCCACTCTCAACAGTTAAATTTTAATAACATGTATTTAAAAAGCTGGTCAAGTCTCACTCTTTAAATATTAAAATTTAACTGTCTCGAGTGGAGAAATATCATAACACACTTGATGCACATTACTGTTTCAACAAGCAGCAGATAGTTCTTGAGAAAAAAAATTGCATTATCCCTAGTTTATAAACACAAACTGACAAATGTTATATTTTTAAGATATTTAGTTGTGATCATTCAAAAAATATAATCAAATGATTTGATAAGAAACCTATATCTTTGCAAATACATTTTTTATATAACTTTAAGCTTTGGAACAAATGTAGATATTTGAATCTGAATCTGAATTCAAGATGGATAACATGCTGTTTACAGTTAATTTTTGAAAGTTGAAAAAAGATTATATCAGCAGCACAATTGCAAATAATAAAATTAAACTGACAATTTTATATCATTTCAGGTATCAGACACAGTCGTTGAACCATACAATGCCACACTCTCTGTACATCAACTGGTAGAAAACACAGATGAAACATACTGTATCGACAATGAGGCTCTATACGATATCTGTTTCAGAACCCTCAAACTGACCACACCAACATATGGGGATCTTAACCACCTTGTCTCCGCAACAATGTCTGGCGTAACAACATGTCTCCGATTTCCAGGTCAGTTAAATGCTGATCTCCGTAAATTAGCTGTAAACATGGTTCCATTCCCACGTCTTCATTTCTTCATCCCAGGGTTTGCTCCATTGACATCACGTGGTAGCCAGCAGTACAGAGCTCTAACTGTTCCAGAACTGACACAACAGATGTTTGATGCCAAGAACATGATGGCAGCTTGTGATCCCCGTCACGGCAGATACCTCACAGTTGCTTGTATGTTCCGTGGTCGTATGTCCATGAAGGAGGTTGATGAACAAATGTTGAACGTTCAGAACAAGAACAGCAGCTACTTCGTTGAATGGATCCCCAACAACGTCAAGACAGCCGTCTGTGACATTCCACCACGTGGTCTCAAGATGTCTGCCACATTTATTGGTAACAGCACTGCCATCCAGGAACTTTTCAAGCGTGTATCGGAACAATTCACCGCTATGTTCCGTCGTAAGGCTTTCTTGCATTGGTACACTGGTGAGGGTATGGACGAGATGGAATTCACAGAAGCAGAATCAAACATGAACGATTTGGTATCAGAATATCAACAATACCAGGACGCAACAGCAGAAGAGGAAGGAGAATTCGAAGAAGAGGAAGGAGAAGGAGAAGAAGCCTAAATAAACATTAGAAAACAAAATTTTAACTCTACTTAAAGTGCCATGTCTAAAAGTTAAGATCAGAAAGAGACATCTGAAAACAAGCAAAGTTCTTCATGTAGTTTTAAATATTAATTAAAGTAATAATTGCATTATTTTTATCAAAACTCCTTTGTTTGTTGGATATATTCTATGAAGTTTTATTCAATTACAGCTTTTAACTAATTCTGTAATTTCGTTTTAATTGAAGTAAGACTTTTATTTATTGAAATTTTTTTACAGTTACTTGCTTCTATTAATAAAGGTAAAAAGATGATCATAGACCATGATATGAAATTTTGGGCCGAGTCTAAATTTGAGCGGAAAGTGTCTATGTTGCTTATATAAATCTTTCGTATCATGGCATGTTGAACCCGTCGATGGAAATTTTTAGTCTTTTTTTTCCCTGTGATGGGTTATCCCAAAACTTAATAGACTATTTTCATATTACCGACTTTTGACTCAGGATTATATAATTTTTCAACAGGTTACCTTTTCTGTGGTAGGACATCCTAGTACTCAATCAAGTAAGATCAACCGAAATAAGTAAAAATGAAACATATAATCGGTGACATTTTTTCCGATGGTTTTGTCGTGCAAAGAAAATATAAAGCAATTAATTTTCCCCCAAAATTGTACCGATTGAAAGCTTAATTTTACTTCTTTACGTTGCTCTTACTTGACTTGGTACCAGGTTGTCCTACTACAGAGTAGGTAACCTGTTGAAAAAATATAATATTCGGAGTCAAAGTCAGTAATAAGAAAATAGTCTATTGATTGTATTAATATTACACTAACATAATTGTTCCATTTCAACATCCATGTACATTGCACCCAGAGAAAGCATTATAAAAAATGTGGTATCCACTTGCAGAAGTTGATTTGTATTTCACTTTCATTTACATTTTTGTGGAACATTTTTTTAGGAAGTGAAACAGCTATCCTATATTCTGTCATCGGCGGCTTCAGTATTTAGTTTTGGTCTAGTCAAACCTTTATGGAATATTATGAAATTGGACAGAAGTTTTTTTTATGATCAAAAGACAATATATATATCCTTGATTAAATTTAGAAACTTTTTTTTTCATTTTTGTCGAGCCTTCGACTTTAGTCAAAAAAGCGAGACATAGCGATCCTACATTCCGTCGTCGTCGTTGGCGGCGTCCACAAATATTCACTCTGTGGTTAAAGTTTTTAAAATTTTAATTACTTTCTTAAACTATCCTGGATTTGTACCAAACTTGGACAGAAGCTTGTTTATGATCATAAGATAGTATCCAGAAGTAAATTTTGTAAAATAAAATTCCTGTTTTTCCGTATTTTACTTGTAAATGGACTTAGTGACATATTGATAGGTTATGGAACTCCTTTTGAGATATTTATTTTTTTAAATTGCGGGAAAGGCTGACTCTAACTTTAACCTTATATTTAGCATTAGCACTATTTGGGTCTCAAGTCATAAGAAAAAACATCCTTAGATTGGGTTGTTGAGTCTTTTTTGTCTCCTGTAATTAAAGTATCAGCTTGCGAGACGAGGATTACAGTCTGGTGGCAACAGTGACACTAAAACTATTGTATAAATCTTGATATTTTAGAAGGAAGTAGACTTGGCTGCATTACGAAGTTTCTGTCTGTCATATGTCCATTTTCGACCTCGATTTTAGGTTTAGTGACTGACTGGAAAAAAAACCTAGTTTTTCGTCATGTGAAAACTAATATTTGGTATTTGGATCCTTGCAGGGTCTACATGTATGTCAGACAGGTTCACCTGACCTCAACCTCATTTCACGGATTACTGATCAAGGTTATGTTTTTGTGGTAAAGTCGTTGGTGGCGTCCACAAATATTCACTCTGGTTAAAGTTTTGAAATTTTAATAACTTTCTTAAACTATCCTGGATTTGTACCAAACTTGGACAGAAGCTTATTTATGATCATAAGATAGTAAGTATCCAGAAGTAAATTTTGTAAAAAAAAAAATCCTGTTTTTCCGTTTTTTACTTGTAAATGGACTTAAGTTTTTCTGCCAGGGAACATAACATTCACTCTGTGGTTAAAGTTTTTAAAATTTTAATTACTTTCTTAAACTATCCTGGATTTGTACCAAACTTGGACAGAAGCTTGTTTATGATCAAAAGCTAGTATCTAGAAGGAAATTTTGTTAAAATTTTGTACCTGTTTATCCGTATTTTACTTATAAATGGACTTAGTTTTTCTTCCAGTTAACTTTAACTGCATGTTTTTAAAACATTTATTAGATTCATAAACTATCCTGGATTTATACCAAATTTTGACAGAAGCTTCTTAAATCAAAAGATAGTATCTAAAGGAATATTTTTATTGATTTTTTTTCCTCATTTTTGTTGAGCCTGCGATTAACAGCAAAAGTAGGGGAGACACTGTGTTCCCCGGAACCCTTACGAATTTTTCCATATTTTACTGATATAAAAAGGACAAGTTTGTTCACATTTAACTTGAATATACAGTCTAATGTTGGCATTATCAAACCTTCATGGAATGTTATGAAACTTGGACACAAGCTTTATTATCATGATTATGACACAAAGACAGTATTCACACAAATTGTGAACATTTATTTTGCCATATTTTACTGATAAATTGACAGCTTTTTGTAGTTAAAATTTAGTTAAAGTTGGGTTAAATATTTTTAGAAATGAATAACTTTGTCAAACCTTGAGGATGTAGTTAGGTGAAATTAAAAAAAATCTAGAATTTAAAATTGATACTATAAGTCAGAAGATCATTAGTTAAGGAACAAAATAAGCTAAACATATTGATAGGTTATGGAACTTCTTTTTGAGATATTTAATTTTTTTTAAATTGCGGGGAAAGGCTGACTCTAACCTTATATTTAGCATTATCACTATTTGGGTCTCAAATCGTAAGAAAAAACATCCTTTTACAAAAACGATTCCTTAGATTGGGCTGTTGAGTCTTTTTTGTCTCCTGTAATTAAAGTATCAGCTTGCGAGACGAGGATTACAGTCTGGTGGCAACAGTGACACTAAAACTATTGTATAAATCTTGATATTTTAGAAGGAAGTAGACTTGGCTGCATTACAAAGTTTCTGTCTGTCATATGTCCATTTTCGACCTCGAATTTAGGTTTAGTGACTGACTGGAAAAAAAACCTAGTTTTTATACGACCGCAAAAAAATTTTGTGGTCGTATATTGGTATGACGTTGGTGTCGTCGTCGTCCGAAGACACATTGGTTTTCGCACTCTTAACTTTAGTTTAAGTGAATGGATCTCTATGAAATTTTACCATAAGGTTCAATATCACAAAAGGAAGGTTGGGATTGATTTTGGGGGTTATGGTACCACCAGTTAAGGAATTAGGGGCCAAAAATAAGCATTTTTGTAACTTCCAGACATAACTTGTGTGTTAGTGTATGGATCTCTCTGACTTTGTACCACAAGGTTCCATATCACAAAGGGAATGCTGGGATTGATTTTTGGGGTAATTGCCTCAAAATTTTAGGAATTAGGGCCAAAAAGGGCAAAAACAAGCATTTTTCTAGTTTCATGACAATAACTTGTAAGTATATGGATCTTTCTGAAATTGTACTACAAGGTTCCATATCACAAAGGGAAAGCTGGAATTGAGTTTGGGGGTAATTGCCTGAAACCTGTAGGAATTAGGGGCCAAAAATAAGCATTTTCTAGTTTCAGACAATAACTTGTGTTCAAGTGTAGGGATCTCTCTGAAATTGTACTACCTCAAAGGGAAGGCTGGGATTGAGTTTAGGGTGATGAATCATAAGGGGTTCAAAAATTTGGGGGGATTTTTTTCCTTTTTCCTTTTTTTTTCTTTAAAATTTTCCATTTTAAGTTGGTTATTTCTGATTTATATTTAAAAGCAAATAATAATGATATGGCAGGAGATACACACCAAACAGGATGTGTAAATTATTATATAATAAGTATTGTGCAATAGCAAGAAATTTTCAATTGCACAGTATTGCATAATAGCAAGAAATCTTCAATTGCACAGTATTGCGCAATAGCAAGAAATATCCAATAGCACAATATTGTGCAATAGCAAGAAATTGTCAATTATACAGTATTAGCAATAGCAAGAAATATTCAATTGCACAGTATTGCGCAATTGCAAGAAATATTCAATTGTACAGTATTGTGCAAAAGAAGATACTTTGTATAAATTGCTTATTTCTTGACCAATTTCAATGGGGTTTTATTCTTGAACTCTTGAGGTTCTTTAATATGCTGAATCTAACCGTGTATTAAGTTTTTGGATTTTGGGCCCTGTTTTAAATTGGTCCACATTGAGGTCCAAAGGGTCCAAAATTAAACTTTGTTTGATTTTAACAAAATTGAATTCTTAGGGTTCTTTGATATGCTGAATCTAAACATGTATTTAGATTTTGATTATGGGTCCAGTTTTCAAGTTGGTCCAAATCGGGTCCAAATTAAACTTTGTTTGATTTCAACAAAATTGAATATATGGGGTTCTTTGATATGCTGAATCTAACCATGTATTTAGATTTTTGATTTTTGGGCCCGTTATCAACTTTGTCCACATTGAGGTCAAAAGGGTCCAAAATTAAACTTTGTTTGATTTCATCAAAATTGAATTTTTGGGGTTCTTTGATGTGCCGAATCTAACTGTATTTAGATTCTTAATTTTGGTCCCGTTTTCAAATTGGTCTACATTAAGGTCCAAAGGGTCCAAAATTAAACTTAGTTTGAGTTTAACAAAAATTGAATTCTTGGGGTTCTTTGATATGCTGAATCTAAACATGTATTTAGATTTTTGATAATGGGCCCAGTTTTCAAGTTGGTCCAAATTGGGGTCCAAAATTAAACTTTGTTTGATTTCAACAAAAATTGAATATATGGGGTTCTTTGATATGCTGAATCTAACCATGTATTTTGATTTTTGGGCCCCGTTATCAACTTTGTCCACATTGAGGTCAAAAGGGTCCAAAATTAAACTTTGTTTGATTTCATCAAAAATTGAATTATTGGGGTTCTTTGATATGCCGAATCTAACCGTGTATTTAGATTCTTAATTTTTGGTCCCGTTTTCAAATTGGTCTACATTATGGTCCAAAGGGTCCAAAATTAAACTTAGTTTGATTTTTAACAAAAATTGAATTCTTGGGGTTCTTTGATATGCTGAATCTAACCATGTATTTAGATTTTTGATTTTCGGGCCCTGTTATCAACTTTGTCCACATTGAGGTCAAAAGGGTCCAAAATTAAACTTTGTTTGATTTCATCAAAAATTGAACTCTAGAGGTTCTTTGATATGCTGAATCTAACACTATATTTAGATTTTGGATATTGGACCATAATAGGTGAATGTCCAATTTAAAATTTTTAAGTTCTTAGACCACATTCATTCTGTGTCAGAAACCTATGCTGTGTCAAATATTTAATCACAATCCAAATTCAGAGCTGTATCAAGCTTGAATGTTGTGTCCATACAAGCCCCAACTATTCAGGGTTCGACCTCTGCGGTCGTATCAAGCTGCGCCCTGAGGAGCATTTTATTCGTCGTGTGAAAACTAATATTTGGTATTTGGATCCTTGCAGGTTCTACATGTATGTCAGACAGGGTTCACCTGACCTCAACCTCATTACACGGATTACTGATCAAGGTTATGTTTTTGTGGTAAGGTCCGGATCTCCGATACCATAATCATTTGGTCAACTAAATTTGTTGTATGGAAGGATTATAAAGTACATGTTTGACTAGCAGGCTGCATCTGACCTTGACCTCATTTTCTTGCTTGATTGATCAACGTTAAGTTTTGGTGAATTGGTCTAATCCTCAGATACCTATAGCAATAGATCAGCTGTATTTGGTGTATGGTATCATGCAGTCTGGCAGTTTTCATCTGACCTTTTCCATTTTTTCAAGGTTCATTGGATAGTGTTAAGTTTTTGTGGGGTTAGGTCTAAATCTCGGATACTGGAAGTAATATAGCCACTGTATATTTGTTGTATGGGATGGTGGTAAGTTGTACATGTTAGTCGGCAGGGTCTATCTGACATTGACCTTATTTTCATGGTTCATTGGTCAATGTGAATTTTTCAGGGTTATGTCGGTTTCTTGGATACTTTAGCAACTATTCAACCATATTTGGTTAGTGGAGTGATTTCTTGGTGAAAATTTTGTCAAGCAGGACTATTATAACCTTAGAGGCCGCAATGCAATAAAAAAGACATTTAGAGGTTAACAAAGATATTAATTGTCTTCCAACAGCAAACGTAATGGTAACATCTACGTCATTTGGACTCAGGTGGATAGTTGACTCAATGACAAAAGTGCCACTGTTATTAATTTTATTGTCGAGCTCTTGTTGGGTTGCAGTTTAAAAGTAATTTTACGCATGCGAATCTGAAAGACCTTCAAATCATACAAGCATTAATTGGAGGAAGAAGAAATTGCAAGTTTTCAGACCTGAAATAGAAGCCGGGAGGGGAGACTTATAGCTTGCTATGCTGTATGTTTTTTCCATTGTTGAAGGCTTTGCAGGGTAAACATCGAAGCAATGTGGTCTGGTGGATAGTTGTCTCCTTGGCAATTGTACCACGTCGCATTATTTTATATGGGGTAAAAATGAGAAGTTCAAGATCTATTTAGATATAAGAAGATGTGGTATGAGTGCCAATGAGACAACTCTCCATCCAAGTCACAATTTGTAAAAGTAAACCATTATAGGTGAAAGTACAGCCTCCAACACGGAGCCTTGGCTCACACCAAACAGCAAGCTATAAAGGGTCCCAAAAATGACTAGTGTAAAACCATTCAAACATGAAAACCAACGGTTTAATCTATATAAAAAACAAGAAACACTTATGAACCACATCAACAAACGACAACCACTGAACATCAGGTTCCTGACTTAGGACAGGTTTAAACGTTTTAATAGGCGCCAACCTTCACCCTAATTGAAACAATAGTATAACATCACAACATAGACACACTATAAGATATCAATTGAAATGGCTTAACTCAATAAAAAGACATATTAACAAAAACAGGTGAACATATACTGAACGAGTAAATTTGATCTATGACACAATGTAAATACAAAATTAATAAAACCAGGGAGTTAGATGTAAAACAATATCAACTAGAGACTCTAAAGAGCCTGTGTCGCTCACCTTGACCTATGTGCATATTAAACAAAGGACACTCTACAACATTATAGACAAGAATAGAATTCATGACAAAATTCTCTGTTTTGGTGATGGTGACTTGTTTGTAAAATTTACGAAAAATTGTGAAATATTGACTTTAAAGGGCAATAACTCCTGAAGGGGTCAATTGACCATTTGATCATGTTGACTTATTTGTAGAGCTTACTTTGCTGAACATTTTTGCTGTTTACAGTTTATCTCCATTTATTATAATATTCAAGATGATAACCAAAAACTGCAAAATTTCCTTAAAATTACCAATTCAGGGGCAGCAACCCAACAACGGATTGTCTGATGCGTCTGAAAATTTCAGGGCAAATAGATCTTGACCTGATGAACATTTTATCCTATGTCAGATTTGCTCTGAATGCTTTAGTTTCAGAGATGTAAGCCAAAAACTGCATTTTACCCCATGTTCTATTATTAGCCATGGCGGCCGTCTTGGTTGATGGGCGGGGTCATCGGATATATTTTTTAAACTAGATACCCTAAGGATGATTTAGGCCAAGTTTGGTTTAATTTGGCCCAGTAGTTTCAGAGGAGAAGATTTTTGTAAAAGTTAACGGACGACGGACGCCAAGTGATGAGAAAAGCTCACTTGGTCCTTTTAGGCCAGGTGAGCTAAAAAGACAACCATAATCTTGGACAAAATGCCGCCAAATAAAATAACGTACACAGGTAAATAAAAACATTTTAAACTAAAATTGGACAACCAATTTTGGAGTAATTGCCCATGAAATATCCTTTTTAGCGAGTTTGCTGTTTTTGACTAATTGAATAGCCAAAATTACTAGAAATATATAATTAGATCTACAACTGAAATCAGCAGTTGGCTTCAGACTGTTAACTTGAACATGACATCACTTCATGGATCGGTGACCAAGACTAAATTTTCGTGATCGAGTCTGTATCTCAGCAGATACCATAACCCAATAGATCAACGATGTTTGGTGTATGGGATCATTGTAAGTTATGCATGTCCGTCTGGCAGGGTTCATCTAATATTCATCTCATTACATGGGTGATCAATGTTAAGTGTACGTGACAACGTCCGTTTCTCATGCATACTATATAAGCAATAAGCAACTATTTGTTGTATGAAATGATTGTAAGGTGTTCATGTTCGTTTAGCATCGTTCATATGACCTTTCCATCGTGTTCATTCGTCTACGAGAAGTTTTTATAGTTTGGTCCGTTTCACAGTTACTCATAAGTAATAAGTCTACGATAATTGATGTTTGGAACGATTGTAAGGTGTGGCATGGTTTATAGATTTCCGTCGAGTTCATTGGTCTACGTGAAGTTTTCGTAGTTTGATTCGTTTCACAGTTACTCATAACTGATACGCCAATTATAGTTGGTGATTGGAACGATTGTAAGATGTACATGTTCGTCTAGCATGGTTCATATGACCTTTCCCTCGTGTTCATTGGTCTACGTTTGGTTCGTTTCACAGTTAATCATAACTAATACACCAGCTATAGTTGGTGATAGGAACGATTGTAATGTGTAACATTTCCGTTTGGCAGGGTTCAGATGACCATTACCTTATTTTCATTGTTCATTTATCTACTACGTTTCATTTTAATTTGGTGTTTTGGTACGTTTCACAGCTTCTCATATCTAATACGTCAACTATTATAATCGGTGTTTTGAATACATGTAAGGTGTACATGTAAGTCTGAAAGAGTATATGTTACTATTTTAGTCTCTGATGCGTGATTTTTATCATTAATTGTTTTTGGCTTTTAACTAGCTGTCAGTAACTGCGAGTACTCTCAAATCGTACTTTTTTAATTCGACCTGTTGATACTATTTTTAATACTTTTTGTTATTTTATATTAATATGGATCTTGTCTGTATACCAGCTTTGATTATTTGGAATATCTACTAATTTTCACTTCTTCATACTACATTTGTATGAACATCAAGATTATTCTCCTTTAATCTGTACAGGAAGTTTTATTGTTGATATTTACCCTTATGTATCTAGTGTTAAATTAGGTATTTATATGACAGACCTTTCTTGGTATTCCTAATTATTGGAAGATTTTATATAGACAGAAAAGTATACCTAAAACGACAAAGTTATTTTTCATTTACCTGTATATATTATGAAAACCGGTTTTTCAAAAGTGATTATTTTCTAAGGGTTAAATATTTCGCGGTGGTGTATTGCCATGGCTTTATTTGGACTTGTTTGTTTGCTTTTGGCCTTGAATGTTTGTCCCTAATATTTTATTAACTATGTATTTACTTTCAGGTATCACAGATCGAATTTATTCGTTCATAGTGTGTTAATTTACGTTTTTGAGAGAACATGAATAAAATAGTTTTTTGACGTATTTTACAGGAATCTGAAAAGTTGTCGTTTGTTTATGTAATTTTATTTAAAAGCAGTTACAGCAAAACAGACAGTTTTTTTTGGTAATTGTCCCTAAAATTATTTTGTTTAGCAAATATGGAATTTTATTTTGTTAAGCAAATTTGGCATTTTATTTTGTTTAGAAAATTTGGCATTATTTTGGGGTATTATCATAAAAACTATAGAAGGTAGAGGAAAAGAAATATCATCTTTACAAGATCTATAATTGAGTAAATACTAAAAAGTATAGCCTAGATCTACAGTCGACTCCTTATAGGAGTTCTAGATCTTGTCCTTCAATGTCGATTTCAACAGTTTGTTTTTTGTTTGTTTTTTTTTTTTGCTTTTAGCGAAAACTATTGTTAATAGAGAGATATTGCAAATAGCTGAAATAATCAACTAGACATCACTTACTAATAAGCTTATTTGGATGAAATCATAAGTTCACTCCTTATATAGGAGTTATTGTCCTTAAATTATGACTTTAACCCACATTTGCATTTTTGGCTATGCTCTTGAAACCTTTAACAGAGACTGAGAGGGAAACCTTAAAACTGCAGTAGAAACAAAGAAAATGCAAACAGCCAAACAGATCTGCAAAAAGGTCAACATCGGCCCATGAAAGGAATGATTGTCACGAAATGACAATTTAAAAAAAAAATTAATTATTTGAATTATCTAAAAAAAACTATAAATGATCACAAGAAACTAATCAGCATGACAAAATCTACCAGAAAAAAAAGTGATAGAAATTGTCGATTGAATCCTTTTGAGGGCTTTTAGTCTTTAAATGGAATAGAGAATGGAAACGGAGAATGTGTCAAATCAAGACAACAACCCGACCAAAGAGCAGAAAACAACCGAAGGACACCAATGCGTCTTCAACGCAGTGAGAAAATCCCGTACCCTGAGGCGAGCTTCAGTTGGCCCCTATTTTTATATAAAAAGCCGGTCACAATGTTACATGTGTGTAAAAAATAGCTGCCACTGTTAATTTAAATTTCAATTAATGTTGGATATTTGAGCTAAATGATTAAGCCTCCAGGGCTGTTTTTTGTAAGCTCACTTTCAACCCTTTTTGTCAACCAGAGACATAATTATATGAACAGAAAAGACTGTACAATGATATTTAGTTATGGCAAAACACTTATATCGACATTACAAGCATCAAAAACACAAGTAAAACACAAACTTTAATTTTATAATTGTCCCCCAAAAAATGGCTGACGTAACCATTTTATCTTTTTTATACTTTTATTTTATTTTATTTTACCCTAACACAGATAAAATATCTTAATCTAATAACAAATTTTTAAAGTAACGCATTTTTAAAAATATAAACTAAAATACTTTTAATGCGGTGACCCTGCAAATAGGTTGTACTTTCGTAAGAAGAAGAAGTAACCAGAAGCGCAGTGCCTATCTTCTTGCCTGAACTGTAACACAACTCAACACTCAATTATCAACACTGAGTTAGGGAGCTACCATTTGATTTTTATGGGGGCTAGGATGAAAAATTGTGTCCTGCTTTTTTTTTTTAGTTGTAATCTCTGTCCTGCCTATATAAAAATCAAATGGTAGCTCCCTTAACACTAACACAGCCTTGGAAATATTAATCAGCAGATATAAACTCCAGCTGGTAAACTCATGCACTATCTGTGTAAAGTCAAGTTTGTGTTGGTTTTTTTTTTTTTTTCATTCTAAGGCTTTTGCACACGGAGTATCCCGATCCGAAATCCGCGGAGGAATCCGAATCTCGAGGAGCAATTAATGAAAAGTTTGAACGCGGTGGAAGTAAAATATAGATCCGATTCCCACGGAGCACAATTCCTCTTTGTGAATCGGATCAAGATTTTACTTAACCACCGTTACAAACTTTTCATTAATTGCTCCTCAGGATTCGGATCCATCCGCGGTTTCGGATCGGGATTCCCGTTGTGTCTTGACAAGTAAATACACGATGAAGCACACTATTAAATTAAGGACATGTGGTATAATTGCCAAATCGACAGACAACTACAATGTATCTACCAGAGTTTAAATGATGTTGATGTAATACAACTACAGGTCACCGTACGACCTTCAACAATGAACAAAACCCATACCGCATTGCAAGCTATGAAAGGCCCCGACATGTGAAACAATGCAAACGAGAAAAGTAAGCGCTGATTGACGTCACATATAAAAAAAGACTAAGAACACGATATATCATCAAGCAAAATAAAATGATATCAAGAACTTTTATTAAAAACATCTGTAACATGGTTCATAGTGTGTGATTTTAAGAGAAAAAAAAAGGGTATACATCAATCACCAGCGCATGTGTTCTCGCCTCATACCTCAATCGACTGAGATGAGGTTGAGTAATCATGGCAATCGTTGTAAATGCGTTTTATTATATCTTATAACATGCATGAGGGGCTGGATGGGGTTTATAGAATAGAGAATAATGGCAAAGAAAAAATGAATAGAGAAAAAGGAGCAAAAAATATAAAGAATGGAGAATAATGGGGTGCAAAAGTATAAAGAATAACTATGGCAAATAAGAGAATATAAGGTAATACAATACTGATTACAGAAATGAAGGATGTACAGATCAAAGGAAATCATCTTATTACAGAAAATTTTAATTGTAAACTCATTTTCTGGAGAATTTTACAAAATAGACGTTATTTTCTAAGATACAGAAAACTGACTTAAAAAATTAAAGAATACAGAAATTGGGGACCTCCCATCCATGCCATCATGCATGCATCCATTTAAAATCTCTGTTCATAGTAAGTACAATGATAACCTTCACTTTAATTAATTTTTTGAAAATCAATAACCACCCTTTTTGCAAACGAGATGATGCAGAACAGATTTTAAAGAAATTGAATTTTAAATCAACATGCGTTTCGAGGCGCATCATTAAAATCATCTGTAACAAGTGACGCGGCACCAATTCTTCGATATAAATTCGTTTACATTATACAATCCTATATAGCAACCGCGGAGAAAGTTGACCAAGAAACCGGGTAGTTCCAAGTTCCTGAGAAAAAGATTAAAATGAGGGAAATTGTACATCTCCAAGCTGGTCAGTGCGGAAACCAAATAGGAGCCAAGGTCAGTTGATGCGTTTTTACATTTTATCGACATAAAATAGTTGAGTATTTTTTTAAACTAATTTATTGATTCATTCAAGTGCATTAAATTGATTAAAAAAACAACAACCTATAAACCAAGAAATATTATCGAATGAGCTGACAGCTCTAGCTCCCTTTAAAATCCTATCTTCAATTCATGAATCTACAATTGAAAAATCACAAATTCAAAAAGTTAACATGTTAACATTGAGCATAAATTCAACATCGTAAATTCACTGTCTGATACTGAAATGCACATATAGAACTGCACTTTTAGAAACTCATTTAGACTGTCAGAATTGAAGAGTTTCTATGTTACGTAATTTATTGGAAAATAGTCAGACGGCTGAGAATCAATATATCAATATGAATAAGCAAAAAGACGACCAGAAGAAAACCGATAATAAGACAAACAACCGTCCACAAAATATCAGTGCTAAACAGATAATAAAAAAAAAATCTGAGATACAAAAACCCAACAACAACAAATAAAGGAAAAAAAAGGTAGGTGGTGGTGGTAAAACCCGAGTATAAGTTATTAATATTTGTTCGATCAAATATAGTAACCAAAGTACGATGCATACAGCTTGATGCAATATCTGCTAGTCCCTTACGTCAATAGAAAAAGGTTCATTGTGCTCAATAATAACAGGAAACAAACTTTTTGTAATTAAAGTACCCAATAAACTGTCCAAATATACCAACTATATCTTACTGAGGACTTATTCATCTCTATTTTAGACATTTATTTTCCTACGGGCCTCTTTTAAAAATTCTGGATCCGCCACTGAAATTTGATTTTAGTCAATATGATATCCACTGATATGATTAAATCTTTTTATTTGTTAACATTATCAGAAGATCATTGCTCGAACTTCTGCGAGAAATTATTGCATCTGCTCATTTTTCAAGACTTCACATGGAACATTTTAGTGAAAACGAATCATCTGAAGGCGACTTCAAAAAGGGTGTGAAAAAAACAGTTTTTTAGGGGTAGGGAGGGGTGTCGTTTGCTTGCTGTCTCTTTGGCATATACACAACAGATTCTGTTGTTCATATTCTGTCTGTATTGTTAGAGAACATATTCACTAAGGAAAACGCCCAATAAATCTCAACTTTTTCTATACATATATTTGATATGAAAATAAAGGGATGTGGCATGATTGGCAATGAGATGTTTTCCGCAGAGACATTATATAGAAGTCACAACTATGGGTCACCGTACGGCCTTCAATAATGAGCAAAACCAATACCGCATAGCAAGCTATAAAAGACACCAACATGACAAATGTAAAACAATTCAAACGAGAAAACTAACGTCATGATTTATGCACAAAACAATAAATGAAAAACAAATACGATATACAGCTACCAACGACAACCACTGATTTACATGCTCTTGACTTGGGACATACACATACAGAAAGTGGCGGGGTTATTTAAACATGTTTGCAGGCGCCCAAGTTTATGTAATTTTATGATTTCTTTATATATATACAAATCAATTTGTAATAATAATTTAAATGGACCAAAATGCAGAACTTTGTTGTGACAACCTTCAAATATCATCAACAGTCAATGAATTGTACGAAAGTTGACAAAGTCTCAAAAAGTAAAATTTAAATGTAATTCTTGCTTGAATGAATTTGATAAATAATAAACTATGAACGTATTCAATAGTATTATTATTGTGCATCCATGTTGCTAAGCAGTTATATACATCAATAACAACGATCATATTTCACTGCAATATATTTATTCTTTTGTCAATATTTGTACTTTGCATTTCTTGCAAGCATGCATGAATAAAAGGAAGATTTGTATGTTGTATACGTCATTGAGACAATACTTGTACTTTGCATTTCTTGCAAGCATTCATGAATAAAAGGAAGATTTGTATGTGGTATACGTCAATGAGACAATACTTGTACTATGCATTTCTTTCAATTATTCATGAATAAAAGCAAGACTTGTATATGTGGTATATGTCAATGCGACAATAACTCAATGACAGAATAACCTAAGTATATAAACGTTATGACTAAATTTAACATAAACAATCAAAGAATTGTATATTTAAACCGAAAACCGAAATTTCTTATTCAATTCATAAGAATGTCGTAAAATCCACTTAATTGAACTGCACCTTTAGCAAATAAACAAATATCTTTGAACTTTCAAGTATCATCGACGATATTTTTTATAATAGTCAATTTTATTTTTAGTTTTGGGAAGTCATCTCAGATGAGCACGGTATCGACCCCACAGGAACATACCATGGAGATTCAGATTTACAATTAGAAAGAATCAATGTATACTACAATGAAGCTACAGGTAACGACCCGTAGTACTTTTTTCTTCAAATTACTTCATTTACTTTCAATTAGACTTTTATGGAAGCGTCATGTTACCCGCACAATACACCATGTTATTTTTTTTGTAAAGACTGTACCACAGAGTCTTTTTACTTTATAATTATCTCCTTATGCAAACAAATCTAAAAGAAGTTCCATCAATGTCATTTAAGTGTTTATATCTGGTAGGCTGTAATAACACTGATTCTCCATATCACGTCAAAATTGACGAAACTAAGCTTAACACACCACACTAGGGTCCTTCCTCCCCAGCCCCACACTTTCTGTATGAATCCCACTTTTGAAAATTTCTAAATCTACGACTGTCATTTCTGAACTTTGTAAAATGTCTAAAGTAACTATAAACGTTACCAAAATCGACTATGAAAATAAAACATACAGTCACATTTGTGAGCTTCACGTTGTACTAAAACATACAGTCACATTTGTGAGCTTCACGTTGTACTTAAAAAAAACGTATCAAATGCAAACTAATACACCTAATCGCTATTTATTCCATTCCGGATAAGTTCTAAAATTACACAACTTTTTCATCCAGTTGAAGCTATCTGGGACCCTGTTTAAACAATGCACCATGCATGGTACTTTTTAATGAGACCTGTTCAAAACATCGTAAATACTTCAAACACAATATTTTTTGACTATAACTTGAGTTTGGAAAAAGTGGATCATAATCTATCAAAGTTTCCTATTGATCGCTTTCTAAATTTTTCCCTCCCTCAGCTCGTTACTGATGACCTTTGTTTGCGGCCTGTTGACCCAAACAGGAAGTTGTCTAAATGACTGTTTTTTCCGGATTGGACTAAATAGCGATAAGGTGTATAATGCGAAAGAGAATAAGTCATATCAACTATGAATTAAAGATAAAAATAAAAAGATGTAGTATGATTGTCAATGAGACAACTGTCCACAAGAGATCAAATATTACAGAAATTAAGAACTATTGGTCACCGTCAGTCCACCTTCAACAATGAGCAAAGCCCATACCACATAGTAACCTATAAAAGGTCCAAAAACGACAAATGTAAAACATTTCAAACCAGAAAACTAACGGCCTTATTTGTGTACAAATTAAAGAACAAAAAACATTATGTTACACAGCAACATACAAACTACCACTGAATTACAGGTTCCTGACTTGGGACAGGCACATGCAGAATTTGGTGAGGTTAAACTCATTTGAATGCGCGGGCAGATAAAAGCTAACCGAAAAGGGATTACAAGTAAGCAAATACATTATACTAGTATACACAAAATAACACCAAGTCACTTTTTTATTAGGTGGAAAGTATGTGCCACGTGCTGTCTTGGTTGATTTGGAACCCGGTACTATGGATTCCGTCAGATCTGGACCATTTGGCCAAATATTTAGACCAGACAACTTTGTTTTTGGACAGAGTGGTGCAGGAAACAACTGGGCCAAGGGACATTACACAGAGGGTGCTGAACTTGTAGACTCCGTTCTCGATGTTGTCAGGAAGGAAGCTGAAAGTTGTGATTGTCTTCAGGGATTCCAACTCACACATTCACTTGGCGGCGGAACCGGAGCAGGCATGGGAACACTTCTCATCTCCAAAATCAGAGAGGAATACCCAGACAGAATCATGAACACATTCTCCGTTGTTCCATCACCCAAAGTTAGTTTTTTAACATACACATTTCGCTATGATTTAAATTCATATTATATATATTTTGTTCTCTTGTATGGTCATATATGAAAAAAAAGAGGTTCCTTAAATTTGAATGTGCATTAATATTTTAAACACAAAGCAGGTTTAGTTGTTTGTATATTTAATTGGTTTTAATCGAAAAAATGTGATACTTTCAGTGGCAGATCCAGAACTTTTTATAAGGGTCCCCACGGACTGACCTAAGGGGGGCGCACTCCAGTCATTCTTCAGAGATTCCCTATATAATCAACCACATTTTTCCCACAAAAAGAGAGGGACTGGCCCCCAGTGCCCCCTCCCCCTTGGATCCGCCTCTGACTTTGAAATAACTAATTAATCATAAATTCGGTTTTTTCTACCTTCAAACTATCGCCTAAAGGAACTATACACAAAGATATTTTAAAAAGATCTTTATCGAGTTTTGTTATTTTGCTGTTAATCCAAATTCAAGATGACTGTCACTGAGAAATTTTTTGAAAAGAATAAAAAAATTCATATCTGATTGACAAATGAAAATGATAATATCAAACTAACAATTTATCATTCCAGGTATCAGACACAGTTGTTGAACCATACAATGCTACACTCTCTGTACATCAACTGGTAGAAAACACAGATGAAACCTACTGCATCGATAACGAGGCTCTATACGATATCTGTTTCAGAACCCTCAAACTGACCACACCAACATACGGTGACCTTAACCATCTTGTCTCTGCAACAATGTCCGGCGTAACAACTTGTCTCCGATTCCCAGGTCAGTTGAATGCTGATCTCCGTAAATTAGCTGTAAACATGGTTCCATTCCCACGTCTTCATTTCTTCATCCCAGGGTTTGCTCCCTGACATCACGTGGTAGCCAGCAATACAGAGCTCTCACTGTCCCAGAACTGACACAGCAAATGTTTGATGCCAAGAACATGATGGCAGCTTGCGATCCCCGTCATGGTAGGTACCTCACAGTTGCTTGTATGTTCCGTGGTCGTATGTCCATGAAGGAAGTTGATGAACAAATGTTGAACGTACAAAACAAGAACAGCAGCTACTTCGTTGAATGGATTCCCAACAACGTCAAGACAGCCGTCTGTGACATTCCACCACGTGGTCTTAAGATGTCCGCAACATTTGTTGGTAACAGCACTGCCATCCAGGAACTCTTTAAGAGAATCTCAGAACAATTTACCGCTATGTTCCGTCGTAAGGCTTTCTTGCATTGGTACACTGGCGAGGGTATGGATGAGATGGAATTCACAGAAGCCGAATCTAACATGAACGATTTGGTCTCTGAATATCAACAGTACCAGGATGCAACAGCAGAAGAGGAAGGAGAATTTGACGAGGAGGAAGAAGAGGAAGACCAACAAAAGTCATAATAAAATTATAGACAACTTTTATTTCTTCAGAAATTGTCATCAAAATTAATATAAGATACCGAATACATTTACATCTAATTAAATATTTCATTGAATGTCTTATTAAATTCTAATTGAATAACGTTTGACTCATTGTATGCTTTGTGAATTGTCAGTCTGTATATATTTTTTTCTGTGAGTTATGTTTTGGTATAGTTCTGTAATGCCAAGGTAATTGAAATAAGTATTTTTTTTTCTCGCTTTTTCTGGAAAAATATCTTTTGATAACGGGACGCTAGATCATGTCTTCTCCTGGAAAATACAGACTGTGTTGGTCGTCTTTTAAAATGGTCGTGGTCACTAAAAAGCTTTTGAATACTCATAATATGCATACATAGATATAAGAAGATGTGGTATGAGTGCCAATGAGACAACTCTCCACCAAAGTCACAATTTGTAAAAGTAAACCATTATAGGTCAAAGAACGGTCTTCAACACGGAGCCTTGGCTCACACCGAACAGCAAGCTATGAAGGGCCTCAAAAATGACTAGTGTAAAACCATTCAAACGGGAAAACCAATGGTCTAATCTATATAGAAAAAACGAGAAAAGAGAAATATTTAAGTCACTTATGAATGCCACGTTTTAACAGATATCAACAATGAAACAATGTGATCACAACATATAGAAAGACACATGTATGACTCGGTAAGTTTATGTGATATCTATGTGTATTTCGGTTCACTAATTCTAATACAGTACCAGGACTCGGTCAGTTTATGTGATATATATGTGTATTTCGGTTCACCAATTCTATTACAGTACCAGGACTCGGTAAGTTTATGTGATATCTATGTGTATTTCGGTTCACCAATTCTATTACAGTACCAGGACTCGGTAAGTATATGTGATATCTATGTGTATTTCGGTTCACTAATTCTATTACAGTACCAGAACTCGGTCAGTTTATGTGATGTCTATGTGTATTTTGGTTCACCATTTATATTACAGTACCAGGACTCGGTCAGTTTATGTGATATCTACGTGTATTTCGGTTCACCAATTATATTACAGTACCAGGACGTAAAAGTCATTCAGCAGTGTCGGATTAAGCTGGCTTGATCTAAAACAAATCTTATGTTTAACACGATTAATATCAAAGTTTAGTATGAAATTGTTCAAAACATTTTTCGGGTCGCCCCGCTCACCACAATTATTCAATTATATGTTCAGAGCTGTAAAATCGCGTTTTTTAACGACGAGAGCTGGCGACGGTAACACGAATAAAGACAATGTGAGATAAATGTCGATGTGACAGCAACACTATACACAAAAAAAAAAATCAACACATAAGTCATTTTAGGTTAAAATATTATTACATGCAGTCTTCTTTCTTAAAATATAGATCGTTAGATTTTTCTGCTAAGTTGTTTTACATATAGCAGCCCGTGTATCTACGGTGACCGATAGTTGTTCACATCGTTGTGTTTTATTTTGTGGTCTTTGTGTCAATCATACCGATCTATCTTTATTTTCAAAATTAACCAAAGCCAAGTAAGTGACTATAATGGAAAACGTATACATGTATATCTCTTAACCGGTCTTAGTATTGTCAGGACGAACGTACGTTTTGTAGTAGATGAAATTAGACTTGGACTAGCTTTTAGTAACTACGTGTACCCTTACATTGCTTACAAGCATAGGCGGATCCATCGGGTCTAAGGGGGCCCGGTCCCCGTTTTTTTCTGGGAAAAATTTGGTTGATTATATAGGGAATCACCGAAGCATGACTGTAGCGGGCCCCCACTTGTGGCAGTCAGTGGACCCCCTAACAAAAAGTTCTTGATCCGCCACTGATTCTTTGTATGTTTGCTAGTTGCTAATCTAAATGATAATTATATTAAATTTCGAATTTTTTTTAGGGGTTACTAAACAATTTCTAATTTCACCTAAATATACTTTATCAATTGCCATTACTGTCAGACTGGAAAGATCAAATTCGATCTTGATCTGTGTTCGTATATTCCAAAAAGTTAAATCACAAAAATACTGAACTCCGAGGAAAATTCAAAACGGAAAGTCCCTAATCAAATAGCAAAATCAAAAGCACAAACACATCAAACGAATGGACAACAACTGTCATATTCCTGACTTGGTACAGGCATTTTTCTTATGTAGAAAATGGTGGATTGAACCTGGTTTTATAGCGCTAAACCTCTCACTTGTATGACAGTCGCATCAAATTCCATTATATTGACAACGATAGTCATCTCCTTAATTTCGTGAACATTTTACTCAAACTATCCAATAGGTTCACACGATTTCCTATAGTTTTTGTTCTCTTGTTTCGTATATATATTCTAAGTTGTCACTTAACTTATTTCTAATCTATTTAAAAGACCCGATGACGTGTTTAAATCGAAATGAAATTGTTATTCGGATCATTTCATTTGTTAGACCATGGAAGTATTTTATTGATGATTCCATGCTTCCATTTCCCATTTCCATTTTCAATTTTATTAGACTAAATTAAAAGATTGATACTGGAAGTAATTAGTCTAATTACATCAGAACTGACGTTGGTCATCTAATTTAATTAAATTTTATCAAATTACTAGACACAAAAATCCACTTATAGTGAAGTTTATACTTCTATTATATCTTAAAACTTCTGATTCTTCAGTGCAAGTTCTACTTAAATTCAACATTCTTTTAACTCTAATAATTCAGCGCCCTCTTTCCACTACCGTTTCTCGCGGACGGAGTGATCGTAGTGATCGTAATATAACGACTGGATTATTCGGGTTAACATTCTTTAAGATTGAATATATCAATTGCTATAAATTTTCCCTTGACTCTGAACTTAAAGTTTGGTATCCGTCACTCTAAATAAATGGGTGCGCAGTGCTTTTCCATAAAGATACCATCTCTTCGGTCTTGTGGTAGCAAGAATTAGAATAGAAAATAATGGCCAAATAATAAAGACTAGAGAAAAATAGGCTTCTGAAATGAACTGAAAGGAATAGAGGCAAATGGACTGGCAAATTAAAGTCATTTCCAAGGATACATCAGCGGACTCATTTAAGCTTGTAGTGAATTTTCAGGATCCAAGATTGAACGATTGGAAAACAAGAGTGGACAATTTGAAACAAGAGTTTTCACACTGAATATCTCAACTGCTTTACAGATTATAACTTTGGGGCAGGGGTTAATAATAGTGCAATAAATGCATGGGCTTTTGACAAGTATCATCCAAAACATAGGCGGATCCGGGGGGTGGGGTGGGGGGGGAGGGGGTGAGCGGGCCCCCATTTTGTGGGGAAAATTTGGTTGATTATATAGGGAATCACTGAAGCATGACTGGAGCGGTAACCCCCTTTAGGTCAGTCAACGGGCCCCCCTTATGAAAAGTTCTGGATCCGCCACTGCAAAACGTTTTCTTGCCACCATCCCCCTTTTCAAAACCCTGAATCCACACCAATCTTGCTTAAGTACATGTATCATACTAACTTAACATTACTTATTGTCCATGAAAATATGGTTACAGTCAGATGCACCGTATAAGATAAGATAAGATAAGATAAGATAAGATAAATTTTATTTTCCAAATTAGGTCCCCAGGGGCATATACACATAACATATATAATTGATACAACATACAGTATTTTACATAACATTATAAAATAGACTATTGAAATAAAGTCATACAGGTATTATTTGTTAAATAAAAAGTATTCAAGAGTTGCTACTCCAGAGATGTGGCAGACTTATTATTATTATTTTTTTCTCACTTGATTTTATAATATTTTGCTGAAATGTATAAATATAAATGATTGTTTAGCTGCAACAGACACCAAGGGACGATGCTCTAGGATTGTGAGCTTAAAAGCTCTAACAATCCTCCTCGTATCTGATGCAGAAAACAAACACAAATGTAAAAATCATGTGTATTCACAGCAAATAAAATATACTGCAGTAATAGGTATTGAGAATAGTGTAGGTTTCCCTACTGCAACAGACACCAAGGGCGGTACTCAAGGAGCTGTGGTATTTACACAGTCCTCCTCGTGTCTGAAGCAGACAAGAAAGCCACATAATTAAGAATTTTCGAAATAAATTTACATGCAGCAGTGAGAATAGACTTATCTTCTGTGTTCATAAGCCATATCAGATTGATATGTATACATTACAAATCTACAGTCAGGAGCCTGTTGTTCAGTGGTTGTCGTTTGTTGGTGTGGTTCATAAGTGTTTCTTGTTTCTCGTTTTTTATATAGATTGGTTGGTTTTCCTGTTTGGATGTTTTAAACTAGTCATAGTGGGGCCCTTTATAGCTTGCTGTTCTGTGTGAGCCAAGGCTCCGTGTTGAAGGTCGTACTTTGACCTATAATTGTTTACTTTTTATACATTGTGACTTAGATGGAAAGTTGTCTCCTTGGCACTCATACCACATCTCCTTATTTATATTTACTACCATAATAGATGAAAATCGGGTGCAATCATAAAAGTTAAAGTTCATCAGTTAAATCCTACAAATGAGGTCAATGTCTAGTAAACCAAGTACACGTAACACTTTAATACAAGCATGCTGTAGACTATGAATAGTTAAAATATTGCTGGCAGGTACTAAATATGGATCAGGAACAATTAATAATAATGTCAAGGTCATACAGACATGTACATTACAATTAATTTATTCACCAAATGTATTGCACCTATAGTACATCGACATTATACAATTATTGACTTTTGATGAGGTTGATACAATGATTTATCAAACCCAGAGATATGATATTCACCGAGGCCAACGGCCGAGGGTGAATGTCATATCTTTGGCGTTGATGAATCACTGTATCAACTGAAATCAAAAGTCAACAATTGTTTTATTATATGACTTTTCATCCTTCTCAAATTTGAGGTAGGGCCAATTTCCCCTGATTTTTTTTCACAGCAGGGCCAATTTTTAAAAGTGCTGAAAGAATAAAATTTACGATAAATACAAGAAATAAAAATATTTTTTGATCAATATCTCGATTTTTATATATTATGATATGTCTGAAAAATAGTTAATTCAACCCCCCCAAAAAGATGAAAGTCAAATATGCGGAATTTACCGTGTTTTTAGGTGGGAAAAACAGGGAATCCCCCGAGAAGGACATTTCAAACCAAAACAAAGTTATGTTTTTTGTTGTTGTTGTAATTCATACAACTTTTTTCCACAAAAATGAAATTGGTTTAGTGTGTCCTTATTACCTAAAAAACAACTTTTTTAATAAAAAGTGGAACATCACTAAATTGTACCTGTATAGCTGATTAATAATATATATGTCTCCAAGAGACTAACGTCGCCGTGGCTCCATCGGTAGCGCATAGCTTAGAACTGCAAATGAAAGATTGTTTTAAAGAAGGGGTTCAAATCTCACGTAGATATTTCGTACTTTTTGTGTGTTGAAATATTAAATTGCAATGTTTCTATCATATTTTTCGGATGTTTGTTTAATTCATAGAGTCATTATGGATCATTTTGACTATATATCATTTCATTAAAGAAAAAAAAATTGTGTTGCTTTTTGTGTGCGTTCCTATTACTATCCATACTCTTGACTTACTTCCTATTCCTGTGTTTACATTTATTGTATATATGCAAGGAACAATTGCCGTCAAACTGAAGTAGGTGCTTGTACCTAACCAATAACACAAGAACTGGTTATATAGAAATGACGCTCAAATGTTGTGTGTGTAATGTACACATAACGAAAAAAGTCATAGCAGAACAATGTCTTTGGCTTGAATTAAATGAGGATAATGATATCCATCCAGTTAACGGTTGGTTTTGTGAGTGTAAGGCGGGAGCCCGAATTGTAGGATGCTGTGCCCATTTAGCTACGATATTGTGGTACATGGGATATGCCAGACATACAGAATATAAAACCAAAACAAACAGATATTCGATATTCCGCTGCATTTAAAGATGCCAGTATAGACATTGAAACAGAGACCGATCTTGAATCAGATTAGCTGATTTATATCAGATAATTAGATTATTAAATGTGTTTTGTATTTATATTTAACCCCCGTTTTTTTATTATTTTGTTAGTTTTAAGTTAAACAAAGCTATAAAAGGAATACCTGTTCAAGGTATGAAAATAGACGATGTGACGTATTTTCATGTACTATAATTAGCATCTATCGGGCTATTTAAAAACATGATTTACCTACCTAATCAAATGAAAAAAAATCAGGGGAAAATGGCCCTACCTCTTTTCTAGTATTTGATCAAGATACTTTTAAAACTGCTCCCTGTTTTATACTAAATATATCATGTGCTTTTGTAGTTGCTAATTTTCATAAGTTGAAACATTCAATAAAGTTTACTAAAACAAATACATAAAAAACAAGAAGAGAAAAAATACACCGAAAACAAATAGAAAAGAAAAAAAAGGGAATTTTCTTGACGTCATAAACCTAAGTAATTCACGTTGCCTTGGAATATCTATATTTAGGTACACGGACGCTGTTCCAAATCATATTAACCTCTCGTGATTTTTTCCGCGGTGAATATTATACATTTATTTCCCGAAGATTTGTTCACCAAGAATATTCATATTTCACGAGGGCTCTGCCCGAGGAAATATGATTTTCGAGGGTGAACAAATCTTCATATCTCCAGAGGCAAAGGAAATGAATGTTTTATTCCACTGCCTATGCTTTGTTTACTATCAATACATTAATTATTATTTTGCATACATTTTTTTCTTATCCGCTTGTTTTTATAAGTTAAACTAAACACGACATACACATTGATAAACAGTACGGATCAAAAGTTCATTATTAGTCTTTTTGTTTTATCGTCTGAAATAAATTTGAACATGATAATGATTTTTGCTATTACTATTTTAAGAAGAGTAAGAAGTTCAAAACGTTATGTACATTAACCGCGCGTAACGTCGCACGATGTAATCCCGACATTTCAGAGGGGAATATGATCCTCAGAAGGGAATATGAAGATTTTTTCAATGACACGTGGGATAGTCTCAACCAATCAAATATTGATTAAACTATCAATATGTATAAACAGCGGAATAAAACGTTTTATCAAAGAGGATTTCCTATGCTTTTAGCCAAAGAGAATAAGGAAAATTTTTAGTCATATAATAAATATAGAGACTAACGTTCTTCAAAGAACTATGCAGATGGTTTTAGATCACTGTCTTTTGTATTTATGATATTTGCTTTAAGTCTTCGTGCATGCAATCTTCTGAATCAATCCCTTTACAACTGAATTTCATAGATTGTTATTATGTTGTGCTGTTAGACCACTGTTGCGGGTTTTGGCAACGGGTTGAGCTCTATAAATCAGTGATTGTCCTATGTTTCTATGTTATATTCGTTTTTCGTTCATTGTTTTGTCACAATTAAATCAGGCCCTTGTTTTATTTACTGTTGAACTGTTTCAAATGTCGGGGAATTTTATGGTTGACTATACGGTATGGGTTTTGCTCATTGTTGAAGGCCGTGCGTTTACCTTTACATTGTAGATAGTTGCTTAAATTCACGTCATTTTTAACTCTGTTGGATAGTGGTCACATTGACTATTATATATACCACATTTCCTTATTTTTTATTCTTAAAGGGAGAATCAAATTTGAAAATCCAGACATTTTTCTTTATTCAGCTTTTCGTGGTACCATTTATTAACTTTTAACTGATACCGGAAATAAAAGGGATATGGGATAATAAATTCGGTATACAGTATTCAAATTATGCCTTATAAATACAATTTCGGGAAACCTCATCTACAATTTGTACCTAGGGGCCTCGGTGGCCGAGTGGTCTAAGTAGTTACTACTGTAATCACTAGCCAGTCAACACTGAGGTTGTGAGTTCGAACCCCGCTCGTGCGGGTGCACTCGACTCCAATCTTAATTGACTAGGATTGTCAGTTTTCCTATCGAAGGTCGGTGGTTTTCTCCGGGCACTCCGGCTTCCTCCGCAAATAAAAACTGGCCGCCACGAAATAGCCCAAAAGCGGTGCTTAAAAGTGGCGTTAAAACACCAAAAATCAAAAAATCAAATCAAATTACAATTTGTACCATGACAACTCAACCTGAGGAACCGTATATTACCCAGAATGCATTAGATTCTGAAACGGCGAATTGCCAAACCACTTATAATGTGTGAAAACCCAAAACCTCAAAAGTATCTGATCTTGGAAATGCTAGCTTAAAACTTTATGCTATACATATAATTTAAATTTAATAATACTATCTGCATTGTTTCAACAAATAATTTAATATCGTTATGGTGTAAAGTTTTCAATAGATAACTGCGAAGTTTAACAAGTGTTTGTTTGTATCCAAACATTTTGTAATGACTTTTTTTTCATTTTACGTATTTCAAAACTAATGATTTAGTATTGTTCAGTAAATTATTCTTTAGTTTCTCTCTTAAAATTATTCTTTTTTAAAGTTCATTGAGCTTTAGGAAATGTTTAAGCTTCCTCTTCTCCTTCTTCCTCTTCGAATTCTCCTTCCTCTTCTGCTGTTGCATCCTGGTATTGTTGGTATTCTGAGACCAAATCGTTCATGTTAGATTCGGCTTCTGTGAATTCCATCTCATCCATACCCTCGCCAGTGTACCAATGCAAGAAAGCCTTACGACGGAACATAGCGGTGAACTGTTCTGAGATTCTCTTAAAGAGTTCCTGGATGGCAGTGCTGTTACCAATAAATGTGGCAGACATCTTAAGACCACGTGGTGGAATGTCACAGACGGCTGTCTTGACGTTGTTGGGGATCCATTCAACGAAGTAGCTGCTGTTTTTGTTCTGTACATTCAACATTTGTTCATCAACCTCCTTCATTGACATACGGCCACGGAACATGGCAGCAACTGTGAGGTATCTGCCATGACGGGGATCGCAAGCTGCCATCATGTTCTTAGCATCGAACATCTGCTGAGTAAGTTCTGGAACAGTGAGAGCTCTGTACTGTTGGCTACCACGTGATGTCAATGGTGCGAATCCTGGCATGAAGAAATGGAGACGTGGGAATGGTACCATGTTGACTGCCAATTTACGAAGATCAGCATTTAACTGACCTGGGAATCGCAAACAAGTTGTGACACCTGACATTGTTGCGGATACAAGATGGTTGAGATCCCCGTATGTTGGTGTAGTGAGTTTTAGGGTTCTGAAGCAAATATCGTATAGAGCCTCGTTGTCGATACAGTATGTTTCATCGGTGTTTTCTACCAATTGATGTACGGAGAGTGTGGCATTGTATGGTTCAACGACTGTGTCTGATACCTGAAAAAGAATGGAGTAAACAATTTAAATCATAGGAACAGTCATTATGGTACTATTTTGGTTTTATCCTTCATTATTTGACCAACGAACCGAAGGAATAAATTTGTCATATATAATCGCTACAACTTTCATACATATACTTCTGTTTAATTCGAACTTACTGGTCACATGACGGTTAAATCAGATCGGTATAAAATTTAAAGCAAATCTAATTTGCATTTTTGTTAACGAAAACTTACTTTTGGTGATGGTACAACTGAAAATGTGTTCATGATTCTGTCTGGGTATTCTTCACGGATTTTGGAGATGAGTAGTGTTCCCATTCCTGATCCGGTTCCACCACCAAGTGAGTGTGTAAGTTGAAATCCCTGAAGACAATCACAGCTTTCAGCCTCTTTCCTGACAACATCGAGAACGGAGTCTACAAGTTCAGCACCCTCTGTGTAATGTCCCTTGGCCCAGTTGTTTCCTGCACCACTCTGTCCGAAAACAAAGTTGTCTGGTCTAAAAATTTGGCCAAATGGTCCAGATCGGACAGAGTCCATTGTACCAGGCTCCAAATCGACCAAAACAGCACGTGGTACATATTTTCCACCTGTGAAAAGGGACAGAAATTAATTCATGTTGATTGTTCCAGGTTTTATAATGGCATGCATGACGTGACTGTATATATCTTTTTTTTCTAATTTTTCCTGTTTTACTTAAATTGAAAACTTTACTTTTGTAACATGCACCTTTTGTTTAATTTTTCGAACAATTAAAAAAATGGAGAAAATTAAACTGAAAGTAGGAGGATTGTATTAAAAGTTTTATACGCAGTCAGAACACTTCTCACGAAAATTAATCTGTTAGCGGGTCTATCAATGAGAATGTATTGCTAACGAATTTTTTTATTTCATTTCTTTTTTTTCACTTTTTGACGTACGAGTGAGTTTTTCCTATAATTTTTTATTGGGTTTCATACCTGTAGCTTCGTTATAGTAGACGTTGATTCTTTCTAACTGTAAATCTGAATCTCCATGGTAGGTTCCTGTGGGGTCAATACCGTGCTCATCTGAGATAACTTCCCAGAACTACAATAAAAAAAGAGTATGCAATAGAATAAAACTGGACTATTTTATTTTTGTTTTTAATTTAATCCATATCTTATTTTACCTTTAAAAGCCAAGAAATCTACGTTCTTACCCATTTATGTAAATATTCCCTATTACCCATTAAGGGGTGTTCCTAAGATAGGAAGCTTATACATAAGAAAGAAAGAAGAAAGATAAAATAGTACAGATTTCCTTTTAACGTCATGTTACATGTTTAATGACACCAATACAAAAGATCGGAGTCGCACCAGACAATATCGAAATTACTGAAATATTGGTTGTAGGTTATTATATTGAACAAACGTTCCAACCAACACAACTTCAAAATTGTTTCCCTGTTGGGTTGCTTTCTTGTTGACATGTCAATATTAAGGTGCATACTACAGGGAGATAACTCTGTAAAAATCAGCTGAACGTTTTAATCACGTACCATTGTTAAGGAAATATTAAAGCTTCCCAATGATCAAAATTAGTGTTTGCCAAACTGCAATGAATTTTTTCCGATAAAGTTCGAGTTTTTTGAAATTTTCAAATTTTTGTCAAAGGGTCAAAGTAAATATTTTATATTTTTTATCAAAATTTTATGAAAATTAAACGAGCCAAATCAATTTTAGTCAAGGTGTTTGGTACCGCCTTAAAAACCTTTCATTCACATCAAACAACTTTTTTCTTTAATTTTGTATCATTCAAGATTACTATTTATAATAAACATAATAAATCATTTATTAAAGTGTCACATATTGATTAACAGTTGAACAATATATAATTAAACATATGCAATATTTAAAATAATCAGCACCCAGCCAAACAAATTGACTTATGAGACACTGTCAAAATATATTACAAAGTTATTAACATATTATACTAAATCGCATCAGTATTCTTCTTAAAATACTGGCAAAAAAAAAAAAAAAAAAAACAAGTAAAAACAAACTTGAAAGTTTAAAAAAAAATATGTGGTTGACAGAGCATTTCCATAATAAAATTTATAGAATAATTAAAATAGTAAACAAAATAAATTAGTTAATAAATATATGCTGTTTACTTTTAAATATAAATTCATTGATAAACAGTTACTATTTACGGTTTCATTCACTATTGACTTATCTAATCGCTCGCAAACTATCAATAATTAGTCACACCGACAGATGATCTCGTTAAATGCTGCACAGACGCGGATTCGGGATCCAAAAAAAAAAAAAAAAATGGCGGGTTGGGAGGGAGGCAAGGAGGGGCAAACTGGGCAACGTTAGTAGAACATATAAAAAGTCCATGCATTAATCATGTTAATCTGCTGAACATCTGTGTTGTATTTAGACCCCTCTACCAAGAAATTTATTTTGCATGAACGCGTATAAAAATTGCGTTTTTTATCCAACGCAATCATAGGTTTGAATATAAAAAAGAAGATGTGGTATGATTGCCAATTAGACAACTCTCCACAAGAGACCAAATGACACAGAAATTAACAACTATAGGTCACCGAACGGTCTTCAACAATGAGCAATGCCAATACCTCATAGTCAGCTATAAAAGGCCCCGAAATGACAAATGTAAAACAATTCAAACGAGAAAACTAACGGCCTAATTTATGTACAAAAAATGAACGAAAAACAAATATATAACATATCAACAACGACAACCACTGAATTACAGGCTCCTGACTTGGGACAGGCACATACATACAGAACGTGGTGGGGTTTAATATGTTAGCGGGATCCCAACCCTCCCCTAACCTAGGACAGTGGAGTAACAGTACAATATAAGAACGAACTATATATCAGTTGAAAAGGCTTAACTCATGAACGTTGTTTTCCATTTAGACTTGGTTATTTACTTAAAGTACACACTTGGAAAGACTATATATATGACAACATCAATGACGTAATCTTCTTCTATAATGTAGGAAATAATCATAAAAATTTAAATTAAAATTTTGTGCATTTGGCTAGTTTTACTCCTAAAACCGATTATGAAATAATGATCTAGACATTTTTCAATACCTCAAATCAATGTATTTTCTTCTTTAACATTTTAAATTCTATAGACTCAAAAATTGTGTTATTCATATACAATACACAATTCTGTTAAAAATCGATTTCGTAGTCAGGAGCGCCATTTTAAACCGCATTCGTATCTACTGCTTAAACTTAGATAATCGATTTTCAATATTTTGATAGAAATCTATATATTTCATGCGTTTTCCCTGTCAAATAAGACTCACCTTGGCACCAATTTGGTTTCCGCATTGTCCGGCTTGTAAATGTACGATTTCCCTCATTTTCGTTAATAAAATTCACGTCTACTACACACGGTGGTTGCGATTTTAAATGTTGATGTTTAAATGAAACTAAGAGTGGTTAATTAACCTATTTTTATACGAGGGGTTCCGGGTGTTAGTTACTAGCAACGGGCAGACGATCGTTTTAATCGGTTGATTTCATTTAAAGATGTTTTCCGTTGCCGAAGGAAATATCGAACAAACAAGTTAAAACTCATAACATTTCAATAACTGTTAGGATCTGTTATTAACGGCTAAAAAATCACCTTCTAATTATCATATTACGAAAAGAACAATTCTGCTCGGGGTAAATACTAATTATATAATTTCTATTGATAGATGGATAGGTAAAACATAATAATTATGATTAAATATACAATTTGTTTATTTTCCTTTCAATAGCTAATTACTGAAATGTGAATTAGCTAACGGTAATAAACGAAGTCTTTGTAACACTTTTAATTTAAAGCAGATTGAATAAGGAAACAAAAAATAAGGAAAATCTTTTCTACATATCCCTCAGGTCTATACTTAACACGTGATTTTTTTGCAAAAATAAAGATACCTAAGATGTAATTATAGATGATATGGATATACAGTTTTTTGTATTTAATAATTGGTTTTATGTCTTTTATGTCCGTCAGTTATGCAATATGCTGCCATTTATTTAAAAGTCATGATCACTGAAAAGAGTGGACTCTAACAACTGCACAAGTAACAGCTGTTCTGAAAAGGTTGCCGTTTTATAGCTTATTATGTTGATTTTTTTATTTGTAGTATTGTAAGGTTTACACTTTTTTTTCTTTCTTTTTTGTGAATGGCGATTTTTAACCCTTAGAAAGAGCTTAATTTCTAAATCACTTGCGTTTTAGCCTGTACTAATTTCGGTAAACTTTTTTTAAGAATAAATTTTTAAGCAGACATGTCATTTATTTACTCTGTTTTATTGTTTGTGTTTGAGAAAAATATCTTTCATTAATTTTCCCGATAAACCAAATCACAAACGTTTTAGATCCCAATGAATTTTTATTTTACCGGAACTCATTTACAAAATCTTGTTCTCATGCCTTCGAATTCCTGTTGTTTTTAAAGTAACGTTGTATTTGATAACGTCACAATATTTAAGACAATATCTGAAAAAAAATATTTTTGAGCAATGGGAAAAACAAAAAAAAATGTCAGTGGAACCTGTATTTCAATGGCACAAAAAAAGAATAAACATTGAGGATTCAGGAACAGTTGTCTGTAATTCAAAAAAATGATAAATGTGGTAACATTGGCAATGTAAAAAATGGTACCAAAAATTCCAGTTCTTTCCTGTTACCAAAGTGAATCAATTGTTAAAAGTTTCTAATGTGAATGAGGAATAAATTAAAGATACTATTTGTTGTTTACTAGTACATCCTGCAATATTTTATCAAAATGCCAATTATTATTTTTTTAGCAATACAATACATAAGGTTAAGAAATATAATAAATTATAGTCCGATTTGTTGGTAACATGAAAGAATGTTCAGTAACAGGACAAAGTTGGTAACAGGAAAGAACTTTATTTCAAAACAATTCCTTTCATTTCATAGTTTATAAGGAAAAATACATCATTACACATTGGTCAAAATAAGAAGAAAACAGCAAACAAAGTCATTTTTCTTTAAACTTTCATTTGCTATAGATGAAAAATCTGTCTGTAATGAAAAAAATCAAAAATAAATTACTTTCTGTTAACATCTACTATACAATCTTCTCTGCTGTCATAAAAAGTCAAAACCCTGTCTTGTCATTCAATTGACAGTATATTATGATGGGGATTATTTAATACGATAATAATAAGTTTTATTACATTGGTTGCAATGAATTACACAAAAAATTTGATTTCCCAGTGAAATAAAAACCGATAATTTCACATGTGAAATAAACGTGGTTATTTCACTCCGCTGACGTCATACAACAATAGGCGTTGTCATGACGTCGGATTAAAACAAATTGTGAATGCTTAGAAAAAGATATAGTTCCTTACATTTTCTACTTTAATTTCAGAAAAAAAATCATTTGCCAATGTAATAAAAAGAATAACTAATCAAAGAATTCAAATATCGAAAAATATTCAACTCGTGACCGAACAACACTGATAATTAACTCATGCGCTACGCGCATTCGTGAATTAAGGTGTTGTTCGGTCACTCGTTGAATATTTTTCTCTATTTGAATTCTTCGATTAGTTATTCTATAAATATTACATAAACTGTTTGGCATATAGTAGGTTAACTTTGTGTTTCATCAGTAAAATTGTCTTTATCATCCTTCCTGTTACTGATTATGGCTATGCTGTTACTTGTTCTCAGGTAACATGACAGAACGCAACAGAAAGTAATTACGCAGTACTTTTTGTCCTTTTATTTGAATTAGATGGATGCTGAAGCTCGCATTACATTTATACAGCTGATATTTAAAGACACTAAACAGTTATTGTCTATAAAACTCCAGGAAAAGACAGATATTTGATGATGCAATAACGTTAAGGATATAACCAGTATGCAGAAATTGTAAGACAATGCATGGATGAGGTAAGATAGAGCCCCATTTTACCCTTATGATTAAAATTATAAATGGCTAGCTAGAATGTAATCTTCTTTTTCATATGATTATTTCATTGTTTCATTATAATATATTTGGGCACCATAAGAGTTGTAAGCCATCTCTAGGGTATATTTTGATAATTATAGGCGTAGCTTCGGTGATCTTGTGGCAGCGTGTTTGTCTTTTGTGCCTGAGGTCAGTGATTAAACTGATGTTTCAAAAAGTCAATGCCTTTATTTTCTCGTTTGAATTGTTTCACATCTGTCATTTTGGGGCATTATATAGCTTACTATGCGGTATGGGTTTTGCTCATTGTTGAAGGCAATACGGTAACCTATAGTTGTTAACGTCTACGTCATTTGGTCTCTGGTGGAGAGTTGTTTCATTGGCAATCATACCGCATCTTCCTATTTTTAAATAAAATTGCTGTTTTTCCGTCGAGCTACTTCATTTAATGTCAAACTACACATATTTTTTTACCTAGTATGTCATTTGCTTCAGGATTGAAAGCCTATATCCTATATAGGTAGTTCAAACATTTGCGTCACATTTTCCATAAATTAGGGTCTTGATGGACTGGGGGTCCTTCATTTTCGTATTCTTTAATTTCTTAGGTCATTGTCGAGCCTGCGACTTTTGTCGCAAAAGCGAGACATAGCGATCCTACATTCCGTCGTTGTCGTCGTCGTCGGCGGCGGCGGCGTCCACAAATATTCACTCTGTGGTTAAAGTTTTTGAAATTTTAATAACTTTCTTAAACTATCCTGGATTTCTACCAAACTTGGACAGAAGCTTGTTTATGATCATAAGATAGTATCCAGAAGAAAATATTGTAAAAAAAAAATCCTGTTTATACGTATTTTACTTATAAATGGACTTCGTTTTTCTGCCAGTTAACATTACATTCACTCTGTGGTTAAAGTTTTTAAAATTTTAATAACTTTCTTAAAATATCCTGGATTTGTACCAAATTTGGACAGAAGCTTGTTTATGATCATAAGATAGTATCCAGAAGTAAATTTTGTAAAAATTTATTTCCTGTTTTTTCCGTATATTACTTATAAATGGACGTAGTTTTTCTTCCAGTTAACATTACATACAGTCTGCAGATAAAGTTTTTAAAACATTTATTAGATTCATAAACCATCCTGGATTTTTACCAAACTTGGACAGAAGCTTACAATCAAAAGATAGTATCTAGAGGAAAATTTTTAATATTTTTTTCCCCATTTTTTTTTCTTTTTCATACATTTCAAACTTTTTATTTCATTAATTGTAAATCTATTATGTGCATTCCCCTATCATACTAAAAACATAGACAACATCAAAGTAGGCGAGACTCTGGGTTCCCGCGGAACCCTTACAATTTTTTTTCTTTATTCTTCATATTTTGGCCCATTATTCTCTATTCTTTGTATCTTAGACATCACTTAAAATTGTATTGCGAGAAGTCATGGGTTCTATTCATGATGTGGCTACACTAATTGGCCTGTTTATTCTCCAGGTACGGAAATGGACCATGACCTCGGGGACAGGGCTTTAAATAGTCATTAAACTGATATGTACTGATAGTAATGCAACTTTATACAAAACATCACAAGTAGTTCTTATCAAACTGACTTAAGCCAAAAACTTAACATTTAAAATTGCTAATTGATTCAAAGTCTCCAAGTACGGAAATGGACCATGACCTAGGGGCAGGGCCTCGACATGGTCATCAAACTAATATGTGTTGATAGTAATGCAACTTTATACAAAATATCATTGATCTATCACAAGTAGTTCATATCAAATTTGATTTGAGCATAAAAATTAACAATTGTTGACGCATCCTCCGCCTTTGTCGCCACCGGAATGCAAAACATATCTCGTTTTTCGCGACTTTCGTTACAGGCGAGACAAAATCTAAAATTTTGTATGCAGCCTCTGAACCATGAAAATGAGGTCAAGGACAACCGAAATATACAAGATGGAAACGGCAGACCATGAGGTATCTGTATCAATGAGACAGGATGTGGATACCGAATATAAAGCTTTAAATTTACACAAGTTTACGCCACTGTCACCGGATTGGCACCTCCACCAGAGACCAAAAGACGTAGAAGTTAACCGTGCAGCCTTCAACAATGAGCAAAACCCACACCGCATAGTAATCTATAATGTTTTGCCTTCTGCTACATTCATCTCCTGAGAGACAATAAAACCTAGATCTACAAGGAAACATGCATGAAAACAAAGTCTAATACTTGTGAGTTCATTATTACATGTATAAACAAGCAAATGACAGAACCATTTTTTTGCCAAGCCGACTTGACAAAAATATACTAAACTATCACTTTTGCATGTGTTTAGCTAAGTAGAAAGACCAGCCATTTAAAATAATTACAAGAACCGACTAGAGGAGCACTAAACTAACAATATAATGACTCGTAGGAATATGTTACTGTACTGTATGTTCTTCCATTTATTTGTATTGTAGTCCTGTCATGTAATGTTGCCATTTTAGTGTTATATTTAACATTGCCATTAAAGCGGGAGGTTTGGCTAGCCACAAAACCAGGTTCAACCCACCATTTTTTCTTAAAATGTCCTGTACCAAGTCAGGAAAATGGCTATTGTTATCTTATAGTTCGTTTCTGTGTGTGTTGCATTTTAGTGTTTCTGTTGTGTCGTTGTTCTCCTCTTATAGTTGATGTGTTTTCCTCAGCTTTAGTTTGTAACCCGGATTTGTTTTTTCTCAATCGATTTATGAATTTCGAACACCGGTGTACTACTGTTGCCTTTATTTACTGTACTTGCTTTGAATTAGCTTTCAGTAACTGCGAGAACTTTTTGATCGGTGCTTTGTATCTTTTGTATTTATGATACTAAGAGTAGTTGCTTTTGGACTTCATAGCAATCTTCTGAATCAATCCCTTTACAACTGAATTTTAAAGATTGTTCTTGTTGTGCTGTTAGACCACTGTCGCACGTTTTGACAAAGGGTTGAGCGCGTTAAATCAGTGATTGCCCTGTGTTGCTGTCTGTTATATTCGTTTTTCGTTTATTGTTTTGGCACAAATCAGGCCTTTGTTTCATTTACTGTTGAACTGTTTCAAATGTCGGGGCCTTTATTATATTACACTATACGGTATGGGTTTTGCTCATTATTAAAGGCCGCGCGGTTACATATATTTACTTCATTAAATGCACGTCATTTGAAATCTATTAGAAAGCGATCACATCGGCAATCATTTATACCACATCTCCTTATTTTATGTTGTTAAAGGCGATGCAAAAGGGAAAATCATCGTCCTTAGTTGGTCACTTTGTAGTTTAATTCATTAACTTTCAACTGATACTGGAAATAAAAGGGATATGCAATCATAAATACGGTATACAGTCATCAAATTACTCCCTACAAATACAGCTCATGCAAAACATGATTTGAAGTTTCAAGACCATGACAACTCAATCTGAAGAAATGTATTATAAAACCAATTCTAATTGTTCAAAACCCAAAACTTCAAAAATATCTGAACCTGGAAATTATAACTTGAATGTTTATGATATACATATCGTCTAACATTAATGTTTAAAAATTTATCCTTAAGTACTAATAACAACTTCATTTTTTCAACAAATAATTTAATATCATTATGGTGTAAAGTTTTCAATAGATAACTGTGAATTTTAACAAGTGTTTGTTTGTACCCAAACATTCTGTAGTTGACAGATTTTTCATTTTGCGCATTTTAGAAACAAATGATTATAATATTGTTCAGTAAATTATTCTTTAGTTCCTTTCTTAAACTTGTTCTTGTTCTCCTTCTTCTTCCTCTTCGAATTCTCCTTCCTCTTCTGCTGTTGCATCCTGGTATTGTTGATATTCAGAGACCAAATCGTTCATGTTGGATTCGGCTTCTGTGAATTCCATCTCGTCCATACCCTCGCCAGTGTACCAATGCAAGAAAGCCTTACGACGGAACATAGCGGTGAACTGTTCTGATACTCTCTTGAACAGTTCCTGGATGGCAGTGCTGTTACCAATAAATGTGGCGGACATCTTGAGACCACGTGGTGGAATGTCACATACAGCTGTTTTAACGTTATTTGGGATCCATTCAACGAAGTAGCTGCTGTTCTTGTTCTGTACGTTCAACATTTGTTCGTCGACCTCCTTCATGGACATACGTCCTCTGAACATGGCAGCAACTGTGAGGTATCTGCCGTGACGGGGATCGCAAGCAGCCATCATGTTCTTAGCATCGAACATCTGCTGAGTAAGTTCTGGAACAGTGAGAGCTCTGTACTGTTGGCTACCACGTGATGTTAGGGGTGCGAATCCTGGCATGAAGAAATGGAGACGTGGGAATGGTACCATGTTGACGGCCAATTTACGAAGATCAGCATTCAACTGACCTGGGAATCGGAGACAAGTTGTGACACCTGACATTGTTGCGGATACAAGATGGTTAAGATCCCCGTATGTTGGTGTTGTAAGTTTCAGTGTTCTGAAACAGATATCGTATAGAGCCTCGTTGTCGATACAGTATGTTTCATCTGTGTTTTCTACGAGCTGATGGACTGAGAGTGTGGCATTGTATGGTTCAACGACTGTGTCTGATACCTGAAAAAGAATGGAGTAAACAATTGAGTCCTAGTCTCGTAAAATGTATTAAAATATTTTTATCATATTTTTTTTAAAAATCCGGAATCTTAGGTAAGACATATATTTTAAATAAATCATGTTTCTACATGATACATTTATAAATATTACTGTTACATTTAGTGAATTTTTATAGGCTTTTTTGAAAGCATGACTATTAAGATCTAATAATGAATGTTTAACTGATAACATGCACAAATATTAATACTAGTATGATAAAAATGATAGTTTCATTACTGATCACCTAGTTAAGACATTTTTTAATAACCATTTACCACAAGACATTTGATAGAGAATGATGTTTTGATAACGTAAATACTGCAGCAACAAAAACAAGTAACAAATAAAAAAACAGAAAACAACAAATAAAAAACGAACTAAATGGTATAAACAATCTTCAAGAATAGATTTGTCATATAACTTACTACCTGATTTTCTTATATTTTTTGTTTGTCTATTATTACTTACTTTTCAAAAACGGAATTATCAAAACCCTAGATCGGTTTTCAAATTTAAGGAAAAACGAATTTGTATTTATGATATATGAAAACTTACTTTTGGTGATGGTACAACTGAAAATGTGTTCATGATTCTGTCTGGGTATTCCTCACGGATTTTGGAGATTAGGAGTGTTCCCATGCCTGATCCGGTTCCGCCTCCAAGTGAGTGTGTAAGTTGGAATCCCTGAAGACAATCACAGCTTTCAGCCTCTTTCCTGACAACATCTAGAACGGAGTCTACAAGTTCAGCACCCTCTGTGTAATGTCCCTTGGCCCAGTTGTTTCCTGCACCACTCTGTCCGAAAACAAAGTTGTCTGGTCTAAAAATTTGGCCAAATGGTCCAGATCGGACAGAGTCCATGGTACCAGGCTCCAAATCAACCAAGACGGCACGTGGTACATATTTTCCACCTGTGAAAAAAAAGCGAAGAAATTAATTCATGTTAATGTTCCAGGTTTTACAATGGCATAACGCAACTGTGTTTATCCTTTTTTTCCAATTTTGTTCTGTTTTACATAAATAAATGTTATTTGCACCTTTTCTATAATTTTCGAGCAATTTAAAAAAGGGGGAATTAAACTCGAAATACGAGGAGTGTATTACAAGTTTTATACCCAGTACATTTCTTGCGATTTAAACGCTATGTTATCGGGACTAATAATTTCCTTTTCGCGTACAAGTTTTTATCTAATTTTTCTAAAATTTCAATATTTCATACCTGTAGCTTCATTGTAGTAGACGTTTATTCTTTCTAACTGTAAATCTGAATCTCCATGGTAGGTTCCTGTGGGGTCAATACCGTGCTCGTCTGAGATGACTTCCCAGAACTAAAATGAAAAAAGAGTAAACAATAGAATCAAAAATAGTGCAGATAATTATTTGCTTTTTAGTGTCATATTACAGGTTTTAATGACACCAATACAAAAGATCGAAGACGCAACAGAGAAAGTAGAAATTATACTGAAATATTGGTTGTCATTACATTTAACTAACGTAACAACCAACACAGATGCAAGATGTGTAATTATGGCACCCTCAACGGAGTTGGGGTGACATATTGTTATTGTACGTTTCTTTTTTTCTTCTTATTATTTTTTTTCTTCCACTTTTTTGTCCAGCTTATATGTCGGAATTTTATGAACCAATGTTAATTTTTAATTAGCATGTGTACTTTCATATCAAACCACTTTTGTATCATTCAAGGATTAACATTCATATCAAACCACTTTTGTATCATTCAAGGATTAACATTCATAGTTTCATTTGATTTCTGTATTCTAGATATGAATAAAGGAATCGGTATAAAAACACTTCTTAGGATTTCAACAGCCTAGTTGACCAATAAGTTTAAGACACTGGATGAGCACAGTGCAGGCGTGTATGTTCTAACAGTTTGTGTTCAACGGTACTGATGAAGGAGAGATATAAATTTGCAAGTGCAAAAACGCAGTTCTAACTTTTTCGGGCAAATATATATATAGTGATTTATTTAGTTATATAAAGAAAACTTACTATTTCGTGTGTTAGTGTGTACTATAATATTTTAATTGTAAAATGTAAATTTATTTTGATGTCTTATTTCTGACATCACGTGTCTAAACTTATATCAAATTTATTGGATCAATTTCATGTTTTCCTTAAGTATTTATCAATGACAAGAGAGAATTTAATTTAAATACTTTAACTTTAAGATGGTCATTAAAATCCAATATTGAGTTGCATGATATGGGATATTATAAAAGTCATTCGGGTGATATTTGCTTGTTAAAGTATTTGATTTTACCACCAAGGTAAAAGTTAAAATCCGGATATTAATTTTAGTCAACAAGTTATTGCATGCAATGTTTTCCTGTCGTGAGATAAATTTGTTTACTTGGTAACCATGACACAAACATAATTTAAAAATCAAAATGACAGTCATGTTCAATTAAATTCAACATATACAATTTTACTTAATAAGGTATCAATATTTGTAGGCATTATTGATTTTTGGATTCATTATAAAATTTATGACAATATTAGAAGAAAGAAGATCAATTGATCCCTAACCCCCGTTTGACTTATTTTTTTTTTGGTTATCTTCTTGTCATATATATGCTACACTAGTTTCCACCGTATCAGTAGATTTACACGATAGTGGAGTTTTAAATTGAATTGTACTGAACTTTAATCTAAGGCTTGTACAAGGATATATTTTTATGACATTTCAACACGCTATATTGATTTGGAAACACTTTCAGTAATTCTGCAGAAAAACTCGGTCAATTGTCAAGGAATTTCTGTAGAATTAGTCATGATTATTGACTTATCTTGGTAATCGATCGCAGACGAACAATAAGTTGTCATACCGACAGATCATCTCGTAAATTGTTGCACATTGAATAATTTAAGAAAATATAATGATTTTCACCCTTTCTTGAAGTCACAAAAACTAGTTGATTATCGATATTTACTTAAAATACACGTTTGGAAAGGCTATATGACGATATCATAATTGAATTACGTTTTCTTCCTCTATTTTGTAGGAAATAATCATAAAAAATTAAAATGTTATTTGGTGCATTTGACTATAGTTTTACTCCCAAAATATTAAGAAATAATAATCTAGATATTTACTACTTCAAATTAATGTATTTTTCTTCTTTAAAAACATTTTAGAATATATAGATTCAAGAATTATGTTATTCATATGCAGTATACATCTGTTAAAAATCGATGTGATAGTCAGAAGCGCCATGCTATAAATGTAAAACCGCATACGTCAATACTGCTTAAACTAGATAATCGATTTTCAATATTTTGCTAGAAATCTACATTTTCTGTGTTTTGCTGTCAACATAAAACTCACCTTGGCACCAATTTGGTTTCCGCATTGTCCGGCTTGTAAATGTACGATTTCCCTCATTTTCTTTTAAAATTCACGTCTACTACTCACGATGATTGCGATTTAAAATGTTGATGTTTTGTTGAAAACGAAGAGTGACCTATTTTTATATGATAGCAAGGGGTCCCGGGTGTTAGTTTACTAGCAACGGGCAGACGATCGTTTTTATTGGTTGATTTCATTTAAAGATGTTTTCTGTTGCCGAGGGAAATATCGAACAAACAAGTTAAAACTCATAAAATTTCAATAACTGTTATTAACGGCTCAAAAAATCACCATTTAATTATCATATTATGAAAAGAACCTTTCTGCTGGGGGATAAATACTCATTATACAATTTCTATTGATAGATAAATAGGTAAAACATGTAAAATTATATCTGATTAAATATACAATTTTTAAAATATTTTTTCAATAGTTAATTATTCAATTGTGAATTAGCTAACGGTAAAAACGAAGTATTTGTAACACTTTAATTGCTGTTTCAATTTTTTTTAGTAATTATATCAAGTAAATACAATTAAAAAAGCAAAAAGCACGTTACAATACATAGCAATTTTTTTTTAAATTTAATAAGTTAAGTAGAATATTTGAACCCCAATCGAAATAGAACTACCATATCAGATTGAAGATGCACTTAAAAAGTTAATTCCGGCTTCCTCCACCAATAAAAACTGGCCGCCACGAAATAGCGCAAAACCAGTGCTTAAAAGTGGAGTTAAAACACCAAAAATCAAAATCAAAATCTTGTACTTTAATTATTCTTGTGATGTATTTTGTGTATTTTGTTATTTTGTTAATTTCATGCATGCCATCAACCCCATTAAATAAAGCCTATAATTCAAAGTAAACTATTCTTGAAAACGAAAGTATTCCACCAGACATATATTACATATAATAGTATTATTTGTCTCTGATTCCACATCCCTGAAATTAGTTCCATGTTTACACATAGAATATAAATCACCAATTAACCCCCAAAAAAAAAATAAAATGAAAAATAGATAAAATAAATAAATAAGTGGAAATACAAATGTAACTCATATGCCAAAACAAAAAGTACGCATATGCCATATCCCTAAAAATGAACAATATTTGATGTTGCAACAACGTTCAAGATATTACCAGCAATCATATATTGTTAGACAGGGGCAGGGATGAGGTACGATAAGGACCAATTTTACATCATCATTCAAGTAATAATCAAGGCTAAGCTGTAACATTCTGGTTCATGAGGGTCTGGATGGGTTTACAGAATAGAGTATAATAGGCAAAATGTGCAGAATAAAGGGCAAAAAAAAAAAAAAAGAAAGAAAAGAAAAAAATAGGCAAAAAAATAAAGAATAGAGAATAATGGGGTGCTAAAATAAAAAGAATAGAGAATAATGGGCGAAAAATATAAAGAATAGAGAAAAATTACCTAAAAATTAAAGAAAACAGAAATGAATGATGCCCCCCTAAATCCACATCCTCGTTCATATGCTTATTTCATTGTTTCATCATGATATATTTGGGGCAACTTAAGAGTGGTTGCCATTTCTTGGGTATCTTTTAGTAATTTAGAGTCGTTTCGGTGGTCTTGTGGTAGCGGGTTTGTCTTGAGTGGCGGAGGTCAGTGATTAATCTAATCAATGTTTAAAAACAAGTTTAAGTTTAAAATGAAAATAAAAGTTGCTATTTATCCGTAGAACACTCTGCATACGATGGTAAAAGCAAAGACTTTTCGGCTCCGAGTGATAATATTATACAAGTATTTGTAAAGAGTAACGTTGCGGATTCATACATTAATTCAGTGACAGTTTTATATAAAACAAATACTAGTTTATTTCCTATATTTCCTGTAAATTTGTATCACTACCACTGGGTAGGGGCCTACATAGCGTTGTTGCTGGGCCGTTTAGTCCCCAAGGGTATTAAAAGCTGGGTGTTCGGTGTGTTTTTAATTATATTAATGTTAATACTTAAAAAATTAAATTTCTGTTGACAAAAGTTAAAATTTGTTAATTTGTGTAAAGTTATCCTCCTCGATATCCTCACGTTTCTTTTTTTTTTGGCGAACTTTTGGTGGCATTTTGAAGTGTCAAGTATGCTAATTTAATTAATGTCAAACTACACATATTTTATTTACCCAGTACGTCATTTGCTGCAGGATTGAAACCCTTTATAGATAGTTCAACATTTGCGTCACGGAATTTTTCCTAAATTAGGGTCTGGATGGGGTCCCTCATTTTTGTATTCTTTAATTTCTAAGGTCATTTTTTCTGCTTTCTTCATATTTTTTGGCCCATTATTCTCTATATCTTAGCACCCATTATTCTCTGCCCTATTTTTCTCTATCCTTTTTTTCTTCCATTTATTCTGCACATTATGCCCATTATTGTCTCTTCTGTAAACCCATCCAGACCCTCATAAATTCAAAGACCTAATTTGCTATTTATTCCACTGACGAAAATTTTGAACTGAAATACAAAATGTATAATTATTTGTTTACCTAACAACATTATAGAAACTTACATCTGTATACAATATATTACTCTATCCTTGTGAAATACAAAAAAGTTAAAAGTCTTATTAAAATTTCAAGTTGTCAGTATGTATCAATTAAATTTACATTTTAAATCGTGTCCTTTTCAGAGTATCAATTGAAAAAAGTAATAAAAACGTCGTGGAGAAATGAATAGACCTCAAAGATGTTTATTTCCGCTAGCTTGCGTTTTTGCATATAATTAACCATACAAGGATGAAGGCGGGATTCAAGTTTGAAACTTGTGTAAAATTTGGCGGTTTTATCTGTAATTTATTTTGAAAAATTACTTCTGTTTGCCATATTAAGTTTGTCGATAAAGTAAATGTAAATAAAAATGTGTTTATTATAAACATTTCACAATTTACAAAGGGATAACTGAAATGAACAGTTATGAAACATTTCTTTATGCTGGTACTTAACTTTACAAGAGGCTTTAAAATTAGTTAATTTATAATTGTCATCACAGATTATTGAACTTTAAGACATCACACAAAATTGTATTGCGAGAAGTTATGGGTTCTATTCATGATGTGGCTACACCAATTGGCTTGTTTATTCTCCAGGTACGGATCCAGGATGTTTTGAAAGAGGGTGTACATCCCATAAATTGAAGATTTCCTGCTGAAATTTGTTTGAGCGATTTTATGTTAAAAAATGATATTTTTTTCAACCAAGGGGTACGCCCTCTACTCCCCAAATCAAGGTAGCAGAACACCCCTGCCGATTGCGATTGTTGATTAATTAGCTGACGCCTAAAAAATTAAACTCAGCGCATTATTCTGTAATAGTCCGAATTTGCTAGTACGTCTGCCGGCCTTGTCCAGTAACAAGACAAAAAGGCTGCTATTCCGGACAAGTGGAACAGAAAACGGTTTATTCGTATACAACATTAACGGTTTTTGTCCTGAATATCCCTGTAATAGTTGTCACTGAATAATGGGTACAACTAAGTAATCAGTCAAAAAGAAAAAAAATAGCTTCTCAAATTTGATTTCTTCAGTAATACATAAAGTAACTTACACACCAACAGCCACGTGACGTAAAAATATACAAGCATTTATAAGTTGTAGTAAACTGTTGTAGTTGTTGGTGGGTTTGATAAGTGACTGTACTAAATGTATGGCTCTGAATCAGTCCGAGTCTTGATAAGATTTATAGTGTGGAAGAACATAATTTTTTATCAGTTGATATTAATTAGTCTTTGAACTATCTTACACGTACTCTTAAATCGGTACCTGTTGTTCAGTGGTTGTCGTTTGTTGGTGTGGTTCATAAGTGTTTCTCGTTTCTCGTTTTTTATAAAGATTAGACCGTTATTTTTCCTGTTTGAATTGTTTTACACTAGTCCTTTTGGTGCCCTTTATAGCTTGCTGTTGGGTGTGAACGAAGGCTCCGTGTTGAAGGCCGTACTTTGACCTATAATTGTTTACTTTTTACACATTGTGACTTGGATGGATAGTTGTCTCATTGGCACTCAAACCACATCTTCTTATTTATACCCATTGCCTTATCTGATTGGCTCTCTGTTAGTTGTTGTTTGTTCTCGATGCCGATTTGCTGAGTCGTGCCCGTTTCAACTGATTTCTATAGTTTTTCCTTATGTTGTGCGGTTACACCACTTTCCTAGGTTTTGAGGGGAGATTTTAGCGTTCACAAACATGTTTAAGGAGTTCATGGGTGAGGAGTGTTACATGATTCGACCTCAAACATTTTTACTTAATATCAAAAAATTCAAACGTCCGAAGATGTTTCAAAATTTTATTGAGTTGTGTGATGCAAATTAAGTAAGACGTATTACATTTCAGGGGCCTCGGTGGCCGAGTGGTCTAAGTAGTCGAACTACTGTATCACTAGTCTGTCAATACTGAGGTTTTGAGTTTGAATCTCGCACGTGGCAGGTGCGCAATACTACAATCGTATTCGACTAGGATTGTCACTTTTCCTAATGAAGGTCGATGGTTCTCTCGGGGCACTCCGGCTTCCTCAACAAATAAAAACTGACCCCCACGAAATAGAACAATAGTGCTAAAAGTGGCGTTAAACACCAATCAATAAATCAATCAACATTACACTTCATGTCGGTTTAGGACCTTGCCATGAATGATGAGACATGAAATGTTACATCACTTCTGTGGAATATGAATAAAAAAATATACCGAACCTATCTATAATACTAAATGAGGAGAACCGTTTTTTTTTATGTGCCTCAAGTTCTCCAAAAATCAAACTAAATTAACCAGTTAATTATATCTGTTTCACAAGGCTAGTACAGTGTAGTTTATTGTCCTAAATTTTGCTTAATGGATTGAAATTATCTTCGGGAAATTCTTTGAGGAAAACGATTTCCTTGTTTCCTTCCGAAACTCAGATTCGGATATGATTATGCTTCCGTTTCTCTTTTAAACTAACATCTAACACTTGACAATGCGAATTTTGAAATTAAAATACATGTTACAATTCTATTTAAATTATCTTTTATTAATTTATCAATGTATAACTATTACGTCAAACTGTCTTTTTTTTCTTTACATCGCGTTTTATGAAGGAATGGGTGAGGGTCCTTTATTTCTCTATTCTTTAATATTTTAGACCATTTTCTCTGTTCTTTATTTATTTTAGTCGGTATTCTCTATTCTTTAAATTTTAGCACCTCATTATTCCGTATTCTTTATTTTTTAGCCTATTTATCTCTTTTCTTTATTTTTGTTGGCACTTTTGTCCATTATTCTCTATTCTGTAAACCCCACGCAGACCCTCTTATATGGCAGTATTTGCCAAACACAGGAAAATACACGTATACATTTAATTAAGATAAAGTTTACGATAAAACATATCATTTAATATAAATCACTACTAAAGAATATATTAAAGTATTTGAAATATGACCGTTTCTTTAAATGTTATTGATATATAATTTAATTCAATTCTATACCAAAATTTTACAAAGAATTTGTCAAAGCAAATATATTTAAAACGTCGAAACCAAAATTTTATCACGTCTAAAATTTTAATAATTTTTGAAAAGTTAAGAACAGCACGCATTAACTACAATAAGTAAAATATTAAATTTCGTTTATTGATCATAGAGGTACTTGACTGAGATACCAAAAGTAGTGATAATTTACGTAGATAAAAAATATACTCGAGATTTGAAAGTGAAATGGAGAATACAATGTACATAAAAGATTGTCGGTGACGAATTTGGGTTGAAATACTAAAATGTTCAATTACTAATCTTTACTTCTTTGTATATAGCTATATAAGTAACAGTACCAATAGTATTACTGTTACCACTCGGCATCAAATTAAGACCTGAATTCTCGATCGTGAAATTTTACTCAGTACTCGGAACAAAATTCGTGCTCGAAACTCCAAATTCAGTACTTTGATTGGTTGATTTTTGAGTCTGAGTACGATAACCGTGCTCGAAATTTTTATGACCGCAAAACCTGTTTCTCTTCACGGAAGGGAAGAAGAACATATTAGGACATAAATATAAGGTTTCGGCTTTTGGACAGTCTTACGGTTGGACTTTGATGTACAGTTGTCTCATTCGCAATCTTACCACTTCTCCTTATTTTTATATTTTAGTTATGGATGGTACAGGCGAACGCCATTGGTTTCAAGAAATAGGATATCCATATAAAGATAGGATAGACTTGTAGATATAGCTTAGGCATACGGATATAGGATATGCCTACAGACATAGAATAGGCTTATAGATGTATATAGGTTAGGATTATAGACATATGTTAGGCTTATAGACATAGGATAGGCTTGTAGACATAGGATAGCTTATATAGACATAGGATAGCTTATAGACATAGGATATCTTATAGACATAGAATAGCTTATTGACATAGGATAGCTGATAGATATAGGTTAGGTTTATAGACATAGGATAGCTTATAGACATAGGATAGACTTATAGACATAGGTTAGGCTTATAGACATAGGTTAGGCTTATAGACATAGGATAGACTTATAGACATAGGATTGTTTATAGACATAGGATAGCTTATAGATATAGGTTAGGTTTTTAGACATTATTGGCTTATGGATATAGGATATGCTATGTGTCTGTCCTAAATTAAGAGCCTGTAATTCAGTGGTTGTCATTCGCTGCTGTATTTCATATTTGTTTTTTGTTTATTGTTTTGTACATAAATCCGGCCGTTAATTTTTCTTGTTTGAATTTTTTTTTTACATTTGTCATTTCGGGGCCTTTTATAGCTGACCATTCCGGGTGGGGTTTTCTTATTGATAAAGGTCGCACGGTGACCTAAAGATGTTAATTTCCATATCATTTGGTCTTTTTTGGAGCGTTGCCTCATTGGCAATCATACCAAATTTTCTTATATATATATATATATATATATATATATATATATAATAGACATAGGATAGGCTTATAGACATAGGTAAGGTTTATAGACATAAGTAAGGCTTATAGACATAGGCTAGGCTTATGGATATAGGATTGGCTTATAGATGTATGATAGGCTAATAGACATATTAAAAGCTTATAGACATAAGGATAGGATTATAAACATAGGAAAGCTTATAGATATAGGATATGCTTACACACATAGGATAGGCTTATAGATATATGATAGGCTTATAGACATAGGATAGACTTATAGACATAGATAGGCTTATAGACATAGGTTAGGCTTATAGACATAGGATAGGCTAATAGACCTAGTATAAGCTCATAGACATAGGATAGGCTTATAAACATAGGATAGCTTATAGATATAGGATAGGCTTATAGATATAGGATAGGCTTATTGACATAGGATAGACTTATAGACATCGGTTAGGCTTATAGTTAGAAGCTTATAGACATAGGATAGCTTATAGACACAGGTTAGGTTTATATGCATAGGATGGGCTTATAGATATAGGATAGGCTATGTGTCTGTCCCAGGTCAGGATCCTGTACTTCAGTGGCTGTCATTTGTAACTGTATATCATATTTGTTTTTCGTTCATAAGTTTTAAAGACATACGATAACCTTATAAATATAGGAGATGCTAATACATATAGGACACGCTTACAGACATTTGATAGGCTTATAACCATAGGTTAGGTTTATAGACATAGGTAATGCTTATAGACATAGGAGATGCTTATACACATTGGATAGGCTTATAGGCATTTGATAGGCTTATAACCATAGGTTAGGCTTATAGACATATATTAGGCTTTATAGACATAGGAGATGCTTTTACACATAGGATAGGCTGATAAACATCGGATAGGCTTACAGACATTTGATAGGCTTATAAACCATAGGTTAGGCTTATAGACATAGAATAAGCTTATACACATCGGATAGGCTTATAGACATTGGATAGGCTTATAGACATATGATAGGCTTATAGACATAGGTTAGGCTTATTGACATTGAAATGCATACATAAATATGATAAGCTTATAGACATATGATAGATAACTTCTCCTCAGACATTGTGACGTCTATGTCTCTATGATAATGCCTGCTAATGTTTAAAAGCCATGATACGAGAATTACGGAGCTACTGAGCAGGGCTTGTGTGATATAGGCGAATGGAAGGACAATAAATTTAGATTATCAGGTTTTCTGCAAATAATCCGAGATTGCTCTTATGACTTACGGCCTTTTAATGACAAGCTGGGGACATAAGACACCAGAACGTAGACCATAAACCTTTAAATTGTCAAGACTTGGTTTCTGTCTCGAAATCCTTACAAACATACAATTTCAAGTAGAAAAATATATCATGCGATATGGTGATCCAATATGGTCAGCTTGCTGGCCAGGAAAGCAAGATATTGTAATTGTTTTCAAAAAGAAAATTTCGATTGCTGGTGTGTCACATCCTTATCTTTTATAAATACCAATAAGGAAAACTAGACAAAGTGATGCCCCCGCACTCCACTCAAGTAATTGTATTATAACAAAGTCAATGTAGGACTTTCTTTGAGATATAATTGTGTCTGGGAGACACAAATGATACCCCCGCAGTTGCAAAGTGTTATTTAAAATACACAAAGTTGAGCATGGAAGCACATAGGTCTATGGTTCACTGTAGGAGGAGTTATCCGGAAACGCTATGCACCTCTTATGCAAATAAATACTCCAAAAACTATCTCCCAAAAGAGCTAATATTATTATTATTAACAAAAATCAAAACCCTGACCACATGCACACTTTCAATATATGTACAAACAGCAAGCAAAGTGAAAACGTCCTAGCATTCAAACTGAAGGAGGAGTTATCTGGAATAGCTATACACCTCTTATGCACGTATATACTCAAAAAATGACAAAGTTCAATGTCTCTCCTAAAAGAGCTAATATCAATAAAAATCAAAACCCTGACCACATGCACACCGTCAATATATGTACAAACAGCCACCAAAGTGAAAACTTCCTAGCATTCAAACTGTAGGAGGAGTTATCTGGAATAGGTATATACCCATAATGGTACGGCCGGACGGCCGGACGGACGGACGCACGGACGGATGGACAGACGGAAAGGCGTAAAACAATATGCCTCCCAACTTTCAGTTGCGAGGGCATAAAAAAAGCAAATAAAAGCAACAATGAAACAAACCAAAAACCCATCAAAAGATTAAACATTATCATGAGTATTAAACTACTGTAACAACTATAACGAAGATCAGAAACCATTAGTCCTATTGGTTAACCAACTTATTTCACTAATCAGATTAAGTGAATTGCTGCTTCATTTCATTGCATTTCATTGTTTACCGGAAATTTTATCGATCAGACATGAGTTCAATCAATTAAAAGTTTGAAAATTACACCAAGTTGACACTTAGTTAGATTATTGATTTGTTAAAGGTACAGCTTCTATCGACGTCATTCTCAAATTCTTAACTTTCCTTTTTCTATGACCTGCAGCATTAGTTCCTATCGTGTATATCGCGCGTTAATATGTTATAGTGAAATTGACACTTTGTTACTAAGGTTACAAAAGAAGTTCCGACAACATGCCCAATCTAAGTGCAACTAAGGAAAACAATTGGTTATAACTACTCCATACTCACTGCTGCTTTATTTTTACAGTCAGTCAATGAAGGTTGATTGGTGAGCTTCAAAAGGGAACCACTAGTGGTAGGTTATTGGTTTTTGGTATGCAATTGTATCAGCATATGCTGATTTTCATAGAGATTATTTGGCCCCGTCTCTTCAGTGTTTTGAATTTGAAACTTTTGCTTAGTTTGCAAGCTAAAGTTTGTGATTATGTTAGTAAAAGGGGAATTCTTTACCACTGGTAGTAAGTCAATCTAAATTGGTATTCAGTTGTTATACATGTATAAGCATTGGCACAACTCATTCACATGATATCATTTGGCACCGCCCCGTCAGTCATACCGTGTATTGACTTTAAAACTTTTCCATAGTTTACGTTTAAGATGAACCTGTAATGGTAAGTTAATGATATTTGGAATGTTTATGTAGTTGCTTATATATTTGCATGTATACTTTCTATGGAAATTACATGGCCCCGCAACCCCACCATGGTTCATTGACTTAAGATTTTTGCACTGCTTAAATGTTAACCTTGTGTTTAGTTAAGGGAACCACAGACTGACTCATAAGTAAATGGTATATGGTATTATACTATTAAAATAACACGAAGGCAATGCATACATCTGTGTCAACAGTTTATTTATAAGCGTGTATCGCTGGAAAAACTCTATTTGTTATTTTAATTAGTTAACATCTTTGACTATCAAATAAAAAATCTTTTCTTCTTAAATCCGCCATCTGATTATTTAACCCGGCTGAACCTGCGATGTGCAACTGCAGTTGCAAAGTTTTCAGAAACATGGCGGAGGTTCAAAGTTTTTCAGGTGTATCAAAGTACACAAATCATCTAAAAATGAAAAATCACGAAAGTCTCCATTTCCATTTGTCCTTCTAATCATTGAAACGAACAGAACAAAAAGTGCAATAGCAATTAAAAGCCATTTCCATAAGTGAAAATGCTGTACCGATACCTCGTCTTTTATACAATTCGATGAAATCGTTCCTAAATTGTCATCGCTCAATAGACTTGACCTTATATACTTAACGCATACATTGGAATCCGAACTGGAACAAAATACAGTATATTTCTTAGGAGATGCGTAGGTTATTTTTACATTTCCTTGTTGAATTTCGCCAGATCGTATCATCTTTTCCGGGATTTCTGGATTGTTCATTCGAATGATATTGTCAGGCTGCGTTCGTTTAGACTCTGTCGATTTGGAAACAGCTTGTTGTTTAAAGTTTGTTTGACCATTTGGTTTAATCATCTTTTGACATTCTGAACATACGCTGTTACTCTGTACATAACTATATGACTGATCACAAGATTTACTCTCTTTGCTGTGGTCAATTTGATTTCCAGGTAAATTTACAAGTACGTTTTGCTTTAGAGGCTTTTTGTCCCCCTCATGGAAGTTGTCTTTGACAGTGCTGTAATATACTGTTCCAGAAGAATCTCGAAAAGTTTCAATATGACTTTCACCAACATTTGTGTTTATTTGTATTGTTTGCTCCGTGCCATAAAACACAGGCATATAATTGATGCCGTGACCATAACTCTGATCGCTTGTGGTTTGGCGGTTTGTAACGTTCGATCCCAGAAAAGACTGACCATCAGGGTAAACGCCATACAGCGAAAAATATTCCTCGTGAGATATGATTTCACCACAGCTCCTACATATTAAATTGTTATATGGCATTGAGTGGTCTACCGGTATTCTTGCAATCAAGTTTCCAAATCTTTTTGCTTCAATAGAAGTTTCCGGTTTGTTGCTAAAGCTGGATTTTTTTCGATCACCTGTTTCATAAATGTCAGTTTGATATTCTATAAAGTCTCCACCTAATTTCTTACCAACCGATAACATATCGTCTGCTACCACATATTCAGACGAAGAACCAGAACTCTTGTTGTATTCGTCAGCAGTGGTGTATGAAGTTATCGAACCTTTTTCTTCATGACATGTGGATTCAAAGTAATAATCATCTTTTGTAATTCTTTTCCTGCCTGTTTCGTTATCTGCCGAAAGATCATCAAATGCTTGTTCTCCTTTTAAAGTATTAAGATATTGTGGACGCTGCATTCCAGGAGTCTTTGGAAGAGACAGCAATGTGGTTGATAACATCGGACTTTCGGGATGGTCCGTGAAATATTGTTTCAATTCATCAGCTATCGATTTTCTCCGAGGTGATGCCTTCTTAGAGTATATTGTCTTTTCCAATTCACTAAAAGATAAATCTTCATCTGAATCCTGTTCAGAGTCAGGTGTTTTCAGTAAAAATATGCTATCACCATCTTGACACCAGCTTTTAGTCGGTTTCAGCGACACCTGGACTCCATCATCAGGATTAGGTAAGTCGAAAATACTTTGTTGTCTATCTATGCATTTCTCCGTATTATCTGTACTTGGTGAATAAGACTCAAGTCGTTCGTCTTTGATAGTTACAGTGTTTTCATGATATCGTAGGTCTTCTGGTATTATTGGTTTTCTTACTGTAACTTGTTTGTTCGTAACAGTACTTTCTGTTGGCTTATATTTATTCTGTTCTTTTACTTTACTTAGATTATAAGCTGACTTGTACCACTCGTCATCTGTACTCAGAATATCTTCTGGTGTGCTCCTTGGATCTTTTACAGAATGAATTTCCCTTGGCGTATATCTGTTATCAAATATGTTTCGATTATCTGTTGGTTTATATCTTTGTTCTGTAAAAGCAGGGACATCTTTTGGTTTATATTTTTCTGTAAGTTTTTTCGGACTTTGGCTTTGTTCGTTTATTAGATGGGTTTCTTTTGGTTTGTTTTTTTCTTTGTCTGTAGTGCGACTTTCTGTTGGCTTATATTGTTCTTCAATTATTTTCGGGCCAGTTGTTTCAATGTTTCTTTGTGCCTCTGTAACTTCCCTAGTTGTGGGCTGATATTTTATATCACTAATATTTTCTTTTATTTTTTGTTTGCCTTTTTTGTCTTTTATAACTGGAGTATCTTTCATTTGCTTAAATCTTTCTTCTACTGCTCGTCGGCTGACTAATGGCATGTTAAGCTGTTTTTCTAGAACATGGCTATCTTTTTGCGTATACATTTCATCCAATGCACTTTTACTAGCCACAGGTTCGTATCTCTGTTCTTCTTTGAATATCCTGTACTTTTCTCCGTCCGAAATAGGGATATCAGCTGATTTATCTTTTTGTTCAAATCTTTTTTCATTTGTAAAACGGCTATTCATTGCTTCGGTTTTTTGCTCATTTGTTGGAGGACCATCTGTTAGTTTATATTTTGTTTCAGTTGTATCAGGTTTTACCGGTCCTTGTCCTTTTGAGACAAAAACACTTTTTGCATCAGTTGTGATATGTCTGTTTACTGGCTTGTATCGGTCGATAGTTAGGCTACTGGTAACAATTGGCTTTGGTATGTGTTCCTTTTTAAAAGGAGAATCTCCTGGCTTATGTATTTCATCTGACATACTAGAACCTACTTTGGAGATCCATTCTTGTTTCGATGTAGCAGGTCTGTCTGTTGAGGTATACATGTCGTCATTTGCAACAAAGTCTACAGGAATCTGTTTTTGTTTCATTGTAACAGGTGTATCTGTTTGCTTATATATTTTGTCAACTGTCCTCTTGTTTTCTGTGGGTTTAATTGAATGTTCGTTTGTTACAAGGCTATCTATCTGCTGGAAACCGTCTACAACGGTACCCGGACGATTGTCGACTGTTTGTTTCTGTTTATCTTCACTAGCCATCTTATGTACGGGTTTCTGATGTATTACATCATATGGAGGGTACGTATGCCGAATAGAAACTTGTTCGTTTGGTATAACGGAGCTTTCTTGTTCAAGGTCTTCTTGTCTCTGGAGTAACCTATCTCGCTTTGCTTCTGACTTTAGAGGGACGTTTACTGTACCTTGAATACGTTCCTCTTCTGTCAATTCTTTTATTGGTCCACTATTCCTATCCATCGGCTGATGCCTTTCTTCTGCTTTTCTCTGACTAGCTGTTGGTTTGTATTTTTCTTCTCTTGTAACTATATCATCTGCCAGCTTATAAGCTTCTTCAACTGTACTCCTGCTAACTATTGGCTTGTATCTCTCTTCTTCTGTTACATCATTATCCTTATTCCTATATCTTTCGTCCATAGTACTGCGACTAGCTCCTGGTTTGTAATTAACCCCTGTTGGATAATTTGTTTGTTTCGTTGTTGCAGAAGTATTTACTGGCCTATATTGATCTTCATATAAATGAGATTTTAACTCAGGATTTTGTGGTTGTACTGTTGTATCTTTTTGTTTGTAGATATCTTCAGTTTTATTAGGGTAGAAATTCACTTTTTGGCTTTGTCTGTCGTCGGTTTTTCGTTTATTTACTGGCTCTGCACGACGAACATCATATGGCGGGTAGGTAAGCACTATATCACGAGTCTGACCTTTTGGTAACATATCGCTTCTTTGTTGTTTAATTTTTTGCTCCTGGGGTAATCTGTCTAGTTTTGTTTCTTTTTTAAGAGCAGCATCTAGGATATTTTGAACAATTTCCTCCTCTGTTGGTACATGATAAACGATGGTTTGCTTCGGTTTTTCTTGTGAGGTAGTAAGTTTATCTTCTTGGAATATTGGCGAACGGTTTGTTTCTTTACGTGAGAACGTATCGATTGGTTGCTCACGGGATCCCATAACTGAACGTTCTCGAATCTGTTTATTTGCTGGCATTAATGACTTCATGTGATAGCTGTCTTTATATCTATCAATTTTCGGTGGCTTTGTCGTTGAACTGTATTTCTGAGACGTCGGATAGTCTACCAGTTTTCTGTCCGTATTCATACTGTTTTTCTGAAACATTCTTTCACTTGGTTCGTAACCGAGTTTTTCATCCTGACGTGAAAACTGATCATCTCTTGGTTTACTTTTTATTAAATCATATTTATGTGATATTTTGTCAAGAGGATCGGAATAAGGGTATTCTTCATAATCTGACAGTTTTCTTTGACCTTTTGGTAACATATCGCTTCTTTGTTTTTTAACTTTTTGGTCTTCGGGTAATCTATCCCGTTTTAATTCCTTTTTGAGAGCGGCGTCTAAGATATTTTGAACAATTTCCTCCTCTGTTGGTTCATAATAAACGATGTTTTGCTTCGGTTTTTCTTGTGAGGTAGTAAGTTTATCTTCTTTGAAAATCGGCGAACGGGTTGTTTCTTTACGCGGGAACGTATCAATTGGTTGCTCACGGGATCCCATAACTGAACTTTCTCGAATCTGTTTATTTGCTGGCATTAATGACGTGATGTGATAGCTGTCTTTACATCTATCAATTTCCGGTGGCTTTGTCATTGAACTGTATTTCTGAGACGTCGAATCGTCTACCGGTTTTCTGTCCTTCATACTGTATTTCTGAAACATTCTTTCACTTGGCTCGTAACCGGGTTCTTCATCCTGTCGAGTTCTTTGATCATCTCTTGGTCTACTTTTTATCAAATCATATTTTTGCGATATTCTCTCTAGAGGATCGGAATAGGGGTATTCTCCATATTCTGACAGTTTTCTTTGACGAGTAGTCGTTGAATCATACTGTTCGTATGCACTGCTACTTGAGATAGGATTAGACTGTTTGTTGTACCGATCAGTTTCAGGGTAAGACGGTTGTTTTGAAGAAATTTGCATTTGTGGTTTTTCATATGTGAATTGGGCTGTAGCTTTTCTGTTGCGGTCATTAATTAGAGACTTTCCTTGCTTTGACGTTTCCGGGGTGTCATATTTCCTCATATATTGTAAAAATTGACTATAACGAAAATTAGAGTAATGAAAGTATAAAATTTCAAAATGATAATTAATACATACAAGATGTTTTTTCTCATGGCATTAGAATGGAAAACCAAAGAGAAATATAATGACGCCATAACTGGACTTCAACCTATGGAGAATAGTCAAAACTCTCCTTGCTTGTTTTATAAAATAAAAATGTTATTGCGGCAATAAAAAACCAAACACATACAAAAAAAGAACTGTATTCAATTCGATATTTGTAACTCGAGATTATCGAACAAGAAGAATAATACCTTTCAATAATGAATGTTACGCCACTTAAGGGAAACATAGGTCTGAAATGAAATGAATTTCTCTAAATAGAGACGTCCTGACTTCCGATACTTACTATATACTATGAGACATACATATGAGACGCCCTGACTTACGGCTCTTACTATACACTATCAGAATTACATATCGAGACGTCCTGACTTCCGACACTTACTATACACTATCAAACATACATATGGAGACGTCCTGACTTTCGGCACTTATCATACACTATCAGACATACATATGGAGACGTCCTGACTTCCAACACTCACTATAAACTGTCAGAAATATATATGGAGACGTCCTGACTTTCGGCACTTACAATACACTAGCAGACATACATATGGAGACGTCCTGACTTTCGGAACTTACCATATACTATCAGACATACAAATAGAGACATCCTGAATTTCGGAACTTACCATATACTATCAGACATATAGACGTCCTAACTGCCGACACTCACTATACACTGTCAGACTTATACATGGAGACGTCCTGACTTTCGGCACTTACAATTTACTATCAGACATACTAATAGAGACGTCCTGACTTTTGACACTTACCATACACCAATACACATACTAATGATTTGCATTTTTTTTGTTATTGTTTCGCATCACGCTGCGAAGCTATAAGTTTCATACGATATTCACGCCATCTTGAAATTCTTACGTTACAAATATCGGTTCTCATTGGTAGTCTTATGAGATGAGATATAAAATTGGGAAAATGTCCCTGACAGGAGAAGATATTAAATACGGACAGAATTAAAGTACGGTATTCAACATCAGATCCGATACCCGATCAATGAATAATTTTGCCTTTACTGGTTTATCTTGCTTTATAATGTCGCGTCCAATCAATGTTTATAAATAAAAGGATGGACTAAGATGAACGAGTTTCTGTGCGCTCATCTGACTATATGAATATACACCATCACTACAAATACATATTACTGCCAATGATCTTCAAAAATTATGTCAGAATACATGTATGTATTCCATGTTTACTTATAAAACCAAATGATATATATAAAAAAAAAAAAAAATACAGATACGCCAAGACCACATGGTACCCCCGAATTGTTGGCGTTAGAATTCTAGAGAGAATGATATCGAATATTTAGAAGGCATATAATAACAAGTTTGTAAAATGACGGTGTAGATAAAACATGCATGGGTATATCCATATGCATGAATAAATATTGCGTCAAAAATGACAAAGACAGGCTTAAAATATCAGACTTATGAGTATATGCACAAAGGAGATAAATAATACCTGTCTCATACTTAAACAACAACATCTTAAAAGTATGATACAGCGAAGCACACCAAAGCTTTTACGAAAGCTAAAACTTATTTTTGAGTTCAAGTTTTTTTCTGGTAAAAGGGAGATAATCCAATCATGTTTCATCGTCCTTACAAATGGTTCGAGAGTTTGAACGTCTCTAATAGGTGATATTTTTGGAATATCGGCTTCTACACGCTAGTAAATGTTAATTGTAGCAGCTTAGTTGTTTGAAAAAGAATATATTAGTTGTTAAACCTAGAATTTGAAGCAGGAGAGAGAGAGAGAGAGAGAGAGAGAGAGAGAGAGAGAGAAAACTAAACTGACCTGTTATCTTTTTGAGTGTTCGATTTTATGTCCATTTCTTTTAGATTTGAGCTGTCGTAATTCCTTGCAGGTTTTTCATTCTGTCGTGTTAACAGATCATCTCTTGGTTTACTTTTAATCAAATCATATTTTTGTGATATTCTTTCCAGAGGATCGGAATAAGGGTCTTTTCCATATTCTGACAGTTTTCTTTGACGAGAAGTCTTGGATTCATACTGTTCATATGCACTGCTACTTGGAATAGGATTATACCGTTTGTCGTACCGATCAGCTTCAGGGTAAGACGGTTGTTTTGAAGAAACTTGCATCTGTGGTTTCTCATATGTGGATTGCGCTGTAGCTTTTCTGTTGCGGTCATTGCTTAGAAACTTTCCTTGCTTTGACGTTTCCGGTGTTTCATATTTCTTCAGATATTGTGAAAATTGACTATAACGAAAATTAAAATAATGAAAGAAATTTTAAAATTATAATGAATACATAAAGGACGTTTTTTTTCTAATGGCATTAGAATGGCAATACCTAAGAAAAATAAAATGACGCCATAACTGTTTATAACCTATGGAGAATATGCATAACACTCCATGCATATTTTTATAGAATATAAATGCTATAAAGAGCAATAAAAAAAAAAAAAGAGAACTGTATTCAATTCGATATTTATAACTCAAGGTTATCGAACATGAAGAATAATACATTTCAATACTAGTAATGAATGATACGCCACTTAAGGGAAACTTAGATCTAAAAAAAATGTATTACTCCAAAAAGAAACGTCCTGACTTCCGACACTTACTATACACTATCATACATACATATGGAGACGTCCCGACAATCGACACTTAATATACACTATCAGACATACATATGGAGACGTTCTGACTTTCAACACTTACCATGTACTATCAGACATACAAATAGAGACGTCCTGACTTTTTACACTTACCATGTACTATCAGATATACATATGGAGACGTTCTGACTTTCGACACTTACCATACACTATCAGAAATACTAATAATTTGCATTTTTTGTGATTTTTTAGTTCAGTTTTTTTCTGGTAAAAGGGAGATAATCCAATCATGTTCCATCGTCCTTACGAATGGTTCGATAGTAAGTGAACGTCTCCATTATAGGTGAAAATTTTTAATAGATCGACTTTTTAAAATTTTACTGATTATCCTCCCTTATACATATATGTATATATATATATATAGAGAGAGAGAGAGAGAGAGAGAGAGAGAGAGAGAGAGAGAGAGAGAGAGAGAGAGAGAGAAAACTGACCTGTTATCTTTTTGAGTGTTCGATTTCATGTCACTTTCTTTTAGATTTGAGCTGTCATACTTCCTTGCAGCAGGTGTTAAACCCCTTGAGCTTATTTTGTCTGCAGACCACATGTTCTCGCCAGAACTAATTACCTGAAACACATAAATATACATGTGTTTTAATAGAGGTACATAGACTTAACTAAGACAATTGGTCTATACCATGTGTAAATCTAAATAGTGCCGAGACAAGTTATAAAACAATTTATCCCCGGGCACACATCTAAAGATCAATGAGCTTATTCACAAAGCATCCATTATTTAACGGACCCGTTAACTTAACGGTGATATAAACAGGTATATGTCTTTTAAAATTAAATATGGCATTTACAAACTTTTCCGTAATCGTTCAGACGTTGTGACAACGGAAGATCTGGTTTGGACATACAAAATAAAGAATAATGGGCCAAGGTTGGAGAAAAATGGGTAAATAAAATCGAACAAAGAGAAAAATTGACCACCAAAAATGGATGTTCATCAATTTGGCTACTCGGTGCAAGAAAGACCAAACAGTATCCAGTTACGTCAGAACGTCCAAAACACATATGCAACGCAATCAATAGCCAAAACGGCATATTAAGCGATTGTCGTTGATGGCTGTCCGTCATATTAATTTTGTTTTCCGTTCATTATATTGTCAGAAATCAGACCGTTTTTTTCCCTTGTTTTATTTGTATTATATTTAGTCATGTCGAGGCCTTTTATAGTTGACTATACGGTATGTGTGTTGTTTATTTTGAAAGGCCGTATGGAGACCTATAGTTGTTTATATGCACGTCATTTGGACTCTGTTTGATGGTTGTCTCATTGGCATCATACCACATCTCTTTATTTTTTTGTATATTTACCTGTACATTATATTTGTCAATAATATTTTGAATTATTTCAGACAGCTCATCTTGTGCGCCTTTAATAAGGCGTTCTTTGTCTTCTTCTGTTAATCCGATATCTTCTGCGTGTTCTGAAAGAGTTTGGTACCAGTGCTGTAAATTTTCTTCGAGATCTATAAAAGAAATTAACCAAATGAAAATAATGCATGTTTTAATATTCATTCTTTATTGTTGTGTCTATCGTATACAGTCATTTTTTTTGCGTGAACCCCATGAGGGTTTCACGCTTATATATTGGCGAGTTTTGGAATGTCTATGGGCCACTCGATATCCTCGGAATCACGATTCTCGGAACGTCTCGAAAATTTCCCATCATTTATACAGGTAGTTATTTATGTCTTTGATGCGGTGCCTCTATAGATTGGCTACCACGTGACATTGTATATTTCAACAATCCGGCAAAGTTCATTTGTAGATTTGAAAGTAAAACAAGAAAGACTATTTTGCATTCTAAAATCGTTTATATGTTAGAACCTATTTGCCTTTTGATAAAACATATATGTTTTTAATAATGTGAATGTTTATTAAATATCAAGTATAATGATAACGCAATTATATAATTTATGCTTTGAAACGATCCTCTACGCGTTGTGTGTGTAGCCTTTAACATGTTTAATGAACCTGGGAATAGTTTATTGATATACAATGACCCAGAATAAACTGATTATTTCTGAACGTTTATCATTTGATATTTAGTTTTTCAATCATAGCATGAGAAAATGTCGGAAAGCATGAAGAAAATTAAGAAAACGATATTTCTATTAAAAATATTTATCTTAGGTCGGAAACACAGTGGTCGGAAAGCAGAAAGATAATCAAACAAAAGGATTATTCCGTAAAAAAAATATCTAATTTCTTTAATAGATACTACCAGACTAAGAGAATATTCATTGTTAAGGTAAAACTGAGACTGAAAATATTCCTCATAATTATAGAATATAATTAAAATTGTAATGTATACGTGCATTATGTCTCATAGGTTTGAACAGTCATTACATTTATGAAAATTATATGTAACGTATGAGCATAAATGAGCAGGGGTGCGTACCCAAAGTTAGCTAATTAAAAGGTTATGAATGAAAATAATACTTGCTGGTTTCAATTCACAAGGATTTTAATTCCTTGCATCTCTCAAAAAAACGAAAAACAAAATTAATTACTATGTTAATGCCAATTACTTTATACTGTTTTAGTAGGGATTTATAAGTCTCTGTTTATATCAAGTTTGTATAGCAATATATTCATATGGACTACGTGGAATGTTAAACTTTAAAAAGAGATTCATTTGATAAATTAAATGTCCATCCGTAACTACTTGACATTTGTGTTGATTGATATCATATTCAAGCTATTTTCGAAAAAAGTTTACTAAAAGGAATGTATGTTTGTTATAAAATTTCAATTCTTTTTTTTTTTCTTTTATTAGTTCAACCTTATAGCATCTAAATATTTGTACTATGGTACGGTTTTGAAAATTGTATTCCAGCAATCCTTGATTCATTCACATTATACATCACCCTGTTAACACGCACACTATCGGTTAGCGTTCACAAAAATTCCGGATAAAATGTCAATGAATCCGAAGTCAAAACACTTGAGGTAGGTAGTTTGACATCCGAATTCAACTATTAGTCAGATTAATATACGTGATGACGCAAATACGTTTTCTTATCCAAATTATCAGTGCGTATGCTTTCTATTTACTATTTCTTGCGCAAAAATACCACGTTCATACATAAATATTAATTTCACTCGCGAATGCGAATTTTCGCTTTTCTCATCTAAATTCAGGACACGGCAGTAAGAGCTTGACATGTGACTTTCAAGCACGGTCATCATTGCTTACGGTATTGTGACCTCTAGCTGTTTCTCTTTGTTTTCTTTTTCAGTCACTGTCCTTTAATAAACTTTGACATTTTCGAAATGCCAAGGATTTTCTACCAAGGAATAGATTATTTAACTTCGTAAATTATTTGGCTTTTTAATTACTTTTATTCGAGCTTCACTGATGATTCTTTGTAGACTTAACTCGCGTCTGGCGTACAACATGTTAATCCTGGTATTTTTTTTTTATATCTACATGTCCATGATGTCTTTTTATATAAGTTGGTTCTTTTGAGAGTATGTTAAGGTATTCATAAAACTTCTGAAAATAAGATATTCTTCAAAATCAAGTTTCCCTGTAGAATATTTGGATTGATTTAAGTAAAATCGGGAAATCCTTAAAATTTGAGATGTTTTATGGGACCAAAATAAGTCTCTATATAAGAGGTCCAAATGAAGCTGCGGCTCTTTTCACAAAAATCTTAAGAGTAAAAATACTCGTAAGTCATACACAGTCAATTATGTCAATTCAAAAGCAAACAAAAATTCAGCAACAATCTTTTGATGACCAGTCAGTGGTCTTAGGTTCACGTATTGCTTTTCTTTTTTTAAAGAAAGCAACTTGTTTTTAACAAAACAAAACAAAACAAAACATAATGTTTCGCGCACGATGCCCAATAACCGCGCGCGATGCCCAATAACCAACTCTTCGACTCCAAGGATGACAAGTTTAAAGAAATGTGGTTAATCAAACCTGGAATTTTCTCGTCCATCAGTTTGACTCATATTGGTTAGATAAATCGTTCGACTGCGCTAGATGTACATATAATCAGCCACGTTTGGTTTTAATGGTTATCATGAAGTCGATGCCTCTAGAGAGTTCAGCATGTTAATGAACCTCTACCAAACACACCCTCGCTGTCTAGAGGAGGGATACATTGCTTGTCTATTCACTTTGTCCAAGTACTTTTGAGAATATGCATTTGTTATTGTCCTTAATATGCATGTAATATTTGTCACTGGTAACACACCTTGGTAACAACTCTTTTAGGGTCCGCAAGTCAAACTTTCAACATTCTCTTTATTGTAATTTCTCTGTCGACTCACTTTGCAGAACCTAGTTGTTTGAGTAATAATTATTTTATCTGCTTTCGTCGTAAACATGCATGAAAACTTCAACGTAAGAACTCAAACAAACAAAAAGTAATCAATCAATCACACAAACTCTAATCATATTAACGAACCCTTGTTTCATTAGCTTTCCGTCAGTTTTTTTTATAAAAGCGAAAACGCTTTGTTCTACCAAATGCACTTTGTTGTCTACATGTAGGAAAATTGACCGGCTAAAGTATTGTTCAATCCACTTTTAGCATTTGGTCTTGTCCTTAATGTGCATGTAATATTTGCCACTGGACTTTAGGCAAACAACAATCACAATTTGTTTATTCTGCTCCTAGAATTGTTTTGCATTTTCCATTATAAAAAAATTGAATTTGTATTATTGGTGGGGAAGAAAGAGTACTCGGGAGAGCCGACGGGCTTCGGCAAGCAACTTGTAAACCTTGTCAAAAAGATCGGAGTCGAACACACCTCGTCACGAGCGGGATTCGAACTCACGACCTAGCTCAGATTTTACAGCCATCTGATCACTCTTGGTGAGTTTAGAAAACATTTACATGGCAACCGAGCCCCTTTTATCAGATCGGTTCTAATTACAAAAACAAACAAAAAACTAAAAAATACACAAAGAATAAATCTACGTTTTAACAGAGTTAATAGGCTCACCTTCTATTTTTTGCTGTAAAAATTTATAAATTAAAGAAGATGCGGGAGGAGATGACATGGGGGTGACATGGGGTGCTCATTTCCAGAATCCCGTTTTTTTTTTGTAATTGTTTCACACTTCCCACTTTTTCATAATTTTTTGCAGATCCCATATTTCTTTACCCCTTATACCCCAAATCCTTACTTTTTTACCCTCTACATATATCCCACATTCCAAAAGTATGTCATCCTCCTCATTCGGGGTATACATCAAACGTAACCAGACAGTAACTCAACAACACGCAAAAGACAGCTCGTTTATCATTTAGTACCTGTTCTATTATCTCCCTGAATCTTCTCACTAATTAACGTACGCAATGTTTTTACATATGTACAAATCGAAGACAAAGATTTATTTTCAACATATGTTGTTTGCGTCGAATCCTCTGCGAAGCTTTTTCTTTGTGGGAATTCTGGATCAAATTGTTGCCGTCTCAACCGCGAAATTTGTTGTTCTAAAATTCCGCCAAATTTTTCTCGATTTTCTCTCTGATATTGAAAAAACTGCTCTATCTGTGATTCAATACTTGAAAACGAATCAAAACTGTCTGAACTGGAATTTGAAATGGTATCAGAACGGGATTGAACAGTTTCTGTTGTACTTTCTTCAAATGCGTCCGTAGATACAATCGAGGCAGTCTCTCTATCTTCCTCCGTTCTAGGAGTCCTAGGAGAACTATAAATGCTATCCTCTTCCCTAGAGTTAAAACCTTCGTCCTCCGTTGTTATATCTTCTGTAACGCTATAGTTTGTGAAAATATATTGACTCATTTGGAGTGATGTTCATGTTCGTCGACATTGGTCCAAAAACAACATATCGCAGGTATCGTTATTGGTCGATTTGGCGACGTCTGTGACGTTATGCGATTATGACCGTAAGGTCATCTCTGAAACGTTACATTTGCTAGCCAAGGGTTATGATCTGGTCCTCTCCTTGATAGAAGGGAACCTGGATTCGGTTTTACAAACAAACTTAAGAATTAGATTGATCTTAAGTATACTGAATTGTTCATGACTTACGATCAATCTTAGTCGTAAGTTTTTTTGTGAAACCGACTCCAGGAGTAACCCTTGGCTAGCGAAGATGTTGAAACGTGTGAAAAAATAAATACAACTTTTGTACCAATTTGGATGAAAAATATCCCTAGTAATATCTTCTTTTCACCTCAAAAACATCATAAAACAAACTTAACAAATCTGTAATATATATTAACAATTGTGTAGGTTGTGTGTAATTTCGACATTTGATACGCTACAGACATGTATGACATCCAATATCCCACCCTTTTCATATATTTTGAATAGCAAAAATACATACTCTATCAATTTATGTTTTTGACAAAAATACACCTATGACATGGCTACCAGTAGTATCCTAATAACGCTACTTCATTTGGAGATAAATAATAACGACTGTGTTTTTTATCGCATCCATGAAAAATATCGAAATCTATTTAGTTTCTTATACTTATGATTTCATTAGGACCTTTACTAATATTTGATCTTAATAATTCCTCGATTTTATCATATATCATCAAGCTTAAGTATTCAAACGGCCCATCCCTACCACTCATTACCTAGTTAGAGCCACCCGGCAGCTCCCCGATCAAATTTTTGAAATTTGAAGATTCTCTGTTCTTTTTAGCTGTAGCTTTTTTTTTCTGTTATAGAGATATTCTGATTTACATACATCGTGCTTAAATGATTTGTTTTATTTGTTACTGGATAGATTATATTCGATGAAAAGCTCGTCACGGAACTTATGTTTGAAATTCAATTTTGGCAATTTCCACGGCATTCAAATATCATATGTGATAAATGCATAGACTTTTTAAAACAAGTAACGCTCTAAACGTTGATTTCCTAGCACCCCCAAAAAAAAAAAAAAAAAAAAAAAGAAACAAACAAACAAACAAACAAACAAAAAATACAACCCTCCATCAGTTTTCAAATAATATGGAACCGCACCTGACACTTTTTAAAGTTTTATTTGCCGCTTACTTACTTACTTACTTACTTCATAGACGACTCAGGGGCGAGAGAATGTACCGTGACCATAGGCGGACCCAGGAGGGGGCCCTGGGGGTCCCGCCCCCTTTTGTGGGAAAATTTGGTTGATTATATAGGGAATCACTGAAGCATGACTGGAGCGGGCCCCCCTTAGGTCAGTCAGTGCCCCCCCCCCCCTTTATAAAAGTTCTGGATCCGCCACTGGTGACATTTTAAATTAAAAAAACACTAAAACATAATGTAAAAATTAAAAGTTTATATAATAGAGAATAATGGAGTAAACGTAGATAATAAAGGGCCAAAGAATAAGGAATGTAAAAAAAAAATAAAACAAAGAATATAGAACAAAGGGGTGCCTAAAAACTAAATAATACGGAAATGCAACCCCCTTCTAGACCCTCATAAAAACCCGCCAGTTTTCAGATGAACATAGGACCATTCGTTACTGTCCCCTTATCAAACAGACCGCTTTGTTTTTGCGTTTTGGACAGTGAAATACCTACCAAGTGAATGGTTCCAGTAATAATAATGCTTTATGACTAATAATCATTGACAACCACCATGCACCGCTGTTTCCTTATCATAAGGCATATTCCAACAAGCTTGAAGCCCCAGGGATGCAGACAAATTTCAAATACAAAGGAGACGACTTTGACAGATGTACTTTCTAACTACCAAGATTTTCAATTGCGTCCTTTGAGAGTAGGAGCTTTATCATTCGGGGAGCGTTTTGGTGGTTCCCAAGTATTTTCATACATTGAAAACAACAGTAGGCAGTTTGTTCGCGAAGAGTTTCTCACTGACAAAGATGTAAACCAGAATGCCATCAGTACTTACTCAGTTGATTTTGAGTCAATTTTCCGCAAAGGATTTGATGTCATCCATGACGCTATTGAGGATGGCAGCAGCCAAAATGATGCCGTGAATTTGTTTATGGAGTTTTTAGATTCTATAGGTGGGTTTTTTTAAATATACAGATAGAAATATATGAAATTGTTAACAGTAAAAAAAAAGGGGGAGTGTTGGCAGAGAGTCCACTAATGCTTGAGGAAAAAAACCCTGTCTTCAGCACCACAATAATGATCAAAAGACACTTTGATAGTAAACAAGTACACTATTTTTATTAAAAATAAGTTGGCAAATAACATTAATGGTAATTTTTGGTGCATGACGATAAAATGTACACTTTCTTTAAGATGATAAAAAAATAGACTGATTTTGACGAATCACGTTAATTTTTTTCCAAAGATAACGGTCTCGATAATTTTTTGAGACCTCTGACGAATCACGATAAGGATATTTTGACGAATCCCAGTAAAATTTTAACCAATTTGACGCTAGCGGTAGCTGAAAAGGACCGTTTGACATCTGATGATAAAGGGCATTCCTACCCTCATATTCATTATTGGTATGTTAACATGTTGTACATGTTGTATAGTTTAAAAAAACTTATAAATAAAATTAATAATAAAAATCATAATAAATAAAATAAATAATAAAAATCATATATATATCATGTTAATGATTATGAAGTGGAGGGACAATGAGGGTCAGAACTGGATCCTTTCCTAAAGCACTTATGAGAGACCCAGACAGAAAAAAAAAATTGACATGTTCATAAGCCTTGATAAATGAAGATTATCAAATTTAAATCATGCTAAGAATATATTTTCTTGGTACCATGAACTTCGCATGAAGCCATTTAAGTACCAAGCCACTTTGACAATTTGTTTTCTGATCATTATTGTTTTTTTTTTAAATACATTTTCTTGAAAGAGTTGCTTTATATATATATATATTAAAAAAAAATATTTTTGAAAATACACATTTTCTTATTCACATTTTACATTCACCATGTTCACATTCAGTTGGAAATTGTATCTTTATTCTTATTTATATAAACTGATAAAATATTTTTAAAATTTTAACCAATACTATAGATACAAGATAAACAAATATACAGGGAAAATGCATTAGCAGGTTTACGAAGTAAATGTGTATGATGTCTGGTTTCTTCTTATTAAGGATGTACTTAGGTGAGGTTTAGGAATTTTTGTCAAATGTCAAAAGTAATATCAATAGAACTTGTATACATTTTAACTAAACTAATGATGTATAGTGTCCCTTTGAAACATGTAACATACATATGTTATCACAGTTCTTTGATTTTTAGTCCACAATAACAAATGTATGTTATTTTTCTGTAATAACCCTATAGAGTTATATCCTGACTGTCTATTGGATGTAAACTATAAAATTTTTGATCTACATGTATCTGTTGTCAAGGTTGATCAAACCAACATGGCCGTCATGTCTAAAAATAGAATATAAGGGTCAAACTACAGTTGGCTAATATCTGAAGCATAAGAGAAAAACTCGCTGTAAAATGGCCAACATACATTTGTCATAGCAAGATCTATCTACCCAGTAAAATTTGGAAAAATCTGTCCAATAGCTTTGGAGTTATTGCCCTGAAATATAGATTTATAAATTTTGGCATTTCCTGTCATTTTACGGTAGGTACATGTAGATTAAAAGTATAAATTGCAAAATGATCAGCATGACAAGATATACACGATATACACCCTGAAAGTTAGAGAAAAAATTTACTACTCGTTTTGAGGTTATCATGGTTATTGCCCTGAAATATAGACTTTTTCCCCACTTTTAGCAATTGTCAGCTGTTATAGTTAAAACTTAGTCATAGGAGCTAGGTTGAAAGTGTATGTTATATTACTTGGTATAGCTTATTAAAACAGCCTGTTTTATATGCCTGTTAAGGACCAGATGTATTTATGGTCATTTCCAATGTCCATCATGTCCATCCATCTGTCAACATTTTGTACTACAGCCAATTCTCCTGTTTTACACAACATTCTGAATGATGGAAGTGTTAACCTTGTCCATGATCCGTCCAAAAATTAGTTTCCATACTTTAACTTTAATTTGCCTCAGGCAAATGTTATGAAACTTAAACACAATGGTCATTACCATAAAACACAGATCAAGTTCAAATTTGGGTGGCATCACTGTTACAGTTCTCTAGTTATGTCCCATAAAACGTTATTTGCAAGCGGGGCATCATTACTCCTTTATTGGAGTTACTGCCCTTTAATGAGGATTTTACTGATGTTTTGTATGTTTGCCTAATTTCTGAAAAAAAGTATAACTTAAACAGGCAAAATGATCAGCAAGATGAGATGTACAAGTATTTGAATAGTTGAAATCATCTGAAGAACCCTTATTGGAGTTATTGCCAATTGATGATGGTAACCATTTTTTGGTGTTTTGTGCCTACCATCTGAAAACCTATATTAGATAGATAGAAACTTAAATAAGCAAAATGATCAGGAAGACAAGATCTACAAATTATAGGTCAACATGGTTTAAATTGTCTGATGACCTTTTATCATGTTTATCATGTGTTTATTGGAGTTGTTCTCTTTCATAAAGATTTTTATAATTTTTACCTTGTCAGTCAGGGATATAACTCTATAGGGTTATTACAGAAAATAACTTGCATGTGTTATTACAGATACTTTCATGAGTTGTCTACTCTTTAATCCTTAAATTTTCTAAATCTGTAATAACATATGTTTGTTATTTGTAAAATAAATCATATATATTTTAATTTTTAGTGGGCTCTAGGGTACTCTTGAAACTTTGCAGAAACTAAATGCATAGCTTTGATTACTAATTTTTGAATTATATTTAATACATTTTCATTAACCATGGTAAATCAATGAGACAAGCAGGGTTTCCCCTGGGTCAATTTTCTTTTTCGCCACCTCTTTCGCCAAAACAATATATTTTTCGCCACTTTCAATTTTTTTTCGCCAACAAACAAAAACATATTTTTCGTTTAAAATTTCCTTCTCTAACAAAAAAAAATTAGTTTGCCACATTGCTACTAGTATATGAAAATAAGAAGATGTCACTGTATGATTGCCAATGGGACAACTCTTCACAAGAGACCAAATGACATAGAAGTTACCAAACTATAGGTCACCGTACAGCCTTCAACAATGAGCAAAACCCATACCACATAGTCAGCTATAAAAGGCCCCGAAATGACAAGTGTGAAACAATTCAAACGAGAAAACTAACTATGTCTTTTATAATTCTAAATATATATTTTTAATCTCATTGTCATAAATAAACACTCAATAATAACAAACATTTAGTTTTTAAAAGATACTGTAAAATAGAATAAGATCATGAAATCATTATGTTGACTTCTGCAAGGGAGCACGGGATTCATCTATAATAGTTTATAAGATACTTCCGTCTAGTTGAAGGATAAAATCAGAGATTTTTCTTACTTTTGAATATTTTTCTTAACAATAGATTTCTTTTCCGGACCATCATTAACAAAGTTTGGACATAAAATTATGCCTCAAACACGTGCGTTGCTAAAACGATTGTAAATTACCAATTTCAAGAGAATTATTACTCTCAAAAGTTATAAGATAAAATTTAAAGTCAGAGATTTTTCTTAGTTTTGAACATTTTGTCATAACAACAGATTTTTTCCAGACCATCGTTAAAAGAAAAGAGGAGACGTAAAATGTGCGTCGCTAAAAGGATTGTAAAGTACCCACTTCAAAACAATTATTTCAATCAAAGTTGTAAAATATCCTTTAAGTGACATGTGAAGCCATTTAACCACACCATTTCACAAAACAATACAATCAACACATTTATTAATTATAATCCTTTGTTACCGATAACTATAAAATGCCATCAGATGATTATTGTCGTAATGAGTTCAAGGTGAATTCCCAGTATTGTCTGATCAGGAAAAAAGTCCGAGAAACACGAAAAAAGTAAACAAGATGGACACAGTCGAACAGTTATATTTCTTTCGCCAAATTCTTTCGCCAATAACGAATTTTAATCGCCACAATTTTTATTTTTTCGCAAAATGCGAAAATGGCGACCGCCAGCGGAAACCCTGGAGACAAGGCTTTTAATGAATAAACTTAGCTGTAATAACAAGGCTTAGTTATTAAAGGCATGTACCTTATAATATGAGACACTTGGGAATTACTGGGAAGCTTCGCAGAACCTCATTACCATGCTCTGATCATTATTCCTTACAATAAATTAAAAGACATTGTAATTAAGCATGATGTATGTCTATCTGTGCAAATGCTTTGAAGTGATGTAGAGGAGCTGTAATAACATCCTTTAGTTATTACAGGAATATTTTTCTCTAATAACATAGGTGTATGTATTATGCATGATTGGCAAACTATGAACTGTTATATCTTTCTATAGTTAAGTATACATAAAGACAATAGTAATATCAGTAGAACTTGTATACATTTTAACAAAACTAATGATGTATATTGTCCCTTTGAAACATGTAACATACATGTGTTATCACAGTTCTTTGATTTTTAGTCCACAATAACAAATGTATGTTATTTTTCTGTAATAACCCTATAGAGTTATATCCTTGACTGCTTGTTGCCTACTATCTGAAATACTATTTTAGATAGTGAGAAACTTAAATAAGAAAAATAATCAGCAAGACTAGATCAACATAGAAAAGATTTTTGTCTGACATGAATTCTATTCTAGTCCACAAAGATGGAGAGTATTAATTGTTGAAGATGCACATGGGGCCCCTAGTTCTGGTTTGTAATTCTCGCCTTACAGGACTTTAATAATTTGAATTAAGGTAATTTTACATTTATCGGGCACTAACTCCAGTATATACATGTACCCAGGTTGATTTCGACAAAGTATAAGTTGGATTGGTTTTTTAAAATTTTGTTGTTTGTAGTTACAGAGTTTCAGAACTTTAATTGTCAGATTTTAGTAAATTTTCATATGAAGAAGTAAGTACCATACTTTGGGTTTGCTTGGATTGATATGCTTAAAGTAGATTAAGGGTCTTGGGCCATCTTGGATTGTAAAATAGCAAAACACAATCGATCTAGATCTTAAATAGAATATGCACATTTTGAGATAAGAATGTAATATGTTTCTAAGATCTTTCCTCTAAATGAAGAAAAATGTGTGTAATATCATATTTTTACCACTGTTTTTTTTTACAAATTCAGTGTACAGAATTATTTTGTTTGATATATTTTTTTCACTTTGCCAATAAAGGGAGATAATTCAGATAATGTACCTTTTATAACATGTATAAAGGAATGTGTTATGAAGGAATGTCTTATGAATTTACCATTTTTGTTTTGTATAAACAAGAAAATCAGTCTCATGATCCAAATTTTCTCATATTTTATTTTAAAAGTCTATCGTTAACATGGTTAACAGTGGTTAAGTTTTCTTTCAATCACACAAAAGTTTGTTTTTCCATGTATAATTATATAATCTATACAAAAAGCATGATTTTTAACCATCATGACCATGTAAACTACATTTTTGCAAATTAATAAAACATTCTATCGATTTTAATTTAGACCCCAAAAATTTAACTTTACATATATGTTGGAATCGGTGAATATAAATCACTGAGATATAAGATACTGATATTAAAAGAGCAATTTCATTTTGCTTCTGATTAAATGCTTCTAAATATCTTATTCATGTTATTTTATTTTCGCAACAAGTTTCTATGCACAATAAGGGTTGTATCATGCGCTCTTTGTGCAGGTGCTTATTATTGATTTGGGAACCACCAGTCTTTGGCAGTAAAACTGGCTATCCTTGTCAATAAAGATAAAGTCAAACACACCTTTCTGCAAGAAGGGCTGAAACTTACAGCCATGGCATCCTTGTCAATAAAGATAACCACACACACACCTTTCTGCAAGAAGGGCTGAAACTTGCAGTCATTGCATCCTTGTCAATAAAGATAACCACACACACACCATACTGCAAACAAGGTTTGAACACACAGCAGTGAAGTCGATAGGCTTGTGATCAATATAGATTTACACTTTACTGCAAGCAAGGTTTGAACACACAGCAGTGGAGTTGATAGGCTTGTGATCAATATAGATTTACACTTTACTGCAAGCAAGGTTTGAACACACAGCAGAGGAGTTGATAGGCTTGTGATCAATATAGATTTACACTTTACTGCAAGCAAGGTTTGAACACACAGCAGTGGAGTTGATAGGTTTGTGATCAATATAGATTTACACTTTACTGCAAGCAAGGTTTGAACACACAGCAGTGGAGTTGATAGGTTTGTGATCAATATAGATATACACTTTACTGCAAGCAAGGTTTGAACACACAACAGTGGAGTTGATAGGCTTGTGATCAATATAGATTTACACTTCACTGCAAGCAAGGTTTGAACACACAGCAGAGGAGTTGATAGGCTTGTGATCAATATAGATTTACACTTTACTGCAAGTAAGGTTTGAACACACAGCAGTGGAATTGATAGGCTTGTGATCAATATAGATTTACACTTTACTGCAAGTAAGGTTTGAACACACAGCAGTGGAATTGATAGGCTTGTGATCAATATAGATTTACACTTTACTGCAAGCAAGGTTTGAACACACAGCAGAGGAGTTGATAGGCTTGTGATCAATATAGATATACACTTTACTGCAGGCAAGACTTGAACACACAACAGTGGAGTTGATAGGCTTGTGATCAATATAGATTTACACTTTACTGCAAACAAGGTTTGAACACACAGCAGAGGAGTTGATAGGCTTGTGATCAATATAGATATACACTTTACTGCAGGCAAGACTTGAACACACAACAGTGGAGTTGATAGGCTTGTGATCAATATAGATCTATACTTTACTGCAAACAAGGTTTGAACACACAGCAGAGAGTTGATAGGCTTGTGATCAATATAGATCTACACTTTACTGCAAGCAAGGTTTGAACACACAACAGTGGAGTTGATAGGCTTGTGATCAATATAGATCTACACTTTACTGCAAGCAAGGTTTGAACACACAGCAGTTGAGTTGATAGGCTTGTGATCAATATAGATATACACTTTACTGCAAGCAAGGTTTGAACACCCAGACAGCAGTGGAGTTGATAGGCTTGTGATCAGTATACTAGTAGATTTACAACTTAGACCAATTGGTTTTCTGCATGCATGTATAAATAGAAATGTATATATATTTTTTCAGAATACCATGAAGGTTGCCTATGGAAGTTCTTGTATAACCAATATCCTAACATATCAGAAGCAGAATTGTCAGTGGTGTTTGTTACCCACATTTTATCACATTTAATTCAGGAGAACAAACTAGGCAACACATGTACTGTTAAAGTTAACTACAAAAATAGACCTGATCAATGCCCTTGTAATATATGCCAAAGAAAAGTGAATTATGGGAAGACAACATTTGGTAAGTCCTATTGTTTTAACTTTGTAATTTTACATACATTGATTATCAAGAGCTCACAAATTACTAATCATTTTTACAGTTAAAATAATTTACCTTTAATGGCTCTTCAAATATTAAAGAACTGTGAAACGTTTGAAAACTTTATTTGATATCTGTATATTTAGGAATTTTTGAGACCATTTAAATGTATTAAGCCAAGGTTTTTTGTCTCACCTGCAACGAAGTCGCAGTATGCAAGACAGGTATTACTTACTATCTGGCATTGACGACGTCGATGTAAACTTTATTTTATACAGCTTTATTTCAGAAGGAAGAAGACCTAGAGGCTTCACATGTTGTATGCAGATACATGTACTTTATATTATGAAGTTTCTGTCTGCCATATGTCCATTGACCTTGACCTCATTCTCATGGTTCAGTGACTGCTTGAAAAAAAACTTTTTTGTCATGTGAATTTCTCACTTATTATGAGTAATTAGGATAACTATATTTGGTAAAGGGTTCCTTGCAACGTCTTCATGTACGTCAGACAGGGTTCACTTGACCTCAACCTCATTTCATGGATCAGTGATCAAGGTTGAAGTTACCTGATTAGGTCCATTTCTTAAATACTATAAGCAGTAGGTCAACTATATTTGGTGTATGGAATGATTGTAACAGGTTCATGTCAGTCTTGCAGATTTCATCTAACCTTGACCTCATTTTCATAGTTCATTGGTCAATGTAAAGTTTTCGTGTTTTGGACTGTTTTTCAAATACTAATAGCAATAGGTCAGCTAAATTTGGTGTATGGAATAATTGTAAGGTGCACATGTCTGTCTGGCAGGTATAATCTGACTTTGACCTCATTTTCACAGTTCATTGGTCGATTTTAAGTTTTTGTGTTTTGTTCTGTTTTCAATTACCATAAGCAATAGGTCAACTAAATTTGGCGTATAAAAAAATTGTAAGGTGTATTTGTCTGTCTGACAGGATTTATCTGACCTTGACCTCATTGTCATAGATCTTTAGAATGTTAAATTTTTGTGATGCAATGGTCAGTAAAGCAGGTGAGACATTTCAGTATGTGCACTCTTGTTAATTTGTTGGTTTACAGAAAAAAGGGGGGAGGGTATTTGTTTTACCAACAGGTCATAAATGGCCATTTCATGATAATTGAAAAATTTCAAAAAGCAATTCGTTGCTCCCAATCACATGAATCAATTTTCACAAAACACTGAATCAAGCAGGAAAGCATGTGAAAAAACAGGTTACCACAAACAAAGTAGACCTGTCCAATGCAAAAGAAATGGATATTGGTTTCATCATTTTTGCAAGGTAATTTTTTTAACATACAAAAGTTTTCGTCCATTTCAATGTCGATATTTTTGTAATTGTCTATTTTAAGATTTTTTTCTCGCCTTGACGGAGTTAAAAAGTGAGACATAGGTATGCTGTTTCCGGCGGCGGCGGCATCAGCAATGTATTAGTTTGTGATTAGGTCTAGTTTATGGTGAACCACAAGTGGTAGGTCAATGATATTTTGTATGCAGTTGTATAACCATTGGCACATCTCATTTCAATCAAGATTATTTGGCCCTGCCCCCTCAGCCATGGTCTATTGACTTTGAAACTTTTGCTTAGTTTACATGTATTACTTTGTGATTAGGTCAGTTTATGGGGAAGTGGTAGGTCAATGATATTTGGCATGCAGTTGTATAAGTATTGGCATATCTCATTTCCATTGAGATTATTTGGCTCCGCCCCCTTAGTCATGGTCTATTGACTTTGAAAATTTTGCTTAGATTACATGTATTAGTTTGTGATTAGGTCAGTTCAAGGGAAACCATTAGTGGTAGGCCAATGTTAATTGGTATTCAGTTGTATAAGCATAAGCACATCTCATGTCCATGGTGAACATTTGGTCCTGCCCCCTCATTCATGGTCTATTGACTTGAAACTTTTGCTAAGTTTATATGTATTAGTTTGTGATTAGATCAGTTTAAGATGAACTGCTAATTTTAAGTCAATGATATTTGGTATGCAAATTAATTGGCATTTGCAAGTCTTATTTCCATAGAGATTATCAGTCAGAGCTCTGACATAAACAAGTCAGAATAAAATGACTTCCATAGGTCAGATATAATTTGATGTAAGTGTTGTCTCCTTCTTGCACTCAACAGAATATGACTTGTACAGGTCAGTTTATGTCAGACTGTAATTTATCATAAAATGACTTCCACAGGTCAGCTTTTGCAAAAATATTGTGACTTAATATCTTCATATTCTAATAAGATTTATGCCCTTTTAATGCATTTTGACTTAGAGAGGTCATTTTGTTCTGACTTGAAGCAGTCATTACTACCACTTTGTTATCAATCTCCATAAAAATATGGTGATAACTAGTTTCCAATTAAAGAGTTTAAAAGTGCGGCTCATCATACCTTATTCTTTCCAGAATCTAAACATAATATATTTATCTCATCACATTCAATCATTTCAAAATACAAACAAAAACCAGGGAGAAAAATAGATCATACAATTTTCTGTCAATATCAAAAGATTTACAGAATACAATATTGGATACATTTACTAGTACCATGACAATACTTCAAATCTTCCAAGGAAAACAAGACACTTATTCATGATAAGACTATGTTAATAAAAGATCTATTCTCATCCACTTTTAGGCAAATTTATCAAGAGCAAAACATTTATTATTTTAATATTTCAATTAAGGTAAATTATTACCGTAGATACTGTTGTGCAAACTGACTCAAACAAGTCACATTATGTTCTGACTTCAAAGAGTCAGTCAAAACTAAACTTATTTCAACTTTTAAGTCTAGTATTGTCATATTGATTTAAAATGTATGGGAAAGCCAGATAAAGACATAGGAAATAAGGTCCCTAAAGTCACAATGAGGACTATAAAAAATTATTTAGTATATTCAATATTTAAATGTATTTTCTTTTAAACAGGTCAAATCATGTTTTGACTTAAAACAGTCAGTCCAAACTAAATTTATTGAAATTTTTAAAGTCGGGCACTGCCATATGATATTAAATGAATGTATGGGAGCGTCAGATAAAAGACATAGGAAATATATGTAAGATCCCTAAATTAAATAACAATTTGACTTAATTGTTTCTAAAAGTTATCAAATAATAAATTCAAAATGGCAGATTCAGAAGCAGGGATTAAAGGAAGTACACCTACAGGGCTCACGCTAGCAGGCGACTTGGGCGAAAAAGTCGCTTTCCGTCCATCACTTCGCTTTGCCCAACCGTCAAAAGCGATATCTAGTCGCCCTGGTGTTGATAATAGTCGCTTGCAGTCGCTATCGTCATCGGCAATTTCCTCTTTTACCAAGTCAATGAAACAGCATATTTTTCATTTAAAAGTGAAGAAATTCAGACATAAATGATTTATTTCTTTAGAAAAGATGTGAAAGTTTTAACTTTACAGATTGGTCATATGTTATTTCAGAGAAACAACTTTTATGAAGTATTTTCTTTCACTTCGGTACTTGTTACTCGAGATCGTATGTATCAAAACATTCTGATTTTCGGCAAAATAAGTTTGTTACTCGTGATCAAAATTGCCTTTAGTTAATGCTTGATCCATGCATTGCATTAAAGCGTCATATTCCTTTCGAATCGCTTGTCAAACATTGTTTATTTTCGTAAATTTTCTTCGTCCGTCATTGAAATATTTGTACGAACCACAGATCGGAGGCAGGATTCATTGAAACGGACTAGCTATGACGGAAATCCGCATTTTACTATAATAACTACAGACGCCTTATATGAACAGCTGACAGAAGAATAATGACCTAGTGAAAATTACGCATTCCACACGCATTAACAAGACTTTGGTTAGATCTCCTTGCTAAATGTATATATTTCCATGTAAATGCATGGTTTCAATTTATTGATTAAAGCTGCTTAACTTTGATAAATTTTATATCTTTTAATGAGAAACAATGAATTTCATTAAGATGATTAACAGCATAGTTTTTAATTACATTTTAATTGATATATGATACATTTGTACTTTCTTTTCCTTTTGATATAAAAAGTTCTTTGTAGTGCTAGATATTTAGTTGGTAGATTCTGACAAGAGGACTAATATAATTGTGCAACTATAAATGACTATTTAAGACATAAACTGAAACAACTGTGACTTTAATTGACTCGGTATGAATTGAACACCTATACAAAAAGGATACATATGGCCCTTTATATTATAGTAAAACCAAATATTGTAGCGCTGATGATAACGAGCACTTCTCTTTCAAATCTCACCACTTCTCCTACCAGTTTCAAAAGAGAAGTCACTTCTCCTATGATTTTGAAGTAGTGTGAGCCCTGCACCTAGCTTTGATTGGAAATTTTGTTCTGCAAACAGACTTGAACAGGTCAAATCATGTTCTGACAAATTGACTTAAACAGGTCAAATGAGCATGCTCTGACAAATTGACTTAAACAGGTCAAATCATGTTCTGACTTAATTTATTGAAATATTTATTATTATTATAAAGCCACACCCCTCATCATGGTTCATTGACTTTGAAACTTTTACATAGTTTACAAGCTTTATATTTTAGAAGGTGGAAGACCTGGATGCTTCATACTTTGTATATAGATGCCTTATGTTATGAAGTTTTCGTCTGTCATATGTCCATTGTCCATGTACCTCATTTTTATGGTTCAGTGACTACTTGAAAAAAAATTCAGATTTTTTGGAATAATAATTTTTCTCTTATTATGAGTAATAGGATAACTATATTTAGTATGTGCGTACCTTGCAAGGTCCACGTACGTGCCTGTCAGACAGTTTTCATCTGACCTCGACCTCATTTTATGGATCAGTGAACAAGGTTAAGTTTTTCGTGGTCAAGTCCATATCTCAGATACTATAAGCAATAGGTCTACTATATTTGGTGTATGGAATGATTGTAAGGTGTACATGTCCAACTGGCAGGTGTCATCTGACCTTGACCTCATTTTCATGGTTCAGTGATTAAAGTCAAGTTTTTGTGTTTTGGTCTTTTTTTCTAATACTATATGCAATAGGTATGTGTATGAAAATATTTTATGATGTACATGTCAGTCTGGCAGGTTTTATTTGACCTTGACCTCATTTTCACGGTTCATTGCTCAGTGTTAAGTTTTTATGTTTTGGTCTGTTTTTCTTAAACTATAAGCAATAGGTCAACTATATTTGGTGTATGGAATGATTGTAAGGTGTATATGTCTGTCTGGCAGGTATCATCTGACCTTGACCTCATTTTCATGGTTCATTGGTCAATGTTAAGTTTTCAAGGTTAAGTTTGTTCTTAGATATTATAAGCAATATGTCAACTATATTTAATGCATAGATTGATTGTAAGGTGTACATGTCTGTCTAGCATGGTTCATCTGACCTTGACCTCATTTTCATGGTTCATTGGTCAATGTTAAGTTTTCCTGGTAAAGTTTGTTTCTGAGAAACTATAAGCAATAGGTCAACTATATTTGGTGTATGGAATGATTGCAAGGTGTACATGTATTTTTGGTTTGGTTTATCTGACCTTGGCTTCATTTTGATGGATCATGTTAAGTTTATAAATGTGATACTTGTAGTGAAGCTTTATATTTAGGACTATCAATATAAAATCAATGGTCAGTAAAAAAGGTGAGACATTTCAGCGTGTGCACTCTTGTTGCAATAATAAAAGCATTGCAAAAAATTTCTTATTCACAGTATTTTAAATTGTTTTAAAGAGTCTTTATGAAACAAATATTGGACAACCTGTCTCTAATCTAATTTCTCTGCCTTGGTGATGTTTTAGAACTATTTAAAGTACTAAATGTACACTTGTATGTTATTATGCAAATCCCATTGATTGTCCACATTCTTCATGTTCTTGTTTCATGAACTAAATTCAATACAAACACACTGCTGAAAATTTATCAGTAGGTTAATGTTACCCAAGACAAAATTTATTATGTAACAAGTTTTTATACGACTGCAAAATTTTTGGGGCCATGCAATCATGATATTGGTATGGCGTAGTCCTCGTCTGTGCCAGACTATAACTTTAGTATAAGTGTATAGATCTCTATGAAATTGTACAACAAAGTTCCATATACCAAAAAAAGGAAGATTGATATTGATTTTGGGGGCTGTGGCACAAACCCTTTAGGGATTAGGGGCCAAAAAGGGGCCAAGAAAACAAGGATTTTCTAGTTTCCAGGCAGTAACTTGAGTATAAGTCTATTGATCTCTATATAAATTGTACCACAAGGTTCAATACCAAAATAAGGAAGGTTGGGATTGATTTTTGGGGTTATGGCCCTTACCCTTTAGGTATAAGGGCAAAACAATGCTTTCTTATACTTTGTATAAATTGCTTATTTCTTGACCAATTTCAATGGGGTTTAATTCAAAGTCTTGATTCTTAAGGGTTCTTTAATTACAGTGCATTTATTTTTGGAATTTTGACCCCTTTTTAGCTCACCTGACCCAAAGGGTCAAGTGAGCTTTTCTCATCACTTGGCGTCTGTCGTCGTTGTTGTTGTTAACTTTTACAAAAATCTTCTCCTCTGAAACCACTGGGCCAAATTAAACCAAACTTGGCCTAAGTAATCCTAAGGGTATCTTGTTTAAAAATGTATTCCGATGACCCAGTCCACCAATCAAGATGGCCGCCATGGCTAAAAATAGAACATAGGGGTAAAATGCAGTTTTTGGCTTATATCTTTAAAACTAAAGCATTTAGAGCAGATCTGACGGGGTAAATATGTTTATCAGGTCAAGATCTATCTGCCCTGAAATTTTTCAGACGAATCAGACAACCCGTTGTTGGGTTGCTGCCCCTAAATTGGTAATTTTAAGGAAATTTTGCAGTTTTTGGTTATTATCTTGAATATTATAATAGATAGAGATAAACTGTAAACAGCAAAAATGTTCAGCAACGTAAGATCTACAATTAAGTCAACAAGACCAAAATTTTCAATGACCCCTTAAGGAGTTATTGCCCTTTAAAGTCAATTTTTCACAATTTTTCATAAATTTTTGTTATCTTTATCAAAATCTTCTTCTCCTGAAATTCCAGGGCCAAGTTAAACCAAACTTGGCTTAAATCATCCTTAGGGTATCTTTTTAAAAAAATGTATCTGATGACCCTGCCCACTTACCAAGATGGCCGCCATGGCTAAAAATAGAACATGGGGGGTAAAATGCAGTTTTTGGCTTATATCTCTGAAACTAAAGCATTTAGGGCAAATCTGACATGGGGGTATAAATGTTCATCAGGTCAAGATCTATCAGCCCTGAAATTTTATAGACTAATCAGACAACCCGTTGTTGGGTTGCTGCCCCTAAATTGGTAATTTTAAGGAAATTTTGCAGTTTTTGGTTATTTTCTTGAATATTATAATAGATAGAGATAAACTGTAAACAGCAAAAATGTTCAGCAACGTAAGATCTACAAATTAGTCAACAAGACCAAAATTGTCTATTGACCCATTAAGGAGTTATTGCCCTTTAAAGTCAATTTTTCACAATTTTTTGTAAATTTTTGTAATCTTTTACAAAAATCTTCTCCTGAAATTACAGGGCCAAGTTAAACCATACTTGGCCTAAATCATCCTTAGGGTATCTAGTTTAAAAAATGTATCTGCTGACCGTGCCTACCTACCAAGATGGCCGCCATGGCTAAAAATTGAACATAGAGGTAAAATGCAGTTTTTGGCTGTTATATCTCTGAAACTAAAGCATTTAGAGCAAATCTAATGGGGTTAACATGTTCATCAGGTCAACATGACCAAATTGTCAAATGACCCTTTAAGGAGTTATTGCCCTTTCAAGTCAATTTTTCACTATTTTTCGTAAATTTTTTTAATCTTTTACAAAAATCCACTCCTCTTAATCTACTTGGCCAAATGGAATTAAACTTAGCCACAATTATTATTAGAGTATCTTGATTGAAAAATGTATTCGATGACCCTGCCTTACAACCAACATGGTCCCCATTGGTAAAAATAGAACATAGGGGTTTACTATAGAAGTCTATGGGGAAAATGTAAAAAACAATTTCAAATGGTCACAACTTGAAAACTAATTTAAATAATGATAAGGGGTCTTCAGTAACTATTGTAAGACTACAATGGGATGACTTGATTTTTTTTTCCAGGGGGTGCAATTTTTTCAGGGGTGGGGTGCTAATAATTTCTCCTTGATATGTTCCATTTTCAGAATTATTCAGTGTTACTTTTTCTATAAACCATTATTATATCTTTTCTTTCAGCATTCTTATATTGGGTGAATGCCCCCAGACTCGACAAGTTAGTTGTGGTCAGGGGAACCCTGCCCAAATTTTTTTTTGAAGGGTGTTCCATAAAAACATTTAAAGGCATTTTCAGCATTATACAGGCCCTGGGTGAAATAAATTTTGGAGCGGAGGAAAGGAAATTTTTATTTTTTGTTAATTAACTTGAATATCATAGATTGCATGAGATATACTGTAAACAGCAAATATATCAAGCAAAGAAAGATCTACAAATAAGTTAACATGACCAATTGGCAATTCACATCTTATTGGAGTTATTGTCCTTTAAAGTTATATTCTGCAATTTATTGGTCATTTTTGTAAATCTTTTCAAAAATTTTCTGCTTTTAATTTAACTACTGGGCCAAATTAAACCAAACTTGGCCTCAATCATTATTAGGGTATCTATATGATTTTAACCTTATTTTACATGATTTCCAAAACCACAGTAGATACAGGTGAGCGACATAGGCTCTCAAGAGCCTATAGTTAATTTGGTCAACAATGATGTTCATAAGGCCCAATTTTAAACTTTGTGGAATTATTTGGGTTCTTTGATTCTTTGATAACCGCATGGGTCCAAGCGCTTTTCTGGATTGAAAACAACAACATTTGAAATCTGAGGGATTTAATAATTTCATGTTGAAGGTCCTAAAAGAATAGCCAAATTTTTCAACTTTGCCTGATTTACCTTCATAATTTAAAATTTATAAACGGAACGCTCAATGCCAAACATTTGAAATCCTAGGGGACTGATAGGTAGATGTAGTCAAGATGTAAAAATTGAAAACAACACGTTTAATAATTTCGAAAGCATTTACCTTCATCAGGAACGCTCAATGCCAAACATTTGCGAGGGATGTATAAGTACCGAAACATGAAGAGCTATATGACAAAAATACCTAAAAGAATAGCCAAATTCATCTAAGGTCAACTTTGCCTGAGGAGTTGAAACCTTAGTTTCTTTATAATTTAAAATTTATAAACGGACAATTTTAGAAAAGTTTGTTATAAATCATGTCAGTACCAAGTACTGACTACTGAGCTGATAATACCCTCGGGACTGATAGTCCACCAGTAGAGGTATCGACCCAGTGATGTAAAAATTGAAAACAACACGTTTAATAATTTCATGCGTCCAAAGCGCTTTTCTGGATTTACCTTCATCAGGAACGCTCAATGCCAAACATTTGAAATCCGAGGGATGTATAAGTACCGAAACAGTTGAAGAGCTATATGACAAAAATACCTAAAAGAATAGCCAAATTCATCTAAGGTCAACTTTGCCTGAGGGAGTTGAAACCTTAGTTTCTTTATAATTTTAAAATTTATAAACGGACAATTTTAGAAAAGTTTGTTATAAATCATGTCAGTACCAGATTGGGGTCCAAAATTAAACTTTGTTTGATTTCAACAAAATTGAATATATGGGGTTCTTTGATATGCTGAATCTAACCATGTATTTAGATTCTTAATTTTTGGTCCTGTTTTCAAATTGGTCTACATTAAGGTCCAAAGGGTCCAAAATTAAACTTAATTTGATTTTAACAAAATTGAATTCTTAGGGTTCTTTGATATGCTGAATCTAAACATGTCTTTAAATTTTTGATTATGGGCCCAGTTTTCAAGTTGGTCCAAATCGGGGTCCAAAATTAAACTTTGTTTGATTTCAACAAAATTGAATATATGGGGTTCTTTGATATGCTGAATCTAACCATGTATTTAGATTTTTGATTTTGGGCCCCGTTATCAACTTTGTCCACATTGAGGTCAAAAGGGTGCAAAATTAAACTTTGTTTGATTTCAACAAAATTGAATATATGGGGTTCTTTGATATGCTGAATCTAACCATGTATTTAGTTTTTGATTTTTGGGCCCGTATCAACTTTGTCCACATTGAGGTCAAAAGGGTCCAAAATTAAACTTTGTTTGATTTCATCAAAATTAAACTCTTAGGGTTCTTTGATATGCTGAATCTAACCATGTATTTAGATTTTGGATATTGGACCATAATAGGTGAATGTCCAATTTAAAATTTTAAGTTCTTAGACCACATTCATTCTGTGTCAGAAACCTATGCTGTGTCAAATAGTCAATCACAATCCAAATTCAGAGCTGTATCAAGCTTGAATGTTGTGTCCATACTTGCCCCAACTGTTCAGGGTTCGACCTCTGCGGTCGTATCAAGCTGCGCCCTGCGGAGCATTTTATTGTAAATCTTTTCAAAAATTTTCTGCTTTTAATTTAACTACTGGGCCAAATTAAACCAAACTTGACCTCAATCATTATTAGGGTATCTATATGATTTTAACCTTATTTTACATGATTTCCAAAACCACAGTAGATAGAGGTGAGCGACACAGGCTCTTGAGAGCCTATAGTTAATTTGGTCAACATTGATGTTCATAAGGACCAAGTACTGACTACTGAGCTGACCTGTATTCAGAATTTTGATTTTGGGCCCTGTTCAAATTGGTCAATATTCATGACATTAAGGTCCAGAGGGTCCAAAAATAAACTTTATTTAATTTCAACAAAAATTGGATTCTGGGGGTTCTTTGATATGCTGAATCTAACCATATATTTAGATTTTTGATTTTGGGCCGGTTTTCAAACAGTTTCAAAATTGAACTAAGTTTGATTTAAAAAAAAATGAATTTTTATGGTTCTTTGATATGCTGAGTCTAAAAATGTATTTGGATTTTTGATTTAAGGCCCAGTTTTCAGGTTGGTCCAAATCAGGGTCCAAAATTGAACTTTGTTTGATTTAAGAAAAAAAATTAATTTAGGGATTCTTAGATATGCTGAATCTAACCATGTATTTAGACTTTGAATATTGGACCATTATCGGTAAATGTCCAATTTCAAATTTTGAGGTCTTAGACCACATTCATTCTGTTTCAAAAATCTATGCTATGTTAAATATTTAATCACAATCCAAATTCAGGGTTGTATCAAGCTTTAATGTTGTGTCTATACTTGCCCCAACTGTTCAGGGTGCAACTAGACTAGATGTTATCCATTGAGATGACCTTGGAAGACTGCTGTAGGTAATATGGTGACCAAATAATTTCATGTAATAGAAAGGGTTGGGATTCTGTATTAATATTTCTGACTTTTCTATTTTAGGAAATCGATACATATGGTATAGTAGGCCGGATATCATGTTATTCCCAGGAACAGGAGGTCATTGTCAAATATTTGTTAAAAAAAGACGATCAGCCTCTTGTGAGTATGATCCCCTACTGCTTGATAGGCTGCTTGACAATGACAAGTGTTTCCTCAGACGTGATTCCATTGTAAAGCAAGCTGTCTGTCAGGCCATTACATTTGCCTTCTACCAGAGAAGATACCAAATGACCAAACACTGGAAAAGTCAAGACATTGTTACAGCAATCCCTACAGTTGTACTGAATCCTTTTGGCTTTGATGTCTATATTTATGATCCACAACATGATGTACTATTGAGAAATTTTGATCAGCCAATTCCCTTTTGGTGCCAGTCGGAATCAAATCCCAAACAGAAAGTATTGAACAAGTCGTCACTTCTCCAATTATGGCTTCTGTTGAATCATTTGGTCTTTAAACCACAATTTACAAAGGATGGAATAGTAGCATTGGGAGGTACTGCAGGGTTTTTGTCACAAGTGGATTCAGTAAGAATGCAGAGATTAGAAGAAATGATGAACTTGGGTCTTCCTGCCAAGGCAAAAGATTTCAACTTGTCAGAGTTCAAGAGTACAATTCCTGCCTACCATATTTCATGCAGAGACAATCAACAACAAAGGTAGGTGCCACTGGTGAACACACTGTCTTATAATACTGGACAGTTTAAGTTACATTAGATGAAATGTCAGCATATATGAATAATATTAGATGTAGGTTGTATGTCAATCAGACATCATTTAGGGAGCTAAAATCATCTACATCAGTTCATGTTAATGTATAAGAACTTTTAAACAGTTTCATTATGAACTTTACATCAATAAAACAGCTTTGGTAGTCTTTTGACAGCATGGTTGTCTCGACTGAATACAGGTCATGGGGTTATTCTGATTGCTTGGTCTAACCAAAGTCTTAAAAATTGGTTTTGCAGCATGCTTTTTTCAAAAAGTGTAAGAAGGAAAACTTGTCAGATGGGAGTCAGATTATGTGTCTGAAGTGGAAAACATTAACATCTCCCTTATAAGAATTGTTGATGTACATCTCAACATTAACATAATATTATTATTCTGAATTTGCATATGGAAGCCTACCATTCATCAGTTGTGAACCTAAGAAATAACAAAACTGTATGAAATCATATTTTTACCTCATTCTTACCTTGCAGGAAAGTTGACATCAGGATTCGAACTTCAGAGAGACCAATGGAAAAAACGTAACAACAAAGAACAATGATGATATAAAGACTTGCTACTAGCATGACTAGATGGTAGCCCTGAAGACGGATTCAGAGCAGCTTCTTTGTATGAAGGTTTGATACCAATACAATACGAATCAATACTTCAGCAACTTAGAGCTCCCTTAGAGTGGAAATTAAGTGAACAGATATTGAACAACTGTTGTGTACCACCATGACAAAGCACACCTTGTTGTTTTAGATTAATATTTGAGTAGATTTTTTTTTTAAATCTTTAAAATGAACTTTTCAAAGGTAGAATAGGTTTTGGATATCTAGAAATGTCTAATTATGATAATGACAAAGAGTAGTTATTTGGATTATAAGATGCCCTTTAATGGCAACTGCAGAGATGAATGTTCTTATGGATTAGTTCATATTTATGGCAACTATCTTCAGCACGTTCAGTGAATATTTTGATTGAGATGGGTGTGCTAGTGAGCTGAATGTTGTAATGTACATGATGTATTAGTTAATATATACGACAATTATCTTTAGTGAATATTTTGATTGAGAAGAGTCTGCTAGGGAGCAGCTGGGCTGAATATAATAACATTCCTATACTATCATATGACTATCGTTATTATCTAGATAGATATTGTTCAATTAACTAGAGAATTAAATTTTAAACAGTCTTCATATAATACTTTCACAATACAGCATTTTGTGTTTTACTATGATGTTGTTTATATACATACAATTGTTGTTGATTACTTACTTAGTCTTTTCTTTAAAAATGTTATCAAATTGAAACACGATTTTGAAAGCTTTTAATAGTTTTGGGGTTCTTTCGCTTCAAAGGAACATTGAACATTTTAAAAGTATATCAATTATGTACATATGTTCTGTTAAGTATTAATACTGATTTAATCAACATGATCAAAGGGTCAAATTTGTCAATGCAGTTACAATTGCATTAGGAAAAACAAGAGTGATGAAATTATATTTAAAAAAAAATGAAAGTGTCTGAAGATGACAATAACCTTCAAGCAGAATTTAAATCCAATTTTCATACATGTATTTATGATTAATGAATGGATTAGCTTGAGGGATTAATCACTTAAAATTATTTTGGTAAAGTTAAACTTCAACATATTATATATTTGTCATCTTAATATATCTCGTATTGATTGTGTATCTTGAATCTACAAAATTATTTTAGCTGCATACTAAGACATTAAAACATAAATACATGTATGAACAATTTACTCAATTGAATAACAGTTGTTCAAATAAGAAGTTTTGATGTTAAAAATCTAATATATCCTAATGTACAGATCATTTTTCTAGAATAAAGTATCATATCAGTCAAACATTATTTTTTTTCTAATGTTTTGTGCAATCAGAGTTACAACATCAACATGATCAGTGTACCCTTTCAAGTCTTTCTTTCAAATTCAAATTTTGTGATTTACTTCAAGTGTTGTTTTTAATGTGATAATGTTATGTATTATAGTTTAAAAATATTTTAATATTTTTTATGTATTCTTTAGAATAGATTTTAGCGTGATATTTTGTAAATGAGCTTATGACGAAAGTTTTAAATCGTACAAAAAGTGTAAATTTTTGACAGACAAATTCAGGTTTTTGATTTTATCACTGGCATGACTGGTATTTTCTAAAACTAGCATATATTAATGTATTCAAACTACTAATGCTACAATATTAAACTTTACAATCTTACAATAGTTGACATGTTTTATGTTTCTTGAAATTTCTGTCATTGTTAAGAGAATTGATTATATTTAATTCATTTATCAATTAGTAATTTTTATTTGCTCAATAAACTGACAAAATTGTAAACTCGTCCTTGTGAACAAGAATTTTAAGAAAATATCAATTGTGAGAATTTGAATGAAAATGTCAAATTTTTCAATGCAGTCACTTTTTATTAGGAAAAACACAAATGATGACATGTCATATTTTGAACAGTCACTTTTATAGGAAAACACAAATGATGACATTACATTTTGAAAAATACCAGTCGAGAGAATGTTAAATTTCGCGAGCCGTAAGGCGAGGGAAATTCATTCTCAAGACTGGTATTTTCGCAAATACCCTCAAGAACATGCTATATCTGTTTAATTACCGAATGTTAACATTCAAAACGCATTGATGATCGTGACGTTACAAGCGTCCAGTCGGATAGAGTATTTTTGGCAAATACCACGGCAGAGAGGGTAAAAAGGCATATCCTTTTGCATATACCCGGCGTTAAAAATGAACGATATTCATTTGATAACAGTAAATTGGTGAAAAATACACTGGCTATCAACCAATCAAAACCCAGGATTCTTACGTAAGGTGTAATTACATACAAAATTTGCAAATATGTGAAGCTGACAACCCTCAAGTTACATTATATCCAATCTTCATGCAATGTACATGTATTTATGGTGGATGAATTGACTATCTTTAGAGAACAATCACTTAAAACAATGTTTGGTAAAGATGAAATTAAACATATTAATGAAATTTGTCATCTTCATATATCTCGAATTGGTTGTCTACCTGAAATCTACAAAATGACGTAAGTTGCATCAAGTATCATGAGTATTGGTCTGATATTTAGACATTATCAGTCAAATGATAATTTGTTTTCTAATGTTTTTATACAATCATCATCAATGTAACTGTTCAAGTCTTTCTTTCAAATTTTGTGATGATTCATCATTTTTTCTCTCAAATTTAATTTTTAATGTGATGATGTTCATTATGTTATATGTAGAGTAGTTTTATATATATATTTTAATATATTTTGTATGTTTTAGAATAGCTATTTAACAGAAGGTTTGTAAATGAACTCATGATGAATGTTTTGAATATGGTAAAAAAAATCCAATTTTTAGCAGACAAATTTAGGAAATAAATGGACTATTATAACATGTATAACAAGATATCATGTAAAAATCTTAACAATTTAAGGTTTTTATTTACTGTAATTTTCTAGAGCATATATGTACAATGATGTAAGTATTCAAAATATTAATGCTAGAACAGATTTTTACCGACTTTCACATCACATGTTTTGTGTTTCTTTTAATTTCTGTCTGATAATTGATACTTGATTATATTTATTTATGCATCAATTGGTAATTTTTGTTTGCCCAATAAACTGTAAAAACTCTTCATTGTGATCAAGAATTTTAAAGTAAATATCAATTGTGAGAATTTGGTTTTTTCTTCAAAATTTCTGAAAAAAATAGCCTTCACTTAAACTGTTTCGGAAACTATTGTGTAGTGTCTGTCATTTTCATACAATTTTACTTCTGAATAATCAGAATTTAAAAAAGAGTTTTAACATTGAATGGAATGAATAGTAAAGTAGATTTGGACTCATCGAAACATTCAAAAACTAATCAATCTAGGAAAAACTATTTGATTTTTATAAATAACTGTTCTGAAACAGGTTTGTTGAAGATCACTTGGACTACCATTTTTGTTTTTACAGTTTTGTAGAGATTTTATTCATATGTTTGAATTCTTATGTTGCAATATATCTCAAATTTATAAATACATTTTGAAAAAACCTTAAATGACAAAAAATAATCTAGCTTGATCAGTGTCTATAACAAGATGACATAATTACCATAACTATTTAACCATTTAAACGTTTGTGTTGCCTGATTATATGAGTAGTTCTTTGACGACATTATTGCCATTGTTATCATAAATTATAAACATAAATGGATGATCCAGAATCTTAATCAAAGAAAATATGCATAAACCGTACGGTTGCCTATAATTGCTTACATCCCCTTCTTTTAAACTTTGGTGGATAGTTGTCTCATTTGCAATCATACCACATCTCCATATTTTTATATTAATATATTTCTTTAAATATGAATATAGCATGAACCATTGCTTTATCAGAAAGGAAATGGCTTTTACATTTTCTTAGATCTACATTGTAATTTAGCTTTAAAGTTTTAATGACATGTCATGTTTATGTAGGGAATATTGTTTTCTCGTAGTTTTGCTCGAGCCTGCGACTTTTGTCGCAGAAAGTTCGACATAGGGATAGTGATCCGGCGGCGGGGCGTTAGCTAACTTCTTAAAAGCTTTATATTTTAGAAGCTAGAAGACCTGGATGCTTCATACTTTGTATATAGATGCCTTATGTTACGAAGTTTCCGTCTGTCATATGTCCATTGTCCTTGACCTCATTTTCATGGTTCAGTGACTACTTGAAAAAAGTCAAGATTTTTGTAATGTTAATTTCTTTCTTATTATGAGTAATAGGATAACTATATTTAGTATGTGTGTACCTTGCAAGGTCCTCATGCCCATCAGACAATTTTCATTTGACCTCGACCTCATTTCATGGATCAGTGAACAAGGTTAAGTTTTCGTGGTCAAGTCCGTATATCAGATACTATAAGCAGTAGGTCTACTATATTTGGTATATGGAATGTCCAACTGGTAGGTGTCATCTGACCTTGACCTCATTTTCATGGTTCAGTGGTCAAAGTTAAGTTTTTGAGTTTTAGTCTTTTTTTCTAATACTATATGCAATAGGTCAACTATATTTGGTGTATGGAAATATTTTATGATGTATATGTCAGTCTCGCAGGTTTTATTTGACCTTGACCTCATTTTCACGGTTCATTTCTCAGTGTTAAGTTTTGTGTTTTGGTCTGTTTTCTTCAACTATAAGCAATAGATCAACTATATTTGTTGTAGGAAGGATTGTAAGGTGTATATGTCTGTCTGGCAGGTATCATCTGACCTTGACCTCATTTTCATGGTTCATTGGTCAATGTTAAGTTTTCATGGTTAAGTTTGTTTCTTAGATACTATAAGCAATAGGTCAACTATATTTAATGCATAAATTGAATTTAAGGTGTACATGTCTGTCTGGCATGGTTCATCTGACCTTGACCTCATTTTCATGGTTCATTGGTCAATGTTAAGTTTTCTTGGTTCAGACTGTTTCTTAGAAACTATAAGCAAAAGGTCAACTATGTTTGGTTTATTGAATGATTGTAAGGTGTAAATGTATTTCTCGTTTGGTTTATTGTAAATCATTTAGACTTGTAATGTAGTAAAGAAGGCGAGACAGTGCAATTACAGTGCAATTACATGTGTTATGTGTGTTACGCATTTAAGTTGTTATTAAAACTTCAGAATCAAATTTTTTAATTTTTAATGTCCGTTGATATAAAAAAATAGTTGTTGTCTCGTCTGCGACGAAAGTTGCAGAATGTGAATCATAGGGATTACAATCAGGTGTGTGCGACAACGTAAACTATTAGTATAAAGCTTTATATTTCAGTGGTTAGAAGACCTAGATGCTTCATACCTTGCATGCAGATAATTTTGTAAAGAATTGTCAGTCTGTCTTATGTCTTTTGTCCTTGACCTCATTTTCATGATTCATGACTGCTTGAAAAAAAATTAACTTTTTTTTTGTCATCTGAATTTTTTACTTATGAGTAATAAGATAATGGTATTTGGTAAATGGTTCCTTGCAAAGTCTACATGTCTGTCAGACAGGTTCACCTGACCTAGACCTCATTTCATGGATCAGTGATCAAGGTTAAGTTTTCGTGGTCAAGTCTGTATGTTAGATACTATAAGCAAAATGTGAACTATATTTGTAATATTGAATGATTGGTGATATCTCTCTGGATGGTTTCATATGACCTTGACCTTATTTTCATTGGTCAATATTAAGTTTTCATCGTTTTGTCAGTTTGTCAGATACTATAAGCAATAGCTAATCTATATTTGGTGTATGTAATGATATTTAAGGTTTACATGTCCGTTTGGTAGTTTGTGGAACTATTGCAAGTTTACAGGTCTGTCTGGCAGGATTCCTATGACCTAGACCTCATTTTCATGGTTTATTGGTCAATGTAAGTTTTTATACGCCTGTTTACAGGACGTATTATGGTATACCGTTGTCCGTCCATCTATTCGTTGTCAACATGTCGGACAATAACTCAAAAACGCTTTAACCAATTTGCATGAAACTTTGATGAGTTGTTTATATCTATTGACTGCTTTGAGCAGTTTTCATGAAAGTTTGGTGAATTGTTTATAACTATTGACATGAGCCCCCTTTCGATTTTTATAATTTTTGTCACGCTTGACGGAGTCAAAAAGCGAGACATAGATATGCTGGTTCCGGCGTCGGCGACGACGATGGCGGCGGCGGCGTCAACAATGTATTAGTTTGTGATTAGGTCTAGTTTGTGGTGAACCACAAGTTGTAGGACAATCATATTTGGTATACAGTTGTATTAGAATGGCACGTCTCATTTCCATGGAGATTATTTGGCCCTGCCCCCTCAGTCATGTTCTATTGACTTTGAAACTTTTGCTTGTTTTACATGTATTAGTTTGTGATTAGGTCAGTTTATGGGGAACCATTAGTGGTAGGTCAATGATATTTGGTATACAGTTGTATTAGCATTGGCACATCTCATTTCCATGGAGATTATTTGGCCCTGCCCCCTCAGTCATGGTCTATTGACTTTGAAACTTTTGCTTATTTTACATATATTAGTTTGTGATTAGGTCAGTTTATGAGGAACCATTAGTGGTAGGTCAATGATATTTGGTATGCAGTTGTATATTAAAGCATTGGTATATCTCATTTCCATGGAGATTATTTGGCTCAGCCTCCTTAGTCATGGTCTATTGACTTTGAAACGTTTGCTTAGTTAACATGTATTAGTTTGTGATTAGGTCAGTTCGAGGGGAACCATTAGTGGTAGGCCAATGTTAATTGGTATTCAGTTGTATAAGCATTAGCACATCTCATTTCAATGGAGAATATTTGGCCCCATCCCCTTCGTCATGGCTTATTGACTTTGAAACTTTTGCTTAGTTTACATGTATTTGTTTGTAAAAGGATCAGTTTAAGATGAAATGCTAATGTTAAGTCAATGATATTTGGTATGCAAATTTATTGTCATTTGTAAGTATCGTTTCATTGGAGATTATTTAGCTCCACCGCCTCTTCATGGTTCATTGACTTTGAAACTTTTACATAGTTAATGTTTGTGATTAGGTTTGTTTAAAGGGAACAACTTATAATAAGTCAATGATATTTGGTATGCAGTTGTATTAGCATTGGCGCATCTCATTTACATGGTGATGGTTTAGCCATGTACCTCAGTCATGGTTCATTGACTTTGAATATTAGCCTAACTTGTTAAGTATTGCCATTTTAATTTCAACATTTGCATAATCAAAATTACAAAAAAGCGAGACATATCTCTGTGATAACAGTTTATTAGATTTTACGTTATGGGGTTTTATTCATTAAAAAGGGGGGATTTTTCAGTTTTCGTACAATAACTCAAAAAACGCTTTGAGCAGTTTTTATGAAACATTGGTGAATTGTTTATATCTATTGACATGAGCTCCCTGTCGATTTTCTTAAATTTTAGATTTTACGTTTCCAAGTTATAGGGTTTTATTCATTAAAAAAGGGGGATTTTCCAGTTTTCGGACAATAACTCAAAAGTGCTTTGAGCAGTTTTCATGAAACTTTGGCGACTGGTTTATATCCATTGAAATAATCTCCCTTTATTTATTTTTTTAAATTTCTGATATGATATTAATTAGTTAGGGAACTTTATTCTTTGAAAAAGCTACTGGCGTATCATGCGCTCATAGCGCAGCTCTTTATTGTAGTTTGGTCTGTTTCTCAGGTACTTTGAGCAACTCTGCTAAAATATTTGTTGTACAAAATGATTGAAAGGTGTAAACGTCCGTCTAGTATGGTTAATCTGACCTTGACTTGCAATCTGACCTTGACCTCATTTTCATGGACTTCATAATGTTAAGTGTATGTTTTACTTGTAGTAAAATCTTCATATTACAGACTTACAACATGAATTCAATCATGATAAGTAAAGCAGGCAAGACATTTCAGTGTGTACACTCTTGTTTTTGTAAAGCATTGCCTTTATTGGCATGATGTACATGTCATTTTGTTTATCGATCTGAAAAAGAGTGCACAAATTTGCATTGTATAGTTCCTTCAAGCTCGAGTAAAAGTATGATTTGGCTTGATTTCGTTTTAGAAATTAAGTTAATTCGATTGAACATTCTTCAAACGCAGTATGTAAATGCGAGTTTAATGGTTAATCACTATACTAAGAAAAAGATCGGCTAACAGTCATATATAACAGACTTCCTGTCCGGGCGCAGTGATACAGGAAATTGTGTGTGTTGTATATCTCGAATGATAGAGCGCTCTCTATCGGTCAGTGTCCTCTCAAGATTAATGAAGTCGACATATAACGACTGGATTTGGTGTCAGGTTAGTTGTATTAAGGCAGTCTCAATTGTTTCCATGATTTACAGTCAATTATAGAGCCTATGCAAAGCCGTCTGTTTACCAAATTTGTCATATGACATTTGCCCAAGAATTATTAATACAGTCTATAAGACCATTTTTGTCGAGCCTGCGACTTCTGTCGCAGAAAGCCAGATGTAGGGATAGTGATCCGGGGGCGGCGGCGACGGCGGCGTTAACTAACTACTTCAAAGTTTAATATTTCAGAAGTTAGAAGACCTGAATGCTTCATACTTTGTATATAGATGCCTTATGATATGAAGTTTCCGTCTGTCATATTTCCATTGTCCTTGACCTCATTTTCGAGGTTCAGTGACTACTTGAAAAACAATTTCATTTTTTTGTAATGTTATTTCTCTCTAATTATGGGTAAAAGGATAACTATATTTGGTATGTGCGTACATTGCAAGGTCCTCATGTCTGTCAGACAGTTTTCACTTTTGAATAGTTTACATGTTGAAGTTTGTCATTAGTTCAATTTAATGGGAAACACTGATGATAAGTCTAGGATATTTGGTTTGCAGTTGTATTAACATTGTCATATGTTATAAATCTTCCCAGATATTAAATTGGGACCTGCAACTTCAATTATTGTTCATCCACCATAATAGTTTGCATATTTTACATATATTCTGTGAGGTTCGTGTTGCTCTATAGTTTTCTTTTTTGTGTTTAGTTGATTTCTTGTTTTTATATTCATTTTTATCGAGCCTGCGACTTCTGTTGCAGAAAGCTCGACATAGGGATAATGATCCGGCGTCGGCGGCGTTTACTCACTACTTAAAAGCTTTATATTTTAGAAGGTGAAAGACCTGGATGCTTCATACTTTGTATATAGATGCCTTATGATATGAAGTTTCTGTCTGTCATATGTCCATTGTCCTTGACCTCATTTTTGAGGTATAGTGAGTACTTGAAAAACAAGTTCATATTTTTTGTAATGTTAATTTCTCTCTAATTATGAGTAAAAGGATAACTATATTTGGTATTTGCCTACATTGCAAGGTCCTCATGTCTGTCAGACAGTTTTCACTTGACCTCGACCTCATTTCATAGATCAGTAAACAAGGTTAAGTTTTCGTGGTCAAGTCCATATCTCAGATACTATAAGCAATTAGTCTACTATATTTGGTGTATGGAATGATCGTAAGGTGTAAATGTCCATCTGGCAGGTGTCATCTAACCTTGACCTCATTTTCGTGGTTCAGTAGTTAAAGTTAAGTTTTGGTGTTTTGGTTTGTTTTTCTAATACTGTATGCAATAAGTCAACTATATTTGGTGTATGAAAATATTTTACGATGTACATGTCAGTCTTGCAGATATTATTTGACCTTGACCTCATTTTCATGGTTCATTACTCAATGTTAAGATTTTGTGTTTTGGTCTGCTTTTCATAAACAATAAGCAATAGGTCAACTATATTTTGTGTATGGAATGATTGTGAGGTGTATACGTCTGTCTGGCAGGTATCATATGACCTTGACCTCATTATCATGGTTCATTGGTCAATGTAAAGTTTCCCTGTTTAACTTGTTTCTTAGACACTATTTGATCCATGGAGTGATTGTAAGATGTACATGTCTGTCTGGCAGGGTTCATCTGACCTTGACCTCACTTTCGTGGTTCATAGGACAATATTAAGTTTTCATGATTTGGTCTGTTTCTTGTGTGCTTGTAGATATTCAGTGTATGGAATGATTGTAAGGTGTACATGTATTTCTGACTTTGTTTAATTGACCTTGACCTCATTTTATTGGATCATGTAAAGTTTATGTGATACTTGTAGTTAAACTTTATATTTAAGACTATCAACATAAAATCAATTGTCAGTAAAAGAGGCGAGACATTTCAGCGTGTGCACTGTTGTTAAAACGTGGCAAATTGTATGTGTTTGGATTTTTTTGATCCGTTTGTCGAACTTTTTACGCACCAATGAATTTTGTAACTTGATGACATATTTCAAATTACGGTTCATATCGTTTACATGTCCTTGATTGCATTCTTGTTCCTTGAAAGCATAGGAAAGATAGGTGCCGTGTTAAAAATCCAATCAAGGATAAACCGTTCCATGGGATCCAGTGATAGTATATACCTATTTTATTATATCGTGCAGGACACTGTTAATGTCATCACGACATAAGAGCAAATTTATATTACATCACTTAATCAAGTAAGGAAGATAATGCAATAGATGCAGCCTTTAGATTTATAAAACGGTTTTCTCCGTACAATGACACTACTACATGTACGCAACGGTCAGTAGGTCTTCTATGGCACTTAAAATGTCGCCGAGGTACGTGAAGTCCGACTGAATATCAGGACCCAAAAGACTCGATTCCAATGAGTCACTCAATGGCAGTGTGTTTAAATTTAGATAGTCCGACCGAACGACGGAAAATCGTAAAACTACTAGGAAAAACTATGTAGTACAATATTCCAATTGAAGTTTGACTTTTAAACATTAGAGCGTCATGACCCCCCTCCCAAAAAAAAAAAAAAAAAAAAAAAAAAACCGTTCTGTCGAAGGGTCTGCAAGGTCTAAAAATGAGTATGTATAAAATTTACTGAAGTCTATCAGTGAGTCTTCATCCTTAGTTTCGTTAATAACTGAAAGAAGTCTTTCAGAATCAGTCCCTGTGTCTGGCTTATTGCCATCCCAGATTTTTATTTGAATACATTTTACAATTGGTCATTGCATCAGCACATCAATTGTTAGAGTTCAGATTGCAGTGAGATTGTGCTAGTTGGTGTGACTGATACAATTCTGATTCAGTTGTTGATTATGTCAAAGGAATTGTGAAAATGTCAGTGCGACTTAATACTTTACTATGATCTGATCTTAATAAAAATAATGGTAAATTTTAATGTTTTCTTACGAATAATAAATCTGATTATTATTGGTCTCTTTAGCGCTAGTTTAGGGCTTAACTTAAATAGGTAAATGGAACAGAATGCATGTACAGAACCTTCTCAACGACAAAAAAGAAAAAATCATCTTGCTAAATTCTAAAATTTCACTTCCTGATATGACGATGTTCTGTTACTTAATAATGCAGATTCCAATGAGTGCTTATATCTCACATATCCAAGTGAACTTAGAAGGTCTATTTCATATCTTGATCTTTTTCTCGATTTTGACCCAGATGGACGACTTTAAAAATACAATCTATGACAAATGGATGATTTCAACTTTAATTGTCAGCAGTAACATTCTCTATAATTTGTAATGCATTTTTGTTATTCAATGTTTACTTATTTTGTGTTATATCTCGTCTCACTGTTTTTAATATGTACCACCTTTGATAAGTAGTATTACGATAAATTTTCACTTCTGTACTCGTATTGTGAACAACACATTTATTAATTTTGTAAATAATATTTCCGTATTTCTAACAACAAAAGTATTATATTTAAATTTACCTGTGTACGTTATTTTATTTAACGCCATTTTGGCCTAGGTTAGAGTTGTCATTTTGACATTGTTTTACATCTTTTTTATTAATATAATATTTTTATTGTGTCATAGATCAAATTTATTCGTTCAGTGCATGTTTACTTGTTTTTGTTTATATGTCTATTTGATCGAGTTAAGCCTTTTCAATTGATATTTTATAGTGTGTCCTTTTATGTTGTAATGTTACACTACTGTTTCAGGTTAGGGTGAAGGTTGGTGCCAGTTAAAACGTTTAAACCCGCTGCATTTGTATGCACCTGTCCTAAATCAGGAGCCTGTTGTTCAGTGGTTGTCGTTTGTTGATGTGGTTCATAAGTGTTTCTCGTTTCTCGTTTTTTATATAGATAAGACCGTTGGTTTTCCTGTTTGAATTTTTTTACAATTATTATAGTCATTTCGGGGCCCGTTATAGCTTGCTATTCGTTGTGAGTCAAGGCTCCGTGTTGAAGTCCGTACTTTAACCTATAATTGTTTACTTTTTACACATTGTGACTTGGATGGAGAGTTATCTCATTGGCACTCATACCACATCTTCTTATTTATATCTATGATCCATCGTACGGCGTTGACAAATCTCACATGTTCACACTGTACGACCTTCATTAACAGGGGTGTACTTCTTACACAACAAATGTTCCAACAGAGTTACGAGGAAGAACGATTACATACATTAACAGTCGCAATTATGAATTGGTTCACCGAGAAGATATGTCAGTGTCTCAACTCAATAGTGTATGGTGGCCGGAAAAGGCCATTTCACGTTTTTGTGTTTTCGCCTTTCATATTTCATAGTGTGAAACGCGAAAAGGCGAAGTCGGAAACGCGGAAACGCGAAAAGCTAAAATCGAAGACGCAAAAAGCTAAACGAAAAAGTGAAAACGCGAAATGGTTTCATTTCTCGCTTTCGCGTTTTTCGATTTAGCGTCTTTTGCGTTTTCGGGATTTTGCGTTGTCGCAATTTCCAGTTTGTCAATTACTACCCACTTCTGTCAATCATCTCATTTCTATGATCTGATTGGATAATGTTCAACAATTTAAAGACATCCTGATTGAATAGTATTATTTTCAAGTACTATATATATCAATTGTTACAACCAGAACTACGTATGTTAACTATTTAGTAATGATAACGGGTAGCACTTGCCGATTTTATTTTATTACAGGTGGGCTAAACTCGTTGTACTAATTAATAGTACTTAAAAATAACACTATACAATCAAGATGGGTGATGCATGCATAGCAGAAGAGCTTACCCGGTCGATGAACCTGGTCTTGCTCCTTTAGGAGTTTATGCAATTCACTCTGTTTTTGTTTGAAATCGTTAGTTGTCTTTTCACCATCGATTTACGAGATTTAAAAATTGGTAAACTACTTTCGTCGTAATTGACCATCGGCATCCCGATTGTTAAATTGAAAGCAACCACGAAATGCAGATATTGTATTACAATCTGACTGTTTATTGATTCCTATGGATTTTTTAAAAATTTTATTATTGGTATCTTTGATGAGTTATCACAACTTTTAAGACGATTAAGAACTTTAGTTATATTTTGCTTTATTTGGCAGCCATTTTGATACATATGATGTCGACCTGCTGTCATATTGACGTATGTATCACATCTTTAATCATTTGACATATGAAAACGCAGATTCGAACCGCCTGTTGTGAGACGCTGTTTCACATACAAATACATTGATATTTGCATAATTTGAATAATGACAATTAATGAAACGCTTGCTTTGATAATGATGAAAAAGTACAAAAGATGTCAAAAGGTAAATAAAAACCATAAGACGAGGAGAAAATATCGTCAACGCCATGGCCTAATTAAAGACAAAAAGACGAATAGCAAAACGCTGCATAAACAGTAATGTTTCAACAACTTGAGTCAAACCAAAAAGTGTGGGTGAATACAAGTGATCCCATAGGGTCAACAGTTCCTACTTCAGTAATGATTCCCGCGCGTTTTGCAACTCGTGCTGAAATACTTAACGAGTCATAATCCGTAATAGGAGGATATATATATAAATATTTCCATGGTTATAACTACGCAATAGTATTCCATTACATGGTTAATTATTTTACAAAAAAAAACTGCCGTTAAACACAAATCCGCAGTTATATCGAAAACCCACTCTGAAATATGTTTTCATTACATTACTAGTATTAAAACAGAACATGTGAATGCACATATATCACAAACTGCTCATCAATGAAAGTCGCTTTAAAGAAGCGTTACGTGTGAGATCTGGACATATTTCAACTGACTGCATGAATGCTAGTCGGGCGGATTCTAAGTCGCCTAACATCTGTAAAGTTATACCAAGAATATTGTAGGCTTTAAATACTGCCGCTGAACCTTTGATAAAATAATTGTCTGCTATAGCTGATTGTAAATTTTGGAGGCAATCCTGGCATTGTCTGACATCACTGAGATGATAATGGCAAAGAAAGTTAAGGAAATAAGCATACGTTAAAGACGGAAAATGATGATATACATTTTCTATTTCTAATTTCACTTGCAGTTCATCTGGTATTAACTCAGAGTTACATTCAAATATGATATCATCTATAAGCATTATTTTGAATAATTGAACATACTTTTTTTTCTGGAATGATTTCAGTTTGAACAATTGGTGATGAATGTCCGACATATCCATGAAGTAGTATATTTTTTCGGGAGTTTTTTTCGATATAGAATACCTGATGATGTGTGATGCTTTTCGGTATTGTTTTGTTTTATAGAAAAACGTAGCTAACATTAGCCATCCCGATACAGCGTCATGGTTGATACCCTGTAGTAGAGTACAAAGACAAAGACGAGTTACAGGATTTATACTGTTTTAGTTGGTATTTATTACTTCTTTTTGTACCGTTCAGTGATATAGACTGAACATGTGATGTACACTTCATAGACCTGAAGTATGCACAAAGGTATTTTATGGAAGATCGGTCACAGGAAACTGTCTCTTGTATTCCTTTATCGTATATATTCCTGTCAGCTCTGCAACCATATATGATTTCATTTGACATAAACATTAACTCGGAATTCATTAATTTTTCAACATCGCTATGATGCAATGCATTTGGTTCAATTGGAACTTTCCACATTGATAAATGAAAGTTGGACAGTTGATCTGAAAATAAGATTCATCGCCAACCGTAATATTGCAATGCATATAGTTTATCTCGGAGTAATTGAAGAGCACGTCCCTCTATTTTGTTCTCAAACATGTAGTTTTCTGGAATGAAGTAATGTAAGCAAACTGAATACTTAACACAATAAATAAGCCTGCTAAAGCATATAACATAAAACAAGGTATAAGATTTTCAGGTTTCCATACGGATTGTGGTAATTCCTCTGATATCCAGAAAATAATTGTTTTCAAGAAATATGAACAAAGTAAATTTTCACATTCGGTGTCAGTATCTATTACATATTTCAAAAGAATTTTCAAAAGGACATAGCATATTAATTGAGTGTGTATAAAAGTATTTATTAGAAATTTTTCACCAACAGAAAAAGAAATTCGCCATTCTATATCCTCTTTTGGTGATCCCTTAACTCCAATTGGTACAAAAAGTATTCCGTGTTTTAAAATTCCTTGTTTGACATTATAACTTGGCCATGAGTTACTTGATCTTGATATCCACTGTGATGCCTGTGATATCCATGTCTTACAATGCAAGCAAATTGCAAAGTCCAAAAGTCCGCATTTATCCGATATACACGGTCCACGAATTTTTTCACCATGTTTTCTCATGCTATTAGCCACTATTCCCCATTTCCATTCTCAATTTTATTTTTTACAGAGTTTGTCTTTAGTGCCGTGTGGAGACAGTAGAGTGCCTCCCCGTGCTTCAGGTTTATGCTCTTATAATATACTAGTTAATGGAGTGTGTGTCCGAGCGAGAACATCTCTATGTTCATTACTTTAGGAATATTTATTTAAAACACAGTTTTCACTATTCAGCCCCATTCTACTATTAAGTCAGACGTCAGGCGCTACCCTGATATACCCTGTCTTTTGTTTTTGTCCTCAAGTTTTGTTGTTAACGTATTTTGTCGGGTACTTGATGACGGATAGCGTTTGACGTCTTTAGCCGAACAGTTTTATCATTTTCACTTTATTATATTCCTGTGTGCTGGTTCATATTCTGGACGCCATTCTTTGCTCCTTTCAATGACAACATAAACAAATCATGAAACGTCGAAATGGAAAAATACTTAATAATAAACTCGTTCAAAGGGTATCTACACGTCTCAATCTTCAAAATCGATTATAAAAAATACTACAATCGCTAACATTTTTAATAACAAAAAACGTGGTTACCCTTCTATCGTTAAGTGTCATGCCAAAAAATGACTTACATGTCCCCGTCTTTCCACCAACAATACGGTAAGGTCCACGTTTCATGGTAGCACATTTTCCTTAAATTTTGAAACTGATATCACTTGAAAAACTAACAGTATCATATATTTACTCACATGAAACAAACCGGGATGCGGTATTCAGTACGTAGGTGAAACTGGACGATATCTATCTAAACGCACGCAAGAACACCTTTATCGTTTTAAAAGACCCCATCAATTCAAAAGTATCATTTATCAACACCTTAAGAAGCACAATCATCCTTTTAGATATTTAAGTAGTTAATAAGCAGCCTGGGGAATCTCATTCAAAATTTGTACGATCACGAAAAATAATTGAACTAAATTGGATTAAAAAATTACAGACAGTCTATCCTCTCGGTCTTAATGACAATATCATGGGAATTGGTAATATATCTAGAACAGATTCTGTTAACATTTTGGATATATTTTCTAAAACAGTTCGTAAAAAACGTTCTCATGGGCGTAGAATAAATCGCAATCAAAGAAAATTTCGTAATAACAATACAAATATTTCGGACCTAATTGCTATTTCAAAAAACAACGGTAGACATTATCTATTAACCAAACTCTGTTTTTTGCCTGTTAATAAATTTCATCAAATTTTGGAGGAATGCAACACAATTCCATATTGCAGTCCTAAGTATGAAATTGTCCAAATTATAATTGCATATTGTTATTCTAAATTGTTTTCCGAAATTGATCGCCCTGAAGATCATAAAAACATTTGATTAAAATCAAATATGTCAATAAAGGTTTCGAGTTTGTAAATATTGCCGGTATTTTTAATGATCATTCTGTTAAAGAACAAATTCCTGGCTATTTTGATAATACTGAACTCCCTCTTATTTGTTATGTTTACAAAAAATCTACCCGGAAATATGTGTTTATTACAGCGAAGTATGTAAAGATGTTAATATCAGTGACAATACACCTACCTCATGAAATTGCAGTAATTCCGAATACATTTATGGCCCCAGTTCCCATGTTATAACAGGAGACCTTAACATTGTTCGTGACCGAGAGTTGAAATCATTCCTCAGTAAAGGACCTAAATATCGTCCCTCGTCAATTATTAATTGGAATGAGTGTCGTAACATCATCCACGACTCACTCAGTACTTACTGCTCTAAATGGATAAAACGAGAAAAAGCTGACAAGAAATCTTTAGATTCGTTTTTTAATTCGGTAATGAACATAGTTGATATACGTATTCAACATTTTAAAGATCATTTTACTCCTAACAACAACCATAATAGCAAATTTCTCGTATCAAACATAAGCTAAAAGAACTCGCCAAGGAATATGTTTTTGTCCCGGCTGATAAGGCTGCTAACAATATCATTATTGTTTGACGTACATTTTATATTGAAGTTCTACAAAAGGAAATCACGAATTCACCAACATTCCAACTGACTCCATTTTCGGAAAATGACATCTGTACCAAACATAAACTTTTAGCTACCTCTTTACAAGCAGAACCAAATACAATGAAAGTTCCAACTATGTACTGGCTTTCGAAGCTGCACAAAACTCCTTACAAATATAGATTTATTTCGTCTTCAAGCCATTGTTTCACTACTAAACTATCTATTATACTTACTAGTACACTTGGTACAATATAAAACCTGGTAATAAATTGTTCAAATAAGGCCTTTGAAAATAGTGAAATTAATTAATTTTGGAGTGTCAAAAATTCGTTGGAAGTACTTGATAAATTGCATGCTTATATTGGTGATTTCGAATCTGTTAAAAGTTTAGATTTTTCTACCCTATATACCACTTTGCCTCATAATCTTATTAAGAAAAAAATCACACACCTGATTAAATGGGCATTTAAAAAGTCGAAATGCGAATATATATGTTCAAACTCTTTTAGGTCATTTTTCAGTAACAACAAACAAAAGAACTATGTCAATTGGACATGCTTTGATACTATAACTGCCCTTGAATTTTTACTAGATAACATTATTGTTCGCTATGGAGATTCCGTATATGGTCAGGTTATCGGAATTCCCATGGGGACTAACTGTGCACCACTTATTGCGGACCTGTGTCTGTATTGTTATGAGTTACGATTGATGACTAAAATCAGCAAAGACCCATCGAAACAACATCTGATTCAAAAATTTAATAACACTTTTAGATATTTAGATGATATATTGGCTCTCAATAATGACGACTTCAGTATGTACACTAAAGAGATTTATCTTGCCGCACTGACTTTAGATAAAGCTAATACTAACAATAAACACTGCCCTTTCCTGGATCTTGATATCTTTTACGGGAAGCTTAATACCAAAATTTATGATAAAAGAGATGATTTTTCATTTCCTATTGTTAATTATCCATTTTTAGATGGTGATGTTCCTTTGTCACCATCTTATGGTGTTTATATATCTCAACTTGTTCGATTCGCTCGTGTATGTAACAACGTATTTGATTTCAACGAAAGAAATCTCTGTATTACTGAAAAATTATTACACCAGGGTTTTCGATATCACAAGCTAGTCAAAACATTTACTTAATTTTATCATCGGTACAAGGACATCATTCGTGAATATAAACCAACATGCAGACATCTTATACGTTCGGGTATTTCACATCCAATATTTTATGGTAATATTCTTTACAAAGCACAAAAATGTCGGCATTCACCTCAAAAGCTAACCAAACCTTTAAACAGACTTTTTCGGAAAGGATATAGTTACGATACTGTTGTCAAGTCATTAGGGATTGCATATTTTGGTATTAATATTGATTCACTCATAGGGTCTTTGCATCGGAAATAAACACATTTATTCTAAAACCAGTTAGTGGCATGATACGGGTTATGTTCTTCTCATATATTTTATGATGGTATGATACTGAACCCCTTACGGGAGGGATTGTACTTGATTTTCATATTATGAAGACATAATCTTTCAATCAGTTTAATTGAGGTCTGGAGCTGGCATGTAACTGCTAGTAGTCCTTTGTGTATTTATATATCATTGTCATTTTGCTTAGTTTCTTTTGTTTCCTATTCTGACATCGGACTTCTTTTGAACTGAGTTTTACTGTGCGTATTGCTATGTGTTTCTTTATTCTACATTGGCTAGAGGTATAGGGGGAGGGTTGAGATCTCACAAAACATGTTTAACCCCGCCGCATTTTTGCGCCTGTCCCAAGTCAGGAGCCTCTGGCCTTAATTAGTCTTTGTATGTTTTTTAATTTTAGTTCATTTATATGTTTTGGAGTTTAGTGTGACGTCCATTTTCACTGAACTAGTACACAATTTTATTTAGGGGCCAGCTGAGGACCACCTTTGGGTGCGGGATTTTCTCGCTGCGTTGAAGACCCATTTGTCGCCTTCGGCTGTGATCTGCCCTTTGGTCGGGTTGTTGTCTCTTTGACATATTCCCCATTTCCATTCTCAATTTTATATTTATACTGGAATACTTTTATGTTAATAAACATGCATGTACATGAAAGGCATTATTCTTGACCTGATTAAGCACATATTCTTCATGTACAGGAAGGGAAACAATTCAATGTAGTGATTTAAATTAAAAGTGTGTATTCCTTTTTGATAATCAGTGAGTTAGCTCTATCACAATTCTGCTATAAAAAGTTTATGTTATGAAGGTGCATGTGTACACCTTTCAATAATTGAAAACAGCGTAAACATATCGAGAGTGCATTACTTTTATCTGTCTATTAATGTGCTTTTGCGTCTTTTACAGTTAATGGCATTTTCTGTGCTCGTCTCTTTTTTTTCAATCGTATGTTTGTGTATGTTTCCGTTTCATTGTTCACAATTTGTCAGACGATTTAGAGCTTACCATAGTTGTATGTTTCAGTATGACGACATAAATAAGGACAGACCATTTAATTCTTTTGTTTATATGTGTCATTTATATTAGTTGATGCCGCATTGATGTAAATACTTGCTATACCTATATGAAAACTGTATGTACCTTGAAGCTCTTTGACGAATAAAGATATTAAAAAAGAAATAATGAAACACATGCTTTCCCAATGGTAAAAAGTAAGGAGATAACAAGGGTCAATAAGAAACTTTTGATTTATTGCTGCTTGCTTAACGTCCGGGGGAATTACTTCGTGCATACTTAGGATGAGAAACTATTTACAATGAATACAATAGGTAGGTTTTACAATACCGAAAATTTGGACTGCTACTAGAACAAATGTTAGTTTGGGCGGGTACAGGTATTTTTCGTTGCAAAATGTACCGCATTAACCCCTCAAAAAGTTGTTGCAAGGGTTCTTTAACGTGCAAGGAGTATTGCACTTTATCTTCACGAAGCAACGGATTTGATGTCTCAATTCTGACCGGATGTGACTGCGAATTTATACGACCCGTACAGCCAAGTCACCATCCTTCTATACCCTAGTCACTCTTTGGATCCAATAATTAACCATAATTTGAATGAATACAAAGAACCCATGACAATAAAAAACAATGATTAGTCTGTGCAATAATGTATAGAATAATAATCAAGACTTAGTAGCTCAAACCAAACAAAAACAATATGTGAATGACACCTATCGTGTTACTCTTGTTAAAATCCTGACATGAGTAATAACCGAAGATAACATATCATACAACAATGGATTTGTGGCTGTTAACCTTTAACATAATATCAGTCCGGAAAATTAAGTCTGTCCTGTAGATAACAGCAGTTAAATTGAATGCAAACATATTACAACGAGCTCATTAACGAAAGTCTCATTACAAAAGTATTATTTCTATACGGTTGTAATTCAATTGATTGCATGAATGCTTGTCGGGCAGATGCATGGTCTCCTTACAATTGTAATGCAACACCAAGAACAGTGTAGGCTTGAGGTTGTACACCTATACGTCCAAATAAATAATTTTCTGTTATAACCAGTTGTAAATCGTAGAGGAATTCCTGTCAATGTCTTACATTTCGGAGATGATAACGACAAAGAAAATTTAGGAAATAAGCACATACCATAGAAGAAATACAAAGTGTTACAATTCCTACTTCCATTCGTAATTCATCTGGAATTATCATTCCTTTAAAATTTCATGCTATCTACAAACATTATTTTCCATAATTAAATTTTTTTTTCTTCTGGAACGATTCCAGTTTGAGTAATTGGTAATGGATATCCGACATTTTCATACAGCGGTACATTTTTTTCGGAAGTGCATTTTGAATACGTGACAATGTGTAATGCTTAACTGTATTGTTCTCTCTTATAGAAAAACGAATCTAGCATCAGCCATCCAGATACAGCGTCATGATAGATATTCTGTAGAAGAGTACTAAGACAGGATTTATACTGTTTGTATTGGTGTTTATTACTACTTGTTCTACTGTCCGGTGAAAAAGACTGCGACCGTGATGCGCACTTATAAGATTTTCAGGTTTCCATACGGCTTGTGGTAATTCTTCTAATATCCAGAAAATAATTGTTTTCAAGAAATATGAACAGAGCAAATCCCGGTCCAGGTTGCTGTTACATCTTTCAAAAGAATTTTAGGAGGGCATAGCATATTAATTGAGTGTGCGTAAAAGTATTTATTAGAAATGTTTCACCTACAGAAAAAGAAATTTGCCATTCTATATCCTCTATTGGCGACCCCTTAACTCCGATTGGTACAAAAAGTACTTCGTGTTTAAAATACTTTGTTTGACATTATAAGTTGCCCATGAATAACTTGATCGTGATATCCACTGTGATGTTTTTGATATCCATGTCTGACAATGGAAGCAAGGGACACGGTCCAAAAGTTCGGTATTGTCAGATATACACAGTCCGTGAATTTGATAATTTTCTACCAAAAATCGGCTAAATAATGAACTCGAGAAACATTAATTTCCATTTAAGTTCTTCATTGCATTGTAATAAAAATTGATCATCGGTATTTTTTACTAGCAACTGAGTGAAAGCAGGTTTTACATCGTCTTTTTCTATTCTACAAAATGTTATATTTGGATTTAATCGGGGACTTTGACCTGCATAAACCTCAATTTTTTTTATTACATGCATAATGTCTAAATCACTTCCTCTCATCCCAAGCCCTTCACCAAACCTTCCACTTATCATATTGGTAAAAGTCTCGTCGCTTGCCCCATTATCCCTGACAGTATTCACCAGTCTGGTTGTTTTAACATGATTCTCTGTTCCAACTATGTTCTGACACAAATAACGATACAGTACTAATGATGTTTTTATATCTGTGTCTAAAATAAACATCAAATAAATAAAATGATTTAATACAAGGAATTTAAAAATACAATGTTTACCATGTTGACCGTAAACATTTCAAAGCTTTATTGAACTGTAATGGCAACTTTGCTAAAAATGTGGATGAGCTGCTTAGCTTAAATGCGGAAGATAATTTTTATTAAAATTTCAGTATTTAAAACCGTTGACTTTTTAATTTCTCTTAATTTCTTTAATCTTATTATACTGCATAAGAGTTATATAGACAAACAAGTTCTTGAGAAATTCTTAACTATATGAAAATATATATATATATAACAGAAAAATTCCAAATCTATTAGTAGTATATATGCTTGGTTTTGCATTGCAGTTTTATGAAAAGTATGGGGAACAATTACTGGAAACAACGAAATGCTAAAAAGCAAATGTGTCAGAATGATAATTTGTGATAATGATTAAAAGGTACAAAATTTGATGCGAACCGACTGACTTATAAGCCTGTTATTTTAGCGAATAACATCTGATAAGATGTGAAAAATGTCGAACATCTTTTTGTTTTCAGAAAACAAGAATAATCTAAAATCACAAATGTGAGCTAGGTATTTTTTTGCTGATGTCCAATTGTATTAGTTTCGACCAACAACCTTATATTTCGCAAATTCGGGTCTAAGTTTACATGTCAACTGAACTATCTATATACAAATTAAATGTAGTGTGATTGTCAATTAAAGAAAAATCAACAAAGACAAAAGGAAAAAGATGTGAACAATACGGTTCTATAAACATTATTATACCGATACCGTTTAGTAAATTATAAAAGCTGCAGTTTGACAAATGTGGAGCAGGTCTAAAAAAAAATGGCAGACAACACTCGATGACAATCACTAATAGCAGATATTCATGTCTTTGGCTAGGCACATGAACAACATGTCGGAGTTTAACATGTTTGGGGCCACTCAACCCCTAACCTGTGACTAGAACCATTAGATACTTCATGTATTAGCCCAGTCTGTGACAGTGATGTAACAACACGACATACAAAAAAGCGGTAGAATCGGTTAGAAAGGGCTTGGCTCATCAGATAAGTTTATTGATCACAAACACAAATAATGAAGTATAAAATTGTGCAGTTACTGAAGGCCTAAGTTTTGTTCACATATTGTTGTCAATATAATGGAATTCAATGCGACTGTCATACAAGTAAAAGGTTTAGCTAGCTATAAAACCAGGTTTAATCCACCATTTTTTACATAAGGAAATGCCTGAACCAAGTCAGGAATATGACAATTATTTTCAATTCGTTTGATGAGTTTAAGCTTTTGATTTTGTCATTTGATAAGGGACTTTCTGTTTTGAAATTTCATTGGAGTTCGATGTTTTTGCTATTTTACTTTTAACTAAAATTTTAAACCATTTTCTTGTAGAGAACAAGATAAGACCGTATTTGAAAACATAACGTATACGTCTTAAAACGTGAAATGAAGTACATATTGCGTCATTATATATGTAACCGTACGGCCTTCAACAATGAGCAAAACCCATACCGCATAGTCAGCTATAAAAGGCCCCGAAATGACAAATGTAAAACAATTCAAACGAGAAAACTAACGGCCTGATTTATGTTCAAAACAATAAACGAAAAACAGCAAAAAACGACAACAACTGAATTACAGGCTCCTGACTTGGGACAGACACATACAAAATATGGCGGGGTTTAACTAGTTTGTTGGCGCCAAACCCTCTCTGAGTAGTGATCAATGGAGAGCGGGATAAAACATTTATGGCTACTAATGTGTTTGTCTTTCAGAAATATTTGAAAAGAGGAAAGAATTGCTATGATTTATGCGTGCAAACTATTTGATTCAAGTTTATTTCCAAATAACTAATACTTTAGGATTATAACAAAATTTGTCTTGTAATCATTTTTCGCGTTCGTCCAATGTTCAAGGAGGATACTGAAAATGGAATTTTTACGCAATGTTCATTTGAGCTTCAGATATAATTCCGTCTCTTTATGCTATTCACAAAAGAAATTTTCCTTTTCATTCATGTCCATCCACTTTTAGCAAGTCCTACTTACTTATGCCTGTAGATGGTATATTTATATTTTTTGGCGTGATAAAAAATAAATGAAATACATCTATCTCTAAATCAATAGATATTCTTTATAACACTTTATCTATCTAAAAGAGAATACGGAATGATTATGCCGATAAGCCTTATTGATTTCTAAATGTCATTGAAATGTTTTTTTTTTTAATTTTTAAAGAATATTCATTCTTTTTGAAATTTCAAATAAAAACTTATTAGAACCTAGCACGATACTGCTATACATCAGCAATAGATAGTCAAACATATTTCTGAACAGGAGATAATAGAGAGTGTGATCACAAGTTTATGGTTACTAATTTGTTTGTCTGTTTTAAAAACAAAATGTTTGACAAGTGAAAAAGTGATATGGTTAATTCATGCGAACTATTTGATTCAACTATATTTTCAAAGAATTATTTTATGTGGGATTTTAATATAATTTGTCCTGTAATCAATGCTCACGTTCGCCAATTGTTCAGAGATGACAATGACAATGGGATTTCAAAAATAGATATTAAATTTCCGTCTTGTAATGCAAAACAAAACAGTAATGTCGAATTTATTTATAAATAAAAAAAATTTTGCGGAAACACAGCATGTTTTTTTTCAATATTAATTTTGTCTATTACAGTTGCATTAGATAATAGCAAGCATCATTGTGGGAAAATTTTAAACGTATCATTTCAGTTCTTAATGATTTAACTAGTTTCGATCAGATTTGTATACGCATGTTTGTAGTTTGTAATGTAGGAATTGAAATATGTTTAGGAAACATCAACATTCTTCCCCTAAATAAAGTTCTGAACTTCCTTGTTGTTGTTTTTTTTTTTTTTTTTTTTTTTATAAAACTGAGTTACGGTTAACCCGAACATTCAAGATCATACCAAATTAGACATTAGTTAGATATCAACTCTATAAAGACTAAACAGTTTGACACCTTTTGAAAATCGATAGGCATGAATAAGATTTGTTTCTGTAGAAAATTTTTATTACTTTATTGAATAGCTTATTTCATAAAATCTAAGCTATATCTGGACATTTAAACAGTGTTATTAGAATGGCTAGTTAGTATAAATATCGGACTGTTGGTGACTATTTCTAATAGATATTGAAAACGCGTTTTACGGGGATGTTGTTAAATTTTTCTGTCACCTTTATTTTAATCATTATTACCTTTTTCCATTTGATTTTCATTGTATTATAAATATTTATTTCATCTGAAGACGACAGCAGCAAGTTTGTATTCAAAATCTTTTTTTTTTTAATTTTCCACAAGATGTAATTTATTAGAACGTTTGAACTAATATCTCGTGTGCAAGCACTGTTTATGCAACAATCTTCCTTATGCCTCTCTTCGTGCTGTATCTGTGAAATCGTTTTTTATCTTAACAGTCCCATTTACAATCAAATGTGGCCGTTTTTATAAATGTATTTGGTGGATTGAAATATTAGATGCCAGATGAATGTTCAAATCAAGACACTGTTGACTGCTCAGATACAGCTTCTATTCAATCCATTATGTTAATATCTGTACTGTTCACAATTTTGTTTTTATTGATAATGAATGTGTTGACAGTAAGAAAACGCGATCGTATCGGAATGACACATTTTATCATATCATTTACTTCTTTTTTTTCACATTGTTGTCCTCTTATGTCCTAATTATCGTTTTCTTTACCTTGCTTGTGGTAATAAGCTTTATAGCATTATTTTTTTCCACAGGTTTTGTTTGTTAGCTTGACAATGCTTGAGGTGTATCTTTCAAATCGATTTACACGATTGACCATCGGTAAACTACTGTCGCCTTTATTGACCATCGGTGATCTTCGGGGGTCATCTCGATGTTTAAAGAAGGTTCCTAGTCCTAAATTATGCACGAAATGCTGATATTTTATCACAATTTCATTGCTTATTATTTCCTTTGAATTATTGTAATTCTGGTACATTTTTAGTGTTTTTTTTCAATTAAATAATAGGTTATGAGTCAACTCGGTGGTCATGCATTTTGCAGGCAATGCCCCTTTTACATGTCGACAGTTATTATTTAAAAAAAAGATATTATTACGGACTTATTTCTTTTTTTCTATTGTATGTTTTATTTCTATTTCTATTGAATTGCTAACACCTTTTAAGACAATTTATGGTTTAACTTATATTTTGCTCAACGTTGACAGATATATCCTGTTTGGTGATGTATTTCGTCGGGTGGCTGTTGTATCGACATATACCTCACATATGTATACATACTTATAAAATGGGCAGATAAGAATTGTTTCTTGATGCAGACTGTTTAACAAATAAACAGTGTTTGTCGTTGGTTCATGTCTGTAATATGTTTTTCGTAAATTTTACCGTATTATTTAGGCCATTAGTTTTGGTCATTTGAATTATTTCAAATTTTACACGTCGCGGCCCTTTATACCTGACTATACGGTATGGGTTTTTCTCATTGCTAAAAGCCGTACGGTTACCTTTCATTGCTTTTATCGTCGTCATTTGAACTCTGGTGGATAGTTAACTCATTAGCGATCATACCACATTTCCTTATTTTCATAAAGACATTGAAATTGGCATTTGTAAAATAATGCCAATTGATAAAACATAGGCTAAATAACATATCAAAAAGTCAATCAAAACCATAAAGATGAAGAGGAAAAGTAATTATCACCATAGCCTAAAGAAGAAAGAAGACGAATATCAAAACACTACATTGAAAATTGAGTTGCAGTAACTTGAGTTACATCACAAAAGGTGTGGCTGAATACAAGGAATCCCAAAGGGTCAACTGTTCCTCCTCCACTAACGATTCCCGTCATGCAACTACTGCACGAAGCATAACTGGTGATTGGAGGATATATATAATATTTATATATATTTCCATGGTTATACTATAAAGTAGTATCGCATTTCCCGGAAAATAAAAAAGATTTTATCAAAATTATTTTATTGCTGTAGTACAAAAAAACCAACTATATTGTATCGAAATACCTCTCTGAAATATACTTTTTCCCTACTACCTGCATTTAAACTGCATATTTGAATGTATATATATCACAACAAGTTTGAGCTCATTAACGAAAGTCGCTTTCCAGCAGTGTTGCATCCGTCGACTGGAAATAATTTAAATGACTGCGTGAAAGCTTGTCGGGCGAATGCTATGTCGCCTATAATCTTTAAAGTTATACCAAGAAGACTGTAGGCTTCAGCTTCAGCTGAACCGTTTATAAAATAATTTCCCGTGATAACCGATTTAAATCTTTGATGCAATTATGACATTGTATGATATTATTTTGATGATAATGACAAAGGAACTTAAAGAAATAAGCATAAGCTAAGACGGAAAATAATTTGATCCATATCATAATTCTACATTCATTTGTAGTTCATCTGGTATTAAAGCAGATGTCCTTTGAAAAAGCAAAACATCTACATATATTATTTTCCACAATTGAACAATACTTGTCTTCTTGAGTGATTTCAGTTTGAGTAATTGGTGATGAATATCCGACATATCCATGAAGCGGCATAGTTTTTCGGGAGTACATTTTGATATAGAATACATAATGATGTGTAATGCTTTACGATATTGTTTGCTTTAAAGAAAAACGAAGCTAACATCAGCCATCCAGAAACAGCGTCATGATAGATATTTTGTAGCAGAATACAAAGACAGGAATTATACAGTTTGTATTGGTGTTTATTACTTTTTCTAGTACTGTTCAGTGGAAAAAACTGTGCATATTGCGCACACCATAATGACATGTAGTATGTATATAAATATTTTAGTGAGGATTGGTCACAGGAAACTACCTTGTTTATTCCTCTTTTGTATAAATATGATAAATATGGTGTCCATTCAAAAACAGATATCATATTTTTTGACAAACGTAATAATTTGGAATTCAGTGTTTTTTTAACATCGCTATGTGCAATTCGTGAGGTTCAATGTGAACCTTCCACATTGATGCATGAAAGTTAGATAATTGATCTGAAAATAAAAGGCATCGCCAACCATAACTATGCACGGTGACTAGTTTCTGCAAAAGTATTTCACAATCACTCCCCTCTATTCTATTTTCAAACATGTTGTTTTCCGGAATAAAGCAATGCAACAAAGCTGAATACTCGACACAATATATCAGCCTGCTAAAGCATAGCATAAGACAAGGTATAAGATTGTCAGGTTTCCATTCGGATAGTGGTAATTCCTCTGATATCCAGTTTTCAGAAATATGAACAGAGTAAATATTTACATTCGGTGTCGGTTGCTATTAGACAAAATGTTAGATCCTTCAAAAGAACTGTTAAGAGAGCATAGCATAATAATTGAGTGTGCGTGAATGTATTAATTAGATCCGCCTTAACTCCGACTCCGACTGGTACAAAAAGTACTGCGTGTTTTATAATACTTTGTTTGACATTAGTCTTCGTCCATGAGTACCTTGATCTTGTTATCCAAGGTACTGCTGATGATATCCATTTTTTACAATGTAAGCTCCTGGCATTGTCATACGTTCCGTCTGGATCAGATACACACGGTCCATGCACTACACTATTTGTATTAGTCATAAGGTCTTGTTTATATAATGCGCTCGAAAAATAATGTTTTCCATCCATATATATATATCCATATATAGATATCATATCTAAATCACTACCTCTCATCTTAAGCCCTTCACCAAAACTTCAACTTGTGATCTGGGGACTGAGCTCGTCGCCTACCACACTATCCATGATAGTATGCAGTAGTCTCATGGTTTTTACATGACGTTTTGTTCCAACTATGGTCTTGCACAAAAAACGATAAAGTGCTATTGATATGATTGATGTGTTTTTTGTTACAGTGTCTACAATAAACATAAAACTAATAAAACGATTTATTAATGAATAAAATACAATGTTGACCATTAACAATATGAAGTTTTATTGACTTGTTATAATTATGGTACATAAGCTTAAATGTGGATGAGTTGCTGCGATGACAATTTAACTTAAATGTGTATGAGTGTTTGCTATGGCTCTCTTGATTGTAATAAAACAATGCTTTCAAACATCTCAAAAGAGAGGCCGAAGATACTAAACTGTCATATTCCTGACTTGGTACAGGCATTTTCAAATGTAGAAAATGGTGGGATATGCGAATTCATAAGTCGAAGACAAACTGACAAAACCATGGCAAAAATATAAAACAAGTAACAGTCTACAAACGCAAGAGAAAACTAGACAAGACTGAGTAACACGAATCTCACCAAAACAGGGGATGGGGTGTGTGCTCTCAAATGTTTCAGAATGGTAAGTGGATCTTTCAACATGTTGCGCCAGTTCAATCTAGGAAACATTTGACGTTTGTAATGTCTCTAAATTTATTCTATTTTGTAATGCAGCCTAAGAGTACTATCATACAATCGGGAGGTTTAACTAGCTATAAAACAAGGTTAAACCAACAATTTTCTTCGGAAAATACCTGTACCAAGGCAGGAATATGACAGTTGTTTCCCATTCGTTAAAGTGGTTGATAACGTTTGATTTTGTCAGTTTTCATGGTCTTCCACTTTTTGAATTTACCTTGGATTTCAGTAATTTTGTCATACTTTATTATCGACAAATAATTTCTTGCGAAACTCTTAACTATAGGTACATGTATATGGAAATGAATGAATTGTTTTCCAAAGTAATAGTAGTTACAAATGAAGTACTTGCGTTTCCATTACAGTCTTATTAAAAGTAGGGGGAATTACTAAAGGCAAGGAAAGAAAAGAAATCATTTTTGTCAGAGTGATCATTTGTGATATTGATTAAATGGTATAATTCAATTTTAATCGATTGGCTGGTGATACTGTCATTTTAAGTAGTAACATCTGAACATGTGTGAAAAAGTTGAACATCTTCTTTTTTTCAGAAAACCAGATAAAATATGAAATCACGACTGAAAGAACGGTATTTTTCTGCTAAGTTGTAGTATTTTTGACTGACAACCTTATATTTCTCAAGGTCGGGTCTTAGTTTTCTTACAAACTATAAATACTTGTAATATTCCTTATGGGACATTCGCCGTATATTGAAGATTACCCAAATGGGGAGTTTCTGCATTTTATGGAACATGTCTACTTAACTATCTATATCAAAATAAGATGAAGATAATAAAATAGCTATCAACAAGGACAAACGGAAAAAGATGTGAACAATGTAGTACTATCAAAATTAACATACCGATATTATTTAGTACATTATAATGGCCCCGTTTTGACAAAATGTGGAGCAAGTCAAAAGAGAAAACGGCAGACATCAGTCGACGACAACCACTGAATAACATATTCCTGTCTTTAGGTAGTCATGCACATGAACAACTAGGTAGAGTTTAACATGTTTGTGAACACTCAACACTTCCCTTGACCTCTAACTAGGACCAATAGGTAGTTCATGTTTTAGTCAAGACTGTGATAGTGATGTTACCACACAATATAGAAATAAACTGCAAAATCGGTCGGGAAATAATTGGCTCATCAGATACGTATACTATGCACAAAAATATGAAATACATAAACTACCGATATAAGGGTACTTGCAGTTACTGAAGTCCCAAATTCAACTAAAGTGTAGGCCATGTGCAGGAGCGGATCCAGGATTTTTGAAAGGGGGTAGTAATTCCATCAAGCTGAAGAAATACCGACAAGAGTATCGAGGAGGATACAAAATGTGGATGACTTTATACTAAGAAATGATACAGTTTCGAATCAATAGGGGGTGTAACTCTTTGTTACATTGGTTAAACATTTGTTTTGAAAGTAAAGTTTAACGTGCAAATTTTTGTAAAGATTGATTTATTTTCGCTTTTAATGTACGTGAAATAGAAACTCGAGAACGAATGATGACTAATTTATATACGTTTTTTTTATATATAACTCTTCTAAAATTACGTACCTGCCATTTTGTTTGAACAGTTCAGATGGGTATTTCCGTTAAAAATGTTAAATACACTTTCATTTCTTTTTTTAATCAAATATCAAAACAAAAGTGTTTATTTCCTAATCAATATGTCATTAAGGGAATATAAATTATAGGCAGAGTAATTAAAAGGACAAACGTATTCATGAACATTACATGTAAAGATAACAAATACAAAATGAGCTGGGTTCAAGAAAGACAACTCCACTGTAAATGGTGTCGGCAGTTTGTGTCCAGGTCGCTTTTTATTTCGGAGGCTTTGTCGGATTAAAATTTACTTTCACTTTTGTACACATTCACTTCCTGCATTTTGCTTTGCAAATAAAAAAATATTCCTTAAAGGCTTTTCATCCTGTTTTCTTGGCAAAGTTACTCTAATTAGTTCTTGTTTTTAACATTCCAGAATATTCATTTGGAAAATCTTCCTCGGTCCTTCTTACTTCAAAACTTCAAATATGAGGATCTAGATGGGGGTCCTTCAGTTCTGTAATTCTTTAATTTTTATGCCATTTTTCTCTATTCTTTATACTTTTGCCCATTATTCCCAATTCTTTATATTTTTGCACCCTCATTATTCTCTATTCTTAATTTTTTTGGTCCATTTTTCTCTATTCTTTATATTTTATGCCCATTATTCCATGCTTATTCTCTATTCTGTAAAACCCGAACAACGCCCTCAAGTATAGATATTGGCATAAGAGGTTGTAAAACTTTCGTCATCATTTGATAAAATCCCAATTAATAAATTTTGTAAAATAGAAAGTGTTGATAAAATCCCAATTAATAAATTTTGTAAAATAGAAAGTGTTCTTTATTGGATAGTTGATAAATATATGCTATGAAGTGAAATGGTTTTTGATGACATTCTAGCGAACTAGTTATCGATAATCATGAATCAAATTTCAATATTGACAGATTCTTTCACAACCTAGAATATACTCTAGTTTACTTTGAAGAGTTCAAACTGCATTAACGACATAACACAACAATATTAACTACCGAAAGGGGGGGGGTTAGTGGGAGTATTCTCCCCTTTGCTCATTTCTCTTATACCTTAATCTTCTCTTTTCTCCAAGCCCTATTATCTTCTCTCCCACCAGAAAATATCTTTCTATGAAAAAAGTTAAAAATAAAGTTTTGGTCATTTTTGAAAAAAAGATATAATGTACATGTTTTGGTTTATTTACAATACGCCCTCTCCAAGTTATTTCACATGATGAGACAACTGTTTCTTTTAGTTCAATGATACTGTTTGATCATTTTATATTACGTTTTTGTCATTTTAGATCTTTATTTAGAATATATTGTTTTTCTAACTCATTTTCTCCTTTTATTGTCTTTCTTTCCTTTCTATCATCATTTTTCACGTTTATCACTCTTTTTCTCCTTTATGACACCCATCATCTTTCTCCTATCCCTTTCTCTCTGTCTCTCTCCGCCTTGCCCTTCCTTCACTATAAAAAATTTAAAGCAAAAAATTGATATTTTTATGCGTTTTGAAAACCATTGTAAATGGGTTTTTGTTTTTTAAAACTGTTTAGAGCTTTTGTTGGTTATTGAGACAGCTAGTTGGGGAAGACTTTAAAATAAAAGCAATGACAAATAAAAACAACAATAGGCAAATAAACTTATTATTTTTACCAAATTGTCTGAAAAAGGCTATTTTACGGTTGAATGTTTAAAAAGACCAGTATTTACTGGATATGAACTCACAAAGAATCTATTGAACCAAGAGTTCAAAGTAGTGATATCGAAGTCATCCATTCGAAAATTTTACGGACGCCATCAGGAGTTGGTTGACCGTTTAAAATATCTGTTTCACAGATGACGACGGATATGTTCCAATTGTCGTGAACACAATTCCGTCTTATTTTCCCGGTTGTTGGTAGGGTTCGTGTTGCTCAGTCATTGATATATCACAATTAATTCATATCTTAACCAGAAAAAAACTAAAAATTGCTTATTAATTGAAAGTCGCTGGACCATGACGTAGGGGGTAAGGCCTCGAAATAGTCGTAAAACTAATTAGTATTGATAGTAAACAGTGGTTGTCGTTGGTACATGTCTGTCATATATGCTTTTCGTAAATTGTATTGTATTAACTAGGCTGTTGGATTTTATCGTTTGGATTGTTTCACGTTTATCATGTCGGGGCCTTTTATAGCTGACTATACGTTATGGTTTTTTTCATTGTTGAAGGCCGTACAGTTACCTATAACTGGTTTTATCTTTGTCATTTGAACTCTGGTGGATAGTTGACTCATTGGCAATCATACCACATCTCCTTATTGTCATAAAGATATTTAAATTATCAAAATTAAAATAATGACAATTAATAAAACGCATGCAAGTAAAATGACGAAAAAGTAAAAAAAAAAACAACATATAAAATGGTCAATCATAACCATAAAAATGAGTAGAAGATGCAATCAACACAATGGCCTAAAGAAGAAAACAAAGAATATCAAAGCACTGCATTGAAAATTGAGTTTCAGCAGCTGGAGTCAAATCAAAAGAGTGATTGAATACAAGTGACCCGAAAAGGTCAACTGTTCCTCCTCCAATTACGATTCCCGTCATGCAACATCACGAATCATAACTGGTGATAGGATAATATATAACCTATCATGTCTGTTTGGGTTGCTTACCCAATGTTGTCAATATAACGGAATTATGAACAAATGCCATACAAGTGGGAGGTTAAGCTAGCTATAACACCAGGTTTAACCCCACAATTTTCTCGGAAAATTACTGTACCAAGTCAGGACTATGACAGTTGTTTTTCACTTGTTCCGTTGATTGAAAGCGTTTGATTTTGTCAGTTTTATGGACTTCCCGAAAATATTTAGAAAATGCCTTAAAGCACTAAAATGTCAGTTCACCACTTTTGTTTTACTGTTGTTTTATTGCATATTTTGGCTTTAATATTGATTTGAGGTCTGGAGCTGGCATGTCAGTTAACTGCTAGTAGTCTGTTGTTATTTATGTATTATTGTCATTTTGTTTATTTTCTTTTGTTACATCTTCTGACATCGGACTCGGACTTCTCTTTAACTGACTTTTAATGTGCGTATTGTTATGCGTTTACTTTTCTACATTGGCTAGAGGTATAGGGGAGGTTGAGATCTCATAAACATGTTTAACCCCGCCGCTTTTTGCGCCTGTCCCAAGTCAGGAGCCTCTGGCCTTTGTTAGTCTTGTATTATTTTTACTTTTAGTTTCTTGTGTATAATTTGGAGTTTAGTATGACGTCCATTATCACTGAACTAGTATATATATTTGTTTAGGGGCCAGCTTAAGGACGCCTCCGGGTGCGGAATTTCTCGCTGTATTGAAGACCTATTGGTGACCTTCTGTTGTTGTCTGTTCTGTGGTCGGGTTGTTGTCTCTTTGACACATTCCCATTTCCATTCTCAATTTTATTTGATAATGACGTTAACAATCGTTTATACAAACCAAAAATGAACATGCGGGAAGATAAATTAAGAATATTTGATAAACAACTTTTACACCAAATGTCCATGACTTACTAGTAATTGATTTAAACTTAACCGTTCTTTGTCGGCTGTAGCACAATGTTTTATATTTGTACTCGCTACGAAAAAGGAGAAATCTCGGCGAACATTGCCTTTCTCTCGCCTTTAAATTAAAGCTTATACAAATAAAAGTTGTATATTCCGACAATGAACGAATTTTGTAATTGTAATTTTCAAAGACGACTGTAAGGGAGGTTGTCACATTAGTGTGAACGGCAAGCTACACCAATTATCCAAATATTCAATACGCTCCGAATTGTTACAATTTCATTTTACAGGAAATATAGTATAGTGTGACACTTAAATACCTTTTTAGCAATTATAACGTGGTCGGTCTTCCAAATTTAGAAACAATCACTTAAGCCTTTCTGTAAATCATAAAGGCTATCATATATGTTATTCCTTAGCATACTAGCTTTTGATAAAAGACTATTTTTTAACCTCGGTGTACTTTAACGTTTTAATCCCACGAATATTACCCTTTTGGTCCATCGCACTTTAGCGTGATATACCATCGTACTTTAGCGAACAAGCAAGCATCGCACTTTAGCGTGAGACACCATCGTACTTTAGCGTAGACTATCGCACTTTAGCGTGACCATCGCACTTTAGAGTACCATTGCACTTTAGAGTCCTACATATATTCCCATGGTTATACTATATAGAAGTATTGCATTTCCCGATAATCAACAAGGATTATATCAAAATTGTTTTATTGCTGTAATACACAAAATCTACTATTACATCGACATACCACTCTGAAATCTTATAGGGTCTTTGCATCGGAACTAAACACATTTATTTAAAACCAGTTGTTGGCATGACACGGGTTATGCTCTTCTCATATATTTTATGATGGTATGATACTAAACCCCTAACGGAGGGATTGTGCCTGATATTCATATGATGAAGACATAATCTTTCAATCAGTTTAATTGAGGTCTGGAGCTGGCATGTCAGTTAACTGCTAGTAGTCTGTTGTTATTTATGTATTATTGTCATTTTGTTTATTTTCTTTTGTTACATCTTCTGACATCGGACTCGGACTTCTCTTTAACTGACTTTTAATGTGCGTATTGTTATGCGTTTACTTTTCTACATTGGCTAGAGGTATAGGGGGAGGGTTGAGATCTCATAAACATGTTTAACCCCGCCGCTTTTTTGCGCCTGTCCCAAGTCAGGAGCCTCTGGCCTTGTTAGTCTTGTATTATTTTTACTTTTAGTTTCTTGTGTATAATTTGGAGTTTAGTATGACGTCCATTATCACTGAACTAGTATATATATTTGTTTAGGGGCCAGCTTAAGGACGCCTCCGGGTGCGGGAATTTCTCGCTGTATTGAAGACCTATTGGTGACCTTCTGTTGTTGTCTGTTCTGTGGTCGGGTTGTTGTCTCTTTGACACATTCCCATTTCCATTCTCAATTTTATTTGATAATGACGTTAACAATCGTTTATACAAACCAAAAATGAACATGCGGGAAGATAAATTAAGAATATTTGATAAACAACTTTTACACCAAATGTCCATGACTTACTAGTAATTGATTTAAACTTAACCGTTCTTTGTCGGCTGTAGCACAATGTTTTATATTTGTACTCGCTACGAAAAAGGAGAAATCTCGGCGAACATTGCCTTTCTCTCGCCTTTAAATTAAAGCTTATACAAATAAAAGTTGTATATTCCGACAATGAACGAATTTTGTAATTGTAATTTTCAAAGACGACTGTAAGGGAGGTTGTCACATTAGTGTGAACGGCAAGCTACACATATATTCCCATGGTTATACTATATAGAAGTATTGCATTTCCCGATAATCAACAAGGATTATATCAAAATTGTTTTATTGCTGTAATACACAAAATCTACTATTACATCGACATACCACTCTGAAATATGTTTTTCGTCCAATTAACAGTATTTAAACTAAACATGTGAATGCACATATATCGCTTATTAACGAGAGTTGCTTCAGAGCAGTGTTAATGATGTAATCCGGTAGTATTTCAACTGACTGCATGAATGCGTGTTGTGCGGATTCAATGTCACCTATCATCTGTATAGTTATCCCAAGAAAATTGTAAGCTTGAGCTATGTCCATTGAATCGTTCATAAAATAATTGAGTGCTGTAGCCAATTGTATATTTCGGATGCAATCTTGAGATGATAATGACAAAGAAAGTTAGGGAAATAAGCATAAACTATAGACGGAAAATAATGAAATACATTTTGTAATTCTTTTTCCACTTGCAATTCATCTGGTATAAACTCAAAGTTTCTATGAAATACCATATTATCTACACGCTTTATTTTCCATAATTCAAATATACTTTTCTTATTAAATGATTTCAGTTTGAGCAATCGGTAATGAATATTGGACATTTCCATGGAAAAGTATAGTTTTTCGGGAATAAATTTCGATATAGTATGCATGATCATGGGTAAAGCTTTACTATACTAGTTTACCTTATAGAAAAACGAAGCTAAGATCAGCCATCCCGAAACAGCGTCATGATAAATATTTTGTAGCAGAGTACAAAGACAGGAATTATACCATTTGTATTGTTGTTTATTACTACTGCTCGTACTGATCAGTGGAATAGACGGTGCATATTGTGCACACCACAATGAAAAATAATATTTATATAAGTATTTTAGTGATGATTGATTACAGGAAACTGTATTCTTGTTTTATATACAGTTAACTCTCGTTGTCTCTAACTCGGTTTACTCGAAATATTCGATAAGTCGAAGTTTTCCAGTGGTCCCGAACTATATATGTTCTGGTATAAAAAAAAGAAGATGTGATATGATTGCCAATGAGACAGCTCTCCACCAGAGACCGAATGGCATAGAAGTTAACACATATAGGTCACCGTACGGCCTTCAACATGGAGCAAAAACCATACTGCATAGTCAGCTATAAAGGACCTCGAAATGACAATTCAAACGAGAAAACTAACAGTCTGATATATGTACAAAACAACGAATGAAGAACAAATATGATATTCAGCAACAAACGATAACCACTTAATTACAGGCTCATGACTTGGGACAGGCACATACAGAGTGTGTCGGGGTTTAACAAATTTGCTGGCGCCAAACCCTCCCCCTTAGCTTGGACAGTGGTGAAACAGTGCAACATAAGAACAAACTTATAAAAATCAGTTGAAAAGGGCTTAACTCATCAGATAGATACAAAACAGAAAAAAACATCTAACAAAAACACAGATCGGACAATGGTATTTATACATCCCCACAACAAAAAAGAAACTACGTATACAGATCTCGCAGTAACTGACAGCTAGCTCAAAGCCAATTTTAACAATTGATAAAAAAAAAGAATGCATCTAAGACTAAAATATCAATTAGTACACTTCCAACATGAGTATGAAACATAACTTGTTTTTTCTTTTCCTTGATTAAAACATGTTTTCTTCAACATGTTCAATGTGGGAGAAATCAGATTATTATTTTATAAGAAAAAAGTATAGATCAGAAAGAAATACATGTATTTTCCTTTGTATTCTGAAAAAACGTATCATGACACTTAACGCATGAAAAAAAAAAAATGAAATTCATTGCTTTTTTCAACCTCCATAGTATACAATGTATTCCGTTTGATGCGATCCATCCACATTGATACATGAAAGTTAGATAATTGATCTGAAAATAATATGCATCGCCATCCGTAACTATGCAGGGTATAAAGTTTCTCTAACAGTATTTTACGAGCACGTCCTTCTATTTTGTTCTCAAACATGTTGTTCTCTGGAATGAAGTAATGTAAACAAACTGAATAGTCAACATTATATATCAGTCTGCTAAAACATCGCATAAAACAATGTATAAGATTTTCTGGTTTCCATATTGATTGTGGTAATTCTTCTGATATCCAGAAAATAATTGTTTTCAAGAAATATGAACAGAGTAAATCTTCACATTCAGTGTAGGTTGCTTTTACATCTTTCAAAATAATTTTGAGGAGGGCATAGCATATTAATTGAGTGTGTGTAAAAGTATTTATTAGAAATTTTTCACCAATAGAAAAAGAAATTTGCCATTCTATATCCTCTTTTGGCGATCCCTTAACTCCGATTGGAACAAAAAATATGTGTTTGACGTTATAACTTGGCCATGCGTTACTTGATCTTGATATCCACTGTGATGCTTGTGATGCTTGTGATATCCATGTTTTACAATGCAATCAATATGCTTGGTCAACAATTCCGGTTTTGTTCGATATATACACGGTCCATGAAATGTTCTACCATCAGTAATCATGTTATTAGCAAGGAAACATTGTTTAAATAATGCGCTCGAGAAAAAATGTTTTCCATTAAGTTCTTCACAGAGTTTTAATAAATCTTGATTATCAGTATTTTTCACTAGCAACTGAGTGAACCCAGGTTTTACATCGTCTGTTTCCATTCTAAAGTATATCAAATTTGGGTTAAATCGGATTTTTTCATCTGCATAAGCCTCGAATCGTTTTATTACTTCCATCATATCTAAATCACTACCTCTCAACTCAAGCCCCTCACCAAAACTTCCACTTGTGATTGTGGTACAAAACTCTGTGCTTTTCACATCATCCCTGACAGTATTCATCAGTCTCTTTGATTTTACATGATTCTCTGTTCCAACTATGTTCTGACACAAATAACGATAAAGGGCTAAAGATTAGAATTTGTTTCTGTGTCTACAATAAACATTAAATGCTCTATTAGGTAAGTATAAATAATGTTCGCCATTCAGACCAATAACACAAGTTTTATTGAACTGCTATGGCAACGTAGCTGAAATGTGAATGAGTAGTGTTTGAGTTTTGGCAAGGATATTTGACTGTAATAAAACATTGATTTTAAACGTCTCAAAAAATACGTGGAAGATGCCAAAGTAGAATTCAAACTCATAAGTTAAAAACATTCTGACAAAGCCATAGAAAAAGCGAAACACAACCAAACAGACCAACACCAGTCTGTAAAACACAACCTAGAAAACTATTATAAAGGACTTAGTAACAGGAAACCAACCAAAAACTGGTGTGTGATCTAAGGTGCACCGAAAGAGTAGGTCGATCCTTCTCCACCAGTTCGTTCAACCTCTGAAATGGTTGACTATCTAAATTTCTCACTTTTTTTTATTTTGCAGTAAAAAGGTTTTATGAACAAATTATTTCTTGAGAAATTCGTAACAACTCTTTTTTTCCCAAGTACTAGTTATAGTTATGAAGTGTTTCTTTCGTATTCAAACTGTAGGGGGAAATTTTTTGAGGAAGCGAAAGAAAAGAAATCAAGTTTTGATGAATGATAACTTTCGGAAATCTATACATTATCACGAACTGAGAAGGTTTTCAATATTGAAAAGATGTCAGAAATTGAAATTTTCACGGTATCTGCCGAATTAACGAAACATGACGACAGTTAAAATAACCCCATTAAGAGGACATTTAATTTTAACGTTTAAAGTGTCTCTCATTTTTTGCCACTCTGTAAATATTTAAATTGTAAAAAAATCAGCATAATACGATTAATCATTACATATTTTTGGCCAGTTTGAAGCTATTAAGTGCATAACGGATAAGCATCGAATATTACATGTGCATAATATTAACTTATCCATCGGATGAAGTTGGAATCATTAGTTTATGTTTTGAACAACAGCGTAATAATGGACTGTAAGTCAACAGGCTTTGACAGATCTTATCATTCGGGTCCTAGTGTCTGCATCATTTAAAACGTTCAAATTAAATAAATGAATTGACTGAAATATTATCTTTTTAAGTAAGTCGAATTAAATCAGCGTGTTTCTGCGAATACATTGTAGTTATGCAATCATCTGAAGATACGGTCGTGTTTATAGACGCGTTGTCTTTTCAATTGTACAAAACAGATTTGTAAATGGGTATCCAACCTACCTCTTTTGAGTACGACAATATCTTTTGCGATTATAGTAAAAATCTATTTAACTACAAAACACCGATGATAATCGAAAATTCTACCAAATTGTGGTGCCAATTTCTTAAATTTTGTAAATTACATCGATTTCTTTTTACATTTTACGGATTTACCATTTGTATATTTTCGAGTATATTTTTGAACAGCGGTATACTACTGTTGCCTTTATTTTATATATAAGGTTGCTAATTTAAGAAAAAGAAGCGTTTAAAAGTGGAAATCGTTTTTAGAGGCCAACCATTTTTACAATTTTAAGTATCTACAGAGTGACAATAAATGAGAGACACTTTAAACTTTAAAATTAAATGTCCTCTTAATGGGGTTATTTTAACTGTCGTCATTTAATTTCCCCACTCGTAACCTCTTTTACACGTAAATTGTATATTTGTGTCATTGAATTGGCCTGGCGCATGAAGATATTTTTTGGTTAAAGCAAACAAATTGTACTCCATGAAATTTGCTATCTGAAAAAAAACTACAAAAATATCTTACTATCATTCAAATGAATGTTTTGTGTTTATTATCTAATTGCACGATGAACGCGAAGTGAAAATAAATATTTTTAACGTCGAGCCGGTTTGTGTTATTATCGCCGGCATCTTGTTTACATTGGTTACCAAAAGTAGTTCCGTCAACGTTGTCTATCGAAAAATAAATAGCTTCAACAGCCACTACCGAGAGCCCTCTTGACCAATCATATTAACGTATTCCCTAATATGCAAATCATATAAGTATTATTGAAATATAAATTTATGTTTTAGCTGTCTTACCTTCCATTTTCCTTGATCTGTCGAGATTTAATGTGATTAAGTTGGGATAGAGTATTAAAGTACTTTATTTGTCTGCAATTTTAAAAGTCAATATATATTTGATTTTTCCGGTTAAAACTTCCCTAATTTACAAAAAATATACAAATATTATCTCTTTAAAATGATAGTTTGAATGAAATTGCTGGTTGGCCTCTGAAAAACGATTTCCACTTTTTAAACGCTTCTTTTTTCTTAAATTAGAAACCTTATGTATAAAATAATGGCAACAGTAGTATACCGCTGTTCAAAAGTCATAAATCGATTGAAAGAAAACAGATCCGGATTCCAAACTAAAACCGAGGGAACACATCAACTATAAGAGGAAAACAACGAAACAACAGAAACACTGAAGTGCAACAAAAAACAAACGACAATGCAACACACACAGAAACGAACTATAAGATAACAACTGCCATTTTCCTGACTTGGTACAGGACATTTTAAGAAAAATGGTGGGTTGAACCTGGTTTTGTGGCTAGCCAAACCTCGCGCTTTTATGGCAATGTTAAATATAGCACTAAAATGACAACATTACATGACAGGAATACAGTACAAATTAATGCAAGAACATTCAGGACAGAAACATACACAAATAAACAATACTACAGTAAATTTCGACATGCTAACCAAAGAATAACAACGAACACGTAAAACAACCTAGGACAGCACACACAAACAGCACAACAGAACCACGAACTGTCCGTCGCACGACTGTATCAACGCCACAAAAGTGACGTCACAAGTAAATTTCTAAAAACTCAAGATTAAGTTTGTAATTATGTTATTTGATGTATTTTCTAACAATTACAAGAATATGAATATAGAATTGTGTTAGTGATTAGATAATTAATTGTATTATCTAGCTATGTCGGTATTTCTTCTAAATCAAACTGTATAAAAAAAGATGAAAAATGGAAATTGTATTTGACATATTCAATAATGAATATTTAATCTCCGTACTAATCACTTTTATCTTTTTTCATTTCGATCCATCCACTGTGAACAATGGTAACTTGCTTATTCGTACAGATGCTAGAATTAATCTGTACTCAAGTAATTTACATATTAGATCGTATGAATATGTTTTCCAATCGATAAATATAATCATTAGAACATTATCAATCTAAAATAGAGAAATGATTCAGGAATGATCATGCTTATATGTCTAAACGACTTTTTAATGTCGGTGAGTTCCTTTTTAAGAATATGCGTTCTATTTGAAATAAAAAATGTTATGAGACTTAAGAATGAAACTGTTAAACATCAGTAATATATGGTTAAACATACTTCGTAGTAGGGGACTATGAAAAGGGTGATAGCAAGTTTTTGGCTTCTAATTGGTTTGTCTGATTTAAAACGAAAACCAGAGAAAAAGAAGTGATATGGTTAATGTATGCGAACCTTTTGATTCAAGTGCATTTTAAAAGAAGTTTTTTATTTCGGATTTTAAAACAATTTGTCCTGTTATCAGGTTTCACGTTCGTCCATTGTTCAGAGAGGAAAATGAAAATGGGATTTTCAGACAATGTTTGTTTTCGATCAGTTTTTTACATGCCATTCATCTGTATTTTACCCCCACATAAAGTTATGAACTTCCTTGTTTTTTTGTTAAACAAACGTAGATATAGCTTACAAAAAACATTAAAGCGCATGCCAAATCAGACATTCTTTAAATGTCATCTCCTTAAAAGATTCGACAGTTTGACTGTTTATTTTCAAACGCTTGAATTTGATTTGTTGGTGAATATTTATTATGATTATTGAATAATAACAAACTAGTGTTCCGAATTTTCTATTAACTTTATTATAATCATTGTTACATATTTTTCATTTATTTAACGTCTGGGTATGTAAATGTATTCCATCTGCAGACGAAATCAGCAAGTTTGTATTTCAGTTCTTTTTCTTATCTACACAAGGAAAAAAACATATTGGTAAATTTAAACTGATATATGGCGTCCAGACAGCACTTTCTGTTCATCTTTTCATTATGGCTCTGTTTATATTGTTTCTGTGAATTCTCTGTTTATCTTAAATATTCCATTTTACCCTGAATGTGTTGAAATTAAGAGAGCAAATGAAATGCTTCCAATAAATGTAATACGTATTCCTGGTATTAATGTCATCAGATACGGCCTTGACCAAACATTCCTTTACGGAACATATAAAGTAAGTTTTGCCTGAAGAAGGTACAGTGTTAGTTTTTTTGCACAATTACATAATTTTGTATTTAGATATTCATAAAGCAACATATATCATTAAGAATATTCCGGTAGTCAAACACTGGTGATAGGTTGAACGGTACACCAGCAGACTGATGGTCAAACTCTGGCGACCGGATGAACGGTACACCAGCAGACTGATAGTCACACTCTGGCGACAGGGTGAACGGTACACCAGCAGACTGATAGTCAAACTCTGGCGACAGGGTGAACGGTACACCAGCAGAATGATAGTCAAACTCTGGTGACAGTGTGAACGGTACACCAGCAGACTGATAGTCACACTCCGGCGACAGTGTGAACGGTACACCAGCAGAATGATAGTCAAACTCTGGCGACTGGGTGAACGGTACACCAGCAGAATGATAGTCAAACTCTGGCTTCAAAGTGAGCGGAACACTAGCAGATTGATAGTCATACTCTGGCGACAGTGTGAACGGTACAAAGGAAGACTGATAGTCACACTCTGGCGACAGGGTGAACGGTACACCAGCAGACTGATAGTCAACAAGTTGCAGACCCGACCAAATGATTTAAAAAAAAAAGTAGAATAACATGCACACAACAAGTATTTCTCGGCTAACATTTATCAGCTGATATCGTGACAAAGAGCTTAGAAAGCCAAAAACAGGATGATTAAGAGTATGAAAACACAAACTATTGACCATCAACATGATCAAATAAACATAAGATATAGCCCAAAAAATTCTTTAATCAAATAACTAATGAAAAATATAAGAATCAGCGATTATTGTCTTTTTGCGAATTTCCAACGACAGGAGTAAACTGTAAATATATTTGTATCGTTATATTTCGTCTTATTTTAAGTAATCATTGTAGGGGCATTACTTAAAGTTCTAAACTATGATCGAATCTCTTCAATAAATTTTTTTTGGTATGCCAACGTTGTTTTATGTGGTAATAATCAGAACGAATACAGGGGAAATGTAAAAAAAAAAAAAAAAAACACAAACAGGCTCTGTCTTTGACCATATACATTACACGAATGGCAAAAACGAAATAAGCTTAATGAGTTGGCTACCAACTTCGTTTTGGTACGACATGTTCTTCTCCTATTATAAAAGAAATGTTTTTAAATATTATCAAAAAATCGACCAAACTGTGTTGAAGTGATCTTAAAATTATAAAAATACCTGGATTTCATTTTAACATATTCAGAAAGAAGTAATTTTAATATTAATTCGTAAATACAGTGCTAAGCTTATTATTGAAATATATATGTATGTATTAACTCGCTCATCTTCCATTTCCTAAGGTCTGTTGAGGTGTGATGAGATTCAGTCAGGATAGAATATGACACCATCTTAGTCCACAATAAAGAAAACACAATATTTCATTGTCTTCGTTAAAATTGTCCAATTTAGAAAGAATCAAAAGTTTTATTAGATATATTTTCAATATCATAGTTTGAATGGCATTGCTTTTTGGCTTTTAATAGAGGGGTTCCACGTTTTAAACGCTTAATTTTTTCTGCAGTTTGAAACTTAATATGAATTAAAGTCATATAAAAAGATGAGAAATGATAATTTGATTTAAACTGTTTAAAAATAAATATTTAATCTTTCTGTTCATCAATTTTATCTTTTTCATTCTTGTCTATCCACTCTTTACAAGGCTTACTTCGTTTCGCGTATAGATGGTAGATTTATTCTTTTATTTTGCGTTGTCGAAATAAATAAAAGATATCTATATTCCAATCGACAGCAATGATCATTAACGGATTATCTATTTTAAGCAGAGAATACAGAATGATGTTACCGATCAGTCTTAACGATTTCTAAATGTCATTGAAATGTTTTTTCTTAAAGATTATTTTTATATTTTTAATTTGAAAAAAAAAATTGTGGCGACTAAGCATGATACTATTCTACATCAGCAACATATAGGGAAACATTCTTCGACTTCTAATGTATTTGTCTGTTTAAATAAAATGTATGAGGAGTAAAACAAAAGTGCTGTCGTGGGAAATTCATGCAGAATAGTTGATTTAAGTTTTTTTTTTTTATTTGGAATATTAACATTATGTGTCCTGTATCATTATTCACATTCGTCCATTATTCAGAGAGGACAACGAAAATGGTGTTTTCCCACTAAATGTCCATTTGCGCTTCATCTATAGATATATTTTCGTCTATTAATAGTATTGACATGAGACTTGTAATGCTGAATTAATTTACAAATTAAAAAAGGCAGAAGAACAGCACGCTGTTTTTTTTTCAAAATTTATTGTGTCGACTGCAGTTTCATTAGGTAATAGCAAAGTATCCTTATGGAGGAAATTCAAAACGTCATGGTTCAATACCTATCAAATTAACAGAATTCCGATCAGTTTTATACACGCTTCTTTGTAGTTTTCTACGTTTGGATAATTATGTTTGCCAAAGTAATTTTATGTGGCAGTAAGGAACATGTTTAAAATACACAAACACAGACAAGGCCCTAACTTTGAACCTATATTGTACACGGGTAGGAAGATGGAATAAGCTTACTGGGTTTCCAACTTGCCTCTTTTGAGTACGACAATTTTCTTTCAATTAAATTAGAAATCTTTGTAATAACAAAACAACGATTATGATCACGATGATCGAAAATGCAACTAAAGTATGTCAACTGAAAAAGTTTTTAAAATTTCGAAAAAATAGATTGATTTCTATTTACATCTTTCCACTTTAGTGGTGCCTTAATATCAAATTCAAGAATTTATAGCATTGGTTCTTATATAGAGTGCTTAACTTATTAAAATATTAATTTATATCTTAAATTTCTTACCTTGCATTTGTGTTGGTCTAATGAGGTTTAATAAGATTCGGTTAGGAAATAGTATTAACTCAATTTCTTTGTCCGTTATTTTATTTAAAAGTCATAATATTTCATGTTCCTGGTTTAAACTTTCCTAATTTAGACGGAATTTATGAGTACTCTATTTTCAATATCATAGTTTGAGGAATATTTTATTTTGGCATCTGAGAGAAGTTCTGTCACTTTTTAAACGTGTTTTTAAATACAAAAGATAAAAAAAAAAAAAAATGAGTTGAAATGTTTAATTATTTATACCTGATCTCTGTGCTAGTCGGTTTTATCTTTTTCATTCTTGTCCATTCACTTTGAACAGAGCTTACTTGATTTATTCGAGGGATCGGCATAAGTGAAATATATTTTTCAGTGGATAAATATTAACAATAAACATGAGTTATCTTAAAAAAAGGAAACTTTTAAATCTGAATATGCTCACCAGTTTCAATCATTTCTAAATACTATTAGAAGTTTGTTGAATATTTATTCTATGTCAACTAAAAAGTCACGAGAACTAAGCATTATACTGTTTTACATCCTCAATAGGTGATCAAATATACTTCTGAGCAGGGAACAATCTAGAGAGTGATCAAAAGTTAATCATGTTTATGGCCACTAACGTGTTTGTCTTTTTTTTCAAAATGGTTGAGGAGTGAAAAAACGTCCTTTGGCTAATCCATGCGCATTAGTTGTGTCAAGTACATTTTCAAATATTTTTTATTTGGGATTATAACAAAAGTTGTCCTGATTTCATTGTGCAAGTTCGTCATTCGTTCAGAGAGGACAACGACTATTGGATTTTCACGAAACCTCCATTTTAGATTCAACAATTGATATATTTCCTTCTACTTAAAAAATGTTTGTGGAAAAACAGCCTGTTTTTTTAATTATTTGTGCTGCTTGTAGTTGAGTAATAGAAAAGTACTAGTTGGAGAGATTTAAAACGTCCCGTTTCAATTCCTAACTAATTAGCATAATTCAGATCAATTTTCTTCACGACTGTTATGTAGTTTTTAATGTTGGAATGGAAATATGTTAAAGTAACATGAGCATTCCGTTCCCCCTAAAAAGTTATGACGGTCACCTTCTTTGTTAATTTCTATTTTGTCAAAGCGAACTAAGATACGGTCTTCAACAAACATACAAACATTCAAGCTAGTATCAAATCAGACATTTGTTTATTATAAACTCCTCTACAGATCCTTTTATTCTCTATTTTGATCCGTTTTTCAAATCAACATTGGTGAATAAGATTTCTGGTTTTATGCCATTTTATTACTTCATAAAATTTCAGCCGTTATTTGAACAGTGTTATATATAAAGTATAAATGTCGGTCTGTTTATATTCATATTTAACATAATCTACCATTTCATTTCCGTTGTAAGAAATTGATTCCTTTTAGAAACCACCTACACTATAAGTATTATTTCCGCAATGATCTCTTCAACACACTACATACAATGTGTCGCTCTCGGAAGTGGGACATTATTCACTAATCAATTTCTGATCAGCATATTAATAATAATTACTTCGGTTTAGTTTTTGTTTCTTTAAAGAGTTATGTTTGCAGATGTGAATTATATTTGTCATTCAAGTTGTTAAATAAAAATGAAATTATACTGATGTTAAAGAAAATATTTTCTAAATTAACACGTTATTTATATATAAGTGTGTTGCAAGAGTGTAAATAACTTGAATTAAATCTTATTTGATTTTGCTTCTGTTCATGTTGTATTTGAGAAATCTGAAATATTCTAATTCACCCTCAAGTGTTTTATATTTTGTGTATGGCGGAATAAAATATTAGAATCCTGATTCATATTTAAATAACAACCCTGTAGATTTTGTTATCTCTTGTATTCACTCCAAGCAATTATTCAACAAACAACATATAATGTGTCGCATTCAGAAGAGGGGTATCATTCATATATCACATCATTTCTTATCAGCATATCAGAAATGCTATCTTCGATTTTTTATCCTTTATATGTAATGTTTGTCGATGGTCACCTATTTTGGAATTCAATTTCTTGAAAAACATCACACATTAGTGTTTAAACAAATAATGTCACCATTGACGAGTTATTTATAAACTTTTAAAAAAAAGTTTAGTTACACTACTTCCACTTAAAATAAAGTAAAACAAAATTTCGATTTATCTTTCAAGTTTGTGTTTTCATATTCTTCAACCCTTTGTTTAATCAAGAGCATTACAGTTATTTATTTCACATTCAAAACAGCTACACTATTCGCAAACTTCTGGGAAAGGGGTCAGAATTGTAAGTTACAATGTACCTAGTCTTATCATATGGTCTAGTTAACAAATGCATACAAAGCACAAAAGTGATGATTGAAATGGCACAATTGATTAAAATAACAGAAATTCACATTTTCCACGCAGAACAAAGGAAAAATGGGAGAAAGGGGCACTTTGTTGCACCCAAATCTTTATTATAATTGTTTGTTTTTCTCCAATCATCAATTCGACATACTTTAAAACAGGAATGCCGTTAATTGCAAATCATTTTGAGCATCTTGTACAATATATGAGACCTCAAAGTTTGGCCCCATTAATCTGAATGGAGATGTTACAAATCTGTCTCTGAGTAGTACATTTAAGTGTTACATTAACATGTTTTTTTTAGAATTAAGTGTGTTGATAGAGTATAGATAACTTTAAATTACTTAATCAGGTGAGCATGCTTACATATCCAATTAGCGTGTTTGAATAATTTTGACGGGTGAGAAATGCATTTGTTGTTAGAGATTGTTAACAACTTTAGAGACTAGATCGTACTTATACTTATACATGTAATACGAAAGCTTTTTCTTCTATACGACATCCATGCTATTTAAATGATATTTATCTGTAACAATATATGTTCGTAAATATTTGTTTATGCATTCTATCGTACACAACCAGATTCGAATATAAAATTGAATTTTTATCACAAAAATCAAAATTGTTTCCTCTCTTAAGTTCTAAAAGTGAGTCAAATAAGTATGAAGTAAGAGAGCAAATGAAGTGATTTCATACACGAAACAAGTGTTAAGTTTTTCTGGAAACAATTTGATCGTGAATAAGCATTCCACCAGGAAAAGTTAAAGTAATTCAAGGTCATTTTGCCCAAAACACAATGATATAATTTTGTTTATTGGATATTATTAAGCAATATATATCACTAAATCCATTCCAGTAGCCAAGCAATGGCAACATGCTGAAAGACACACGGAATCAGCCAATGCAATTAAAAAGCAAAGAAAGGATTGACATGCGTATTTATGGACTAGCAAATTAATCGCTGCAATTCTGACAAAGACGTTCGAAAGCAAAACATGCAAAATGGTTAAGGGAATAAAACACCAAAGACCAAATCAGAACAGGTGAAATTGTTTAGGCCAAACAACATGTTGGAGTTGAACCTAAGTTTTAACATTCCAGAAAAACAATTACGATCAACATGTTTACAATGTAATACTGAGTAAAATCATCTAATATCAGATAACTATTCGCAAACTTCTGGGAAAGGGGTCAGAATTGAAAGTCACAATTTACCTAGTCTTATCACATGGTCTATTTAAGAAATGCATACAACGCACAAAAGTGATAGTTCTGATGGCACAATTGATTAAAATAACAGAAATTCAAATTTTCCACGCAAAACAAAGGAAAATGGGAGGAAGGAGCACTTAGTTACATCCCTTATCTTTATCATAATTGTTTGTTTTCTCCAATCATCAATTCGACATACTTTAAAACAGGAATGCCGTTAATTGCAAATCATTTTGAGCATCTTGTACAATATATGAGACCTCAAAGTTTGGCCCCATTAATCTGAATGGAGATGTTACAAATCTGTCTCTGAATAGTACATATAAGTGTATCATTAACAAGTTTTGTATACATAAGTGTGTTGATAGAGTATAAATAAGTTTTAATTACTTAATTCAGGTGAACATGCTTACATATCCAATTAGCGTGTTTGAATAATTTTGACGGGTGAGAAATGCATTTGTTGTTAGAGATTGTTAACAACTTTAGAGACCAGATCGTACTTATACTTATACGAAAGCGTTTTTTTTCTATACGGCATTCATGCTATTTAAACAATATTTGTCTGTAACAATAAATGTTCGTAAATATTTGTTTATGCATTCTATCGTACACAACCAGATTCGAATATAAAATTGAATTTTTATCACAAAAATCAAAATTGTTTCCTCTCTTAAGTTCTAAAAGTGAGTCAAATAAGTATGAAGTAAGAGAGCAAATGAAGTGATTTCATACACGAAACAAGTGTTAAGTTTTTCTGGAAACAATTTGATCGTGAATAAGCATTCCACCAGGAAAAGTTAAAGTAATCCAAGGTCATTTTGCCCAAAACACAATGATATAGTTTTGTTTATTGGATATGTTTAAGCAATATATATCACTAAATCCATTCCAGTAGCCAAGCAATGGCAACATGCTGAAAGACACACGGAATCAGCCAATGCAATTAAAAAGCAAAGAAAGGATTGACATGCGTATTTATGGACTAGCAAATTAATCGCTGCAATTCTGACAAAGACGTTCGAAAGCAAAACATGCAAAATGGTTAAGGGAATAAAACACCAAAGACCAAATCAGAACAGGTGAAATTGTTTAGGCCAAACAACATGTTGGAGTTGAACCTAAGTTTTAACATTCCAGAAAAACAATTACGATCAACATGTTTACAATGTAATACTGAGTAAAATCATCTAATATCAGATAACTATTCGCAAACTTCTGGGAAAGGGGTCATAATTGAAAGTCACAATTTACCTAGTCTTATCACATGGTATATTTAAGAAATGCATACAACGCACAAAAGTGATGATTCTGATGGCACAATTGATTAAAATAACAGAAATTCACATTTTCCACGCAAAACAAAGGAAAATGGGAGGAAGGGCACTTTGTTACATCCTAATCATGCTAATCTTTATCATAATTATTTGTTTTCTCCAATCATCAATTCAACATACTTTAAAACAAGAATGCCGTTAATTGCAAATCATTTTGAGCATCTTGTACAAATATATGAGACCTTAAGGTTTGACCCCGTTGATCTGAATGGAGGTGTTACAAAACTGTCTCTGAGTAGTACATATAAGTGTATCATTAACAAGTTTTGTATACATAAGTGTGTTGATAGAGTATAAATAACTTTTAATAACTTAATTCAGGTGAACATGCTTACATATCCAATTAGTGTGTTTAAATAATTTTGACGGGTGAGAAATGCACTTCTTGTTAGAGATTTTAACAACTTTTGAGACCAGATCGTACTTATACTTATACGAAAGCGTTTTTTTCTATACGGCATCCATGCTATTTAAACAATATTTGTCTGTAACAATAAATGTTCGTAAATATGTGTTGATGCATTCTCTCGTACACCACCAGATTCGAATATAAAATTAAATCTTTATCACAAAAATAAAATTGTTTCCTCTCTAAAGTTTTAAAAGTGAGTCAAATAGGTTTGTAGTAGGAGAGCAAATGAAGAGATTTTCATACACGAAACAAGTGTTAAGTTTTTCTGGAAACAATTTGATCGCGAATAAGCATTCCACCAGGAAAAGTTAAAGTAATCCAAGGTCATTTTGCCCAAAACACAATGATATAATTTTGTTTATTGGATATTATTAAGCAATATATATCATTAAAGCCATTCCAGTAGCTAAGGAATGGCTGCATGCTGATAGACACACGGAATCAGCCAATGCAATTAAAAAGCAAAGAAAGGATTGACATGCATATTTATGGACTAGCAAATTAATCGCTGCAATTCTGACAAAGACGTTCGAAAGCAAAACATGCAAAATGGTTAAGGAATAAAACCTCAAAGGCAAAATCAGAACAGGTGAAATTGTTTTGGTCAACCAACATGTTGGAGTTGCACCTAAGTTTTAACATTCCAGAAAAACAAGTACGATCAACATGTTAACAATGTAATACTGAGTAAAATCATCTAATATCAGATAACTATTCGCAAACTTCTGGGAAAGGGGTCATAATTGAAAGTCACAATTTACCTAGTCTTATCACATGGTATATTTAAGAAATGCATACAACGCACAAAAGTGATGATTGAAATGGCACAATTGATTAAAATAACAGAAATTCACATTTTCCACGCAGAACAAAGGAAAAATGGGAGAAAGGGGCACTTTGTTGCACCCAAATCTTTATTATAATTGTTTGTTTTTCTCCAATCATCAATTCGACATACTTTAAAACAGGAATGCCGTTAATTGCAAATCATTTTGAGCATCTTGTACAAATATAAGAGACCTCAAGGTTTGACCCCGTTAATCTGAATGGAGGTGTTACAAAACTGTCTCTGAGTAGTACCTATAAGTGTAACATTAACAAGTTTTGTATACATAAGTGTGTTGATAGAGTATAGATAACTTTTAATTACTTAATTCAGGTGAACATGCTTACATATCCAATTAGTGTGTTTAAATAATTTTGACGGGTGAGAAATGCACTTCTTGTTAGAGATTTTAACAACTTTAGAGACCAGATCGTACTTATACTTATACGAAAGCGTTTTTTTTTTCTATACGGCATCCATGCTATTTAAACAATATTTGTCTGTAACAATAAATGTTCGTAAATATGTGTTGATGCATTCTCTCGTACACCACCAGATTCGAATATAAAATTAAATCTTTATCACAAAAATAAAATTGTTTCCTCTCTAAAGTTTTAAAAGTGAGTCAAATAGGTTTGTAGTAGGAGAGCAAATGAAGAGATTTTCATACACGAAACAAGTGTTAAGTGTTTCTGGAAACAATTTGATCGTGAATAAGCATTCCACCAGGAAAAGTTAAAGTAATCCAAGGTCATTTTGCCCAAAACACAATGATATAATTTTGTTTATTGGATATTATTAAGCAATATATATCATTAAAGCCATTCCAGTAGCCAAGGAATGGCTGCATGCTGATAGACACACGGAATCAGCCAATGCAATTAAAAAGCAAAGAAAGGATTGACATGCATATTTATGGACTAGCAAATTAATCGCTGCAATTCTGACAAAGACGTTCGAAAGCAAAACATGCAAAATGGTTAAGGAATAAAACCTCAAAGGCAAAATCAGAACAGGTGAAATTGTTTTGGTCAACCAACATGTTGGAGTTGCACCTAAGTTTTAACATTCCAGAAAAACAAGTACGATCAACATGTTAACAATGTAATACTGAGTAAAATCATCTAATATCAGATAACTATTCGCAAACTTCTGGGAAAGGGTCATAATTGAAAGTCACAATTTACCTAGTCTTATCACATGGTATATTTAAGAAATGCATACAACGCACAAAAGTGATAGTTCTGATGGCACAATTGATTAAAATAACAGAAATTCACATTTTCCACGCAAAACAAAGGAAAATGGGAGGAAGGAGCACTTAGTTACATCCTAATCTTTATTATAATTCTTTGTTTTCTCCAATCATCAATTCAACATACTTTAAAACAAGAATGCCGTTAATTGCAAATCATTTTGAGCATCTTGTACAAATATAAGAGACCTCAAGGTTTGACCCCGTTAATCTGAATGGAGGTGTTACAAAACTGTCTCTGAGTAGTACATATAAGTGTAACATTAACAAGTTTTGTATACATAAGTGTGTTGATAGAGTATAAATAAGTTTTAATTACTTAATTCAGGTGAACATGCTTACATATCCAATTAGTGTGTTTAAATAATTTTGACGGGTGAGAAATGCACTTCTTGTTAGAGATTTTAACAACTTTAGAGACCAGATCGTACTTATACTTATACGAAAGCGTTTTTTTTTTCTATACGGCATTCATGCTATTTAAACAATATTTGTCTGTAACAATAAATGTTCGTAAATATTTGTTTATGCATTCTCTCGTACACCACCAGATTCGAATATAAAATTAAATCTTTATCATAAAAATAAAATTGTTTCCTCTCTAAAGTTTTAAAAGTGAGTCAAATTAGTTTGTAGTAGGAGAGCAAATGAAGAGATTTTCATACACGAAACAAGTGTAAAGTGTTTCTGGAAACAATTTGATCGTGAATAAGCATTCCACCAGGAAAAGTTAAAGTAATCCAAGGTCATTTTGCCCAAAACACAATGATATAATTTTGTTTATTGGATATTATTAAGCAATATATATCATTAAATCAATTCCAGTAGCCAAGGAATGGCTGCATGCTGAAAGACACACGGAATCAGCCAATGCAATTAAAAAGCAAAGAAAGGATTGACATGCATATTTATGGACTAGCAATTAACCGCTGCAGTTATGACCAAGAGATTTGAAAGCAAAACATGCAAAATGGTTAAGGGAATAAAACACCAAAGACCAAATCAGAACAGGTGAAATTGTTTTGGTCAACCAACATGTTGGAGTTGCACCTAAGTTTTAACATTCCAGAAAAACAAGTACGATCAACATGTTAACAATGTAATACTGAGTAAAATCATCTAATAACAGATAACTATTCGCAAACTTCTGGGAAAGGGTCATAATTGAAAGTCACAATTTACCTAGTCTTATCACATGGTATATTGAAGAAATTCATACAACGCACAAAAGTGATGATTCTGATGGCACAATTGATTAAAATAACAGAAATTCACATTTTCCACGCAAAACAAAGGAAAATGGGAGGAAGGGCACTTTGTTACATCCTAATCTTTATCATAATTATTTGTTTTCTCCAATCATCAATTCAACATACTTTAAAACAAGAATGCCGTTAATTGCAAATCATTTTGAGCATCTTGTACAAATATATGAGACCTTAAGGTTTGACCCCATTAATCTGAATGGAGATGTTACAAATCTGTCTCTGAGTAGTACATTTAAGTGTTACATTAACATGTTTTTTTTAGAATTAAGTGTGTTGATAGAGTATAGATAACTTTAAATTACTTAATCAGGTGAGCATGCTTACATATCCAATTAGCGTGTTTGAATAATTTTGACGGGTGAGAAATGCATTTGTTGTTAGAGATTGTTAACAACTTTAGAGACTAGATCGTACTTATACTTATACGAAAGCGTTTTTTTTTTCTATACGGCATCCATGCTATTTAAACAATATTTGTTCGTAAATATTTGTTTATGTATTCTCACGTACACCACCAGATTCGAATATAAAATTAAATCTTAATCACAAAAATAAAATTATTTCCTCTCTAAAGTTGTAAAAGTAAGTCAAATTAGTTTGTAGTAGGAGAGCAAATGAAGTGATTTTCATACAAAACAAGGGTTAAGTATTTCTGGAAACAATTTGATCAAATTACGCGAATAAGCATGCCACCAAGAAAAGTTCTAAAGTAATCCAAGATAGAAATGGTTAAGGAATAAAACCTCAAACGGCAAAAATCAGAACTGGTGAAATTGTTTAGGTCAGCCAACATGTTGGAGTTGCACCTACGTTTTAACATTCCATGAAATCAAGTACGAACAGGATGTAAACAATGCAATACTGAGTAAAATCATCTAAGATCAGATAAATGCATCATTTGACAGTAGAACTGAAAGAGAATATTTGATCACGCACATGACAGATTTCGACAGAATAATAATCCAAACATCTTGTAGCTTTACGAAAAGGAATAATATACTTATAGATAATGTCATTCTAAATGGTTACCAGCAAACGTCAATTAGAAGTAGAATAACAAAAATACCAAACTCCAATTCAAAACGGAAAGTTCCTTAACAAATGGCAAAATCAAAAGATCAAACACATCAAACGAATGAAAAACAAGACTCTATCTTTACAAGTTTGTTTTAATTAAGTATTCGTATATAGGGAGAAGACAAAAAAAGGTTACTTGTAGTAATTTATCATGAAATCACGAGTGATTTCACAATCGTCGGTGTACTGGTTCAAATTTCAGGAAAATGTCTATCCAAGTAGTATCAAGCCATATCGCAGATGTCATATTTTTATGTTTGGTTAAGTATTATTCAAAAGTAAAGAACTAATATCAATCAATTATAGTTATGTTTAGACTAAAAGCTTTCACATACAGGTAAACTAGTATAAGATAGTAATACTAAGAAAGAAGAAGGTGTAACAGGCAGTCCGGCGTTTCCAAAATATAAGTATCAGGTCCAAAACTAATGAAATAAGCGGAATTAACCCAATATTGAAATCATTCAGACTAAGGGTATAGATTATTGTCAAAGTAGGCTCGTTCTGTCCTGAATTTGTTTAAAGACAAAAGATTTGCAGACCAGTATGACGGGCATCAATTTCAGCAACTCGATTTAAAATCTAAAAATTCAGAAGGTGCAATTCTAAATATCACATCCTGAACTGAAGCAATTGATCCAAGCAAAATGTGAATAATTTCCTGTACAAAAGGAATCAATGAGGTTAATCAACTATTCACGAAAGTTCAAACGAAACAAATGTAAGCAATTATAGGAAACCATTGTTTAATATCGTATCGACTAATACAATGCTTACTGACAAAATTTTCACCTTTGATAACCGTTTTTTCAAATAATTTTAATTCAATATCTCCATGGAGTATGGTAAATTATAATATTGATTTTGGGGCAATGTGACTTTTTTAATTTTTGGAAGAATACTATTTAAATTATCATTTAAACTTGTACACAAGTTAAATAAGTGATGCATAGAGTACAAACACAATCATAAACTTGAACTACAGTAAAACTTGCGGTAATTTCTTACAGAATTCGTTGAAAAGGGACAAAAACCCAAAATATCATGAATATTTTTAATGAAGTTGAAATAAATGTAACAGAACATTGTTTTTAAGTGCTTTCTGATAGTAATGTTTAAAACATCATTGTTTAAATGAAGGAACAGGCACTCTAAGGTATGATATCCTCCCAGGTTTGCTTAAAATGATTGAATTGGCAACATTTATATATTATATTATCTCAACACTTGATTTCTAAACGAAAACAGGCTGGATTATTTTCTCCCACTTCGTTAATGGAGGACCACATAGAACACAATAGAAAACGAAGGATATTGGTATCCATCCATGACACAAAATCGGTACTATTAGCACTATTCACTGTTGATTTTATAATAAACTTGGTGAACCCGATATATATTGTTACAGGCGGGCGAGTAGGGTCGTGTACTTTTAATTCAGTATTAATTATCGATAGTATTCCTCTAGATAGTCTTGTTTTAAGTGTAGTTGGTTGACTCCAGCATAATCATATATAAATGAATCCAGCGTAAAAGAATGACTTTTATTCTTGTCCAGTATGTATTTATCTCAATAAATAACTCATATAACAGCAATAACATAGTTAGTATAAATTAAAATAGTAAGATGCTGGCCTTCCGAACCCCATATGTAACTTAATATACAGATTTACAAGACTTTATCCTATCAATCATACTAGTTCAATAATGAGAGAATGAAATATACTTATTTCATTAAATTACGATATTATAGAAAGTTGTCAACGTGGTGGGACATCGTATCTTTACATCTTTAATAATTGTATAATTTGCCAAAACTGGTATTAGAAATTGTAAACATTGAACTGGTTCCGCATCTTGTCTAAATATGAAGCCACTTCCTGTTGAAGACCTGCTTAAGCGGGAATATTTGTAAAAACGGTATTGGTTCCTGGACGTCTTTATGTAAGCTTTTAGTTTAATATTCCAAAAGATGTAAAAAGATTAATATAGACTTGAAATGCTATCGCATAGCTGAAGGTAAAATAGCTTTATATCGAAATGCATCCTGTACCTAGATAGCTTTGTTCACTTTTAGGGTTGTTTTGTTTATTGTTCTGCTCAGCTTGACAGCCAGATACGATATGCCGAAGTGCAAGTGCGACGCTGTATTTATACTTGACGGTGAAATACATGCGCGACTCACAGAACTGAAAATCTACTATAACTTTGAAATGCTAACCAAAACTCTGGCTCATGTCACGAAATGGCGTTATAAATCCATAAAATCGCGAAAGTTTGCCTTTATTTCCAAAAGAAAAGTGACATATTAAATATAAACCTTAAAATTCCATACTGTAGCCTTATCACCTACGTTTCTATATGACGTCATTGAAATCAGAAAATAGTTCCTTAACGGCGCTTGACAAAACGTATCTAACGTAATTATATCATATTATTCAGTACCCTAAACAATAAAAGGAAGGCCAGCAAGTAATTTGATTATATCTTAATAATACTTTTATGTATTATTGTAACTTTATCAAGAAGTACCGTTACCCGGAAGTGACCATTCATTGGAATGGCAACTTCTAGTACGTAAACAAGCACTCGCCACGATGGAATTTAAAGGGAAAACTACCCCAACGATGTGTCAAATAACACTCAGACTGAATGAATAGGTAACAACAAACATGTTTTATAAACCCCTTACCCCCTGAAAGTGTGAATTTAATGTAGACTCGTGAAAATCGTGATCGAAGTGCCTGTTCACTGACAGTTGAATTTTACCGCTATGTCAACTTGATAATTTGATAGACATTATGTTAAGTGTTATGTTATCTGATAAAAGTGGTACAAGTTATGAAAATGTGCAGTTTGATCTCCCTAAATTGAGTTTGCCAAAGTTGTCTTAGTGCATAAAAATCATCTAAGACCGTTATTTTTCAGGTTTTCAGATATTGATCCCAATAAATTTTGAAATATAAAATGTGTTGTTTCTTTGTGATTATTATTAATACCCATTTATAACACTTTCCCCACCCAATAAAAAAAGAATTCTCCCGAATTCTCTTTTGTATTATACACATGTTAAATATATATGCAATGAACTAAAAGCATTAAAACACAAAAGAACAATAACAATATTAAAATTTGACAGTTCTAAGTCTCTCTGGATAATCTTGATCTTTATTCTTCTTACTCATGGTCGTCGTCAATTTCGATAGTATGAAAGGTGTTAATTTAGCATCATTTGTCCTTTTTAGCATCTTCTGATAATCTCAGAGGTACATTGTCTAACAGTTTCACTAAGTCGTTTGGTGGTTTTGATTGGGTGGCAGCTTCCAGCATAGTGACTAATTCCTGAGCTTCATTCCTGCCAGTTTACCGAGACAAATTTCCTTCAGTAAGTTGTAGTTGGACAACCGAGCCTTTATAATTATATCTTCCCCTGGTTGACTTGCTACAGCAGTACCTGGCAAGGCAAGCATGGCATACTTGTCAAGCACGTCCCTCTCTTCTTTGACGGTGTCGGCTCCATGCTCCCTTGCCAATGTCATGGCGACAAACCTCCAAGCGGTTAACTTCTGGTCGGCTGTCAGTTTCCTCCAGTCCCTGGGTGACCAGAACATTGGTGTTGGTTTAATTGAAACCTGTAGCCTTTCTCCAGTCCACTGTCTCCTCCTTGGTGGAAATAGGGCATCCCTCCTGCCTTCAATAATGTATCCGCCTCTCTGAAAGTGAAATCTTGGTATTTTCTTCCTCATCTGTTTCTATCTCAAACACCTCTTTTGGCTCACCATTATAATCCGCTTGTCCGATGTCTCTGATGTTGCCTCCTCTTCCTCTTCGTCCTCGCTCAGCATCGGTAAATATCTAGCAGGCTCTTCATTGTCTGGCTTCTTTAGAGGGTGGTCTTCGATTGGAACTGGTTTAGGGTTGTTTAAGTTTTCCGTTTCTGCTGTAGGTACGTCTGCAGTTTTCTGAATGTTCTTGGTTTGTAGTGGTGGTCTTGGGTTTTTCTGGTTGTTCCTTTTCTTCTAAGTTACTTTCTATGTCATCAACCTCTCCTATGGAGTCCATGATCTCATACTCCGGCTCCTCTCCAATATCTGACTTACCAGTTTCTTCCCTTGTTGTTTCCTCTGCCTTCTTCCTGGACTTAGCCTCAAACGTCACTTTTCCCCTGAAAAGCTTCCTGACGTGTCTCTCACCAATCCCCAGCGCCTTGGTCACCTGCTTTAAGGTGTGTTTGGATTCTGACAACTTTAATTCTGATCCAAAAGTTTGTGGCGGCTCTTGGTCTGTTTTTGCAATCCCCATTCTTCTGACTAAATTGTCTTTTGCCCTGGAGTCCTCCATGACCCAATGCACCATCTCTACTTTAAACCAAATCTCGGCAGACGACTCTTTCATTCTGAGAAAGCCTATGTTCCCTCTAGAGGATAGGTCAATCCTGGCCACTGTTAGTTCTGGGAGGTCCACTAGAGGCCTGGATGGACTGTACTTCCGTTTCCGGGAGCTGGTGGGCTGCTCACTGGAAACGGAATGACCCAGTGCCTTCTTCCATCCTTCTTCCCATGTCTTTTTATGCTTGTCTGCTCCCTCCTTCTTGTTGGCTTCACCCTCCCAAAAGTGCTGCCCTGGTCCTGATGGCAATGGTGCTAGTCCATTCTGAGGGTTTTATTATCCTAATGTAATCCTCTGGCCGCTTGGCCAACCAAAATCCATTCGGCTCTGTAAAAAAGTCCCCCTCCAGTAGGTCTAAGGTAAGATTGTTATGCTTTCTCTTACTATGCTTGGTCAGCTCTGACATTCTGCCAAACGTCCTCTCACTATCCACACACCATGGACACACAACTCTGCATACTGAATGTTCTGAAATGGCATGGCTCTTGAGGTCCTTTTTCTTCTCATAAGTTTCCGGACATAACCAACATTTTGTAGAAACCACTGAACTCATTCTGAAATACAAGGAATACTGCTATTAATTCCCTGTATTGTTTATACAATAAGTTAAAATCCTCCCCCCGTCCCGTTCTATAAATGTGTTCATGGAAGGCCAGCATCCGTAGGCAAGTAAACTCAACTCAAACCATGCAAATAACACCAACGAAACAACTCCAAAATATCTATAACTGTTCATATCCAAAATAAACTTGACTAGGCTCCTCCTTAGTCAGTCAGGATCCCTATCCTTATCTCAATGATTTGACTAGTGGTTGGCCGGACCACCCCCAAATCTCTCTCCGACAGATCTGTCATAAAAATATATACTGCAGTATATCCAAAAATAAAAGTATGAACAGGTACAGAATGCTGAGGACCTTTAATATTCCTCCAACATTTAGCCAACTGGCTTATCCAATTGCTGGTCGTTATTTGCTTCCTCTAAATCCATCATTCTTCGAAATCTGCTTGCCCACGATGGAACATTCCTCCCTTGATACAGTGCTAAACGATCCACATGGTAGACAGTAGACGGCTGCCTCAAGCTTCTCTTTACTCGGTAAGTAACATCATCTATTCTCTTTTCAATTATAAATGGTCCTTTCCATTTAGGTGTGAGTTTTGAGCATACTCCCTTTTTCCTTATTGGGTCGTAAATCCAAACAGCTTCCCCCCTTTTAAAGATTCTTTTCTTGGCGTTAAGATCATATCTCTTTTTCTGATATATAGAGACCTTTTGAGTGCTTTCCTTGCAAATGCATGATTTTCTTTAATTTATTTTGTAGGTGTGCCACATAGTCATCTGGCTACCGGTTTTCTTGTATTTCAGTATCTGGCTGTGGAATCACAGCCTGCAGTGGCAAAGTCACCTCCTTCCAAAGAGCATGGAATTTGGTGTCCTGGAAGTAGATGCATGTACAGAAGATCTGTATGCCATCATCACCTGTTGCAGATACTGATCCCATTGATCTTGATTTTGTTTACAGTACATTGATAACATGGAAGCAAGCGTTCTATTAAACCGTTCCACACCACCGTTGGATTGTGGTCTGAAACTCGTTGTTCTTGTTTTATGAATGCCAAGTAGTTTGCACATTCTCTGGAAAATATCGGCTTGAAAGTTTCTCCCTTGATCTGAGTGTAATTGAAGAGGGGCTCCAAATTTGGTTACAAAATGGTCAATAAATGCAGTACAGATCGTTGAACTTTCCTGATTTGGTAGAGCTATAGCCTCTGTCCACTTGGTAAAAAGATCTGAGATGACTAAGATGTATTTATTGCTTTGTTTTGTTAACGGAAGTGGTTCAAAAATGTCTAATGCTACTCTTTCCATTGGTTCTCCTGAGATGTATGTACCCAAAGGTGCTTTAGTTGATTCTTTCTTGGGTTTTCTTGCAAAGCAACTGTCGCATGAACGGCAATATGCTTGAACATATTCCTTCATGTTAGGCCAATAGAATCCGTTCTTGAGCTTCTCTAGTGTCTTGTCTACGCCTAAATGAGCAGCTGATGGTACGTCATGAAAATAGTGTAATAGCTCTTGTGTTCGACTCTTAGGAACAATCATTTGTTTTCTGGCTGCTTGACCAATGTTTGTCTCAAACCTTCTGTATAAAACTCCTCCATGCATTTCTAATCTGTCCCATTGTCCCCAAAGAGTTTTTAATGCTGATGTTCCACTAGAAATACTTTCCCATGGTGGTTTCTGAGGTCCACTTTCAAATGCAGCAAATATTTTCCCAATATCTTCATCTTCTAATTGCTGTTGTCTTATTTCCGATAGGTCCCAACCCCCTAAAAGAGCCTCATTGTCTTTTATTGCGTTCTGCTGTTCCTTGAGCTCGCTCCTTGTAACAACTCTGATCATTTCTGGAATTAGCTCTGTTATTTCAGTGTTCTTGATATCTGGGGTTTCATCTGCTTCAGTGAGGGGTGTAACAAGGTGTTCAACTGTTTCTTTTTGTTTTTCCAAATTTGAAAGGCATTCTACAGGGTGGTCACTTACTTCCCTAGCTTGAAAGTTTTCAGCTTGATTTAAATCCTCTTGATGTTTACATGACTTACATGGATTCCTTGACATTGCGTCAGCATTTGTATGTTTCCTCCCTGCCCTATGAGTAACTTTAAAATTATATGTTCCTAATGTCTGAAGCCATCTTGCTACCTGACCCGTAGGATCCTTCAGACTTTGAAGCCAACTGACCGCTGCATTGTCAGTCCTAAGTAAAACTGGTGTACCATAGACGTATGGATGAAAATTCTTTAATGCAATGATTACAGCTAGTAACTCCTTTCGAGTTGTACAGTATGAAATTTCGTGCTTATTGAGTGCCTTGCTCATGTATGCAATAACATGCTCACGACCATCGTGTTCCTGGAGAGAACGGCTCCACTGCGTAATTACTGGCGTCTGTGTCCAAAATGAAGGGCTTATCTGTAACTGGGTAAACTAATATTGGCGGTGTAGTCAGTGCTTCTTTTAGTGAGTTGAAAGCAAGCTGGCAGTTTTCTGTCCAAATGAATTTTGTCCCTTTTCGCATGCCTTATGTAAAGGTCTGGATAAATCAGCAAAACCCTTAACAAATTTCCGATAATAGGAGCAAAGTCCTAAAAAGCTCTTTATTTCCTTTGCATTCTGAGGGACTGGCCATTTTTGAACTGCTTCTATTTTCTCAGGATCTGTTTGAACTCCATGCTCTGAGACTACATGCCCAAGAAATTTGACGCTTTTCTGAAACAAAATGCATTTTGATGGTTTTAATTTTAAGTTGGTTTCTCTCATTCTTTGAAATACGTGCTCTAGCCTAAGTAGCTCTTCTTCAAACGTTGCCCTGGAACAATTATGTCAACCATGTACAAGAGACATTCCTCCCACTGTAGTCCTCTTAGTACGTCCTCCATTAACCTTTCGAAAACTGCTGGACTAGTGGCTAAGCCAAATGGGGTGACTGTAAATTGAAAGAGTCCTTGACTGGTCGAAAATGCTGTCTTTCTCTGTCATCCGGATAGAGCTCCACTTGATAAAAACCTTGATTTAAGTCCAGACATCCGAACCATTTGGCTCCTGCTAACGAATCTAAGCAATCGTCCACACGAGGCAAAGGATAGGCGTCCTTGTTAATTATCACTTCATTTAAAGCTCTATAATCCACACAAACTCTTGTACTTCCATCTTTCTTGGCTATAAGTACTGTCCTAAAACTCCAAGGGCTGTTTGATGGTTCAATGACTCCTCGGTCCAACATTTTGACTATTTCTTTTTTTTCTATTTCCCTTTTCCCCAATGGTGCTTGTCTTATCGGAGGTGCAGTTCCTGTATTTATCCTATGTTGTACTCTATTTGTCCTCCCTAAATCATCTGCTGATTTTGCAAAAACGTCTGAATATGCCTGAAGAAGTTCCTTGAGTTGTTGCTTTTCTTTTCCTTGTAAATGTACAATACTTCTGTTATATAGGTCCTCAATATGTGATGGTAGCTTGTCTGAACTGGTCCCTTCTGTTCCAATGTGATTGCATACTCCTACCGCTGGCATTTCGTAGTATGACTCACATACACCTATCTGTTCCTTAGCATGTACAGTATTTGGTTCTTCCCTAAAGTTAATCAATTGTACTCTAATGTCTTCCTGGTGTGGATCTAAAATTCCCCTAGTGATGTTGTGTTCTGTTTCCTTTTTCTGAGTTTTATCAACGTATCCCAGTGGTCCTAAGTGTTCTGCATTTTCTATTATTACTGGAATGAGCATTTTAGATTTTCCTGGCAAAGTGACTGTCTCCTTTGCAATGACTCTACATATCGCATTTGCTTCTCCTCCTATCCAGCAACGTATATCTGTATCCTTAGTAGATAATATCTGTCTCTTATAATCAATTTTGTCTATATGATCCAATAGAAAATCCTGCCCCAAGATCGCATCTTGTTTGATATCACAGACAAGAAATTCTGTGTTAAAATCTACTGTCCCTAAAAGGAGTTTTTGTTTAAGTGTCCCGTATGAGCATAAAGGATTGCCATTTACATCAAAAAGTTTATATGTGCTTGGTTCTAGTATTGCGTTTTTCAGTACATCAGCTAACTGTCCGTAAATTTTATAATTTAAGATAGAGGAGGTTGATCCATTGTCTATTAATATTGTCAAAGGTAAGTTTTGTAGGTATTCTTTTGTATAAAATCCGTTATCCCATATACCACATGTATTTCCCATTTGTCCTATCCTAATATTGTGACTTAATTCCTGTGACCGTAAATTTCCCACTGGTTCCCGGTCTAACGAGCCAATGGGGAACTGAAGTTTCCCTGGTTGATACTTGGTGAGGTTCTGTTATCGTGGTCCTTGGAGCCTTGCTGTCCTCCAGTATTGTCATGTCTTGCATTTTCCTGTTTGTATCGGAGATAAAATGGACAATATCTACATAAGTGACTTGTGCTCTCACAAATGAAGCATTTAGCTTGCCTGTTATTAGTATTTCCCCATTGAGGCCTTCTGTTATTATTATTTTGCCAAGAGTTGCTATAGTTCTGTTTTGTACCTTCAAGCTGTGAAATCCTCCTTGTTAGTCCATTTATGCTATCTTGAAATTGGTTTTCCGGTTCCTGTGGAAAATTAGATGTTTCTCCTAAATGTGTATCTGTTGTCATTCTGACACTGCCTTTCTTCTTCTCTGAGCCATCTCCTATTATAGCTTCATATCTTTCTATTACCTCTACAGCTCCTGCAACAGTTCTACATCCCTGGTTAGTGCATTGGTATTTTACTTCAGGTGTAACGCTTTTGTACAGCTGGTTAGTGCCAATACTTCCTGAGCCCTTGCATCAAGATCAATATAAGCTCTCTGAGCCATCTGGCGCAGATCGTCCGCCAACGCCGCTATTGCTTCTCCTGGGTTCCTTTTTCTCATTTCAAGACGAGAAAGCCATCTGTTTTGTTGTCTTGTGCTCCCAAATCGTAATCCTAATCTCTGAGTCAAAATACCGTAATCCCGTTTTTCAGTCTGTTCTAAACTAATGTAAAATGTCCTTGCTGCACCTCTTAACGCTGCCGCTAGCGCTAAAACTTGGTCTGCCTCCCGCCATCTCCCAAGTTCGGCACACACCTCAAAATGTGAAATATATTCCTCCCAATCCTCTCCTCCATCATATGGTTCAGGTCTAATAGAGACTGTGTGTGGGTTGTTGTATTGGAATCCGTCAGTATTCATCCCTCTTTGTCCTCTATGTCCAGCCATGCCATATTCTCTGTTTACGTCTCCCTCCCCATGTGCATATAAATTTGCTCTGTGTTCTTCTGAAGTTTCATTTGCATCCGCAAATTCGGTATTTCTCTCATGCCTTGCTTCTTTTTCTCTCTCTTCTGATCTAAATCTGATTTCCAGATCTGGCGACTCGGCCATGTTGAGACTTAGACTGATTTTAACCTAGATATATATACATATAACGTACAATAATTATTGTAATAAAATTAAATTTCCACCACGTTAAGATCCATCTTTATCGTACACGTTGACATACTGTATATTGCTATATAGTAGATAGTTGAATTTAAAAAAAATTAATGTGAGGTTCGCATCCTGGATGCCACTTTGGACTGTGACATCCCACTTCTGACACCAGTTTGTTACAGGCGGGCGAGTAGGGTCGTGTACTTTTAATTCAGTATTAATTATCGATAGTGTTCCTCTAGATAGTCTTGTTTTAAGTGTAGTTGGTTGACTCCAGCATAATCATATATAAATGAATCCAGCGTAAAAGAATGACTTTTATTCTTGTCCAGTATGTATTTATCTCAATAAATAACTCATATAACAGCAATAACATAGTTAGTATAAATTAAAATAGTAAGATGCTGGCCTTCCGAACCCCATATGTAACTTAATATACAGATTTACAAGACTTTATCCTATCAATCATACTAGTTCAATAATGAGAGAATGAAATATACTTATTTCATTAAATTACGATATTATAGAAAGTTGTCAACGTGGTGGGACATCGTATCTTTACATCTTTAATAATTGTATAATTTGCCAAAACTGGTATTAGAAATTGTAAACATTGAACTGGTTCCGCATCTTGTCTAAATATGAAGCCACTTCCTGTTGAAGACCTGCTTAAGCGGGAATATTTGTAAAAACGGTATTGGTTCCTGGACGTCTTTATGTAAGCTTTTAGTTTAATATTCCAAAAGATGTAAAAAGATTAATATAGACTTGAAATGCTATCGCATAGCTGAAGGTAAAATAGCTTTATATCGAAATGCATCCTGTACCTAGATAGCTTTGTTCACTTTTAGGGTTGTTTTGTTTATTGTTCTGCTCAGCTTGACAGCCAGATACGATATGCCGAAGTGCAAATGCGACGCTGTATTTATACTTGACGGTGAAATACATGCGCGACTCACAGAACTGAAAATCTACTATAACTTTGAAATGCTAACCAAAACTCTGGCTCATGTCACGAAATGGCGTTATAAATCCATAAAATCGCGAAAGTTTGCCTTTATTTCCAAAAGAAAAGTGACATATTAAATATAAACCTTAAAATTCCATACTCGTAGCCTTATCACCTACGTTTCTATATGACGTCATTGAAATCAGAAAATAGTTCCTTAACGGCGCTTGACAAAAACGTATCTAACGTAATTATATCATATTATTCAGTACCCTAAACAATAAAAAGAAGGCCAGCAAGTAATTTGATTATATCTTAATAATACTTTTATGTATTATTGTAACTTTATCAAGAAGTACCGTTACCCGGAAATGACCATTCATTGAATGGCAACTTCTAGTACGTAAACAAGCACTCGCCACGATGGAATTTAAAGGAAAACTACCCCAACGATGTGTCAAATAACACTCAGACTGAATGAATAGGTAACAACAAACATGTTTTATAAACCCTTATCCCTGAAAGTGTGAATTTAATGTAGACTCGTGAAAATCGTGATCGAAGTGCCTGTTCACTGACAGTTGAATTTTACCGCTATGTCAACTTGATAATTTGATAGACATTATGTTAAGTGTTATGTTATCTGATAAAAGTGGTACAAGTTATGAAAATGTGCAGTTTGATCTCCTAAATTGAGTTTGCCAAAGTTGTCTTAGTGCATAAAATCATCTAAGACCGTTATTTTTCAGGTTTTCAGATATTGATCCCAATAAATTTTGAAATATAAAATGTGTTGTTTCTTTGTGATTATTATTAATACCCATTTATAACAATATATATATATATATATATAAATTTTCCGCAAGTTTATTGTTTTCTGTTTGGTAATAAATTAATAATAAGATCTATTTTGTTACATCTTGTGATCCGTTTATTTGGCAATCGCCAATAGCAGTCAGCAGGGTTTAAGAACATCACCTGCTAGTCAAATGCGTTTTGTTAAAATATACTTTTCCACTCATTTGGTCTTTTGGAAAATGTTGTTTGTGCTGTATTTTGACCCTTCTACCAAGAAATTTGTTTTGCATGCACACGTATAAACATTGCTGTTTTTATCCATCGCAATCATAGGTTTGAACGTTGTTTTCAATTTAGACTTGTTTATATTTTTTCGTTTGGGCTTGTATTATATTTGCCTTCGGGTTTATATGATCCGTTCATCCTATTTTGACTCTTTCAAAATTCAAGAGTCTATCCTAAATTGAGGTAAATTATATGGCTTTTCCAAATACCGTTTCGATTCCTAACATCACTGAAGAGACATTAATTGTCGAAATCCGGATATGGTGTACAAATTTGTGCACCTCATGTTTGCGGTATACCATCTTTTCCACAAGTTAATTGTTTTCTTTTTGGTAATAAATTAATAATAAGATCTATTTTGTTACATCTTGTGATCCGTTTATTTGGCAATCGCCAATGGCAGTCAGCAGGGTTTAAGAACATCAGTTGTTCGACCTGCTAGTCAAATACGTTTTGTCAAAATATACTTTTTCACTCATTCGGTCTTGTGCAAAAATGTTGTTTGTGCTGTATTTAGACCCCTCTACCAAGAAATTTGTTTTGCATGCACACGTATAAAAAATGCGGTCTTTATCCATCGCAATCATAGGTTTGAACGTTGTTTTCAATTTAGACTTGTTTATGTATATATATATATATATAGTTACAGTCATGTATAGTCCTTATTGTACGTGCTACTATTGTGATAATTTGTAACACGAAGGGCTGTGTAAAGATGAAATGAATATAGTTAAATTCTTCCACCCCCTGCTCGTCCGAATTTAAAGTATTTCTACTCTATATTCTATTGACTATAAACAATACTAACACAGAAATAAGTTTAGTTGCTCGCAGTAACATATTACTTTTTCTTGCGACACAATTTTAATTATAAATAATTGTACAGCTTTTTACCATTCAAAAACATATAAATACATGTATTAATTAAACGTAGAAGCTACTGTGTATACTAATGTGACTAACTTCGATTCAACGTATCTTCCACCACCTTCGATATTTATACATTTAAATGCCAGACATTATATAGCACCATAAAACTATACCCGTAGAAACCACCAACACGTTTGTTCTTTTGCTGAACTAGTTATACTATAGTTCCCATTTATATATAAGTCCTACAAATAGCAAACGAGAAAGCCCCAATTCGAAACGAAATGAAATATATTGTTGTGGTCGTAAAGATTGGACGTACACGTCTAATATTAATTAATGCTGAAATATAACCAATATTTTAAGTAGAAGCTTTTAGCTTTTCCGAAATTAGGTAATTAATTCGCCAAAACAAATTACGTCAAGAAATTAATGAAGTGAAGAAACGTTCATCGATATTTTAATACTCTAATACTCAGTATAACATTTTGCGTTAGACTTGTAATGCATGCTGCCCCTCTGTTCACAATGAGAGGAATTTGAGCATGAGAAATTTAAATTATTTAAAATATTTGAAATACAATAATTGAAACAAACGTTAACAGGTTTATTTCACATTTTTTTTACTGAAAATGTGTAAAGCAAACAAAAATAGTGGAATGTTAACGTTAAATTACCAAATATAGTAACTGATTACTCAACACTACAACGAATTTCAGCTGTTTCCTGGAAATATATTTGTTTTGAAAAAAAAGGTGCAATCTTTTGAAATTCCCGTAACTGCATAATTTCAGATCACAAATATTGGTTACAAGAAATACAAAAGCTAAATTTAGATAATAAAAAGATTTAAACGTCAGCTTTTATTCGAGTGTAACATGTTTTAAACTAAAAAAAAAAAACTGTTATTTAATCGTTTTCAAATGTTTGTTAATATAAAAATTAATTGGTAAAATAAATTGACATAAACAAGAAAAATGAAAACCTATATTTACTTTAAAAATATATTTAAATCAAATTAATATTGGCGTAAATTAAAAAAAAAAATCCTGTAAATTGAATGTAAATAAGATTAAACCAGAAATTTACCCGATTTTCTTAATTTCTCTAAATTTGTAGTTTAAATTTGTAATAAATGTTTTGTAAATTTAAAACCTGAATTTTACGATTATTTTAAATTCCGTAAACGCATCATTTCATACAGTGTAACAAGTCGTAAAGTGTGGAGACAATCCTGACATTGTCTGACATTATTGAGATGATAATGACATAAATATTTTAGAAAATAAGCATAAATTACAGAGGAAATGGCATATGGTTTATTTTCTGCTATCATTCGGAGCTCATATGGTATTAGCCAAGAAATTCTTTTAATTTGTATATCACCTACGAGTATTATTTTCCACATTTGTACAATACTTTTTCTTTTGAATAATTGCAAATCGGGCAACCTGACGTGAATATCCGACACATTCATGAAGCGGTGTATTTTTTCGGGAGTACATTTCGATATAGAAAATGCGATGATGTGTAACGCATTACTATATTGTTTAGACTTATAGAAAAACGATGCTAACATCAGCCATCCAGATATAGCGTCATGATGAATATTCTGTAGCAGAGTACAAAGACAAGATTTGTACTGTTTGTATTGGTGTTTATTATTACCTTTTGTACTGTTTAAGGATATACAATTCGCAAGTGAGGCACACATCATTGACATAAAGTATACGTATATATATTTGTTTAAGGATTTGTCACAAGTAACTATTTGATGTATTCCTCTTTTGTATGCATTCCAGTTCAATGCAATATGCTCTATTGAAGCATTTGACATATATAATAATTTTGAATTCAGTGTTTTTTGAACTGCGCTTGTATGCAAAATATGTGGTTCTATGTTAATATTATACATTGATACATGAAAGTTGGATACTTGATCCGAAAATAAGATGCATTGCCATCCGTAACTATGCAGGTTATAAAGTTTCTCTAACAGTATTTCACGAGCGGGTCCCTCTATTTTGTTTTCAAACATGTTGTTTTCTGGTATGAAGTAATGTAAACAAACTGAATAATCAACATTATATATCAGTCTGCTAAAACATCGCATGAAACAATTTATAAGATTTTCAGGCTTCCATATTAATTGTGGCAATTCTTCTGATATCCAGAAAATAATTGTTTTCAAGAAATATGAACAGAGTAGATCTCTACATTCGGTAAAGGTTGCTAATACATCTTTCAAAAGAATTTTCAGGAGGGCATAGCATATTAATTGAGTGTGTGTAAAAGTATTTATTAGAAACTTTTCACCAATAGAAAAAGAAATTCGCCATTCTATATCCTCTTTTGGTGAGCCCTTAACTCCGATTGGTACAAAAAGTACCCCGTGTTTTAAAATACTTTGTTTGACAGTATAACTTGGCCATGAGTTCCTTGATCTTGTTATCCACTGTGATGCTTGTGATATCCATGTTGTACAATATAAGCATGTTGCTTGGTCAACCGTTCCTGTTTTGTTTGATAAACATGGTCCATGAACTACAGAATCTGTATTACGCGAAAGCTCTTGTTTCCATAATGCGCTCGAGACATAATGTTTTCCATTACGTTCTTCACAGAATGTAGATAGAAATAGAGGATCCATTTTTTCTACTAGCAACTGAGTGAACCCAGCTTTTACATCATCGGTTTCCATTGTTAAATATACATCATCTGAATTGTAAGCCGTTTTAATTTTTTCATAAACTTTCATGACTTTATTTAAACACATTAGATCCAAATCACTTCCTCTCATCTCAAGGCCTTCTCCAAAACTTCCACTTGTGATAATAATAAACTCCTTACCGCTTGTAAAATTATCCCTGACAGTATTTATCAGTCTCATTGTTTTTACATGCTTCTCTGTTCCAACTATGTTCTGACACATATAACGATACAATGCTAATGATAAGGTTTTTGTGTCTGAGTCTGAAATAAACATGAAATTGATAAAATAATTAGTCATCAGGAATGAAAAACAATGTTCACCATAATGATGTTAACATAGAACTACTATTAGAATTTAGCTTCAATGAGTTGTTGCGATGTCAACTTCTCTTAAAAAATGGATGAGCTTTTGCTATCACTCTGTTGATTATTGTAACAAATTCCTTTTCAGCTATTTCATAAGAGAGGACAAAGATACCAAAGGGATAGTCAAACTTACAAGTCAATGATAAAATGACAAGGTCAAGGCAAAAACAAAAACCAACTTGAAAAAGAATCAAAAGACAAACAACAGTAACTGTATACAAAATCCGACAAAGACACTAAATTCTAAGCAACACGAACCATGCACCAAAACCATATTTCTTGGGGATCTCATTTGCTCCGGTAGGGTAGATAGATCTTGCTGGCACCCGCCTAAACATTTAAAAGTTGACTTTATTAATTTCTCAAAATATATTCTATCCTTTAATGAAGTATTAGCCTTGGGTAATATGAACAAATAATTTTTTTAAAAATTCTAAAAATATATATATATATATATATATATACAAGTCTAAATTGAAAACAACATTCAAACCTATGATTACGTTGATAAAACCGCAATTTTATACTTGTGCATGCAAAACAAATTTCTTGGTAGAGGGTCTAAATACAGCACAAACAACATTTTCAAAGACCAAAAAGTGAAAAAGTATATTTAACAAAACGCATTTGAATAGCAGGTCGAACAACGGATGTTCTTAAACCCTGCTGACTGCCATTGGCGATTGCCAAATAAACGGATCACCAGATGTAACAAAATGGATCTTAATTATTAATTTAATACCAAACAGAAAACAATAAACTTGTGGAAAAGATGATATACTGCAAACAAAGGTGCAAAATTAGTACACCATGGTTTCGACAATTAATGTCACTTCAGTGAGTTTAGGAATCGAAACGGTATTTGGAAGTCCATATAATTTACCACGATTTTGGATAGACTCCTGAATATATATATATACAGGGAAATCAATTCAAGAGTCTATCCTAAATTGAGGTAAATTCTATGGCCTCCCAAATACCGTTTCGATTCCTAACATCACTGAAGAGACATTAATTGTCGAAATCAGGATATGGTGTACAAATTTTTGCACCTCATGTTTGCGGTATACCATCTTTTCCGCAAGTTTATTGTTTTCTGTTTGGTAATAAATTATTATAAGATTCATTTTGTTACATCTGGTGATCCGTTTATTTGGCAATCGCCAATGGCAGTCAGCAGGGTTTAAGAACATCAGTTGTTCGACCTGCTAGTCAAATGCGTTTTGTTAAAATATACTTTTTCACTTTTTTGTTCTTTTGGAAAATGTTGTTTGTGCTGTATTTAGACCCCTCTACCAAGAAATTTGTTTTGCATGCACACGTAAAAAAATGCGGTTTTTATCCAACGCAATCATAGGTTTGAACGTTGTTTTCAATTTAGACTTGTATATACATGGAAATACATATAACAGAAACATTTATTGATGTACTAGTAGTACAAATGAAGTGCTTGAATGGTTATCGACGAAAGGAAACAACGAAATATAAGCAATCATGTGATCGATTCACAATGATCATTTGTGATATTGATGCAATGGCAAAATTCAGTACAAACCGACTGGCTAATAAATCTGTCATTTTGAGGATGTACTAGAATTTAAAATTGATACTGTAAGTCAGAAGAGCATTAGTCAAGGAACAAAATAAGCTAAAAATATTGATAGGTTATGAAGCTCCTTTTCTGACTCTGACTTTTACCTTGTAATTGCATTTATATTATTTGGGTCTCAAATCGAAATAGAGGAAATCTAGAATCTACTTAAATTTTGAAAAATGACCTTTTATGAGCTATTGATTTCATATATGAAAAGAAAAATAGGTGTTATGGGACAAAATATGTTATTCTACATCGTCGGAGAAAAAAACAAGACATCTGACACAAATTTCTAAACCTCGCCTAAGTACATCCTTAATGAGTAACATTTGTTCTCGATTGAAAATGAACACTGTGTATACCATACTGAAAAGTGATAAGGGTTTCAAACATTTGACTGTTATGCCCTGAACATATGTATTCCTCTATATGGATTTAAAATCAGTGTAGAAGAATTAGTCTAACTTTGTTTCATAAAAAGATAAAAATGAATCAACGTAGATACAAATATCTTGTTTAAGGAACGCTCAACTAATACTTTGTAGTAAACAATAATCACAACAAGAAGCTAGAACTGATAAACTGTGGTATAGAAATATGGTCGCCTGGACTACTCCCGTCTGGCAGTAAAACATATGCCAAGGGATAGGATTTGACGATCGTGTCGCAAAGTGGGGTGTATTCTATACACAGAGACATCCAGAAGACGTTAAATCCAATGCTGCGTGTAGGGAGAGTGATGCACGTTAAAGACCGATTACAACACCACATTTTGTGTTCGTACAAGGATCAGTTGATGGGATATATATATCTGGCCAAATTCAACAAACCATCTCTTGCCAGTGACTGTCCACATGTTCATTCCTTTAATCAAGTTAACCTAGTTTGCAGAACCTATCGTTTGGAATAAAGGGGTATATAAATATTATCGTGTCTGGAATTTTTACATTCTGAAGTAAAAGTAAAATAACAGAAATACCGAACTCCGAGGAAAATTCTAAACGGAAAGTCCCTAAGCAAATGGCAAAATCAAAAGCTCGAACACATCAAACGAATGAATAACAACTGTCGTATTCCTGATTTGGCACAGGCATTTTCTTATGTAGAAAATTGTGGATTAAACCTGGTTTTATAGCTAGCTTAGCCTCTCACTTATATGACAGTTGCATAAAATTCCATTATATTGACAACGATGTGTGAACAAAACAAACAGACATAATAGGTAAAAATGTGAAAAATAGGGGTACAGCAGTCAACATTGTGTTATCAAGAGGTTTATAAATAATATCAGTATTTTTGTTATAATGCAGTAAAAAGTAAAATAACAAAAATACTGAACTCCAAGGAAAAGTCAAATCGGACAGTTCCTTATCAAATGGTAAAATCAAAAGCCCAAGCACATCAAACGAATGGGAAACAACTGTCATATTCCTGACTTAGTACAGGCATTTCCTTATGTAGGAAATGGTGGATTAATCCTTGGTTTTATAGCTAGCTAAACCTCTCACATGTATAACAGTCGCATAAAATTCCATTACACATGTATTGTCACCAATGGGAAAACAAATCAAACAGACATATATTAGTTAAAAATGTCAAAAATAAGGGTACATCAATCTTACGAGGAGCGTCCGTATTGCTGTCACGCGGAAATATTTAAATTATGAATTAATTTGTTCATGCAATGCTCAATCCTTATGTCAATATGGGTAGGCATTTTTTGACAGTATTGTTATACCGAGCATAAGGTAGAGGTAAAAATTTTGTCAAATATGAACATAAAACATAGCAAGAAAGAATTATTTTGATTTTCACCAGAAAAATTTGAATTTTTTGTACTTCGAAACTGACCCTTAACACACGTTAGAAGGGCAGTCATTTTATTTGATAAAGGCGTTCTCGAAACCAACCGTTTTTCGATTATACAGTAAACAGAAATATGTATATATATATTTTAGGACGATCTTATTTTGTTTTAAATTCAAAAGAAAATTTTCGAAATTTTAAAGTGTCATCAAGTATATATTTACTCTGTACATTAATGTGCATAATATAAATAAAGACATTATTAGAAAACGTCAATTATCTAAACGTAATGTTGTATATTAGTATTTCATTTAAGGATCATACAGAATTAACAACTTCAGTAAATATCATACCTGTCATCGTAGTTGGTCTGTTACGGTTAAAGTGAAAATTTGTGTTTCCGTTTTATATTCAATCGCTTGCTTTTCTATATAGATATTAAAATACCACCTACACATTACTTATGGCTGTATTTTATCATTAATGACAAGTATTATTATTTTTCATTGGATAATTTTATCATTTTGACATCTTGTTATAAGTAGAAGTCACAGGTTAAACAATAATTTGAAAATAAACGGAAGTAGAATGAATGAACATGACAAAGGTTGAGGTACAATGGAGGGAAAAGGTGTCTTGAACATTTATTTTCAGAAAATGATAAAAAGAATGGTTCCAACTTCCAACAATTTACACGTTTTCCGTTAAGTACATAGACATGTAAGGGTCATCCATAATGCAATTCACAACACAAGTGATTGACCGTTGATGCTCATTTAATATATCTATTTCCAAGAAATGACACAAAAACCGTTGAACAAAGTATCACCACCACCAAAACAGATTTTAAACAGTTCTTTATCTTAAGTATTATTATATAAAGTCAATGTGAAATTGAAAGGATGCACACAAAACAGTTGTTCAAAGTATCAAAATGCCTAGAAAATGTTTACGTCATTTCTGCATTGTTATCGATTAAACACCACAATTTGGTAGTCAGTTATGTAGTATAACTGCCATAAAATAATCTTCAAACTAATAATATTGATTTAAATTTGCATAGTAAAGAATAATAAACGAATTGATTCATTTCATAATCTAATGATACCTTCTTAACATTTATCGCACCATGCATTTTACACGGTATTAAGCAAACTATCATAGATACCATGACAAATAAATCATCAATTATGTACTAAAAGTATATTTCAACTATATAAAGATATCTTCCTGTTTTATAATTGATAACTGATATTCATTATTTCTTTTACATGGATATATACCGAAATGTACAAACCTCCTATGAATTTAAAGAATGTTATTTAACTCTACTAAACATTCATCGATTGTATATGGTATTTTTTCATCATTTGCATGTTCATCTTTGTCCTTGCAAGGTTTATTGATAGACTGACACACAGACGTTGTGACAACATGATTCCTATATATTTTTCATCTTAGTTATTTATTAATTATTTATTGTTTTAGTGTCGTAAAAGGAGTAAGTATGATAAGAAACATAATTAGTGCCATGAAATTGCCAAAAAATAAAGTTCAAGGTTTTCACAATTTGAAAATTTTATTGATAGATAGATTGGTTAACGATATTTGGATACTTACTTACAGAAAGGTCATGTGTGGTGTTTCTATGATGTCAGAAAATGTTGACATTGAAATATTTGACCAAACTTTGTCACTTTACACATAGTGTTTAGTCATAATTGATATGAGCCAGGGATTTACACAAATATTTTACACACATATTTTAAACATCTTTATGAAATATATTTTGTAGTTAAATATCTTAATTGGGAAATACCTTGTCTCACATCTAAAAATAAATCCAAGATCCTAAAATACAAAATAAGAAATTTAAAGTATAGGTAGAAAGAAATACAGACAACATCATGAACGAAAAAGGCAAACAGACAAAGAACAGACCACAAAACACTGTGTTTCAATTTTAGTTATGTAGCTAGATGGAAGAAGAAAGTAGAATATTAATATGAAAAAAGATATTGCCATAAGGTCGGCTCATATTAAGAATAGAGTTAATTTTAGAGCTAATAATACATAAACAGATATTACAAGAATCACCCAAAAAGTACTGAACAGTACCAAAAATTGCGAAAGTTGATCTTGAAAACCAAACATAGCAATACAAACAACGTTCAACATACATATAAAACGAAGATGTGGTATGTTTGTCAATGAGACAACTCTCTACAATAGACCAAATGACACAGATATTAACAACTATAGGTCACCGTACAATGGTCACAATAGGTCACATAGTAAGAACAACAGTCCATATAACATAAGCATGAATATATAGTCCATATAACATAAGCATGAATATACAGTCAATATAACATGAGCTGGTAAGGGCTCAAAACGTGATGCGTTTTAACCAGTTTTACATGTGCACAAACCTCGATCTTTGCATAACAAACCTACATTACGTTAAACTATATCACACAACAGAATACCCGCACAGTGCAAGCTAAAACAGGATGACCACAAACTAGAACGAAAAAATTAAAAAACGGCAAATGATTTGGCGCATTAATAAGTATCAGGTCTGTTGATAGATATAAGAAGATGTGGTAAGAGTGCCAATGAGACAACTCTCCATCCAAGAGCATTTTTTAATTCTTGTACACTATGAACAAATGCTTTGAACTTTTTATCGGCAACTTGTAATCATTTATCAAATATTATAAACGAAACGAGGAAGATATCTTTAAACAATAATTTTCAATTTCCTTTTAACAGGAAGTTTTCTCTTTCTCTTAAACTCATACTAAGTATCCAAATCCGTCCACGACGAATAATATGAGAAGCGTTTTTGCTTTTGGTAATTTTTGTTTGGATGTACATTTTCACACGATTAATTGATTGATTATTGTTTGCTTTAGTCGAGTGGCAAATATTTCATACATATTCAGGATGAGAACATAAAATAACAGAAACAATAGATAAGGTCTTTTAATCTGGATCAACCAGGATGAAGGACGAGGGAAAAGGAAGTTTGTCGAAAAGAAGGGTAATTTGGATATGGACAGGCATTAAGCCGTGCAATAAGCTTCCAACGGACCCTAAACAAGTTATCGTAAGGGTTTTTTAATGTGCAGAGACCGTGGCATTCCCTCAAAATGAAGCATCGAAACAACATTCTAACCGTCCTTGGCTGCAACATAATACATCCCAAACAGTTAAACTGATACCCCGCTTTGCCAGGCGATTAACTGTTGATCGGAAAAACCAAAACATGCCCATAATGACTATATGTCTATACACATATCAAATATTGATACATCTTCCAATAAAAGACGCATCAAAGGTTTTAAAAAAGGTTAAAAGACTGAGTTCAAAATAAGAACCATATTAAAGAAGAGGGACGAAAGATACCAGAGGGATAGTCAAACTCATAGATCGAAAACAAACCGACAACGCCATGGCCAAAAATAAAAAGACAAACAGACAAATAATAGTACAGATGACACAACATAGAATTATTAAGATAGTAAAGTGTATGAACGTCCTCCGAAGTTACATAATACTTTATTATTTAACTTCACTTCAATTTCCCTCACTAAAATATATCCCTTAATGTCCATCTTTGTCCATACAAAGTTTATTGACAGACGGATGAACGGATGGGCGTAAAGACAAGATTGCTACTCCATGTATTTCACCTGGGTAATGAAGTGCCCAATGGATTGTGTTATTATCTTAAGATTTTGGACAGCTTGTTAGTATTTCCTTTATTAAAAGATGGATGAAGATATAAGTTAAGAGACTAAAAGTATTAGAAGAAGACAAAAAGTATTGCAAAAATATCGAGCTCTAAGATAAATTCAAAAAGGGAAAGTCTAATAACTAACAAAATCAACCAAAGACAGACAAAATCATGACCAGACACAAATCCATGAGACAAAGAACAGAACACAAACACAGTTTCTAATTATGATACGAAGCATTTGCATTACTGCAATACGATTGTAGTTGAATTGCAAAATTGAAAAGCTATATTTACAAATATCAGGATTCTTTCATTATGTTAAAATGTGTTTAAATAGAAATAACTTCAAATTTAAGTTCAGATCTGTTGCAATTTCATATTCTTTCGTATGTATAGTAAAAAGTCGTTTACACTTTGTATTTGTACAATTTATGTCGTTTTTATATAAACAAAAGCAGGAACATATTATTTCTTTGAATTCCACTTAACACATGAAACTAACTTTACTTTACACCCACATCAGATAATTATTTATATTTCCCTTTCACATGATCCTGATTCATTGTCGTAAGTGGTTACTACTTTTGATCTGATCTCCATTTGTGACCATACTGAAAATTGCTAAATTCTTCCCTTTTATGTGTAAACATAACATAAATCTCCTTATATGGATATTTCAATAAGTAGAGTTATAAGTATATTGTACTCTACTTTTTTTTTTAAATATTCAAAACTAACAGAATAGCATATATTAACTGATAATAAAATTTTTATTGGTGATCTTCGCAAGAAAATAATTCATATGTCTTTGTTTTGATTTCTTGTAGGTTTCGTTGTTATTTCATTCCCTGATAAATATTTCCGCCCTTGTCAGTCCTCTCTAAAAATAGCAATGTTTTTCACAATTATTTCAATTTCATGTTTCACTAATAATTTAAAATAACTTTCATAGTTATAAAAAAAAATGGGTTGGATGTTTTTAACGAAATAGAAATTTACCTCCGGTTGCTTAGTGGAAACATTATCGTTTGACTGAAAAACTGTTAATAAATGTAAATTCACATACGCAATAAAATCGTTGTCATAAGATAAAAAAATTAAATCAACTTGGACAACCTACTAACAAGCATCAAATCTATGCACAGAAAAGCTGATAATCTTTTAATTATACTATTGCTGATATTTTCTCCTGTCTTGTCTTATGAGATGAAGCTTGATTAAAATCTGCTGACGTATATGACATCGCTGGTAACTTCTCCCCACATATTGTGGCGTTGATGACATGTCCTGATCACATTTCTAAGCATAATGAATATAGATCTTCTGATCAGGGTTGAATAAGCACAAAGTACAATGATGATAGATTATCAGGTTTCTGTATATTGCTATCGTAAAATATCCTCCGCGAAACACAATGTGAACCCTTTTTTGGCAAGTCAAACAGAGAATGAGCTAAATTGCTTAACATTACACTGACCAGCATATATCTCACGATATCTATAAACATAAAACCCAATAGTATGTTAACGTGTTATTTCTGGTCCTTTTTGCTCAACCATAGGCATGATAGGTAGCACTTCACAGTTAGGTGTGTTGTTTCGCATTTTGGCACCTTTTTCAAATATATATGAAAGATAATGTGCAATAAAATTCATTTTTGGATACAATTTTAAACACAATTAAAATGTCATAAAAGTTTAAATAGGGGGTAAACTTTCATATTAAGGTAGCACTCAACAGTTAGGTGTGTAGTTTCACATTTTTGCCCCTAAGGAGTTTTCAAATATGAAAGATAGTGTGCTATAAAATTCATTTTTTGATAGCTGAAGCTTAGTAGAGCCTTCAAAGTGAGTTTATAGGAACATAAAGATTATGTAATGTATTTGTATTGCCTGTTTTCTGTATGACAGTCCGTATTCTCATATCCATACCGAACATTGCTCTGGAAATTATTGTAATAGTTTTTCAACTTTTTGTCGCACGAATTTTCGAAATAAATTTTAAGAAAAAAAATGAGACGAAAGGCACCCAATTTTCATTTGCTCGTTTGGTAGATTAATGTCAATAGTTTCAGAAAATGTATCACTCAAAGGGATTGAAATTCTAGTTTGAGCCAAAATTTTTGGGAACATGTGACATTTTCTTACCCTTTTTTCAATATTTTATGGTAAATAAATTTAGAATGTTACCATGGATACACAAAAATGAATTATATTTGAATTCAAACCTATGGAATATATTGATTATATACATATGCACATGTATGACACAAACAGTTGCCTTTATGTCTTAGCAAGCCAAGAATAGAAGATGATTACACATTTTTGGGGTCCATTCTAACTTTATTTTCTAACTGTGGAGAGCTAACATTAACATTTTACGTTTGACGCCAGTTATTTTGATAACTTTTCCTTACACGTTATGACGTCATTTCTATACACGTCAAACAATCATCAGATGAAAATTACAGAGACGGAGTAGAGTTATATTGGTACAATGAAGCACGATGATGACCATTTTTTAGTTGTTTTTTTTTTGTCTTTTTTTTTCAATTGTAATTATTTAAATCATTGGTTTAAAGGATGGCATAGACTAAAACAGTTTGTGAACATTTTTTGCATGTTTTATAAATAGGTGATTTAATCCGGTCAGTTACCCGCAACAAAACAACAAAACAAAAACACTTCAAAAGATTAAACTCTAGCATAGTTTTAAACTATTGTATAAACTATAACGAAGTTCAGGAAACATAAATCCTATTGGTTAACCAACTAACTAATTCTGCTTATCAGATTAAGTGAATTGCTGCTTCATTTCATGGCATTGCATTGTTTACCTGAAATGGTATTGGTCAGGCATGGGATTCAATCAATTGAAAGTGTGAAAATTACACCAAAAAATGACAAACAATTCGAGTATTGATTATTTTTCAGCCAGGTGTATTCAATTTCAATATCAGTTAAAAGTACAGTTTCTATCGAAGTCATTCTCAAATTCTTAACTCTCATCTTTCTAGGATCTCCAGCATTAATTCCGTTTGAGTGTTTCGCGCATTAATATGTTATAGTGAAATCGACACTTTGGCACTAAGGTTACAAAAGAAATTCCGACAACTTGCTCTATCTAAGTGCAATTAAGGAAACTAATTGGACATAACTACTCCATACTCACTAAAGCTATCCTGCTTCATTTTTACAATTAGGCAATGAAGGTTGTTTGGTGAGCTTCTAAAGGGAACCACTAGCTAAAGTGGGAGGTGACTGATATTTGGTATGCAGTTGTATCAACATAGGCTGATTTTCATAGAGATTATTTGCGGCCCCGCATTTTCATTCATGCCTTGTTTTGAATTTGAAACTTTTGCTAAGTTTGCATGTTAAGGTTTGCGATTATGTTTGTTCATGGGGAACCACTGGTGGTAGGTCAATCATAATTGGTATCCATGCCAGTTGTACATACATCTGCACATCTCATTCCCATGATATCATTTGGCAACGCCCGTAAGTTATACCGTGAACTGACTTTGAAACTTTTGCACAGTTTACATGTAGAAGTTTGTGATTAAGTCAGTTTATGGTTTATGACCCCTTCTATGGCCATGTGTATTACGAAATCTTCAAAGTGCAATAATATAAAAACAGCAAAAGTAATGAATAATAGTGATGTGCTATGTTGTACATATACCAAAGGAAACTTTGTTCAAAGCAAAATTATTTATTGTTTTATTGCATTTGATAGAAAATAAGAATTTTGTTGCAAATAAAGCCAAGATTTTTGCAGAAAATCCACAGACTTCAATACAGAGATTTTCGTTATAAAATTTTTAACATATATTACTTACTAGTTTTGTCCATGATATGCTAGCAATTATTGTTTACAAAGAGTCCCTAACAACCTTTACATTCTAACAAAAACCTTGTGCTGAGTCACTAAAGTCGAGGGTACCTTAGAAGGTGTACTTGAACTGGTCCATATTTATATTTGTTTTAACCAATATTTTAATTCATAAAACTTGTTTTAAGGAAATCATTGCTAGCACTGCATGCAGTTATCCTCTATCTATCGAGCACCGAATTTTCAAATATTAGAGAACAAGGGGAAAGGCTGTGGATTTTCTATAAAATGTCCATATGTGTTGCATTGACACAACATGATATTTGGTATGTTTATGTAGTTGTATACACATTTGCATGTATACTTTCCAAGGAAATTACATGACCCCGCCAACTCACCATGGTTCAGTGACTTAAATTGTTTGCGCAGCATACATGTTAACTTTGTGTTTAGCTATAGAAATCACAGACTGACTCATAAGTAAATGGTATATGGTATAATACATTAAAATAACATGAAGTCAATGCATATCTCTGGAAAAACTCTTGTTTAAATTTTAATTAGTTAACAATATAGTTGACTATCAAATAAAACAAGAACGTTTTCTTATAAAATCCGCCATCTTGTTTAGTTAACCCGGCTGAACCTGCGATGTGCAACTGCAATTGCACGTTTTCAAAAACATGGCGAGGGTTCAAAGTTTTTTAGGTGCATTAAAGTACACAAATCATCAAACAATGAAAAATTACGAAAGTCTCCATTTCCATTTGTCCTTCTTATCATTGAAACGAACAGAAAAAAAATGCATTAGCAATTTATCAACATTTCCATAAGCGAAAATGCTGTACCAATACCTCGTCTTTTATACAATTCGATGAAAACGTGTCTAATTTGTCATCACGCAATAGACTTGATCTGATATGCTTAACGCATACATTGGAATCTGAACTAGAACACAATACAGTATACTTCTTATGAAAGAGGGACGAAAGATACCAGAGGGACAGTCAAACTCATAGATCGAAAACAAACTGACAACGCCATAGCCAAAAATAAAAAGACAAACAGACAAATAATAGTACAGATGACACAACATAGAAAACTAAAGACTAAGCAACACGAACCCCACCAAAAACTGGGGGTGATGCGTAGGCTATTTTTACATTTCCTTGTTTGATTTCGCCATATTGTATCCTCTATTTCGGGATTTCTGGAATATTCATTCGAAAGATATTGTCAGGCTGCGTACGTTTAGTCTCTGTCGATTTGAAAACAGCTTGTTGTTTGAAGTTTATTTGACCATTTGGTTTATTCACTTTTTGACATTCTAAACATACGATGTTACTCTGTACATAACTATATGACTGATCACGAGATTTACCCTTTTTACTATGGTCCATTTGATTTCCAGGTATATTTACAAATACGTTTTGCTTTAGAGGCTTCTTGTCCCCCTCATGGAAGTTGTCTTTGACAGTGCTGTAATATACTGTTCCAGAAGAATCTCGAAAGGTTATAATATGACATTCATCAATATTTGTGTTTATTTGTATTGTTTGTTCCGTGCCATAAAACACAGGCATAGAATAAGTGCCGTGACTATAGTTATGTTTGCTTACATTTTGGCTGTTTGTAACATTCGATCCCAGAAAAGAGTGACCATCAGGGTAAACACCATACAGCGAAAAATACTCCTACGGAGATATGATTTCACCACAGCTCCTACATATTACATTGTTATATGACATTGAGTGGTCTAACGGTATTCTTGCAACCTTTCCAAATTGTGTTACTTCAACAGAAGTATTCGGTTTGTTGCTAACGCTTGCTTTTCTTCTATCACCTGTTTCATAAATGTCAGTTTGATATTCTGTAAATTTTCCACCTAATTTCTTACCCATCGATAAAATATCGTCTGCTACCACATATTCAGACAAAGAACCAGAACTCTTGTTATATTCGTCCGCAGTGGTGTAAGAAGGTATCGAAGCTTAATCTTCATGAGATGTGGATTCAAAGTAAAACTCATCTTGTGTAATTCTTTTCGTGTCTGTTTCGTTATCTGCCGTACGATCCTCAATTGCATGTTCTTCTTTTAAAGTGTTGAGATATTGTGGACGCTGCATCCCCGGAGTCTTTGGAAGAGAAAGCAATGTGCTTGATAACATTGGACTTTCGGGATGGCCCGTAAAATATTGTTCCAATTTATCAGCTATTGATTTTCTCCGAGGTGATGCCTTCTTAGAATATATTGTCTTTTCCAATTCACTAAAAGAAAAGTCTTCATCTGAATCCTCTTCAGGTGTCGTCAGTAAAAATATGCCATCACCATCTGGACACCAACTTTAAGTCGGTTTCAGCGACACCTGGACTCCATCATCAGGATTGGGTAAGTCGAAAATACTTTGGTGTCTCTCTACAAATTTGTCCGTATCATCTGAACTTGGTGAATAAGATTCAAGTCGTTCGTCTTTGATATTTTCAGTGTTTTCATGATATCGTATGTCTTCTGGTATTATGGATTTTCTTACTGTTACTTGTTTGTTCGTAACTGTACTTTCTGTTGGTTTATATTTATTCTGTTCTTTTAATGTACTAAAATTATTAGCTGGCTTATGTCTTTCATCGTTTGTACACAAAATATCTTCTGGTGTGCTTCTTTGGTGTTTTACAGAATTAATTTCCATTGGCGTATATCTGTAATCAAATATGTTTCGATTATCTATTGGTTTGTATCTTTGTTCTGTAAAAGCAGGGATTTGTTTTTGTTTATATATCTCTGCAAGTTTCTACGGACTTTGGCTTTGGTTTATTAGAATTTCTTTTGGTTTGTTTTTGTCTTTGCCTGTACTGCGACTCTCTGTTGGCTTATATTGCTCTTCAACTGTTTGCGGGCTAGTTGTTTCTTTGTGCCTTTGTAGCATCTTTAATTATGGGCTGATTTTTTATATCATTAATATTTTCTTTTATTTTTTGTTTGCCACTATTATAGATTGTAATTGGAGTACTTTTCATTTGCCGCGTATACATTTCATTTAATGCACTTTTACTATCCTTAGGGTCGTATCTCTGTTCTTCTTTGAATATCCATTCTTTTTTCCGTCCAAATTAGGGATATTTGCTGCTTTATCTTTTTGTTTAAATCTTTTTTTCATTTGTAAAACGACTATTCATTGTTTCAGGTGTTTGTTCTTTTGTTGGAGGATCATCTGTTAGTTTATATTTTATTTCGGTTGTATCAGGATTTACCAGTCTTTGTTCTTGTTCTTTTGAGACAAAAACACTTTTTGGGTCAGTTGTTATATGGCTATTAACTGGCTTGTATTGGTCGACAGTTGGGCTATTGGTAAAAGTTGGCTTTGGTATGTGTTCCTTTTTAAAAGGAATATCTTCTGGCTTATGTTTTTTATCCGACATACTAGAACCTTTACTGGAGATCCGTTCTCGTTTTGATGTTACAGGTCTATCTGTTGAGGTATACATGTCGTCCATTGTAACAGGTGTATCTGTTTGCTTGTATATTTTGTCAACTGTCCTCTTGTTTTCTGTGGGTTTAATTGAATGTTCGTTTGTTACAAGGCTATCTATCTTCTGAAACCGTCTACAACAGTACCCGGACGATTGTCGACTGTTTGTTTCTGTTTTACCACACTTTCCATCTTATCTACGACTTTCTGATGTATTACGTCATATGAAGGGTACGTATGCTGGATAGAATCTTGTTCGTTTGGTATAACGGACCTCTCTTGTTCAATATCTTTTTGTCTCTTGAGTAACCTATCCTGCTTTACTTCTGACTTTAAAGGGACGTTTACTGTACCTTGACTACCTTCCTCTTCTGTTAATTTTTTATTGGTCCACTTTTCCTTTCTATCGGCTGAAGCCTTTCTTCTGCTGTTCTCTGACTTGCTGTTGGTTTGTATTTTTCTTCTATTCTAACTATATTATCTGCCAGCTTATAGGTTTCTTCAACTGTACCCCTGCTGGCTATTGGCTTGTATCTCTCGTCTTCTGTTACAGAAGTATCCCTACTACTATATCTTTCGTCCATTGTACTCCGACTAGCTCCTGGTGTGTAATTCATCCCTGTTGGCTCACGACCATCGTGTTCCTGGGAGAGAACGGCTCCCACTGCGTAATTACTGGCGTCTGTGTCCAAAATGAAGGGCTTATCTGTAACTGGGTAAACTAATATTGGCGGTGTAGTCAGTGCTTCTTTTAGTGAGTTGAAAGCAATCTGGCAGTTTTCTGTCCAAATGAATTTTGTCCCCTTTTCGCATGCCTTATGTAAAGGTCTGGATAAATCAGCAAAACCCTTAACAAATTTCCGATAATAGGAGCAAAGTCCTAAAAAGCTCTTTATTTCCTTTGCACCCGGAGGGACTGGCCATTTCTGAACTGCTTCTATTTTCTCAGGATCCGTTTGAACTCCATGCTCTGAGACTACATGCCCAAAAATTTGACGCTTTTCTGAAACAAAATGCATTTAGAAGGTTTTAATTTTAAGTTGGCTTCTCTCATTCTCTGAAATACATGCTCTAGCCTAAGTAGCTCTTCTTCAAACGTTGCTCCTGGAACAATTATATCATCCATATACAAGAGACATTCCTCCCACTGTAGTCCTCTCAGTACGTCCTCCATTAGCCTTTCAAAAACTGCTGGGCTAGTGGCTAAGCCAAATGGGGTTACTGTAAACTGAAAGAGTCCTTGACTCGTTGAAAATGCTGTCTTTTCTCTGTCATCTCGATAGAGTTCTACTTGATAAAAACCTTGGTTTAGGTCCAGACATCAGAACCATTTGGCTCCTGCTAAAGAATATAAGCAATCGTCCACACGAGGCAAAGGATAGGCATCCTTATTAATTATCAGTTCATTTAAAACTGTATAATCCACACATACTCTTGTACTTCCATCTTTCTTGGCTATAAGTACTGTCCTAAAACTCCAAGGGCTGTTTGATGCTTCAATGACTCCTCGGTCCAACATTTTGACTATTTCATTTTTTCGATTTCCCTTTTCCCCAATGGTAGCCTCCTAGGTGCTTATTTTATCGGATGTGCAGTTCCTGTATTTATCCTATGTTGTACTCTATTTGTCCTCCCTAATTCATCTGCTGATTTTGCAAAACGTCTGAATATGCCTGAAGAAGTTCCTTGAGTTGTTGCTTTTCTTTTCTTGAAATGTACAATACTTCTGTTATATAGGTCCTCAATATGTGATGGTAGCTTGTCTGAACTGGTCCTTCTGTTCCAATGTGATTGCATACTCCTACCGCTGGCATTTCGTAGTATGATCATTTGTTTGCTTTGTCGTGACAGAGGTATTATTTGGCCTATATTGGTCTTCATATAAATGAGATCTTAATGCAGGGTTTTGTCTTTGTGCTGTTATATCATCTTGTTTGTAGATGTCTTCAGTTTTACCAGGGTAAAATTTCATTTTTGGTTTTGTCGGTCGTCGGTTGTTAGTTTATGTACTGGCTCTATACGAAGAACATTATATTACAGGGAAGTAAGCATAATATCACGAGTCTGACCTTTTGGTAACATATCGCTTCTTTGTTCTTTATGTTTTTGCGCCGGGAGTAACCTATCCCGTTTGGCTTCTACTTTAAAGGGACGTTTACTGCACCTTGACTACCTTCCTTTTCTGTTAATTCTTTTATTGGTCCACTTTTCCTCTCTATCGCCTTTTCTGCTGTTCTCTGACTAGCTGTTGGTTTATATTTTTCTTCTCTTGTAACTATATTATATGCCAGCTGATAAGCTTCTTCAACTGTACTCCTGCTAGCTATTGGCTTGTATTTCTCTTCTTCTGTAACAGAAGTATCTTTACTCCTATATCTTTCGTCTAAAGTACTCCGACTAGGTCCCGGTTTGTAATTAACCCCTGTTGGATAACTTGTTTGTTTTGTTGTGGCATAGGTATTTGCTGGCTTATATTGGTCTTCATGTAAATCAGATCTAAATGCAGGGTTTTGTCTTTGTACTGTTGTATCTTTTAGTTTGTAGATGTCATCAGTTTTACCAGGGTACACATTTGCTTTTAGGTTCTGTCTGTCGTCGGTTGCTTGTTTATTTACTGGCTCTCCACGAAAAACATTATATGGTGGGTATGAAAGCACCATATCACGAGTCTGACCTTATGGTAACATATCGCTTCTTTGTTCTTTTATTTTTTGCTCCTGGGGTAATCTTTCTAGTTTAGTTTTTTTTAGGAGCGGCGTCTAAGATATTTTGAACAATTTCCTCATCTGTTAGATCATGATTAACAATGGTGTGCTTCGGTTTTTCTTGTAAGGTAGTAGGTTTATCTTCTTTGAATATCGGCGAACGGTTTGCGTCTTTTCGACGGAACGTATCGACTGGTTGCTCACGTGAATTGATCACTGAACGTTGTCGAATTAAGAAATAATTCCTTCATGTCATGCTCTATGCTTATTTTAACATGGATAGGCATTATGTTTGTCGATATTTTACACTGAGCGTTAGCGAGGTGTAAAATATGGTCAAATATAATGCCTTCCCATGTTAAAATGACCATAGACATGATAGAGCATGACATGAAGGAATTATTTCGATTCTAATAGGACAAATACAGTATTTTCATAGGTCGAAGCGTAGGAAAATACCTTAAAAATGTTTGGCTGTTCTCGTTTCTTCCCCGTGGAGTCTGTACATTACATTTTCATATTTAATAAGTTTAAAAACTAAAAGCAGGGAAAATATATGTTGTTTGATAAACAAAGTATAATAAAAGTTTATGTAATCTGCTAAAATGTATATATTTCATTAGAATAACAATTAAAATCACGAGAATTTAAACAGTTAATTTGTGCGCATGTGTCAAACATATTTTGTGCTAATTAGAACACGGCTTTGTTTACAAAGCGTAATAAGGACGTCATCAATTTTTCGATGGCTTTGTCAATGAACGGTTTTTCTGAGACGTCGGATAGTCTAACAGTTTTCTGTCCTTCATGCTGCTTTTCTGAAACATTTTGTCACTTGGTTCGTAACCGATTTTTTCATCCTGCCGTTTAAGCTGATCATCTCTTGGTTTATTTTTTTATTAAATTATATGCTTGTGATACTCTGTCGATAGGATTGGAATAAGTGTATTCTCTATTATCTGACAGTTTTCTTTGACCTTTGGTAACATATTGCTTCTTTGGTCATTCATTTTTGTCTCTTGTGGTAGTCTTGTACGTTTCAATTCTTTTTCGTATGCGGCGTCTAAGATGTTTTGAACAATTTTGTCCTCTGTTGGTTCATGATTAACGATGGTTTGCTTGGTTTTTATCGTCTTTGAATAATGGCGAACGGTTAATTTCTTTACGAGGGTACGCATCGACTGGTTGAGCACGTGAATTGATAACTGATTGTTCTTGAAACTGGTTATTTGCTGGCCTTGATGACGTCATGTCTTTAAAGCTGTCTTCATATCTATCAATTCCCGATGGCTTTGTCATTGAACTATATTTCTAAGACGTCAGATCGTCTACTGGTTTTCTGTCTTTCATATTGTATTTCTGAAACATTCTTTCACCTGGTTCGTAACTTGATTTTTCCTTTTGTCGTGTTGATAGATCATCTCTTGGTTTACTTTTTATCAAATCATATTTTTGTGATATTCTTTCCAGAGGATCAGAATAAGGGTTCTCTCCATATTCTGACAGTTTTCTTTGACGAGAAGTCGTGGAATCATACTGTTCATATGCACTGCTACTTGGAATAGGATTATATCGTTTGTTGTACAGATCAGTTTCAGGGTGAGACAGTTGTTTGGAAGTTTGCATTTGTGGTTGGTCATATGTGAACTGCGCTGGAGCTTTTTTGTCCCGGTCATTGCTTAGATACTTTCCTTGCTTTGACGTTTCTGGTGTGTCATATTTCTTCAGATTTTGTGAAAATTCACTATAACGGAAACAAATGAAAGAAATTTTAAAATTATAACGAATACTTAAGGTAGGTTCATGGTATACCGCCATCTCGGATTGCACAATTGCAATACATAATCGGTCTAGTTCTTTGCACAAATCCGCTAATTTGGAGACAGATTTGCAATTTATTGGATAGACTGTTTATTTATATAAAAAAACTTAGTGATTTATTGCATTATTCAAAATGTTTAAATAAATACCAAATATTTGTGTTTTTAGAATCAATTTTTCAACTTAGCCATTCATAAGGGGAGATAACTGTTTTAGTTAAAAATCTGGACTGATAGGAATGTTTTTGTGGTAGCACTCCACAGTTAGAAAATAAAATTAAAATTGAACCACAAAATGTTTAATCAACTTCTATTCCTGGCTTTCTAATACATTAACCTAAAGCGTCATGTGCATATGTATGTAATCAGTATCTTCCATAGATTTGATTTTCAAAAGTTAAAATGGTGAAATGCAATTCCTTCATTGTGTATCCATGGCAACATTCTGCATTTATTCACCATAAAATATTGCAAAAAGGGGGGTGAAAATGTCACATATTACCCCAAAATTTGGTTCAAACTAGAATTTCAATGACTTTGAGTGATACCTTTTCTGAAACTGTTGACATTAATCTCCCAAATGAGCAAATAAAAATGGGTGTCTTTCGCCTCATTTTTGCGCAAAATTTAATCACAAAGTTGGTGCGACAATTAGTTTGAAAAAAAACCTTACACTAATTGCCGGACCAATGTTTGGTATGGATATGAAAATACGGACTGTCATACAGTAAACAGCACATATTAAATACATAAAATAATCTTGATGTTCCTATTAACCCAGTATGAAGGCTATTTTAATCTTCAGCTATCCAAAAATGAATTTTATGGCACACTAGCTCTCATATTTGAAAAATCCACCGGGGCCAAAAAAAGGGGCGAAAGATACCAGAGGAACAGTCAAATTCATAAATCGAAAATAAACTGACAACGCCATGGCTAAAAATGAAAAAGACAAATAGACAAATAATAGTACACAAGAAACAACATAGAAAACTAAAGACTGAGCAACACGAACCCCACCAAAAACTGGGGTGATATTGGGGTGATTGGGGGCCAAACTGCGAAACTACACACCTAACTGTGGAGGAGTGCTACCTGTAGCACGAAAACAAGTTCGGTGACATCATTTTGTATTTTTATTTTCTTAAAGCATATTATAAAACCTTTCTGCTCATACTTTAATTATTTCAAAATTCTTTCTCATAGATTTTTTTTATGCACAAAAATGTGTTGCTTGAAAAATCAAAGCAAATTTGGGAAAATTTGAACGACTCTTATGATCTTGAAAAATAGCACGGTGACCAATACTTTTAATTTTTGAAAAAAAGCATATTTTGGCAAAGTATAAAACAATCTATCTAAGGAAATTTATACCGATGATCTACCTTAATAGGCATAACACTCCTTGCTTATGTTTTATAGAATATAAATGCTACAAGGAGCAATAACAAAACACCAAACACATACAAAAAGGACTGTATTCAATTCGATAATTATAAATCAAGATGAAGGAACATTAATTATAATAAGGCATTTTGATAAGGAATGATACGCTATTAATAAAGGGAAACTTAGATCAAGATTAAAAGGAATTACTCATAATAGAGACGTCCCGACTTCCGACACTAGCTACTAATGTACACTAATAGACATGCAGTGTACATGTTGAGCCGTCCTGAATTTCAACCCTTATTACATACTTATGGAGACATCCTTACTTCCGAGACTTACTTTATATTCTATCAGACATATCTATGGAAATTTCCTGACTTCCGACACTAAAAATACACTATCAGACATATTAATGATTTGCATTTTTTTTTTTTTTTTTTTTAGTTTAGTTTTTCCTCTGGTAAATGGGAGGTAACCCAATCATGTTTCATGCCCTAAAAATGTACGAGGAATGTCTCAATTCAATTAAAGGTGAACAATTTCTAATAGATCGGCTTCTACGTGTATGCAGGGGCGGATCCAGCCATTTTTAAAAGGGGGGTTCCAATCCAGGATAAAAGGGGAGGGGGTCCAACGAATGTTCCTATTCAAATTCATTGATCGTCAAATGAGACCCCTTTTGGATCCGCCTCTATGTATGCCCAGAGAGAGATCGGCTTCTATAAATGATCTACCAGAGTATGTGTCAGCATCAAACGTTAGACTTTTCGCAGACGACTGCGTCCTCTACCGCCAAATAAGACACGAAGGAGATGCGAACACCCTTCAGAACGACCTAAATGCACAACAACAATGGGAGGCAGACTGGCAGATGGAATTCCACTACCATAATGCCAACTCCTAAGAGTAACGACAATGCGGAACATAATTAAGGCGAATTATAACATCCACGGCCATATCCTAGAAGAGGTGGACTCGGCGAAATATCTTGGCCTCTCCACACATAAAACATAGAGTTGGAACAAAATATTGACAACATCGCAAAGAAAGCTAACTCCACCCGAGCTTTTCTTCAAAGAAACATCAAAAACTGTCCAAGTAAAACAAAAGCCTTATGTTATCAAACGCTTGTAAGACCACTCATGGATCCAGCTACTAAGGACAACATAAACAAATTAAAAATCAATTGTTCAGAGAACAATGAAGGTCTTTCCACCCGAAAAGATCTATTTTGATACAAAAATATTAGAATTCCGTTTAAAATGTCATTTCCAGCGTCAAATGATAGCTTATTGTACGCTGATTTCAAAAATATATGGTTTCTAGACTTTTTTTTTAATAAGTCAGATAATTAGTTACTTCCGGTTTGAAAAATGTCACTTCCGATATTATTTGATAGTTTACTTGACACTGATTCCAAAATATATGGTTCTATATACTTGTAAATAACACAAGTACAAAAAATAGCTACTTCCGGTTTACACAAGGTCACTTCCGGTTGGCTTTTCCAAGGTCATATGGCTTGCAACCTAATGCAAAAAGTCCAATGGCTTTATCATGTATACATATGAAGTAAAAGCAAAGGTCAAAATCTAGAACGTCAAATTTACCTATGACCTTGAGCTCAATTTGAAGGTCATAAACCAAAAACGACCAAACAGTTACCAGTTACTTCAGAACGTTCAAAGCAATGATGTTCACTTTACGCAATGCAAACAATTGCCAAAATGGTATATATTATATATTAATGTTGTTTTCCGTTTATTTTTTTGTCATAATTCAGATAGTTTGTTTTCTTGTTTAAATCGTTTTCCATTTTGTCATATCGATGCCTTTTATAGTAGACTATATGGTATATGAGTGTTGTTTATTATTAGAGGCCGTATAGAGACCTACAGTTGTTTCTAGGCAAGTCATTTGGACTCAGGTCTCATTGGCTTAACCGACTGAGCTAAAGAGGAGCTTCCTGAATAAGTATCTACTTATGAAGGAAGCAACCCGGTCACAATATTTACCCGAACGTTATATCTGTCAATAATATTTTGAATTATTTCAGAGAGTTTATCTTGTTTTCCTTGAATCAAGCGTTCTTTGTCTTCTTCTGTTAATCCGATAGCTTCTGCGTGTTCTGAAAGTGTCTGGTACCAGTGCTGTAAATTTTCTTCGAGATCTACCAAAGAAATTAACAAATGATTTTACGGCATGCTTATAGCTATATATATATATATATATAAGGAAGATGTGGTATGATTGCCAATGAGACAACTCTCCACAAGACACCAAATGACACAGAAATTAATAACTATAGGTCACCGTAAAGCCTTCAACAATGAGCAATGCCCATACCGCATAGTCAGTTATAAATGGCCCCGAAATGACCAAAGTAAAACAATTCAAACGAGAAAACTAATGGCCTAATTTATGTACAAAAAATGAACGAAAAACAATTTTTGTAACACATCAAAAAACGACAACCACTTAATTACTGATTAGGCTCCTGACTTGGGACAGGCACATACATACAGAATTTGGCGGGTTTAACATGTTAGCGGGGTCCCAACCCTCTCCTAACCTGGGACAGTGGTGTAAAAGTACAATACAAAAACGAACTATAAAAATCAGTTGAAAAAGTCTTAACTCATCAGATGAATACAAACAGAAATACTACACAGAGTGGATGTTGCCTGGTATATATATATATATATATATATTTAAATTTGTGTGGCAATCGTATACAATCATTTACTTTTTGCCGAAGGACAAAAGTGCTTGACTCTTCGCTATGTCCATCTACTTTTGAGACTATGCATTTGTTCTTTTCCTTAATATGCATGCAATATTTGACACTGGTAACAAATTTTGGTAACAACCCTTTTAGGGTTCATAATGCCTTTCACGTTTCCCTCTATCGACTCATTTTGCTGTACCTCGTTGTAAAATGTTTGAGTAATAATTTTAATTTGCTTTCATCGTAAACATGCATGAAAATTTGACACTAGAACTTAAACAAACAAATATAAGTTCAGTGGCGGATCCAGAAATTTTCATAAAGGATTGGAGTTGAGCTCCAGTCATGCTTTAGTGATTGCCTAAATAATAAACCATTTTTTCCAACAAAACGCTCCCCCCCCCCAAAAAAAAAAAATGTAAACGAGCCATTGTTCTTTCATATACTGCAGCTGTGCTATTTGCGCAGTCAAATTGCATTGACCGTATATTCCCATGTGATATACAGTCACTGACCGTATATCGCCTTGTTTATGACGTTGACAATGCGTTTCCGTAGAGTTTTATTTATGACATCAGTTGCAGTATATAAAGAATCACCATACAATGTCTCGAAATATAAATGTTATTTGTAATCGGCTCGTAACAGGTAGAAATGCTCGGCACAGCCTCGCTTTCTATCTGTTTCTAAGCCTTGTACAAATAACATTGATATTTCGATACAGTGTATGGTTATTCTATATAGCTGTCCGTCAGTTTTCTTATCAATGCGAATCCGTATTGTTATACCAAATGCACTTCGTTGTCTACATTTAAGGAATATTGATTGGCTAATGTATTGGTCAATCCACTTTTTAGAATTTGTTCTTGTCCTTGATCATTAATGTGCTTGTAATATTTGCAACCGGACGTAAGTCAAACAACAATTACAATGTGTGTTCTGCTCTGAGTATTGTTTTACATTTCCCATTTTAAAAGCATTGAATTTATGTTTTATTGGTGAAAAAAAGAAGAAAGAGTATTCGACAAAGTCGACGAGCTTCGGCAAGCAACTTGCAAACCCTGTCAAAAAAGATCGGAGTCGAACACACCTCGCCACGAACGGGGTTCGAACTCACCTCCTCAGATTTAACAGCCTGTTGATCACTCTTGGTGAATTTAGAAAACATTTACATGGCCACCCAGTCCCTTTTAGCAGATCGGTAACGATTCTAATTACAAGCAGATACATACATACAGAATTGATCGATCTACGTGTTTTACAGTAATAGACTTGTCTTCGATTCTTGTTGCAGATATTTATGAATTAAATTAAATGCGTGAGGGTGGGTGCCACGGGGTTTCCAAAATCCCGCTTTTTCGTACTTTTTTTTCGCACTTCCCATTTTTTACTTTTTTTCCCCCAGACCCAATTTTTTATTCCTTATATCCCACACCCTTACATTTTTACCCTCTATATCCCACAGACCACATACCAAAAGTGTGTCACACTCATGCAGGGTTACCGTGAATATCAACCAGACAGTTATTAAACAACACAAAAAAAAAGACAGCTCGTTTATCATTAAGTACCTGTTCTATCGTATGCCTGGATCTACTCACTAATTAACGTACGCAATGCTTTTACATATGTACAAATCGAAGACAAAGATTTATATTCAGCATATGTTGTTTGCGTCGAATCCTCCGTGAAGCATTTTCTTTCTGGGAATTCTGGATCAAATTGTTCCCGTCTCAACCGCAAAATTTGTTGTTCTAAAATTCCGCCAAATTTTTCTCGATTTTCCCTCTGATATTGCAAAAACTGCTCTATCTGTGATTCAATACTTGAAAAAGAATCAACACTGTCTGAACTGGAATTTGAAATGGTATCAGAATAAGATTGAACAGTTTCTGTAGTACTTTCTTCAACTATATCCGTAGAAACAATCGAAGCAGTCTCTCTATCTTACTCCGTTCTAGGAGAACTATAAATGCTATCCTCTTCCCTCGAGTTAAAACCTTCGTCCTTCGTTGTTATATCTTCTGTAACACTATATTTTGTGAAAATATATTGACTCATTTGGAGTGATGTTCATGTTCGACGACATTGGTCCAAAAACAAGATATCGCCGGTATCGTCATTTGTCGATTTGGCGACGTCAGTGACGTTATGCGATTATGACCACAAGGTCATCTCTGAAACGTTACCTTTGCTAGACAAGGGTTACGTCCCAGTTAGGTGGGTTTCCTCCGTAAAATAGGGTAACAGTCTGGCACCCTCCTAAAGAGGTACCGTAGTAACTGGATCATAATTCTTGATTAGCAAAGATGCTGAAACGTATGGAAACTTGAATACAGCTTTTGTACTACTTTGGGTGAAAAACATACAGAGTGATAATAATAATAATAATAATAATAATAATAATAAATTCGTTATTTAAAGAGGGTAACTCAATTAGAATTAGTCTAATTTTCATTGAGACCCTCAAACAAAATACATGTATACAGTTAACATTCATACATTCATACATTAAAATACAATATATATTACTAGTATATTCACAATTCAATCATTCAAACATAAAAATGGCAATAAATGGCAATAATTGATAAAGTTTTGATAAAATTTTCTTATTCTTAGAACAAAAGAAAGAAAACAAATTATTTGACTTGCATAGAATTTTCAAGAAAATGATTATAACAATGCTTCTTGAATAATTCCACATTACGACAAATTTTTATTTTGAGTGGTAAATTATTCCATACCTTGGTTGCAGAATAATGAAAACATTTTTTATAAAAATTTGTATTTGGTCTTGGAACAAATAGATCATTATTAGAGACAGATCGTAAGTTGTGGTGTTGCACATCATTAATATTTAGTAATCAGGTTTTAGTCCATTTACAATTTTATACATTAGAATTGATTATTGGTATTTTATTCTTTTTGTAAAAGATAGCCATTTTAAAGATGAAAATATCAAATTAGATGGAACAGAAATATCTTCTTTTCAAAAAAAAAAAAACAAAACAAAACAAGACAAAACAATACAAAAAAAAACGTCTACACGATCATGAAATAAACTTGACAAACATGAATATTATCTTGTTACTCTTTAACGATCTATTTGTATGCTTAGATAAAACAACAACCGTATGTTATAGTCATCTTAATTTTTGGATTATCTTATCATATACCACCAAGCTTGTGTACTCATGCTAGCGGCTCATCCCTACCACTCAGTACATAGTCACAAAGTGCCATCCTCCCAGATAAATTTTTTAAATAACATGGAGTTTTTCTGTGCTTTTTGCATGAAACTTTCGCGTGTTTTGTGAAGTGCTGATTTACATTATCATGTATACATGTGTAAATGCTTGTTTTATTTGTTACTGTCATGACATGTTTTATATTCTGCGGCGGAAGATAATCCGAAGTTATGATGTTATGTTTGTAATTCAGCCAGTTTTGACAATCCGCCGTATTCAAATTGAAGATGTACTTTACTTACTTTATAGACGAATCATGGGCGATATAAATAGTACCAGAAACATATAATACAGAGACATATATAACAAACGTATTTGTGTCCCTGATATAGTACCGTGACATTTAGAATAAAAAAGCACCAAGACATAATTTCAAAATTAACTTAATAACAACTTTTTATAAAGAATAGAGAAATATGTCACAAATATTTAATTAAGAACAGACAATAGCAGGGTGCTAAAAAAACTAAATAATATGACGGGAAATGCAATCTCATAAACCCTCATAAAAACCCGCCAGTTTTCAGAGGAACATAGGACAATTCGTTACTCTCCCCTAATGAAACAGACCCGTTGTTGTTGCGTTTTGTAACAGTGAAAGAATTACCGAGTGAATGGTTCCAGTAATACTAATGCTTTAAGACTGATAATCATTGACAAACAACATGCAGCGCTGTTCCCTTATCTTACGACATATTCCAACAAGTTTAAAACCCCAAGGATGCGGCAGACAAATTTCAAATGTGAAAAACACGACTTTGACAGATGTACTTTCTAGCTACCAAGATTTTCAATTGCGTCCATTGAGAGTCGGAGCTTTGTCTTTCGGGAAGCGTTTTGGTGGTTCCGAAGTATTTTCATACACTGAAAACAACAGTAGGCAGTTTGTTCGCGAAGATTTTCTCACGGACCAAGATGTAAACCAGAATGCTATCAGTTCTTACTCAGTTGATTTTGAGTCAATTTTCCGCAAAGGATTTGATGTTATCCATGAGACGATTGAGGATGGCAGCAGCCAAAATGATCCTGTGAATTTGTTTATAGAGTTCTTAGGTTCTATAGGTGGGTTATCATAAATATACAGTTAGAAGTATGGGAAATTGTTAACAGTAAAAAAAGGGGGGAGGGGGTGTTGGCAGATAGCCCACTAGCATGACTAGTGCTTGAGGATAAGACCCTATCTTGCCAACATTGTTCGAATATAGTAAACAAGTATATTATCATGATTATTATTATTAAAAATATTGCATATTGGAAATGATTGGTATGATAAAAATCAGTAGAGGTTGATATAATCATGATAATTATTAGTTTTGCAGACTCACTTAATTAGCTATGTACAAGAAGAAAAAAGATAGTGATAGTGAAGAAGAAAAATTTAGCTACAAGAAAGTAAATATTCTATCAAAATTTTATAAGAAGGTCAATAATCAGGATAATTACAGGTTATTATTTTAATATAATCATGATAATTGTTTGATAAATTTTCTTTTTTTTTTTTTGGATTTGGCATGTTAAGTGGTTGTCGTTTGTTGATGTGGTTCATAAGTGTTTCTCGTTTCTCGTATTTATCAGTCAGAGCTCGTACATAAATAAGTATAAATCTGCTTTTAACTCATAGAGGTCTTAACCTGTAGATTTTAAGATTTGTCTCCCTTTAATTTAAGACAAATTATGACTTCAATAAGTAAATTAATGTTGAGCAAGAATTATTTGACCTCCATTAAAAAGTTGCAAATATTGACTCCTACAAGTGGATAAGTTACCAAAATTGGTCATCTTCAAGACCTAAGCATATTTATAAAAAGGTCATGCATCTACATGAAATTATGACAACACTGAAAGACAATGCTTTTGTCTTTTATAGAAAAATATGCATGAGAGTCTGAAAAAAACGGAGATAATGTTTATTTACTTTACAATACAACCATCTATAACCACACAAAATGAGGATAATAATATAATGTTAAGTAAAAATGTTCAATTAGATAATTAAATTTAGATAGCTCAGGTCCTTGTTAACTCCCAGACAGGTTTATGATATCACAGTTGGTGCACTTTGGCCACCAATTAAAATGAAGTATTTTCATAAACATAAATATACCTAAACAAGTCTGTCATTTTCTGACTTAAATAAGTCTGAAAATGAAAACACATTTTCATAATAAATACATATTTTGACTTCTTTAAGTCAAAAACAAAAAAACGACGTGTTTATGTCTGAGCTCTGACTGTTTATATAGATTTGACCGTTGTTTACCTGTTTGGAAGGTTTTACACTAGTCATTTTTGGGGCCCTTTATAGCTTGCTGTTTGATGTGAGCAAAAGCTCCCTGTTGAAGGCCGTACTTTGACCCCTAGATTATGGTTTACTTTTACAAAGTGTGACTTGGCTGAAGAGTTGTCTCATTTCATATAAAATATTGTCCACAGTAGACACTACATGTATTTTATAATGAAATGCTGTCCAGGACAATATTTCATTATGAAATACATGTAGTGTCTTTATCCATGAAATTTTGTCACCTCTTTCAGCATGTTTAGGACAATATTAATTTCATTATGAAATACTGTCTATGATACTTAATTTCACTGTGAACAAATTATTACAAAATTAAATACAGGAGACAAGCATGAACACATGTACATTTTTAGATTTATAACTAAAATTATTTAAACAAGCTAAATATACATTTCATATTTCATACAGATACTTATTTTAACATACCGGTAAGCTCTTTTGTGTGCTCCCTGAAATATGTTGCAGGGACATAGAAATATTGGGTGTCCGTCCAGTCTTGTTAGCTCTCTCACGTGAACAATTCTTGCTAAATTTTTATAAACTTTATCATAGGTTTACATCAGCAACTTCTTTGATGAGTTTCGAAACAATCAGTCCAGATGATTTTTTTTTAAAGAGTTATGCCCCTTGGAAACATTTATTATATGAAAATTGCATGGTTTGCGCTCTCATTTGTTCAAGTTTTGTCAGATTTTTATGAAACTTATATCATAGGTTTATATTAGCAATGTGTTGAACTAGTTCGAAAATTAATGCCGATCAATAATTTAAAAAAAGTTGTGCCCTTAAAAACAACAATTAAATGGAAAATTGCATCATTAGCACTCAAGATGTTTATGAAACTTGTATCATAAGTTTATATCAGGAATGTCTTGGACGAGTTTGATAATCAGTGCGGATCAATGATTGTCTCCTGCATAAATCGTTGCTGGGGACATAGAAATACCAGGCGTCAGTCAGTCGGTGCAGTAGTCCATCCAGTCTTGTTAGCGCTCTCATGTGTAGATTGCCAGATTTTAATGAAACTTATGTTATAGGTTTATATCAGCAATGTATTAAACGAGTTCAAAGATTCATTTTGGATCAATTATTTTGAAAAGAGTTATGCCCCTTGGAAACATTAACTTTATGGAAAATTGCATCAATAGCGCTCTCATTTGTACAATTCTTGTTAGATTTTTATGAAACTTATGTCATAGCTTTATATTAGCAATGTATTGGATGAGCTCGAAAATTGGTATTGATGAATGTTTTTTTTAAAGAGTTATGCCCCTTGTAAACATTAATTATATGGAAAATTGCATCATTAGCACTCTCTTTTTTTCAACTCTTGTCAGATGTTTATGAAAATTATATCATAAGTTTATGTAAGCAAAGTCTTGGACTAGTTAAAAAATTAGTGGCGATCAATAATTTTTAAAAGAGTTGTGTTCCATAGAAAATTGTATCGCTAGCGCTCTCACGTGTACAATTATTATCAGAATTTAATGCAACTTATATCATAGGTTTTTATCAGCAATGTCTTTGACGAGTTTGATAATCAGTGTGGATCAATTATTGTCCCCCGCATAACGCGTTGCGGGGTCATAGAAATAACAGGTGTCAGTCAGTCTGTGGGTCAGTCCATCCAGTCTTGTTAGTGCTCTCACGGGTACAATTCTTGTCAGATTTTTATGAAACTTATATCATAGGTTTATATCAACAATGTCTTGGACGAGTTCAAAATTGAAATTGGATCAATTATTTTGAAAAGAGTTTTGCCCTTGGAAACATTAACTATATATGGAAAATTACATAAATAGCGCTCTCATTTGTACATTTTTTGTTAGATTTATATGAAATTTATATCATAGCATGATATAAGCAATGTGTTGGATGAGTTCGAAAATTGGTTATTGGTTGTATGAAAAATTGCATCATTAGCACTTTTCTATGTACAATTCTTGCCAGAATTTTATGAAAATTATATCATAGGTTTGTATTAGCAATGTCTTGGACAAGTTCCAAAATCAGTGCCGATCAATTATTTAATAAACGAGTTCAAAGATTCATTTTGGATCAATTATTTTGAAAAGAGTTATGCCCCTTGGAAACATTAACTTTATGGAAAATTGCATCAATAGCGCTCTCATTTGTACAATTCTTGTTAGATTTTTATGAAACTTATGTCATAGCTTTATATTAGCAATGTGTTGGATGAGTTCGGAAATTGGTATTGATCAATGTTTTTTAAAGAGTTATGCCCCTTGGAAACATTAATTATATGGAAAATTGCATCATTAGCACTCTCATTTTTTCAACTCTTGCCAGATGTTTATGAAACTTATATCATAAGTTTATATTAGCAAAGTCTTGGACTAGTTAGAAAATTAGTGGCGATCAATAATTTTTAAAAGAGTTGTACCCCATAGAAACAATAATTATATGGAAAATTTCATAGCTAGCGCTCTCACGTGTACAACTCTTGTCAGAATTTAATGCAACTTATATCATAGGTTTATATCAGCGATGTCTTTGACGAATTTTATAATCAGTGTGGATCAATGATTGTCCCCCGCATAACGCGTTGCGGGGTCATAGAAATAACAGGTGTCAGTCAGTCTGTGGGTCAGTCCATCCAGTCTTTTTAGTGCTCTCACGTGTACAATTCTTGTCAGATTTTTATGAAACTGATATCATAGGTTTATATCAACAATGTCATGGACGATTTCAAAATTGAAATTGGATCAATTATTTTGAATAGAGTTATGCCCCTTGGAAACATTATCTATATATATGGAAAATTGCATCAATAGCGCTCTCATTTGTACAATATTTGTTAGATTTATATGAAACTTATATCATAGCTTGATATTAGCAATGTGTTGGATGAGTTCGAAAATTGGTTATTGGTTAATAAAAAATTGCATCATTAGCTCTCTTCTATGTACATCTTGCCAGAATTCTATGAAAATTATATCATTGGTTTGTATTAGCAATGTATTGGACAGGTTCCAAAATCAGTGCCGATCAATTATTTAATAAACGAGTTCAAAGATTCATTTTGGAACTATTCTTTTGAAAAGAGTTATGCCCCTTGGAAACATTAACTTTATGGAAAATTGCATCAATAGCGCTCTCATTTGTACAATTCTTGTTAGATTTTTATGAAACTTATGCCATAGCTTTATATTAGCAATGTGTTGGATGAGTTCGAAAATTGGTATTGATCAATATTTTATGCAGTTAAGCACCCTATATTTGTGTTCCTCTCAACGAATTGCTGAAAAAAGTGCCATTGGTATTATCTAGCAGGCTAATATGTTATTTATAACTAATTTACTTTTTTCATACTTTTAATTCTGGAATACAAAAAATATGACCAGAATAACCTTAAATGATTGTCGAACGACGTAAAATATTTGAAGTTGCAAATAGGAAATAGTGCTCAACATGCTTAATAAAAATCTGTACGTAGTTTATTATCCCCTGTGTTTTTGGCTAAGATGTCAAAGAACAATTGTATGAAATATTTCATCGCCGAAAATCTAATTACAAGTCGTTTACATTTCCCAAATTCAGTCTATATCGAACTTGGTTAATTGATCATTAGAGCATTACGACTGTGTGTGTGTAATAACGTTAACGATGGTACAAGATTTTCAATGGCATTCGCTGACGTTGTAGTAAAATTTAGCAACGTCATATGCGTAACGTTTTGAAAAAAAAATTTGGCAGCGAAAAGGTTAACCTAAGCTATGGGTACCACATGTGGAGCAGGATCTGCTTACACTTCCGGAGCACCTGAGATCACCCCCAGTTTTGGTGGGGTTCGTGTTGCTTAGTCTTTAGTTTTCTATGTTGTGTCTTGTGTACTATTATTTGTCTGTTGGTCTTTTTTTTAGCCTTTTCCTAGAGCGCTTCGATGATATTGTATTTTTTGTATGATGTTTGAATTTTTGATTTAAAGTTTCTCATTTTATTAAATCTATTATTTCATTTCCGTTACAAGAAACTGATATCTAACGAAAACCACATACACTGTAAATGTTATTGTCCCCAATGATCTCTTTAACACACAAAAGTTAACAAAAGAATTATACGTAAGGATTATCTCAATCAGTCATAATGATTTCTTAATGTCATTGAAATTGATATTTTTAAAAGAATATTCATTGTATTTCAATTTTTTTAAAATATAAACTTAAAACACATTTCCGTATTCTATTACTGTATACCTACAAAATTATTTTCATTTACCTGTGCACATTGTTTTTTTTTTTTTTTTTGCGGCATGTTGTCTAATGTTTGTTTGCACATGTCCTAAGTCAGGAACCTAATGTTGAGTGGTTGTCGTTTGTTGATGTGGTTCATAAGTGTTTCTCGTTTTTTATATATAGATCAGACCGTTGGTTTTCATGTTTGAATGGTTTTACATTAGTTTTTATAGCTTGCTGTTCGATGTGAGCCGATGGTCCGTGTTGAAGACTGTACTTTGACCTATAATGGTTTGCTGTCATAAAAGTGAGAGGTTTAGCTAGCTATAAAACCAGGTTCAATCCACCATTTTCTACATAAGAAAATGCCTGTACCAAGTCAGGAATATGACAGTTGTTATCCATTCGTTTGATGTGGTTGAGCTTTTGATTTTGCCATTTGATTAGGGACTTTCCGTTTTGAATTTTCCACGGAGTTCAGTATTTTTGTGATTTTATTTTTTACTTTTACAAATTATGACTTGGATGGGGAGTTGTCTCACTGGCACTCATACCACATCTTCTTATATTTAATTCAAACAGCTAAGCATTATACTGTTATACACGAGCAGCGTATAGGAAAACATAACTCTGAGAAGAGAACAATAAGAGAATGATACAAGTTTAAGGGTACTATTTTATGTGTCTGCTTTTCTAAAATATTTGAGAAATGAAAAAAGGAGTGCTATCGTTAATTTCTATCAAATGAGTTGATTCAAGTAGTGTGATTTCAGAAATTATTGCGAGGTTTTTATTAATGCAAATGGTGAGGATCGTAATAATAAGAACTTGCAATCTTGGATCTGATACATATATTTTTATAAAGATTTTCCTGAAATCGCAATATCTAATCTCGCATTTTGTCCATTCTTTAAACATGTTAAAAATTGCAAAAATAAATACGAGCAATAATTTCTGCACTTTACATTTTCAAAGCATTGTATTATAATGATTTTAATATAAGTTGTCCTGTTATTACTGTTCACATTTTTTTATTGTTTAGAGAGGACACTACAAATAGGATTTTCGCACAGTTACCATTATAGTTCCAACTATAGATGTATTTCCATGTATCTATGCGATTCACAAAAGAATTGTTATGTTGAATCAAAAACTAAAAAAGGTTTGCGGGAAAACCCTTTTTTTAAATTAATTAAGTCTCTTTCATTTTGTAATAAAACAGTATCATTGTGGGAAAGATTTAAGACGTCCTGTTTCGATTCGTATTAATTAACAGAATATCGGTATTTTTCGTACACGCATGTTTCTAGTTTTTAATTTTGGAATGGAAACATCAGTATCATACCTCCATAGAAATTTGTGACCTTTCTTGTTTATTTCTAGTTATAAAGCAAACTAAGTTACGGTTTATAGCAAACAGTTAAGCTCATACTAAATCAGACGTTCGTTTAATATGATTCTTTAAAATATTGGAAAGTTCAAATTCATTTTTCAGCATTTTGAAATTCGATAGTTGTTATGATATTGTAACTATCATATTTATTTAGTTGACCTAATTTGTTTTGTGTGGCCTAAGAATCTTTACATTATATTTTTTCACATTGTGTACAAAATAATACACATTGTGTTACAACTATGCAGTTTAGAAATCACTGGAACAATCATTGATACTCATGGAATGATTAGAACTTTCTATTTCACTTACATAACGTTTCCAGAATGATCATAACAAAAGATGCGTAACTTAAATATCTATAGTTATCTAGAATTTTCCGTTACAAGTATTTAAATGCAGACCCTTAAGTTAGAGATAGACTTAGACATGAACATCGATAGACATTAATATGCTCAGCAGTTGGATTGACACTTTTATTTACAAACTACATCATACTAGATTGTGACCTATTGGACGTAACATTCTGTGTGGATTCCCGAGAAGATTTCCGGATAAAGAAAAGATAAAAGATTGGACTCATATTTTGACAGTTAAGTTGACATTACTATTTGTGTAATACTTCTTGTAAACTTGTGTATAATAAATCTTGTTAAATTTTATTATTGATTTATGTCTTTTGTTGGCTACAATTAAAAGTCGATTTTTCTGGTCGTAACAGAAATTGGGGGCTCGTCCGGGATAACGTAAATATCTCATTGAAAATGTTTAATATTTTTATTAGAACTAGCCAACAAAATTCTACAAAACGGCATTTAATGCCGGTTAAGTTTTGAAAACGCCAGACCTGGAGGGGTTTGATAATTTAAAGAAAGAGGAATTAGTGTTGCTTGCTAAACATCTGCAATTAGATTTTAGAGTATCTATGAGAAAACAAATTATAAAAAAATTGGTAATAGACAAATTAGTTGATGCAGAAATTTTAGGTGACAAGGCTCTTGAACTTAAGGTCGAAAATGTTGACGCTATCAAATATAAACAGCTTGAATTAGAACATGAACTTAAATTAAAACAACTGGAAAACGAAGTTAAATTAAAGTATTGGAAAAAGAAGATGAACTTAAATTAAAAACAATTGGAAAAAGAAGAAAGACAGGCAGAACTTGAAATGAAGGAAAGGTTAGAGATGGAGAAAGTAAAAGAAAAAGAAGATGAATTTAAATTAAAACAAGATGAATTTAAATTAAAACAGGCAGAACTTGAAATGAGGGAAAGGTTAGAGATGGAGAAAATGAAAATTGAAATAGTCAAAGAAGAAAGCAACACTAAAGTCCAGTCGAAATCAGAACATTTTGATGCAGCAAAAAATATACGTTTGGTTTCCAGATTTTGTGAAAAAACAGTAGATAAATATTTTCCACAGTTTGAGAAAATTACTCATAATTTGAAATGACCAACACTTTATTGGACTACGATGCTGCAAAGTGTTTTTGATGGCAAGGCCGCTGCAATTTACTCAGCACTTTCATCAGAAAAAAGTTCTGATTATGACACGGTAAAACAGGAAGTTTTGAAAGCTTATAAGCCAGTACCAGAAGCATATAGACAGAAATTTAGATCTTATAAAAAGTTTGATTCACAAACCTATGTTGAATTTGCCAGGGAAAAAGAAGATCTATTTGATAAATGGCTTACGTCAAAGAAAACAGATAACAATTTTGATAACCTAAGACAATTGATGTTATTAGAAGAGTTCAAACAATGTGTTCATTTAGACTTAAAAACACATTTAGACGACAAAACTGTTGAGACATTACATGATGCAGCTGTTATTTCAGATAATTATACCCTTTCACATAAAAGAAGTTTCAAGGGTCAAAATGTTAATACTTAGAGAGGAAATTACAAAAATCAAAGCACTGAGCGTGCTGATAGTAAGCCTGTTGCACAGAATAAGAGTAAATCTAGTTATAATATCTCTAGTCCAAAATTTGATACTTTTGAGAAGAAGTCAATGACTTGTGTTTATTGTAAGAAGAATGGTCACCTGATGGCTGATTGTTTTAGACTCCAGAAGAAGAATGAAAGTGATGATAAGCCCAAGACCAGTGCTTGTACGACTACCCAATTTACCAATACATTGGAATGTCCTGCGAGTCAGGCTTTTAAGTCCAGTTTTTGTGATTACATGGAGGATTATAAACCTTTTATTTCTGATGGGTTTGTTTTTATTGTTGATAATACTACTCCTCAGCCTATTAAGATTTTACGGAACACTGGAGCTTCTCAGACTTTATTGTTAGAAGGTGTGTTGCCTTTATCCAAGGAAACTTCTGTTGGTGCCTCCGTTTTTGTTACAAGGTGTGGACTATAGATGTTTCCCTCCATCGTATTTATCTGAAGTAAGATTTGATAACTGGACCAGTTGTTGTGGGTGTTCGTCCTAATCTCCCTGTTGAGGGTGTTTCATTATTGCTAGGAAATGGTCTAGCTAGGAATAAAGTGGTTGCTGAACCAATTGTTACCAGTGAACCGGTGGTGGATGTTAAATCACCTGAAGATGATACTGAACTGTATCCAACTTGTGTTGTTACTAGGGCGATGGCTAGAAGACAACAAAATGAGGATTTGCAAAAAGACCAGTTTGATTACATGGACCTTTTTGACACTTTCCTAGCCGACATTGAAGGTCCTGTTAGCTCAGAAAAGGCCCTAATAAGACCACATAGTGTTAACAAGAATGTAATTATGCCATGGCAAGACGTAAACAGCCATTTATTAGACCGAAGGAAATTTATCGAAAAACAAAATCAAGACACTGAGGTTCTTCAGCTCCGCAAGAGGGCTCAACCACAGGAGGAAGTAGACAAAGTGGCCGAATGCTATTACCATCAAGACGGCATTTTAATGAGGAAGTGGAGGCCCCCTGATGCTACCCCAGAGGAGGAATGGAGAGTGGTATACCAAGTGGTGGTGCCTAAAGTTTATAGGCAAGAAATTATTGGTCTTGCCCATGACACCCCCTTGGCTGGACACTTAGGTATAAGGAAGACTTGCCTTAAGATCTTGCAGCATTTCTACTGGCCAAGACTTAGAAATGATGTCGCAGAATACTGCAAATCATGCCATATACGCCAGGTTGTTGGTAAGCCTAACCAGAAAATACCACCAGCACCACTATTCCAGCCTTTGAAGAACCTTTCAGCCGAGTACTCATTGATTGCGTTGGACCTTTACCAAAGACCAAGACCGGAAATGCGTATTTATTGACGATCATGTGTACATCCACTAGCTTTCCTGAGGCTATTCCGCTAAGGAATATCAAGACACCTACTATTGTCAAAGCTCTTTTTTCACGTTAGTAGGACTTCCGAAGTCTATACAGTCCGACCAGGGTTCAAACTTCATGTCAGGTTTATTTCAGCAAGTCGTGTACCAGTTAGGGATTGCTCAGTATAGATCAAGTGCTTATCATCCAGAATCTCAAGGTGCCTTAGAACGTTTTCATCAAACACTGAAGAACATGATTAGAACTTTTTCTCTTCAATTTGACAGAGACTGGGATGATTGAGTTCACTTTCTACTTTTTGCGGTCCGTGAGTCCTTGGTTTTAGTCCCTTTGAGTTGGTGTTTGGTCATACTGTAAGGGGACCTTTGAAATTGGTTAAGGAAAAATGGCTTACTGAACACACTGACTTGAATCTTCTAGACTATGTATCTAGATTTAAAGAAAAATTGTATACTGCTTGTCAAATTGCTCAGAAAAACTTTAAAAATGTACAGAACAAGATGAAAATATGGTATGATAAAGATGCCAGGGACAGAGTTTTTGAGCCTGGTGATAAGGTACTTGTATTTTTGCCAGTCCCTGGACATCCTTTACAGGCTAAATATTGTGGTCCTTATACAATAGAGAGTAAAATCAATGATTTGAATTATATTGTAAAAACTCCAGGTCGGCGCAAACAAAATAGAATGTGTCATATTAATGTGTTAAAACCATATTTTGAGCGTACTAATGAATATGAGAGTAAACCAGTTGCCACTTTAGCCATGGTTGAATTGGAGAACAATCATGACAAACCAGATGTAATTGAACCACCTTTTAGTTCTAAAACTATGGAAGAGACAGTTAGATTGAAAAATTCAGAAATTTTGTCAAATTTAGATTCAAAACATCTGTCTTTTGATCGTAGAGAAAAAATAAAAGCTTTGGTATTTTCTTTTAAAAATCTTTTTCCAGATTTTCCAAAGAAAACCACTGCTGTTTGACATGATGTTGATGTAGGCGATGCTTCTCCAATTAAGCAACATCCTTACCGGCTCAATCCACTCAAACTTGAATTTATGAGACAAGAAATTAAATATATGCTTGACAATGATATTATTGAGCCGAGTAACAGTGAATGGAGCTCTCCTTGTCTACTTATGCCCAAACCAGATAAAACCTTTCGTTTCGTAACTGATTTCAGAAAAGTAAATTCAGTTTCAAAATCTGATTTCTATCCGATTCCAAGGATAGACGATTGTATTGACAACATTGTTCAAGCAAAATTTGTGAGCAAATTTGATTTATTGAAAGGTTACTGGCAAGTTCCATTGACACAGAGAGCTCGAGAAATATCAGCTTTTGTCACACCAGACGGCTTATTTCAATATACTGTAATGCCGTTTGGCATGAAAAGTGCTCCAGCTACATTTCAAAGAATGATCAATAATGTTATAAAAGATTTAGACTGTTGTTATGCTTATATTGATGATCTTAGTGTATGTAGTGATGTGATAGCTGGGAAGAACATTTAACACATTTCTATGATACTTTTGATAGATTGTCACAATCAAATTTGACTGTAAATCTTGGTAAAAGTGAATTTTGTCAGGCCACTGTTGATTATTTAGGGCACACAGTTGGCCAAGGTCAGGTGAAACCTATTATGGCTAAAGTGGATGCAACTACCAAATTTCCTCCTCCTACAAATAAAAAACAACTTATGAGATATTTAGGCATGATTGGATTTTACAGGAAATTCTGTTCAAATTTTGCTACTGTTGTTCAACCATTGACTCATCTTTTACGGAAAGATTCTAAATTTATCTGCAGTGAAAATTGTCAAAACGCTTTTGAAAATAGCAAATCACTTTTAATTAATAGTCCAGTTCTAGTCACTCCAGACTTTGAAAAACAATTTAAACTTGCCGTTGATGCCAGCGATGTAGGAATTGGAGCTGTTTTATATCAAGAGACAGGTGATAATGTTGAGAAACCTATATCATATTTTTCTAAGATATTAGATAAACATCAGAAAAATTATTCGACTATTAAAAAAAAAGAGTGTTTTGCACTGTTGTCTGCACTTCAACATTTTGATGTATATTTAAATCCCACTGTGCAACCTATTCTTGTGTATACTGATCATAATCCTCTCACCTTCATACATAAAATGAGAAACAAGAACCAGAGGTTGACTAGGTGGAGTTTATTGTTACAGGAATATGATGTTATTGTAAAACATATTAAAGGTAAAGATAAAGAAATAGCAGATGCTTTATCTAGAAGTTATTAAAACATTTTGTATATACTATGTATTTTTGTACATATTATTCATGAAAAGTTTTGTTACACTCAAACTTTTTTTAAGGGGGGAGGTGTTATGATATTGTAACTATCATATTTATTTAGTTGACCTAATTTGTTTTGTGTGGCCTAAGAATTTTTACATTATATTTTTTTTACTTTTTACATTGTGTACAAAATAATAAACATTGTGTTACAACTATGCAGTTTAGAAATCACTGGAACAATCATTGATACTCATGGAATGATTAGAACTTTCTATTTCACTTACATAACGTTTCCAGAATGATCATAACAAAAGATGCGTAACTTAAATATCTATAATTATCTAGAATTTTCCATTACAAGTATTTAGATGCAGACCCTTAAGTTAGAGATAGACTTAGACATGGACATCGATAGACATTAATATTCTCAGCAGTTGGATTGACACTTTTATTTACAAACTACATCATACTAGATTGTGACCTATTGGACGTAATATTCTGTGTGGATTCCCGAGTAGATTTCCGGATAAAGAAAAGATAAAAGAGTGGACTCATATTTTGACAGTTAAGTTGACATTACTATTTGTGTAATACTTTTGTAAAGTTGTGTATAATAAATCTTGTTAAATTTTATTATTGATTTGTGTCTTTTGTTGGCTACAATTAAAAGTCGATTTTTCTGGTCGTAACAGAAATTGGGGGCTCGTCCGGGATAACGTAAATATCTCATTGAAAATGTTTAATATTTTTATTAGAACTAGCCAACAAAATTCTACAAAATGGCATTTGATGCCGGTAAATTTTTGAAAACGCCAGACCTGGAGGGGTTTGATAATTTAAAGAAAGAGGAATTAGTGTTGCTTGCTAAACATCTGAAATTAAATTTTAGATTATCTATGAGAAAACAAATTATAAAAAATTTGGTAATAGACAAATTAGTTGATGCAGAAATTTTAGGTGAGAAGGCTCTTGAACTTCAGGTCGAAAATGTTGACGTTATCAAATTAAAACAGCTTGAATTAGAACATGAACTTAAATCAAAACAACTGGAAAACGAAGATAAATTAAAGCAATTGGAAAAAGAAGATGAACTTAAATTAAAACAATTGGAAAAAGAAGAAAGACAGGCAGAACTTGAAATGAAGGGAAGGTTAGAGATGGAGAAAGTAAAAGAAAAAGAAGATGAATTTAAATTAAAACAAGATGAATTTAAATTAAAACAGGCAGAACTTGAAATGAGGGAAAGGTTAGAGATGGAGAAAATGAAAATTGAAATGGTCAAAGAAGAAAGCAACAATAAAGTCCAGTCGAAATCAGAACATTTTGATGCAGCAAAAAATTTACGTTTGGTTTCCAGATTTTGTGAAAAAACAGTCGATAAATATTTTCCACAGTTTGAGAAAATTGCTCATAATTTGAAATGTCCAACGCCTTATTGGACTACGATTGTGCAACGTGTTTTTGAGGGCAAGGCCGCTGCAATTTGCTCAGCATTTTCATCAGAGAAAAGTTCTGATTATGACACGGTAAAACAGGAAGTTTTGAAAGCTTATAAGCCAGTACCAGAAGCATATAGACAGAAATTTAGATCTTATAAAAAGTTTGATTCACAAACCTATGTTGAATTTGCCAGGGAAAAAGAAGATCTATTTGATAAATGGCTTACGTCAAAGAAAACAGATAACAATTTTAATAACCTAAGACAATTGATGTTACTAGAATGGCCAACGCCTTATTGGACTACGATGCTGCAACGTGTTTTTGAGGGCAAGGCCGCTGCAATTTACTCAGCATTTTCATCAGAGAAAAGTTCTGATTATGACACGGTAAAACAGGAAGTTTTGAAAGCTTATAAGCTAGTACCAGAAGCATATAGACAGAAATTTAGAACTTATAAAAAGTTTGATTCACGATCTATTTGATAAATGGTTTACGTCAAAGAAAACAGATAACAATTTTGATAACCTAAGACAATTGATGTTATAAGAAGAGTTCAAACAATGGGTTCATTTAGACTTGAAACACATTTAGACGACAAAACTGTTAAGACACTACATGATGCAGCTGTTATTTCAGATAATTATACCCTTTCACATAAAAGAAGTTTCAAGGGTCAAAATGTTAATACTTCGAGAGGAAATTACAAAAATCAAAGCACTGAGCGTACTGGTAGTAAGCCTGTTGCACAGAATAAGAGTAAATCTAGTTATAATATGTCTAGTCCAAAATTTGATACTTTTGAGAAGAAGTCAATGACTTGTGCTTATTGTAAGAAGAATGGTCACCTGATGGCTGATTGTTTTAGACTCCAGAAGAAGAATGAAAGAGATAATAAGCCCAAGACCAGTGCTTGTACGACACCCCGTGTTACCAATACGTTGGAATGTCCTGCGAGTCAGGCTTTTAAGTCCAGTCTTTATGATTACATGGAGGATTATAAACCTTTTATGTCTGATGGGTTTGTTTCTATTGTTGACAATACTACTCCTCAGCCTATTAAGATTTTAAGTGACACTGGAACTTCTCAGACTTTATTGTTAGAAGGTGTGTTGCCTTTTTCCGAGGAAACTTCTGTTGGTGCCTCCGTTTTGTTACAAGGTGTGGAGTATAGATGTTCCCCTCCATCGTATTTATCTGAAGTCAGATTTGATAACTGGACCAGTTGTTGTGGGTATTCGTCCTAATCTCCCTGTTGAGGGTGTTTCATTAATGCTAGGAAATGGTCTAGCTAGGAACAAAGTGGTTGCTGAATCAATTGTTACCAGTGAACCGGTGGTGGATGTTAAATCACCTGAAGATGATGCTGAACTGTATCCAGCTTGTGTTGTTACTAGGGCGATGGCTAGAAGACAACAAAATGAGGATTTGCAAGAAGACCAGTTTGATTACATGGACCTTTTTGACACTTTCCTAGCCGATATTGAAGGTCCTGGTACATGTAGCTCAGAAAAGGCCCTAATAAGACCGCATAGTGTTAACAAGGATGTAATTATGCCATGGCCAGACGTAAATAGCCATTCATTAGACCGAAGGAAATTTGTCGAAGAACAAAATAAAGACCCTGAGGTTCTTCAGCTCCGCAAGAGGGCTCAACCACAGGAGGAAGCAGACATAGTGGCCAAATGCTATTACCATCAAGACGGCATTTTAATGAGGAAGTGGAGGCCCATTGATGCTACCCCAGAGGAGGAATGGAGAGTGGTATACCAAGTGGTGGTGCCTAAAGTTTATAGGCAAGAAATTATTGGTCTTGCCCATGACACCCCCTTGGCTGGACACTTAGGTATAAGGAAGACTTGCCTTAAGATCTTGCAGCATTTCTACTGGCCAAGACATAGAAATGATGTCGCAGAATACTGCAAATCGTGCCATATATGCCAGGTTGTTGGTAAGCTTAACCAGAAAATACCACCAGCACCACTTTTCCAGCCTTTGAAGAACCTTTCAGCCGAGTACTCATTGCTTGCGTTGGACCTTTACCAAAGACCAAGACCGGAAATGCGTATTTATGGACGATCATGTGTACATCCACTCGCTTTCCTGAGGCTATTCCGCTAAGCAATATCAAGACACCTACTATTGTCAAAGCTCTTATCAATTTTTTCACGTTAGTAGGACTTCCTAAATCTATACAGTCCGACCAGGGTTCAAACTTCATGTCAGGTTTATTTCAGCAAGTCGTGTACCAGTTAGGGATTGCTCAGTATAGATCAAGTGCTTATCATCCAGAATCTCAAGGTGCCTTAGAACGTTTTCATCAAACATTGAAGAACATGATTAGAACTTTTTGTCTTCAATTTGACAGAGACTGGGATGATGGAGGTCACTTTCTACTTTTTGTGGTCCGTGAGGCTGTTCAAGAATCCCTTAGTTTTAGTCCCTTTGAGTTGGTGTTTGGTCATACTGTAAGGGGACCTTTGAAATTGGTTAAGGAAAAATGGCTTACTGAACACACTGACTTGAATCTTCTAGACTATGTATCTAGATTTAAAGAAAAATTGTATACTGCTTGTCAAATTGCTCAGAAAAACTTAAAAAATGTACAGAACAAGATGAAAATATGGTATGATAAAGATGCCAGGGACAGAGTTTTTAAGCCTGGTGATAAGGTACTTGTATTTTTGCCAGTCCCTGGACATCCTTTACAGACTAAATATTGTGGTCCTTATACAATAGAGAGTAAAATCAATGATTTGAATTATATTGTTAAAACTCCAGGTCGGCGCAAACACAATAGAGAGTGTCATATTAATATGTTAAAACCATATTTTGAGCGTACTAATGAATGTGAGAGTAAACCAGTTGCCACTTTAACCATGGTTAAATTGGAGAACAATCATGACAAACCAGATGTAATTGAACCACCTTTTAGTTCTAAAACTATGGAAGAGACAGTTAGATTGAAAAATTCAGACATTTTGTCAAATTTAGATTCAAAACTTGCACATCTGTCTTTTGATCGTAGAGAAAAAATAAAAGCTTTGGTATTTTCTTTTAAAAATCTTTTTCCAGATGTTCCAAACAAAACCACTGCTGTTTGTCATGATGTTGATGTAGGCAATACTTCTCCAATTAAGCAACATCCTTACCGGCTCAATCCACTCAAACTTGAATTTATGAGACAGGAAATTAAATATATGCTTGACAATGATATTATTGAGCCGAGTAACAGTGAATGGAGCTCTCCTTGTCTACTTATGCCCAAACCAGATAAAACCTTTAGTTTCGTAACTAATTTCAGAAAAGTAAATTCAGTTTCAAAATCTGATTCCTATCCGATTCCAAGGATAGACGATTGTATTGACAACATTGGTCAAGCAAAATTTGTGAGCAAATTTGATTTATTGAAAAGTTACTGTCAAGTTCCATTGACACAGAGAGCTCGTGAAATATCAGCTTTTGTCACACCAGACGGCTTATTTCAATATACTGTAATGCCGTTTGGCATGAAAAGTGCTCCAGCTACATTTCAAAGAATGATCAATAATGTTATAAAAGATTTAGACTGTTGTTATGCTTATATTGATGATCTTATTGTATGTAGTGATAGCTGGGAAGAACATTTAACACATTTCTATGATACTTTTGATAGATTGTCACAATCAAATTTGACTGTTAATCTTGGTAAAAGTGAATTTTGTCAGGCCACTGTTGATAATTTAGGGCACACAGTTGGCCAAGGTCAAGTGAGACCTATTATGGCTAAAGTGGATGCAACTACCAAATTTCCTCCTCCTACAAATAAAAAACAACTTATGAGATATTTAGGCATGATTGGATTTTACAGGAAATTCTGTTCAAATTTTGCTACTATTGTTCAACCATTGACTCATCTTTAACGGAAAGATTCTAAATTTATTTGGAGTGAAAATTGTCAAAACACTTTTGAAAATAGCAAATCACTTTTAATTAATAGTCCAGTTCTAGTCACTCCATACTTTGAAAAACAATTTAAACTTGTCGTTGATGCAAGCGATGTAGGAATTGGAGCTGTTTTATATCAAGAGACAGATGATAATGTTGAGAAACCTATATCATATTTTTCTTAGAAATTAGATAAACATCAGAAAAATTATTCGACTATTGAAAAAGAGTGTTTTGCACTGTTGTCTGCACTTCAACATTTTGATGTATATTTAAATCCCACTGTGCATCCTATTCTTGTTTATACTGATCATAATCAGTTGTATGCATGTTGTAGAGAGATCATTACTGACTTCAGTGTGTCCATCGTCTTTTATGTTGTATATGACTGCACTTCTATATAAATATGTACTATAATCTCGAAACAGCATACTCAGCCTACATACAGTTTATTTTGGTTCTTTACTGCTGATTTGTTAAAGAAAAGGAACTTTTGCGAAGTAAGATTATCATCTCCCCCTTTTTTATCTAAAATTTTAACCCGTCATCCATTATCACATTATATTAATTATTGTCAACTATGCTCTGAAATTTTTAATGATTTCTTTTTATTCTTCAATCGAATTTTACAAATATAAAATATTGCTTGGCGATGATGATATATGTTATTCTTATTTTTTGCACAGGTATTAGGGACAGAACAGTAACTTAGAGTTTTAGGGGAAAAAGATTTAAGGATAGAGGTAAAAGCTGTCAAAGTATGTATTTTTTTTTTATTTTTAACATTTTTGATTATCAATAATCAGTATGTATTTTAGATTGCATGTGTTGTTTGTGTGGATACTGTATGAACTGTGTGATTTGTGTTGATTTATATGCTCTATATGGGCCCTTTAATTAGGATTAAAGACATTTGATTTGATTTGTATTATTATTTTTTTTTAATGCATATCAAATTTACAATATAATCGTCTGCAATCAATAAGACGGGTGGCATTGTTACAATAGATCCTGGTTTTCGAGATGGGTGGCATTTTAACAATAGATCCTGGTGCCCGAGATGGGATGCATTGTTACAATAGATCTTGGTACTCGAGATGGGTGGCATTGTTACAATAGATCCTGGTGCTCAAAATAGGTGGCATTTGTACAATAGATCCTGGTGCTCGAGATAGGTGGCATTTTCACAAAAGATCCTGGCGCTCGAGATAGGTGGCATTGTTCAATAGATCCTGGTGCTCGAGATAGGTGGCATTGTTACAATGGATCCTGGTGCTCGAAAAAGGTGGCATTTGTACAATAGATCGTGGTGCTCGAGATAGGGGCATTGCTACATGTACAGGAGCGAAAAATGGTCAAAACGGATCCGCGTTTATGTAAACCAGTAAGTTAATAAAAAAAAAAAACTGGCCTTATATAACATTTTATACCCTGCCTTTGACGTTCTACGTAATTGTTAACTTATGTTTACAAAATATTTTTTGTGGTTGGTTTTTTTCAGGAAAAGTAATGGATGCCTACACAACAATAACAGAAGCTGAATTAAAGAAGGATTATGCACCAGAAAAGGTTGGAGGAGTTTAGAGACTACAATTCATTTTCACGAAAATATTAAAAATAAATTAGGAGATTATTTGTATTCATTTACCAGATCACCTATTGGCTATATGAGCTTTTGTCATAACTTGACATCTGTTGTACTGTTGTTTTTTTTCAAATCTTGCTGATGTCCTCTGTAGAGTCATGTGGCTTCAATATCTTTTGTGTTTACTAACTTTATAGATATAAGGAGATGTGGTATGATTGCCAATGAGACAAATATCCACCAGAGTCCAATTGACGTGGAGGTCACTAAACGGCCTTCAACAATAAGCAAACACCACACCGTATAGTCCGCGAAAGAAGACCCGGACACAATTTGTTTTAATCAATTCAAACGAGAAAAACCAACCGCCTAAATTTGTAACGACAAACACTTATGACAGATGAGCCAACAACAAGCAACGAATTGCTTATTTCAACATGAAGCAATGTTGTTGCAATATTAGGGTGACGTTGTTTCAATGTTAAGTTTCAACCTATATTCAATCAAAAATCAACGTTCATACAATGTTGAAAATATAACGTTGTTTCAACGTCAGATATTTAACGTTGTTTCACCTTTCAAAACCAAGTTAATTCAACGTTGAAATGCCTGCTGGGACTGGATTAGATTGAAATATTATTCTATTTTCAATTAAATCGTTTTCTGCTATAATAAGTTGTAAAGTGTGAAGGCAATGCAACTATTGTTTGACATAAGTGAGATGATAATGACATAAAATATTTAGAAAATAAGCATACACTATAGAGGAAATACGATATGCTCCATTTTCCACTTTCATATGTAGTTCATTTGGTATAAGCCAAGAATTTCTTTAAAATTTCATAAAATCTACAAGTATTATTTTCCACATTTGTACAATACTTTTTGTTATGAACGATGGTAAATCGGGTAATCGGACATGAAAATCCGACATATCCATGAACCGGTGTATTTTTTCGGGAGTACATTTCGATATAGAATAATCGATGATGTGTAATGCTTTAGTGTATTGTTCTGTCTTATAGAAAAACAACGAAGCTAACATCAGCCATCCAGAAACAGCGTCATGATGAATATTATGAAGCAGAGTACACAGACAGGAATTATACTGTTTGTATTTGTGTTTATTACTTTTTCTAGTACTGTTCAGTGGAACAGACTGCGCACATTGTCCACACAACAATGACAAGTAGTATATAAGAGTTTAACTGATGATTTGAAACAGGAAACCATCTGGTGTATTCCTCTTTTGTGAGTATTAGTGTCCCCCTTGAAAACAAAAGACAGCATAATTGCCAAAAATAATAATTTTGAATTTATTGTTTTTACAACGTCCATAGTATGCAATGTAAGTGGTTCAATTTCAACCATCCACGTTGATACATGAAAGTAAGATAACCGATCAGATAATAAGATGCGTCGCCATCCATAACCATGCAGGGCATAAATTTTCTCTAATAGTATTTCACGAGCGCTTCCCTTATTTGTTCTCAAATATGTTGTTCTCTGTTATGAAGTAATGTTAACAAACTGAATAGTCAACAGAATACACCAGTCTGCTTAAACATCGCATTAAACAATTTAAAATTTTCAGGTTTCCATATTGATTGTGGTAATTCTTCTGATATCCAGAAAATAATTGTTTCAAGAAATACGACAGACTTAATTTTTACAGTCGGTGTAGGTTGCTATTACATCTTTCAACAGAATTTTCCAGAGGGCATAATATTAATTGAGTGTGTGTAAAAGTATTTATAAGAACTTTTTCACCAACAGAAAAAGAAATTCGCAATTATATATCCTCTTTCGGGGATCCCTTAACACCGATTGGTACAAAAAGTACTCAGTGTTCTAAAATACTTTGTTTGACATTATAACTTGGCCATGAGTTATTTGATCTTGTTATCTATTGTGATGTCTGTGATATCCATGTTGTACACTGTAAGCACATGTCATGGTCACACCTTCCTTCTTTGTCAGATATACATGGTCCATGAACTACACTATCTGTGTATTACGCAAGAGCTCTTGTTTATATAAAGCGCTTAATAAATAATGTTTTCCATTAAGTTCCTCACATAATTTACATAGAAATTGCGGATTCATTTGTTCTTATAGCAACTGAGTGAAACCAGCTTTTACATAATCTGTTTCCATTGACAAATATAAAACATTTGAATTGTTAGCAGCTTTAATGTCTTCACAAACCTCCATGATTTTACTGACATACATCATATTCAAATCACTTACTCTCATCTCAAGTCCGTCTCCAAAACCTCCACTTGTGATAGTGGTTACACATTTGTCGCTTCTTATTATCCCTGACATTATTCAAAAGTCTCATATTTTTCACATAATTATCTGATCCAACTATGTTCTGACACATAACGATACAGGGCTAATGATATGAATTTTGTTTCTGTGTCTAGAAGAAACATGAGATAAATAAAATGAGTTATTATAGGAAAGGGAATACTTTGTTCACCATGTTGACGTTAATATAGAACATGTAGAACTACATTTGCAATTTAGCTTCAATGAGTTGTTGCGTTGTCGATTTATCTTGAAAATGGATCAGCTTTTGCTATGACTCTGTTGATCGTAGTAAAAAATGTATTGCATCATTTCAAAAGAAAGGTTGATGATACCAAAAGGATATTCAAACTCAAAAGTCGAAGGTAAACTGACAACGCCAAAGAAAAAAACGTGAAAGGCAAACAAAAAATACAACCACAGCCTATACAAAGTACGACAAATACAATAAATCCAAAACAACACGAACCATGCACCAAAAACATCATTTTGGGGATTTCAGCTTTTTACTCTGCTAGGGTAGGTAGATCTTGTCTGCAAGTTTTCAAACATTTTATAGTTGACTTTAGTATTTTTTTTAAATATATTTTATTTTATAATGAAGCATAATGGTAATGTGAACAAATAATATCTTGATAAACTTTTAAAGGGAGATATGAAAAAAATAGAATTTGATTTCGTTTGGTTTAATCACTAATAAAAGCGAAATAATGAAATAATAATTCGTTTTTAGAAACCAATTTTGTTGAATTTTGTCAAAATAAGCAAAGAGATATCACTGATAAATTATTCAGTTGCAAGTGAATAATTCTACCTTATTCTTAGGTCCGTATTCATGTGACCTTCAACTTAACCAATAAGATAGAGATTGGTTACGCATGCATAATTCGTGTTCAGTCATTGATATGAAAAGAATGTCAACATTGAAAGTGAAACAAAGGTGAACCATTTCGTTGAATCATTCGATCCACAAAAATTCATTCTTATACAGGTAAAAACGTTAATAAACTTTTTTTAACCTACAACATGAAATCAAACAGACCTTTACACATCCAATTATAGTTATGTTTATATCGTGTTATGTGATCATCGGGAGTATTCCGTGGTGATCTCAATAGTTAATTAGATGGCGTCGAGACTAAAATACTCATGACATTCTAAATAATGTTTTCGTGTACGTGCATTGTTAACTGTTCATTTCAGACTTATTGTAATTTGGATATTCATTTTAGTGTGTTATAAATCAAATATGAGAATTTGCGTCAAAACAGTGAACATGAATTTGACAGCTATTGCCCCTTAAATATACATGATATATATATATATTAGAACACTAAAAGAATTTTCTGAATATATATATATAACAGAAAATTCTTTTAGTGTTCTAATAGTACACACAAAGTGCTTGCATAGTTTTCGAATAAAGTTTTATGGAAAAAAATGAATGGAAACATCGCAATATAAGAAATCATATGAATAACTGTTAAACATCGAATATTGCCAGTGCATAATATTGGTGATAGCATCAGATAAAATCAAAATATTTTGATCAACAGCGTAATCATGGTAATGTTCTACTTTGAGTTATAAGTAGATTTTATTATTCAGATGATAGTGTCTTAATTATGTGAAACGTTCGCATTTCCCAACACTAATTAATTGAGAAAAAAAAAATCATAACTAAATGTATGTGTTAATTTTCTCACCTTCCATTTTCTCTGGTATGTTTAGGTTTGATGTGATGCAGTTGGGATATAGTATTAATGACATTTTCTTTGTCCGCATGAAAAACCTCAATATTTAATTGTCTTGGTTCAAATGTCATAATTAAGAAAATATCGATAAGTATTATTAATATTCAGTTTCAATATTATAGTTTGAATTGCATTGATTTTTGGGTAATAAGATCAGAGATCTACTTTTTAAACATTTCTATCTTCTGCAATTTTAAACTTAATAAGAGTCAAAGTCATAAAGAAATGAGAAATGAAAATGAATTTGAACTGTGGTAAAATAAATAAATTATCTATGTGTTAATCAGTTTTATTTTATTTTCTTTCTTATCCATTAATTCCTAGTAGAAATGTTTATATATTCTTCTTTTCATTTGCGTGATATATATATATTCCTTTTCTTTGCGTGATATATATATAATTAAAATATATCCATCTTTCAATCGATAGATATACTAATAAATCGATGTTTATCTCATAAAAGAATACAGACATACTACGTCGATAAGTCTTAATTATAATTATATAATTATAAATGTCATTGAACTGGGTTTTTGAAAGAATATTCATTCTACTACAAATTTCATATAAAAACTTAAAATCTGTATGATAAATGTACTATTTCAAATCAGCAATCAGCAATATATAGTCAAAAATACTTTGAGCTGGAGAGAGAGAGAGAGAGAGAGAGAGAGAGAGAGAGAGAGAGAGAGAGAGAGAGAGAGAGAGAGATTATGGCTACAAATATGCATGTTTGGTAAAAAAAAATGATAAGTGAACAAAATGTTATGATACATTGATGCAAGTTGATTCCAGTACATTTTCAAAGACGTATTCCATGTGGAATTTTGTTTTATATAATTTATCCTGTGATCATTGATCACGTCCGTACATTGTTCATAGAGGAAATGAAAATTGGATTTTCATCTATAGATGTATTTTCATCTATTAATGTTATAAATAAAAATAATACTAGTCATATTCAAAATGATTTGCGGAAACACAGAGTGTTTATTTTAATATTAATTTAGTCGATTGCAATTGCATTGGGTAATAACAAAGTATCCGTGTGTCAAACTTTTAAACGTCCCGTTTCAGTTCTTAAGGATTCAATTATTTATATCAGTTTTGTACACTCGTGTTTGTAGTTTATAATCTAGGAATGGAATATGTTTAGGAAAATCAGCATTCTACCCCTAAAAAGATATATGAATTTTCTATTTTTCTCTAGTTTTCGTTTAACGTTTTAACAGAAAAGTGAGTTACAATCAAGCTTATACCTAATCACACTTTAGTGTAATATATATGATCCTTTAAGCATGTTAAAGACTAAATAGTTTGACAGCTTTTGAAAATCGAGAGGCATTCATAAGATTTGTGTCTGTAAAACCCATTTAATTGCCTCATTGAATAACTTATTTCATAAAATCTGAAACATTTCAGGTCATTTACACAGTGTAGTTAAAATGGCTAGTTGGTATACATATTGGTTAGATATAAGAAGATGTGGTATGAGTGCCAATGAGACAACTCTCCATCCAAGTCATAATTTGTTAAAGTACACCATTATAGGTCAAAGTACGGTCTTCAACACGGGCCTTGGCTCACAACGAACAGCAAGCTATAAAGGGCCCCAAAAAATTACTAGTGTAAAACCATTCAAACGGGAAAACCACCGATTTAGTTTATATAAAAAACGAGAAATGAGAAACATTTATGAATTCCATCAACAAACGACAACCACTGAACATCACATTCCTGACTTATTGGTCTGTTTTTCAGACATTTTCTTAAAGTACGTTGATGTTGATCTTTTTTTAACCTTTCTTATATTCATTGTTATCGTTTTTTCATTAATTTTTCATTCTATTGTGAATATTTGTTCCATCAGAAGACGGCAGTATGCAAGTTTTTATTAAAATTCTTTTCTTATTTTCCATTTGACTGCAAAAATATTCAAAAGTAAAATCACAAAAAAAATGAACTCCAAGGAAAATTCAAAACGGAAAGTCTCTAATCAAATGGCAAAATCAAAAAGCTCATACACATCAAACGAAATGAAAACAACTGTCATATTTCTGACTTGGTACAGGCATTTCTTTATGTAGAAAATAGTGGATTAAACCTGGTTTTATAGCTAGCTAAACCTCTCACTTGTATGGCAGTCGCATCAAGTTCCATTATATTGACAACGATGTGTGAACAAAACAAACAGACATAATAGGTAAAAATGTCACAAATAGGGGTACAGCAGTCAACATTGCTATTACAACCAGCATATATGTAACAAAGAAGCACAAAAAGACATATAGAGAAAGCACATTGACAAAAATGAAAGACAAGAATACAAAATTTACAATAGGACAATAACACAATGACGGGATGTAAAAGTACAGAGCCACGTCATATGTATCAAAGAAACACGACAAGGCATATAGACACAACACATTAGCAAAAATGAAAGACAGAATTTGTACTGTTTGTATTGGAGTTTATTATTTATTTTTATATTTTTCAATGGTATACACTGAGCACGTGATGTACACTTCGTAGACATGGAGTATGCAAATGTGGATTGTATTGAAGATTTGTTACAAGAAACTATCTGTTGTATTCCTCTACGGCATGTTATCCTGTCACTGTCAACTCTGAAATAAATGTCATTGAACTATCTTTTTGTTTATAGACTATCCATTTTTCTTCAAATTTGAAATAAAAGCTGATGCAAATCTAATTAGATACTACTTTACATCAGCAACATATAGTCAAACATGCTTTTGAATGGTTTTGCACTAGTCATTTTGGGGCCCCTTTTTGTGACTGGAATAGAGAGTTGTCTCATTGGCACTCATACCACATTTTCTTATATCTTTTTTCAAGCTGGAGGCAATAGGAAGAGAGAGATTCAGAAAAGATTTATGGCTACAAATGCGGGGCTTTAATAAAAAATGACAGGTGGAAAAAGTGCTATCATGGTTAAATCATGCGAGTTGATTCAAGTACACTATTCCATTTGGGATTTTGATTTAATTTGCCCTGTGATTATTGATCATGTCCATCAATTATTCAGAGAGGACAATGAAAATTGGATTTTCAATTATAGATGTATTTCTATCTATTAATGTTATTAATATAAGATTTACGGAAATACAGCATGTTTTTATATTAATTTAGTCGATTACAAATGCATAAGTAATAGCAAACTTCCTGTTTCATTTCTCAATGATTTAACTAATTTCGACGAGCTTTGTACACGCAGGTGTATAGTTTGTAATGTCGGAATGAACATATGTTTCGTAAAAATCTTCTTCCCCTAATTAAACATGATAAAGTTCTGAACTTCCTTGTTTTCTTATATAGAAAACTGATTTACGGTTAATCCAAACATTCAAGCCCATATGAATTCAGACATAAGTTTAATATAAACTCATTTAAATTAAGATGTAACAGTTTGAAAACTTTTGAAAATCGAGAAGCATGAATAAGATTTGTGTCTGCAGAACCCTTTTTATCTTCATTGAATAACTTATTTCATAAAATTTAAGACATAACAATTAAACAGTGTTATAAGAAATACTAGTTAGTATAAATATCTGTCTATTGGTGACTATTTATCATAGTTATTGAAAACACGGGGAAGTTGATCAGTTTTCAAATTTTTCTGTCACCTTTATTGTAATAATTTTACCTTGTACCATTTGAATTTCAATCTTACTATAAATTGTTTTCAATATGTAGTCGACAGCATAAAGTTTGTATTCAAAATCTGTTTTTAATTTTCAACAAGACTAAATTTATTCGAACGTTTGAACTGATATTTCGCGTTTATATACCTATATGGAGTTATTTTCTTTCAGAACGATAGGTAATTCTTTTGCAGAATCAACCCGGACGATACATCTCAGTTGGTCTTTTATTTTACCAATCCTGACACCCCTCGGTGTGTTATACGACAAGAAAACCCTTACAATATGCATTATCTATAACGTAAGCACTGTTTATGCAACCAATTTCATAATGCCTGTCTTTGTGCGGTATCTGTGAAATTGTTTTTTCTTTTCTTTTCTTATAATTAACAGTCCTATTTACACGCAAATGTGGCAGCTTTTATAAATATATTTGGTGGCTTGGAATATTAGATGCAAGATGAATGTTCAAATCTTAACACGGATCACTGCAATAGATACAGCTTTTATTCAATCCATTATGTAAATATCTGTACTGTTCATACATTTAACTGTTATCAGTAATGATTTTGTTGAAAGTACGAAAACGCAATCGGAACGGAATGACACATTTTATCATATCAATGATTTCTTCTATTTTTCAATTGTTGTCCGCTTATGTCTAGTTATCGCTTTCTTGCTTGTGGTAAGAAGCTTTATAGGATGATGTTTTTTTTTTCTACAGGTTTTGTTTGTTAGCTTGACAATGCTTGAGGTTTATCTTTCAAATCAATTTTCACGATGTAAACAAAAGTAAACTACTGTCGCCTTTATTGACCATGGATGATCTTCAGGGGTGGGGTTGGGGGGTGAGGGTCATCTCGATGATGAATAAGAAGACTCCTAGTTCTAAATTATGCACGAAATACTGATATTTTATTGCAAATTCGTTGCTCATTATTTCATTTCAACTATTTAAATTCTGGTAAATATGTTTTAAGTGTTTTCAATTAAATAATAAGTTATGAGTCTACTCGGTTGTCATGCATTTTGCAGGCAATCTCCCTTTTACATGTCGACAGTTATTTTTTATGTTCCATGTTCATTTTCTTTGACAGTAAAGGAGAGCAAATATTATTACGGACTCAATTTTTTGTTTTTCATTGTATGTTTTATTCCTATTTTTATTGAATTGCTTACAACTTTTAAGACAATTTATGGTTAACTTATATTTTGTTAAACGTTGACAGATATACCCTGTTAGGTTATGTATTGAGTCCGGTGGTTGTTGTTTCACATATACCTCACAAATGCATGTATAAAAATAAAATTGAGAATGGAAATGGGGAATATGTCAAAGAGACAACAACCCGACCAAAGAGCAGACAACAGCCGAAGGCCACTAATGGGTCTTCAACGCAGCGAGAAAATCCAGCACCCGGAGGTGGTCCTCAGCTGGCCCCTAAATAAAATTGTGTACTAGTTCAGTGAAAATGGATCTCATACTAAACTCCAAAACATATAAATGAACTAAAATTAAAAAACATACAAGACTAACAAAGGCCAGAGGCTCCTGACTTGGGACAGGCGCAAAAATGCGGCGGGGTTAAACATGTTTGTGAGATCTCAACCCTCCCCCTATACCTCTAGCCAATGAAGAATAAAGAAACACATAGCAATACGCACAGTAAAACTCAGTTTAAAAGAAGTCCGAGTCCGATGTCAGAATAGGTAACAAAAGAAACTAAGCAAAATGACAATGATACATAAATGAACAAAGGACTACAAGCAGTTACTGACATGCCAGCTCCAGACCTCAATTAAACTGATTGAAAGATTATGTCTTCATCATATGAAAATCAAATACAATCCCTCCCGTTAGGGGTTTAGTATCATACCATCATAAAATATATGAGAAGAACATAACCCGTATCATGCATACTTATAAAAAAAAAGCCAGATAAGAATTTTTTCTTGATGGAGGCTGTTTAACAAAAAAAAAGAGCTTTTCGTTGGTTCATGTCTGTAATATGGTTTTCGTAAATTTTATCGTATTATATACTGTTAACTAACTAATTTTCTTGGGCGATTTATTTTTGCGTCTTTCGCGAGAAGAAAAATGACGCAAATATGAATCGCCACGAATAAGTTAAACTTCGATCTAAGTATATATTGATACATCAATTAAATTACAAAATCTCGAAAATAAATCGTCGTGAAGTCGAATACTAGTAAAAACGGCTAAACGTGAAATAAAGAAGCCGCAAAAATAAGTCGGTTTACAGTCGGCCGTTAGTTTTCTCGTTTAAATTATTTCAAATTTTACAAGTCATTGTCCTTTATACATGACTATACTGTATATGTTTTTTTCATTTTTAAAAGCCGTACAGTTACCTTTCATTGCTTTTATCGTCGTCAATTGAACACTGTCGGATAGTTGACCAATTAGCGGTCATACTATATCTCCTTATTTTCATTAATACAATGACATTAACACTTGTGGAGTAATGCGAAATAATAAAACATATGCTAAATAACATGTCAAAAATCAATAAAAACCATAAAAATTAAGAGGAAAAGTAGTTATCACCATTGCCTAAAAAAGAAAACGAATCTCAATACACTCCATTGAAAACTGAGTTGCAGTTACTTCGCGAAAACTAGTTGGTTTAAGTACTTAACGATTTTTTCATAGTTATATTATAAAGTAGTTATCGCATTTCCTGGAAAAATGAATAACAAAGAGTTTATAAAAATTATGTTATTGCTGTTATACAAAAAATCAACTATATGTATCGAAATACCACTTTGAAATAGGCCTTTCCCCTTCTATCTGCATTTACACTGCACATCTGTATATATATATATATACATGTATCACAACAAGTTTGAGTTCATTAACGAAAGTCGTTTTCCAGCAGCGTTGCATCTGTCGACTGGAAATAATTCAAATGACTGCATGAAAGCTTGACGGGCGGATACTATGTCGCCTATCATCTGTAAAGTTATACCAAGAAGATTATAGGCTTCAGCTTCATCTGAATCGTTAATAAAATAGTTTGCTGTGATAATCGATTTCAAATCTTTGATGCAATTATGGCATTGTATGGTATTATTTTGATGATAATGACAAAGGAACTTAAGAAAATACGCATAAGATGGAAAATAAAATGATCCATATCCTAATTCTTCATCCATTTGTAGTTCATCTGGTATTAAAGCAGACGTCCTTTGAAAATGCAAAACATCTACATATATTATTTTCCACAATTGAACAATACTTTTCTTCTGGAATGATTTCAGTTTGAGTAATTGGTGATGAATATCCGACATATCCATGAAGCGGCACAGTTTTTCGGGAGTACATTTTGATATAGAATACATAACGATGTGTAATGCTTTACGATATTGTTTTGCTTTACAGAAAAACGAAGCTAACATCAGCCATCCAGAAACAGCGTCATGATAGATATTTTGTAGCAGAATACAAAGACAGGAATTGTACAGTTTGTATTGGTGTTTATTACTTTTTCTAGTACTGTTCAGTGGAAAAAACTGTGCGTATTGCGCACACCACAATGACATGTTGTATGTATATACATATTTTAGTGAGGATTCGTCACAGGAAACTACCTGGTGTATTCCTCTTATGTATATATATGATAAATATGGTGTCCATACAAAAAAGATATCATATCATTTGACAAATGTAATAATTTGGAATTCAGTGTTTTTCAACATCGCTAATATGCAATTCGTGAGGTTCAATCTGAACCATCCACATTGATGCATGAAAATTAGATAATTGATCTGAAAATAAAAGGCATCGCCAACCATAACTATGCAAGGTAACTAGTTTCTGCAAAAGTATTTCACAATAACTCCCCTCTATTCTATTTTCAAACATGTTGTTTTCCGGAATAAAGTAATGAAACAAAGCTGAATACTCAACACAATATATCAGCCTGCTAAAGCAACGCATAAAACAATGTATAAGATTGTCAGGTTTCCATACGGATAGTGGTAATTCCTCTGATATCCAGAACATAATTGTTTTCAAGAAATATGAACAGAGTAAATCTTTACATTCGGTGTCGGTTGCTATTAGATCTTTCAAAAGAATTTTTAATAGGGCATAGCATAATAATTGAGTGTGCGTGAATGTATTAATAAGAAATTTTTCACCAACAGAAAAAGATATCCGCCATTCTATATCTTCTTTTGGTGATCCCTTAACTCCGACTGGTACAAAAAGTACTCCGTGTTTGATAATACTTTGTTTGACACAAGTCTTCGGCCATGAGTTCCTTGATCTTGTTATCCAAGGTACTGCTGGTGATATCCATTTTTTACAATGTAAGCTCCTGGCATTGTCATACGTTCCGTCTGGGTCAGATACACAGGGTCCATGAACTACACTTTTTGTATTCCTCATAAGGTCTTCTTTATATAATGTGTTCGAAAAATAATGTTTTCCATCAAGTTCTTCAATGTATTGGAATAAAAATTTACTATTACCTTGTAGTAGCAACTGAGTCCATCGAAAAATATACAACCCTTAAATTAAAAGGCTTTTTTATATCATGTATATCTTCACAAACCTCAATGAATTTAAATACATACATCATATCTAAATCACTACCTCTCATCTCAAGCCCTTCACCAAAACTCCCACTTGTGATCTGGGTACGGAGCTCGTCGCTTACCACACTATCTCTGATAGTATGCAGTAGTCTCATTGTGTTAACATGACGTTCTGTTCCAACTATGGTCTTGCACAAAAAACGATAAAGTGCTTTTGATGTGTTTGTTGTAACAGTGTCTAAAATAAACATAAAACTGATAAAATGATTTATTAATAAATTAAATACAATGTTGACCGTTAACACTATTAAGCTTTATTGAATTGTTATTATAATGGTAAATAAGCTTAAATGTGGATGAGTTGTTGCGATGCCAATTTAACTTAAATGTCTATAAGCATTTGCTATGGTTTTCTTGGTTGTTATAAAACAATGCAAATAAACATTTCAAAAGAGAGCCAGAAGATACTAAAGGGTTATATATATGCAACTCATACGTCGAAAACAGACCCATAAAGCAATGGAAACAAGACAAAAACAAACGCTAGAAAAAACTATAAAGACAGAATAACACGAATCCCACCAAAACAGGGGGCTCTCATGGGTTTCAGAATGGTAGTTGGATCTTGCTCCACATGTTGCACTGCTAAAATCTTGGAAACTTAAGACGACTGTAATGTCTCTAAATCTTATATTGCAACCTAAGGGTAATATCATTATACAGTTGGGAGGTTCACCTAGCTTTAAAACAAGGTTAAACTCACCATAATCTTCAGAAAATGCATGTACCAAGTCAAGAATATGACAGTAGTTTCTATTCGTTACGTTGGTTGTTAACGTTTGATTTTGTCAGCTTTTATAGACTTTCACTTTTTTAATTTACCTTGGAGTTCTGTGATTTTGTTTTACTTTATTATCGACAAATGATGTCTTGCGAAATTCTGAATTATCGGTATATGGAAATAAATTAATTGTTTTCCAACGTTATAGTAGTTACATGTATATGAAGTGCTTGCGTTTCAATTGCAGTCCTTTTAAAAGAAGAGGGAAATTACCTAAATGGGCAAGAAAAGAAAAGAAATCATTTTTGTCCGAATGATCATATTATATGTGATATTGATTAAATGGTATGATTCGATTATAACCCATTGGCTGGTGATAATGTCATTTTAAGGCGTAACATTTGAACATTTGTGAAAAACTTGAACATCTTTTTTTTTTTTTTTAAACAGGTCAAATATATAATCACGACTGAAGTTCTGAAAATATTTTTCTGCTAAGTTGAAGTATTCTCGACTGACAACCTTATATTTCTCAAGGTCGGGTCTTAGTTTTAAATACTTGTAACTGTCCTTATGGGACATTCACGTAAACTGCAGATTACCCAAATGAGGAGTTTAGGTCATATTCATGAGCGTATCAAGTATTTTTGAAAGGGGGTCGTTATCCCATAAAGCTGAGGAAATGCCGACGAGCGGATCGAGGAGGATACAAAATGTGGACGATTTTATGCCCAACATTTTTCAGTTTCGAATCAATAAAAAAAAAAAAAACCAAACCAACGTATCCACCACTAATGTTCTTCTAGAGTTAAAAATATTACATTTTGTAAATTTATAACGTTTATAATGTGAAATATTTATCAATTATGGACTTTTGACGAGGTCAATACGTTATATATGGACCTGTTCAAATTATATTGACCGAGGACGAAAAATTGTCAAAGCGTTTTATGGTATTGTGGAGACACTGTTTGGCAGCCGCTTGTCCGTCCAGCCCGTTCTCCCGCCCGACCGCCGTACGTTCCTAAATCAATAACCGACATTGTCTAGAATCAGTCCCGGTCAATATTGCGCATGCGTGAATTCTGATACCCTACATGGATAAAATCGTTAAATAGAAGTTATATGGTCCAGATATTCAATTTTCTTCTCCGTTCTCCCGCCCGACCGCCGTACGTTCCTAAATCAATAACCGATATTTAAAGCTTAACGTGGTGTGATAATCCGCTTAAAAATACGCAGAAAGAACATTGGACGCCATTTTCCTAAATTAAATACATTATTTACATATGTAATATATAAATTAAAGACTTTCACTCAATATGTTATAATATATATGGACCTATTAGATTATATTGACACAATCCATAGATAATCTTTTTGAGGCAATTTTAACACGATTTGAATACACAATCATATAGGAGAACAATAGTTTTGAAATACATTCATTACTTAAATTATACATGCGCCGTCAAAAAGAAACTTGTTGATGACAAAATAATCAAAACGAAAAGTTTATAAAATGAAAAAACAAAAACAAACAAAAACTACTTTTATTAAATTCCTTTGTCAATTTTTATCACTAGCTTTTCATCTCAATTAGAATTAATTGAATCGAAACAATATTAAATAAAAATCAATAATTTCTTCACAAAACGATCAAGATTGTTAGCTTTGAACAGGTACTTGTATGACAATTAACCTGTCAGCTTCAGGGTATATACCTGTGGATATATGGTGGAAACGATGCTGGAAGCTTGTATGTTTTCTGTTTCTTGTTTAACTTCTCTATTGTTTGCGTCGTAGATGTTGATATAATGTGAGATATTATAGGTAAATATCCACGAGATGACCTACCCTCAACCCACAAAATTCACAAGATAATAGAGGGTTCTGTAAGCTTTAACTGAATAAATTGGCTATCATATAAACCTCCGTTCCTTCATAAATAATGGTTTCATATATATATATATATATATACATATATATCTCGTTTAACTTAGAAGTAAATACAATAATTTACAAAATAAGACGATGTGGTAGAATTGGCAATGAGACAACTTGTCACCATAGACCACAGGACGTGGTTGAAAGCAACTATGAGTTACTGTATGGCCTTTATCAATGAGCTAAACCCATATCGTACAGTAAGCTTTGTAGGATAGAATTGAGAATGAAAACGGGAAATGTGTTAAAAGAGAACAACCCGACCAAAGAGCAGAAAACAGCCCAAAGCCACCAATGGGTCAACGCAACGCGAGAATATTCCGCACCCGCAGGCGGACTTCAGCTGGCCCCTACACAATAATGTATACTAGTTCAGCAAAGAAAAACGCCACACCAAACTCCGAAACATATAAATGAACCAAAATTAAAAAAAAAAAAAAAAACCCACAAGACTAACAAAGGCTAGAGGTTTTTGACCTGGGACAGGCGCAAAAATGCGGCGGGGTTAAACATGTTTTGACAGATCTCATGTTAATTGTCAAAACAATTAAAACGGGAAAAAAACCAACGAACTGGTTTATGCTAAAACAATAACAACAAGAAAATAAATATTTCAGACAGCAAGAAACGACAACCACATAAGTACAAGTAATTTGTTTCTGACTTAAAACAGAACTATAAACCGTGGCATGCGGCGGGGTTAAACATGTTTGTGAGTGCTCAAATCTATCTTAATCCCACTGAACCTGAGGCAGTGGTATAAAAGCACAACACAAGACCAAACTGTTGAAATTAGTAGGAAAAGGCTTCCTTGTCAGATGGGCACGAAACTGGTAAATCCAGAAAAGCGCTTCGGACGCATGAAATTATTAAACGTGTTGTTTTCAATTTTTTGAAAAACTATCTACAGAAGACAAAAGATCTAAAGTACCGATCTGAAGATAAATTACCTACCAGTACACATCCTACATACATATAAAATAAAAAGATGTGGTATGATTGCCAATAAGACAACTCGATCAAATGAAGTGGACGTAATTTTGAAAATATGAGAAAATAATACCGTATAGTCGGCTATAAAAGGCCCCAACATGAAAAATATACTATTCAATTGAGAAAACTGACCTAATTTATAACAAAACAATTTACGAAAAACAAATATGACAGAGACCATTACTCATTGAGTCTTACTGTTAAATTAATAGTTTAAAATCAAATAAAATGTTACATATAAATTAACCTTAGACATGTTACATAAGTTAGGCAAATATTCAAAGTCAATGAATCATGACTGAGATACTTGGTTAAGCAATCTCAATGTAAATGAGATGTGCCAATGTTAATACAACTGCTTATCATATACTTGTATAAGATATTACTAAAATTTTACAGTTCAATAACATTTAAAAATATTAAAAGGCTATGAAAGGATTACTAGGTATATTGACCAGATTCCTAAGAATTTCCTCAGCGGGCTGATAAAGGAACCTTTATTGACTGCTTCCGGAATGTTATCACATGCGTTTCCGTTAATGTCCGTGACGTTTATCACATGCAACTTCGTGTATTTCCGGAAATTTGTTCGAAAACCACAACACAGTGCGGAAAACCGCAAGTGATTTAAGACTTTCCACAAAATGGTTGAGGAGCAAATTTCAAACTAAGAACATGATAATTGTTGTGACAAGATAAATAAAATGCTTGTTATATCAATAAAAACAATTAAAGTTAGGAAATTAGTATTAAGTTGTCTGTAAATTATTATCTAAAAATTCATAGAAAGACAAAATTTTAACTAATAGTTCTTATCTGTATTTCTTCTTCTGAAGTATATGATAAAAAGATCATTACACGTCATTTTTCTTATCAGACCCTTTATCTGCCCTCGTTATTGATATCAGCCCTCGAGTCTGCGACTCTTGTGCAGATATCATGACCTAGGGCCGATAAAGGGTCAGATATGAAAAATGCCATGTAATAATCTATACATACCGAATATCATTGACTTATTATAAGTCGTTCCCTTTAAACAAACCTAAACACAAACATTAACTTGTAAACTATGAAAAAGTTTCAAAGTCAATGAACCATGAAGAGGGGGTGGAGCTATATAATCTCCATGGAAACAATACTTACAAATGCCATTAAATTTGCATACCAAATACCATTGACTTAACATTAATATTTCATCTTAAACTGATCTAATCACAAACTAATACATATAAACTAAGCAAAAGTTTCAAAGTCAATAGACCATGACTGAAGGGATGGGGCCAAATATTCTACATGGAAATGAGATGTGCTAATGCTGATACACCTGAATACCAATTAACATTGGCCTACCACTAATGGTTCCCCCTGAACTGACCTAATCACAAACTAATACATGTACATGTTAACTAAGCATTTTTTTCAAAGTCAATAGACCATGAATAAGGAGGCGGAGCCAAATAATCTCCATGGAAATGAGATATGTCAATGCTTATACAACTGCATACCAAATATCATTGATCTACCACTAGTGGTTCCCCATAAATTGACCTAATCACAAACTAATACATGTATAATAAGCAAAAGTTTCAAAGTCAATAGACCATGACTGATGGGGCAGGGCCAAATAATTTCCATGCATGGCAATGAGATGTGCCAATGCTAATACAACTGCATACCAAAAATGATTGACCTATACCACTTGTGGTTCACCATAAACTAGACCAAATCACAAACTAATAGATATAAGAAGATGTGGTATGAGTGCCAATGAGACAACTCTCCATCCAAGTCAAAATTTATAAAAGTAAACCATTATAGGTCAAAGTACGGTCTTCAACACGGAGCCTTGGCTCACACCGAACAGCAAGCTATAAAGGGCCCCAAAAATTACTAGTGTAAAACCATTCAAACGGGAAAACCAACGGTCTAATTTATATAAAAACGAGAAACGAGAAACACTTATGAATCAACAAACGACAACTATTGAACATCAGATTCCTGACTTAGGACAGGTGCAAACAATTGCAGCGGGTTTAAACGTTTTAATGGTACCAAGCCTTCACCCTTTTTCTGAAACAATAGTGTAACATCACAACATAGAAAGACACACTATAAAATATCAACTGAAATGGCTTAACTCAATCAAAGGACATTGTTGACGCCGCCGACGCCGGAAACAGCAAGACAAAAATAGAAACAATGATTCAGATACGTAAAATAACCTTTGAAACACGTGATCGTAATATCCAATGAAAACAGTAGAATGCTATACACCATATGTAATTTAGTACCGCTTACGTATGGATAGGACTTTATCATGTTTATGTCTTGAAAAAGAGTAGACTCTAAGAAAAGTCAAGTGCTGTTTTCTAATTTTTGTTGCTTCAATTGGGGAAATTTGTATGGGAAATGTCCTTAAAATATTTCCAATGTTACATTGGTTAAACGAGGAAGATATATTGATATACTGTTCCCAGGTTAAACATTTGTTTTGAAAGTATAGGTTAACGTGCGCTTTTTTCTCTCGCTTTTAATTTACGTGACAAAAAAGAAAGTTGACAAAGAATGATGAATAATTTATATACTTTAAAGATTATATAAATTGAGAATTTTTAACTATTCTAAAATTACGTAGGTATTCCTTACCTGCCATTTTGTTTGAGCTGTTAAAGTTGGGTATTTCCGTAAAGCATGTTAAATCTGCTTTCGTTTCTTTTTTCTAATCAAATATCAAATCAAATTATTTTTTATGTGTTTATTTTCTAATCCATGTGTTATTTAGGGAATATACATTATAAACATAGTAATTAAAATGACAAACGTATACACATTCATGAACAGGAGAGCCAGTTGGGTAAAAGAAAGACAACTCCACTTTACATAAATGTGTATTCGATCATGTTTTTGTTTAAATGTACTTTAATCATTCTAATCATTCTAATCATTTAGTGTACTTTATTTTGTAATTCGTTTGATTGTATAGCTCAAATTTTAGGCACAATGATTGGTTTATAAAATTGTCTTATTTTATCTTATCTTATCTAGTGTCGGCAAATTGTGTCATTCTGGTAAATGGTGGGTTGCTTATCATTTGGGAGCCGGGGGTGTACGGGATATATATGTGCCAAAAATATGGGTCATGATTTTGCGAGATTTTATATAAAAATGACCCTCCTTTTTATAACATCCTATATTAAAATGCCTTTACGTTTGGTAACTGATTAAGGGTATGTATGATCATGGGAGTATTATATTGACGTCAATATAATACTTCAATTGTATGATCTACATCATGTTCATATCATAGACTCTGAGATCATAGATCCATCATACAGTGTAATATATAACATGTATAAATATGCCATCGGAATCTTAAATTATAAATGGTCAATTATTATCAAATTAAATCAATTTATTTGAAAGTTCACCTTTCAATTAAGTTCCTAAATGAACTCCAGAAATTTATCTCCTGATTTGTATATAAGTATAGGTCATTCTCTCTTAGATATTAAAGGTATCAGTGTTATTTTTCAGCACAAGTCAGGATAAGGTATATATGTAAGGCAAAATTATATCCGCGGATAAAATATCATTTGGCGAAAAAATGTTACAGATGATATTGTTAGATTTTTCCGTAGTAAAATATTTCATTGTGAGACTATTTTCCATTGCATTTGAAATTTTTTCCAGGAAGTTAAATTATTGAATTGTTAATAAAAAAAAAACTAAATCTTTGCAAATAATATGGAATAATTTGAATATAAGCTAAATTAGTGAATAAAAACCAAATAAATGTATCATAATGGGAAATGTTTTCACAGATAATAATTAAAAATAATACCCTGAATGAGGTTTTAAGTAAATATCATTCTTTTTCAAGACAATTATCATGAAACATATAAAACAAAACAAGAAGTAATTTCACAAATCTTAATTGTTAGAACATACTCACCCCTTCTCGTCCAATGAAAAGTCAGTTTTTTCCCCTCTAATTTTCATAGTACATGGCTTTCCATGCACTATGAAAGACTTTACATGAATGACTTTTCATTGTAGATTAATTATGAAAGTGAACTCTTAATAACTGCACTAACGAAGTGTACAATCCCCTGAGGCATTTTCCTTGGGAAAATAGCCTACTGATTAAAGATGAAAGAGAAAATAATAAAAAAAAAACAACATTGTGAATTTTGCAAATTTTTATACATTTTGTAATGGTACACATATATTGAATAAACAAAAAATGAAATGGGGGTAAAGATGTAGGTAAAATAATATTTATTTAATTTATACACCTGACAATTGAGTGAATTATCATTTTTTTTTTCTTTCAAGAAAACAATGCCAGACTGCAGTGCTGATATATATAGCAAAAATACAATACATGTACATTTATCAATGATAAAAGTTACAGCATCTAATGTTGAATGGTCTGAATTAAAATATTTATACAGTGAGATTTATAATTATAAAAAAAAATCAAATTTCAAAAAACGAATTAATATAACATTGTGTGCTTTTAAAAAAATTAAGATAGGGTATGTTGGTAATACTTCGACCGGTCTTACATTCTATATAAGTATTAAATTTTACCTGAAGCAGAAGAAAAACCATTTATCTTTTTGGTCCTCGCAAACTATGTCAGTGCTATTTCATTCCATCCATTGAAATTATCATTACCTATGTTTTACATTCACTTCATTATAAAAAGTGAACTCTTATTTAGGTCTGAATATTACAATGGAAAGGATAATTTTGTAATGTCACTCAAAAGTGTGAATATGTATTAGATACAATACAAAGGTAACAAAGAAACAGGCCGGTAACAACCGTTGCCGGATAGTTTTCTGCACGAGTAGTCAGGTCAAGGTCCGAGGCGCTGGCCGAGGACCTGACCTGACTACAAGTGCTGAACAAACTATACGGCAGGTTGTTTCCGGCCTATTTTGTTACCTTTGTTTTGTATCTGACTTGTACGACGTTTCAGGAAGGAAGTAGTACATTTTGCATTTAGAAGAGGTAGCAAAACTAAACATATTAGAAACTTCAATGGCCATATACCAGTTAATGTAAGTTACAGTTTAAACACATTTTTTTCACTTCCCTTAAGCCGAGAATTTTTTTCTAAAAAAATTTCAAGAATTTAATAACTTTATAAAAAAAGAACCATTTCAAGGAAAAGATGAATGTTGTTTACATTTGAGACTTTTTAGAATGCAACTTCGCCAGTAAGTAATTCATAAAAAAAAACAGAGCTACCATTTGATTTTTTTTTATCGTGGAAAAACGGAAGGGAAAGCGGGGGGGGGGGTTAATCCATTTAAAATAAACAGAACTGATATTAAGTGAATGAAATGTTATGAAAAACTGGATTTTGTCTTATTATTTGATATTTATACATAGGCATATATTTTGGATTTTTTTAATAGTTCATACATATAGGTTTTTTTATATGTCTCTGATAGTGTTGATCAGGATTTAACACGTGTCACTATATGATCCAATCGCAGCTTACCCTTCAAAATTGATGACATTAGTTGAATGATTTTTCTTCACGATTTGCTGCATATTTGAACATGTATTACATGGACACTTTTATTTATAGGATCAATCGTGCATTGGTGAGTTGATAGGGATTTTATCTTTTGATTAGATTTGATTTTTTATATATATTTCCTGTCTTTTTATTGAAATATAAACGTTGGTACCAGCATTTCATTACTTTCAGCATTGTCCAGAATACTATTCATGTCCATATGTTGAAGGAAAAAACACTTACGGACCGACCATTTAGCTTCAAAGGGGTATCTTCTTTTCTGAGTAAGAACATTATTTATTTTTCAACGCTATCACCCAACTATTTTCATTTTTTTTCGAAATTAGACGATTATATACGGTATACGGAAAATCAGGAATCAGAACATAATTTTGTCATCTGCTTGACCACAATATATTTTTCTCATAAAATTGGGTATCAAAATATTTTTAGAAAAAGACATACCCCTTTTTTAAGTTAAATGGTCAATCCCTTAGTGTACTGATATGAATAGTAATTTACTGGAATTGTTTGAAATATAGTTATTAATGCTAACGTAAATATTTTAATCAAAAGACAGGAAATATGTCGGTGAAACAAAAGTTCAAATCTAATTGAAATTTAAAGTGCCCATGAACTCTCTGATCATGCACGAGTGATTCCATTCATAAAAGTGTCCGTGTAACAACTAAAAGTGTCCGTGTATCATCTAAAAGTGTCCGTGTAACACCCGTTAATGTACTGTTTTCTATAGCTCTGCTGGGGTAAAGTCGTACAAGTTCTAAATTGGTCAGACAATACTTGGTCATGTATTATGAAGATGTAAAGCCCTCGGCTTCGCCTTGGGCTTAAATCTTCATAAAACATGACCAAGTATTGTCTAACCTATAATGAAATAATATCATGATCAATAAGGTAAGTGAAATACAGGTAAAAGTGAGTTGTTTTCAGATCTCAGTACAAATAAATTTTGAACTTAATTAATAAGTACATTTATTAAAAGTGCAGTTTAATTTGTAAAGTAGTTGGTGATAATGTGACGAAATCAGATGAATCATAACGCAACAATAAATAAAAACAAAAACAATTTCAACAGGTGGATAGTATTTACCTGTGAAATATTTTATGTCTTGATATTTTTAATTAAAGTAATTCTTTAATATTAATTAATAAAAAAATTAGGAATAAAGGAAAAATTTCACTATGAAATCGATTCCTGAATGAAATATCTATAAAATGAAAATTTCTCATAATTACCTCCCTTTGATTGATAAATTATTCAAATATGTTCTATCTTGGTGACAAATTTATCATTATGGTCAGGTATATATAGATTGCAAGTACCTTACATAGTAGACCATGGGATTGTATTTTACAATTAAGCTTCCGTAAAATATGTAACGGAAAAGATTTACTGTTAAATACTATCCGTATATTGAGAGTTGTCTCATTGGCATTATTACCACATCTTCTTATATCTATATGATGGATAGAATTTCACTCCTCTGGAAAAATTATAATCTACCCGTGAAATACCATGTCTGGAAAAAAATAACTGTGACAAATTCTCCTCCGGATATAATATCACAGAGGAAGAATTAAACTGTTACATATATGGCTTTGACAAGAAATGACTGCCACTTTATTTGAACTTAAAACAAAGTAGCCAATAATGCTTGAAATTGCAGAATTTGACATAGAGAGCAATGGGGCTATGGATTGCATGGTAGTTTTATACCTAAACCACAAAATAAGCAAATCCACTCTGCTATGTCCTTCTTCTGGCCCAGGGGCGTAGCTGCCGTTAGGCACTTTAGGCACGTGCCTACACATATTTTTTCACAAATATTTTTTTCATTTAAAAAAAAATAATGACAACGTTATCTGCATGTAGATGCACGTGAAGTCGTCAAAACTCTTTAATTATCAAATGTCATTTGTACACTATAGCTAGTCTACCATCCTTAGTGAATGGAGTATTGGATATATATAGAATTGTATGTACATTATATTAGAACTTTGGTTCAGATCATTTCACTTCTATCAACAAATACATGAATGAACCTCAACATGCTCAAAACCCTGACATTTTATTCTTAGATTCATGATTTTTTTATTAGTTGTTGTTGGGTTTCAACTAGCTTTCCACTTGGTCTTCATTCGACCTACACTAAAACCCTTGCCAAATAGGGCGTCCGTTTGGCTGTGCGGGATGCATAAATACGCAGTCACGTCTGGACAGAATGGGGACGTTAAATCCGATGCCTAGTGTAGAGAGAATGCCACGCTCTCTGCACGTTAACACTTGCAACAACTCATTGAGGGGTCCGTAGGTGGTCTGCTGAAAGGCAAAATTTCTGTCCCTATCCAATAAACCCTCATTTTCCAATGGCATTTCCAAATTTCCAGACCTTCATCCTGGACGACCCCTATTACAGGATCTATATCTGTTGTATTAATTGTAACTTTGTTTTTGTCCTGAGCATGCATAAACTATTTGCCACTGGACGTTAAGCAATCACTTAATCAATCAGCTAGCTTTCAGTAACTTCGAGTACTCTCAGATCAACGTGTAATGACCATAATTATTCAAATTCCTTAGGTAGGAATTTTACAGTACAGGATATCAGAAAATATGAATTTTTTGAATTGTTAGATAGTATGAACAGAACCGAACTTCTGGCTTCATTAATAGGCATTGACTGTGTGTGTGTGTGTGTGTGTTTGAGTGGCCGGGGAGAGTGAAGGTTTAAGAATCAAAAGATGAATGGTCGATGCCTAGCTCAAAGTATAGTATTATTATATAGTAGTCTCAGTGTTTACGTGCCTATTTTTTTTAATGAAGGATCGTCAAAATGTACTATCAATTGATGTATATATATTATCAATTATCCTCAATCAGAAAGGAATAGATATGAAAATACTAAACAGGATGTACTGCTACGCTGATCTACGCTAGGCAATGCATATTGTAATTTTTTTTTTTTTATTAGATTTCCGATTGTACTGCGTAAATTCATCAGTCAGATTTTATTGTAAAATTATTTATAATTCTTTGAACTTTTCTTCATGTATATTATGATAAAATTACCAGTTGTTTTGTTGTACACAAAATTTTGCAGCAAAAATACTGAAAACCGTTTTCCGTCGGGGGGCTTCGCCTCCCTGAACCTACCAGGGCTCTGCCCTGGACCTGCTGGGAGCCTTCAGCAGCCCCCAGACCCCCTGCCGCAATTTGTGCCTACAGTTTATTGGATCCCTAGCTACGCCCCTGTCTGCGATATCGGGTTCATTAGTATGCATTTTCAATGAACGTCATGGTGTTCAATATACCTATAGTAGTCATCGACCTATACTGCTTAGGAGCATTGAACAGTTGGAACTGTATTTGAATACAAAATGGGTGCGTACGAGCACAGGGGCGAACGTGTACAGCCACGGTGCGAACGTGTTCTGGGAGCGAACGGACACGATGCCAAATAGACCTCAGATATCTTAGTTAATTGTAACTCACATTACAGCATATCATGCTGGTGATATGCAATAAAACCTCGAGAATGAAACATGCATGCAGCATCGTATCATTATTGAACAGCAGAACTCGCATTCGTAATTTGTAAATGTTCATAATGGGGCGAAATACATTTGGACCGAAATGGTTAAATCCCTAGGATCACTGCTGCGTTTAACAACTAGGAAAATGCAAGTGTACATACAAGTTTAAGATACATCGAAGAAGTGACGAACCAAATTTTAGAACTTTTACAAACTGACAAATATATATTTCCCCTGTATATGTGCAAAGGTTTCCTTCTGCAATAAGGGAATACCATGGTGATGTTATACAACAGTACAGTAAAGTAACTACAGTATATGTTTGTCTGATCCTATGACTGTTTACTTTTCTTTCTTTTTTTCAATTTTTTGTGCGGTCCGTTCTATTTCGGCGCACTCTAAAACTAACATTAGTCTAGCTGCGGAACCGTAGCTCTTAGGTCCTTGTGCTATTTTTTTTTTTTTTTATCTTTTGCGCTCTACGGTTCCGCAGCTAACATTAGTCTAGATGTAGGTGACTAGGTCTTTCATTTTTGTATTCTCTAAATATGCATGTCACTTTTCTATAGACTACATGTAAATCTAGTATAACATCACAGTCATGACAGAACCGAAATTGGGGTACCACGATTTCCCGAGGATTACAAGAACAAATTTGATAAGCTTAAATATCTGATTGAAGATATGATAACTGTATTAACTTTTCATCATTTCGGTTTTTTTAAAGAATCTATTCTTTCAGTAGTTTTAATACTTTTATTTTTTTTAAAGTTGTCTACCTTTTGAATAATAATGTCCACCATATTGTTTCAACAAGGAATTTGCATACAAGACCTACAAATCAATTTCTTGAAGTGAAATTGCACTTTTATTGAGTAAAAAACAAGTAATATCTTAAATTTATATTCTTTAATATTGTTTAAAGCAGTATAAAACCATGTAAAATCTTGTTATCGGGACAAATCAGTTTGTCCTTGGGATATTAATTTGTTCTTGAAATCCTCGGAAATCGTGGTACCACCGAAATTGCACCTATTCAACAAAAAAGCTGCAGAAAAATCATACAAGTTTTCGTTGAGACTAAACAATTTGTATTTTTTTATGATTTGAAATTATCATGATGTACAGTCAAGGGTCTAACTTAAATAAGTTATTAGAGAAAAATAACATACATCTGTTATTGAGGGCTAAAAAATCAAAAATCTGTGATAACATATGTATGTTACATGTTTCAAAGGGGCATTATACATCCTTTATTTTGTTAAATTGTGTACTAGTTCTATTGATATTATAATTGTCTTTATGTATATTAAACTTTAGAAAGATATAACAGCCCATAGTTTGCCAATCATGCATAACACACACATGTTATTACAGAAAAAATATGCCTGTAATAACTAAAGGGTGTTATTACAGCTTCTCTACATCTCTTCAAAGCCTTTTCTCCTATATATATCACAATGTATTTTAATTTATTATAATAAATAATGATAATTATATAAGAGCATGTAATGAGGTTCTGCGCAAGCTTCCTAGTCATTCCCAAGTGTCTCATGTAATAAGTTAAATGCCTGTAATAACTAAGCCATGTTATTACAGCTAAGTTATCACTTAAAAGCCTTGTCTCATTGATTTACCACGGTTGATCAAAAATGTATTAATTGAATTGGAAAATTAGTTTTCAAGGTTATGTATTAAGTTACTGCGCAAGTTTCAAGAATTCCCAAGTGCCCACTGAAAATAAATTTTTTTATGGTACATGTACATTTAACTGATAACAAACATATGTTACTACAGATTAAGAGAAAGTATCCGTAATAACACATGTATGTTATTTTTCTCTAATAACTTATTCAAGTTACACCCTTGACTGATGTATATACACTTCTTTCAACAGTCAGGGGTACTACTTGTACAAGTAATTTTTATTTACTTGAAGAAGTAATATTAATATACTTATATAAGTAAATTTGTAGGATACTTATACAAGTGTATTTTATTTACTTGTATAGGTAAACAAAAAATTGGCTTAGTTATGTCCCTTAGACATTCAGATTTTTTACTTATACAGTCGACTCTCGTTATATCAAAGTCAGCCGGACCAGAGAAATATTTCGAGATACCCGTAGTTCGACTCAAACGAAAACCAGAAGTTTGACAGTCCAAGGGACATAACTCTTGCTTAGCTTGGTAAGGCTAAAATAAATCCGGATGGGAAGGGGATCGATATTCTGGTCTCAGATCGATGTTTTTGTATGTTATGGTCTTTTATTAATAATAATAACATTTTATGTCTCTTATTTATTTCTTTGTACAGTTACAATTTGTCCCTGTGGCTTTTAGCCGAGGGAGTCATTTCCCCTCGATCTTAGCGTTATTTAAACTTGACAAAATTGTTCATTCTCGTATACAAGAGATTTAAAAAAATTTAGATTTCTTTTAATTTTCTTTCATTAAAATATTTTTCTGCAAGAGAAAATACAAAATAAAAAATAAAGCCGCCGATTGAGTGGTTTTGGGTTGATCACCAACGAAAGTCTTAATCCCCACTTTATACACAGCCAAGCTCCTTAGGGTATGATTACGATTAATTGTTTTTAAAGCATTTTAAATGATTTTTCATAAACTATAACAATGTATCACTAATTATTTATCATGGTGATCAAAGAATCTTAGGTAAACACATGTAGAAAAAGCATGTCATAAATCAATACAGTGGTCAGTGACCGGAAATTTAATTACACGTGTATTGTCAGATTAACTCTTCCATCCATTTAAATCCCCGAGGTCATGTTTTGACATATGTTGTGTTTTGGTTCGAGATAAATAATGAATTTTGAATGGTTTTGTTAACCTTGGGACCATAAATTTAGTTCGAGTCAACCGAAATTTCGACTCATCCAATTTCGACTCATCAGGAGTCGAAATGCATATATTTATATGGAACAAAGTTCGGGACCACGAGAAAACTTCGACTCATCCGAAATTTCGAGTCAACCGAGTTCGAGACAACGAGAGTTAAGTGTACAAGTGAAGAAGTCATCCTATCTTCTTTTCTTGAATTCTTAGGACTTCTTTGTTCTAATAGAATTTTAAATTGTCTGTCCTTTGCAGATGTCTTAACTAATCATTTAAGTGTAATTTCATGGACAATGAAAATCTCATTTGTCTGTTATCTTCAGAACACTGCTCATTTACAAGCCCCCAAGGAGCAATTTTTGAAGGCCTTGCTCAAATACTTAAGATCTTTGCGCAATCAGTTTCTTTGTTGAATTAATGAGATGAAACATTGAACTCTAATAAAAAATTATGAGCTAACCTGGGAAAAATCATTAAAGGCATGTTTTTACATCTCAAAATTTGACAATTTTTGTGGGATTGTAAAAAAATTTACTTATACAAGTGAATTTTTGAGAAAATTAAGGGGAGATTATTCAAACATTATAATTAACTTATATAAGTATATTTTTTTACTTCCTCAAGTAAATAAAGATTACTTGTACAAGTAGTACCCCTGACTGTTCAACATAGCAAGATATAGTTAGATATATATATACACAAAACGTTCACAGTAAATATCAACAGATGAAACATTTACAGGAAAAAGTAAATCTACAGAAAAGTTGCCATGCGACGTTCTCAAAATGTCATCTTTTAAAAATGAGCAAATTAAATATGTTACAAGCATCCATTTCTTAAAAAATGAATAGTAAGCATGGACTAATGTCAAATTGTTTTAAATATATGAAGAAACGAAACAAAACATCTGTTATTCAATTTTTAAGGATGTGAATTTAAGTAGGATGCAATTTGGGTACTTGTCATTACCATGATTACAGAATATTTGTGATATGACTCATAAATGTAGTGTTTTGTACTTCCTAAATTTGTCTTTGAAACAATCTTTTTTCCACAGAAAATGCAAATTTTTGAGAAAATATCCCAATTCAGAGACCCTTATCGATCCACGTCTTATACACTTTCGCGCATGCGCAATCAACGTACTGCCTGCGAAATCTATAACACTCAAATAACGAGGTCATTATACAGGGATAAATACTACTAATTTCAATATCTTTGTCACATGAATTTTCCGTTTGTAGTAAGTAAACCAGGATGGGTTCAAACAGAAAGATGTTGATAGCAGAGAAAACTATGTACTTTATCATGTTTATAATCAGTACAACTTTGTCAGATGACAATACGAATACTAAAAATCCAGGCTTAAAATAAGGCGTAGGTTCTTTAATTTAGTCACGGATCCACATTAACACGGGTGTTTTCTAGTTTTTATTATATTTATGCCCATTATTCTCCATTCTTTATCTGTGTGGCCTCATGCTTCATTGCTTGTTGGCGAAACAAGACCATTATTATAAACAATTACTTTGCGGTAATTGAATGTGTGTTATAATTTGTCTTAATTGTTGTTTTGTCTATTGGTGTATTTCCTTTAGTGAAATAAGGACAATAGTAAATACCTGTGAGTATCCACCTGTTATTAACCCTACCACAGGATCAGTAAATCAGGTGTTGGTGATCACCAGTCAGACATTATTAAAGTATAAAACATTGTTCAGTCCTCATGATCATGATGATAATGATCCTTTATTTTTTAATAACGATCCTCTGATTATTTAATAAGTATCAACTATATGTTTGTCTGCGTATTCATATTGTAATATATCATCTGTGTGTCTCAGTATGAAGCTTTTTGTGGAGTGTATGTGTAGTGAACAAGTTCAAAAAGGCTTGATAATGCATATCACGGCTTTGTGACGACAAATACTTGTATGTTGACCCAGCCTTAATAACTTTGACCCAGACATATCAACGATGTTATAATGTTCGAACCAACGTTAATAAGTTTGACCCGAAGTTATCAAGACGTCTTCCAGTTTGGTGATGAATCAAAGAAACACTTGTTTCTATCATGCAAAATACACAAATACAAGCTGATAAATCGATTATCTGGTTGTCTGCATGTTGATATTGTAAAATTGCTCGACACAAATATGAAGCCTTTTTGAACTAGTTTGCTACGCTCACTCGACAAATAGCTTCATATTGTGACTTGAGCTGAAATTTTATGATATCAGTTTGCAGACAACCTGATAATTGGTACGTACTGACATGATTTATAACAAACCTTTCTAAAATTGTCTGTTTATAAATTTTGAAATTATAATTTTAGAAACTAAGGTTTCAACTAGATGGATTTGGCTATTATTCAGGTTCTTTTTTGGTTGTATAGCTCTTCAGCTGTTTCGGTTCTTATACATCCTTGGCTTTCAAATATTTGTCATTGAGAGTTCCTGATTAAGGTAAATCAAGAAAAGCACTTCGGAAACATGAAATTTATAACGTGTTGTTTTCATTTTTTTGAAGAAAACTTGTATCCATCGCTTTTGCAAATCAAATTTTATTCCAATTATATACAAGATGCAGTGACTGAACAAACAACAAAAACAGTGAATAATTATGAAATAAAGAGATGACATATTTTTTCAGAAGTCAATAATCATGATAAAGCCATTAAAGGAAATGAGAAGTGGATTATAATTAAAAAGTATGTACAATGTATATATGTATACTTACAGTTATCTACCTTCACTTCAATGAAAAAATGCATAAATTTCCTGATTACAAAACTTAAATGTGTCTTATATCGAAAATGCAAAAAATAATGTATTTAATTACAAAATGTTATATATCCATCTAATAACACCTGTCATGCCTGTAGTTTGACACAACATAAGATTTTAAAACAAAATTGTTGGATTTGTTTTCTAATGATACTGTGTTGCATTTACCATGTTTACTATGTTCAACTTCAATTTGTACATGTGTCATCTTTTTTAACACAACACACAGTAAGCATCATTTGTCTTCTGTTATTGGTTATTCCCATGATCATAGACCAAATGTGACATTACCATAAAAAAAAGTAGTGCCAAGAAGGCGGAAAGTTGGCTCTAAAGATTGTTATCATGGTTATATCATGATCTTAAATATATATGCAAATTGAGGTTTGTTTGAAACATGTTGAGAGCTTTAAAAGTATGATATTTTTTTCATTTTTTAGTCTTGCATGTCTTATATATGCTTTAAAATGCATTTTAAACATCATTTACATCGATAATATAAATAAGAAGATGTGGTATGAGTGCCAATGAGACAACTCTCCATCCAAGTCACAATGTGTAATCAAAGTACTGAAGTACTGAACATCGGATGACCTCAAGTTCTTGTGGATGGTCCGACAAGCACTTGTCTCAGAAAAAAAATCACATCTCTATACCTGAAAGTGAGGTTAATGTACAGATATAATTTTTTTCTGGGACAAGTTTGTGCGTGGATGATAAATTAATGACAGGGAATTCAACCTCACCTTAATGACTATTATATTGTAGTGATACAAATCAGTATACTCTGGTTTATTGTTATATATTATATTAATACTTGTATATTACAGTTACATGTATATATAATTTTCATGCATTTGTATATCACTCTATTCTACTATATTAATAATAGTGCAGTGCAAGTGCATGGTGGACACTCTTCTGTAATAATTCGATTTTTCTAATAGAATTTTCCTGCAAAAAATGTTTAATCATCCATGCAGAGTTATCGTTCCTTAAGATTGAAAACGTTCTTGAGATATTCTTCTGCATGCATGTGCATAGATATTAATGATTTTTTACTTATATGTATATACATACAACAAAACATTTTAATATTATTAATTTATCTTCTTTAAAAAGTATTTGATGAGTATTCATTGTCGATTGAAGAAATGAATTTATAACAAGCGATAAGGAATGTTAGTTTGCACTTGATGATGTCTACGTATTTATCATGTTTATAGATCGGTTAAAAACCCAAAACAAATGTTACGTAATGGAAATCTAGGCAATAGCAATGCACCGGAATGCCCTCACGGTCATCCGCTGTAAAAAGTAAAAAAAAATTATGTCAAAGTACCGCCTCCAACATGGAGCTTTGGCTTACACCGAATAGCAAGCGATAATGGGCCCAAAAATGACTAGTGCAAAACAATTCAAACAGGAAAACCAACAGTCTAATCTAGATCAAAAACCAGAATTGAGAAACACTTCTGAGCCACACCAACAAACTACATTTTATTACAACCACAGAACAACAGGCTTATAAACATATACATATGTTTAATGTTTTCTTTATAAATGGTAAACATCAGCCACACCTTTCAAGCTAATTCATGTAATTACTGTGGATTCATTATTATTCCTTGGATACCAATTTTCCTGGGTTTTAGTGGGTACAGGTGAACCACGAATTCAAATTTTCAACAAATTACAAATTTCCTATAGCATGTATAGGCTTTGTACACAGAAATCGACAAAACCACGAAATTAAATATCAACGAAAATCCGAGTTTTCCCCAATCCACAAAAATTGATACCCACGAAAATAAATGAATTCAACAGTATCATACTTTAAAAAGATCTTCACCAGGTACATCGTAGCAGAAATTATTATTGTCTTTGCAAGCTATGTGGGCGATAAGGTCATAAAGAAAATATCAAAATTAAGTTTAAAAAAATTGTAAAAATATTCATTGGTAAAAAACACTACAGGGAGATAACCATGTAAAAATCAGCTGAACTATTTAAACACGTTCTATTGTTATTAAGTCAGAGCTCAGACATAAATAAGTCTAAATCTGCTTTTGACTCCTAGAGGTCTAAATTTGTAGATTCAAATATTTGTCTCCCTTTAATTTAAGACAATTTATGACTTCAATAAGTTGATTAGTGTTAAGCAAGAAATATTTGACCTTAATTAAAAAGTTGCAAATATTGACTCCTACAAGTTGATAAGTTAACAAAATTAGTCAACTTCAAGACCCAAGCATATTTATATAAAGGTCATGCATCTATATGAAATTATGACAATATTGAAAGACAATGCTTTGTCTTCTTAAGAAAAATATGCATGAGAGCCTAAAAAACTGGAAATAATGTTCATTTACTTTACAATGCATCCATCTATAGCCACATTAAATGAGGAAAATAATCTTATGTTAGGTAAAAATGTTCAATTAGATAATTAAATATAGATAGCTCATGTCCTTGTGAACTTTTAGACAGGTTAATGATGTCATAGGTGGTGCACTTTGGCCAGCAAATTAAATTAAGTCTTTTCATAAACATAAATAGACTTAAACAAGTCTCTCATTTTCTGACTTAAATAAGTCTGAAAATGAAAACACATTTTTATGATAAATGCATTTTTTGACTTCTGTAAGTCGAAAACAAAAAATGACTTGTTTATATTAAGCTTCTCAAATCTCATCTTAAACGAGCCAAATTAACTTTAGTCAAGGTGTTTGGTACCAGCTTTATCCAAGCACGAAGTTACCAACCGTGACTGAAGTCTTTGAATTGTTTGTAAGAAAGGCAGTTGTGAGTAAAACTGTTCCAGATATGAAAGTCTCATAGTAAAAAGAAACTGTTGGTACATGTATCTTCATCTACATGTATGTTTTCTAATGTAGCCATACCTTTTTAAATATTTCTGATTTTTTGTTTCAAAAGAGTATACATAGCTATAAGCACCCTGAAAGACGCTATTAGGGCCATGACTGTATTGATTATATATCCATATTTGAAAAAATACTTTTAATTTCTCTTTCAGTAATTAGCATTAGTAATAAAAATAACATCTACATTTTAAAAACATGGATGCTTTATTGAATGGAATTTTGTCCTCCAACCATCCAGATCAACTGAAGAAGCAGTTACTGCATAAAATTGCTGATAAAGGGGCACAACCACAGGCAATAAAAACAATAAAATCTGTATTCGAACTGACTGTAAACTGGTACCTGGAAATTGATAATGAGCTAGCATCAAATGAAAGCTTGACTATTTTGAAATCATGGGCTAAACACAATTTGTCAACTTTTGAACAATTTTTCGACAGAGATTATTTAGTTGGTTTACTTTTGAAAAAATGTCGCAGAGAATGCAACATACCGATTCTTGTCAAGGAATGTTTACATCTTCTTCAGCGATCGTCCATATTTTATAGTCACCTAAAAGTTGTAGAAGCAATGGCTATTAATTATGTACAACAACATCCTTCAATGGCTTCCATAGTGAACTTCATTAGTTTGTTAAGAACTTTTAAAGAATGCATACCCAAAGGTGATTTCACCTCAAAATTTTGTGTGGCATTGATAAACGGAGTCGCATTAGTAGGTCATCCAGATGGAAGGGTCTTAGAATATATTCAGGGTTCTGAATTAATTTTCAAGTTCATCAACGCGTTATGGAACCAAGCCGATTCTAGATTCATTTTGGAATCGTTAAAAGCTGTGTTCACTCTGATTTCTGACGAAAGCATAGAAATGACTTTCTGTCTTGGAGCTATTGTTCAGCATATTCCAAAAGAGATGATTGACATTGTTGTTAAATATGCTGTGTTTGAAAGTAATATAGTTGATGACAGTATGACGAGGGCATTAAATAGGATCATAGGTTGGATCCAGTGGCCAACAGCGGTAAACGTCAGTGTATGGATTATTGGATTTCTACAGAGTCTTGCAGCAGAAAAGAGATTCACTGTTTTGATATCTGTCACAGAGGCTAAAATAGAACAGGTAAGAAGTTGATTACTGAGGAGTCATTATTATTTGTTGGGTACCAATTTTCTTGGATTTCGTGGGTACAGGTAAACCATGAATTTAAATGTTCAACTACGGGTAACTACAAATTTTCTTTAAGATTGTATGCAGTATTTTGCAAAACCAGGAAATCAAGTATCCACGAAAATGCAAGTTTTTCTCAATCCATGAAAATTGGTACCCACCAAAATAAATGAATCCACAGTATAATGAATCACTGAGACCTCTTTGCTTCTTTCCTGTTTGAAATTTTTATGATTTTCTTGGTAGTTTTGTGGCAAGTGGACTTGGGGTTATATGTACATGTTGTATGTACAATGCAATCTAATTATGGTAATTTCAAGAAATGCAGGTTACAAATTATTCTGTTAAAATGCATAATTTGTGTGTGGCATTTTTTTGCAAAACATATAATAAAAAATTTCTGAATTGACAATATATTTGAAAATAATCATAAAAAATCATTTCAGGTATTCAAAGCAGTAGAGTTGTCACAAGTAAGGAAAGGTGCTTTAAATGTATTGACCCATATGTTACTGAGCTTCCAGCACTCACCAGAGCCATTCCATAAGGTAGGTTTTTGTCATGTGATGTGTCATGTGACAGTATTCAAGACAATAGATTTAAATATTATATGATTTTAAAAAGTTTTCAAACTATATATAATCAATGGTTGGAAAAGAGAGGCTAAAGATAACAAAGGGACATTCAAACTCATAAGTCGAAAATAAACTGACAACGCCATAGCTAAAAAAGAAAAAGACGAAAAGACAAACAATAGTACACAAAACACAACATAGAAAACTAAAGATTGAGCAACACAAGCCCCACCAAATGGTGAATAGATTACGCGCTTAAAAGATTGGTTCTGATTGTTGGTGTACAACGATACTTAAAGCAACATTGGCTTTATCATGGCTGCCAGTTTTATTGTTTGAGGAAGCCAAGAGAACCATAACCTTACGCAGGAAAACTGACAATCCTTGTAAATTAAGGTTAGAGTTGAACTAGTCAGTGGGCCATCAATATCAAACTACAACAAAATTAATGTTGGGAAGTGTTGATGAGAATAAAATACAAAAATAAATATCTGGTCAATGTTACAATCACCAAATTTGAAGGGAAAATTGACTGAAAGATAGAAAATATGCATATTTGGTTGTACATTGCATGATGTAATACTTTTGACTAGTTCTTTATTACTGTAATTTCCCATAAAAAATCCTGTTTTTGGTTCATGTACCAAAAAATTAAAAAGTATATATATGGAAGAGGTTGAAAGAAGACCTAAAATACGATCTGAGATTCACTGAATAATGTCTTTTTATTTCCGATACTATAGAAATTAAATTCAAATAATGATCTTTAAAGTAAATGCCTTTGATAATAATTTCAGATTTTACCCAAGATTCCAAGAGTTATGTCTATTTTGACTTCAGAGACTTCTGCACACAGTCAAGATTGTGCTGTTAGATTGGCTTACCTTATTCATTGCTGCATGTACCATCATGCTGGTTACCCTGATCTTTATGACCCAGTTATGGAAATTATTAAGGTAAGATCTAGGTATCATGTTTTGAATATTGAATAAAATATAAAAAAACATGAAGAAAGTCAATTTAATATCATGCAATATCAAAATAATTTGCTTTTATTTCTGGGCTAATTTATTATCCTCTTTTAGGGAACCCAGATCCCTTAAACTTCCAAAGGAGTGCACTCATGTTGAAAATGTTCACTTGCCATAATGGAATTGTTTGAGGATTTTTTTCCTATTTATTCTGTACGTGGGCATGGTGGAAGCAAAATCAGCTTTTTTACAGTAAAATTTACAACTCCTGTTACATTGATATTTTCAACCCAGATCCCTGAAACTTGACAAAGATTGCACACATGTTGAAGTTGTGCACCTACTATTATGGAATTGTTTGAGAAATTTTGCCTCATTTTGCAGTGGGAGTTAAACTTAGTCATTTCTACAGCAAAATATCCAAGAGATTGTAACAATTTTTTTCCTCAGATCTTTGGAATTTAGGCAATAGGTAGCTAACCTATTGAGGCTGTTCATCTTCAATAATGGAGTTGTCAAAATATTTTTCCCATTTAAAGAAAAAAAATATATTTCCATATGTAAAAGTTCAGTTTAGACCAGTTTGTCCATTGTTTAAGACATATCTGTGCAAATTGGCCATTTGAGTCTTTGAACCAGTTTTTCGACAATCCCTCCACAACACCTCTTAGATGCAATTCCCTTGAAGACGTTTGACAGAAAGCTTTCAAACTTAGTAGAACTTTTTGCCAACGTGTGAAGTTGACCGTAATATACCGTCATCTTGATTATATCAATTTAACGGGAGTAATGTGACTTTGACCATTTTTTTTTTTAACTACAGAAATTCAGAATAATAACTATAACTTAATTTGTAGAAACACTGCAAAGTGCATATACCTTGAAATGACAAGAATAAACTTACTATAAGTTTCTTTATCTTTGTAAACATCAGATGTGAACTGTTTATTGTGTCTTGTTTTCTTAATAGATAAATTATTTTTAATACTGCATGTACTGTAAATGCATATATGGATTGGGATAAAATCATTTTCTACCATTGATTACATATATATATCAGGCTGACACAAAAGGTACAATATTGAGTTGATACAACATAGTGAACTCAAGGCCTCAAATGAGTCGAATAGTTATAAATGTCAAGTCCCTTCAACTTTGACTTATCGAGGTTCGACTGTACATAATAGAAATCATAGAAAAAATTATGCTTGTTTAAAAATAAACCAGATTGACTTTGCATGTTCTCCTTAATAACATTTTTGTTTTTCAAAGATGTTAATTGTTTGATTACAGGATTTCCCACAACCCGATCCAGAGGAAATCCAAAAGAAGTTGGCAGAAACCAGATGGACCAATCAGAAAGCTGGGAATAAAAATTATGTTGTCAAGGTCACACAGCGGTCAGAGACAGGAAAAACAGGATTACATAACCTTGGCAACACATGTTTTATGAACAGCATTGTACAAGCCTTATTTATGGCTGATGGGTAAGATATTAGTGTTTAAATCAGAAAAAGAGATAATACATGTACAGTGAAACTTGTCAAATTTGAATTTTGCTAGACTGAAGATGTTGTTCCTATAAGGCGTGTGTTTGGTTTTAACTGGGTTTAATTGACAAATTGTTTAACATACAGTTCTCACAAGCATGACAAGATGGGGCAATTTAAAATTACTTTTGGTGGTGATTTTTCATAGTGAGTGATTGTGAATTTGGGGGCTTCATTCTTAAATATCTCTTGGTATTTTCCATAGACAGGGGGAAGTCTAGAGTGGTATCACTGCAAATTACCATCGATCACCCAATTTAACAGTAATTCACTCATTAACAGCAAAAGTAATGTTTTACTGACAATTTTAATATGTTTTCTTCTCATCCTTGTACAAAAAAAATGAGTTTGAAGATACCAAAGGGACAATCAAAAATCATAAGTCAAAGAAAAACTGACAATGCCAGTATACACAAACAGATATCACCTTATTATGCTAATAGGTTAATGTGTCAAAGTAGAAATGTTCACGTTTGTTTTACAATATGATAAATTTTCTTTTGTAGATTTAGAAGAAGTATATTTTCACTGTCATCCATGGGAGATAAAAACTTGTCATCAAAGTTACAGCAACTGTTTGCCTTCCTTAGCCATACACAGGTTTGTTCAGTTTATTATACTCCAGCTTTTTTAAGTTGGCAGAATATAGTGATGGGGTTTCTGTCTTACCACCCTTCCATCCATCCCCCCCTCTCTACCCCACCCCTGCATAACGTGTTGCAGGGGACATAGATATACTGGCCATTTATCTGTCCTGTCTTGTTTGCGCCCTCACATGTATAATTCTTGCCAGAGTTTTATAAAACTTATATCATAGGTTTATATCAGCTTTGTCTCAGACAAGTTTGAAAATCAGTGCTGATCAACGATTTTTAAAAGAGTTATGCCCTTTGGAAATATTAATTATATGGAATATTGCATTGTTAGCACTTTCATGTACAATTCTTTCCAGATTTTTATGAAACCTACATCATAGGTTTATAGACAGCAATGTGTCAAAAATCAATGCTGATCAACAATTTTTAAATGAGTGATGCCCCTTGAAAATATTGAATTATATGGAAAAATTGCATTGTAAATGCTCTCACATGTAAAATTTTTGGCAGATTTTTATCAAATTTATATCAAAGGTTTATATCAGCAATATCTTGGACAAATTCAAAAACCAGTGCCAGTCAAATATTTTTAAAAGAGTTATGCCACTTGGAAATATTAATTATATTTGAAATTGCATTGCATTTGCTCTCAAATCTCTATTTCTCTAAGATGTTTACAAAAATTTAAAAAAACAAAACAATGAAGATTTTTTTTGTTATTGCCCTTGGACAGATAAGGTATGTGTAACATGTTTGAAGTACCATGACCAGTATTTAGTGAAACAACAAATCAAATATTAATTATATGGAAAATTGCATTGTTAGAGCTCTCATGTGTACAAATTTTGCAAGATTATGATGAAACTTGTAACATAGATTTATATTGGCAGTGTCTCCGAAAACTTAAAAAATCAGTGCTGATCAACAATTTTTAAAAGAGTTGTCAGGTTATGCCCCTTGGAAATATTAATTATATTTCATTTCTTTAAGATTTTTTTTTGTTATTGCCCTTGGACAGATGAAATATGTGCAACACATATGGAGTACCATGGCCAGTATTTAATGAAACAAACAAATCAAATCAAATACATGAAATATGCAAGAAAATACATTTCTTTCTCAATTGAACATTTTAAATGAAACCAATAAAGGTAGAACATTTATAGAGTGTATTGTACAAATCATTGTTTAAAAGAAATTTCAAAATATTGATAATACGTGTGTTAAATTTTTCTTTACAATGTTTACAGAGGCCAGCCTATGCCCCAATTAATTTTCTAGCTGCTTCCAGACCTCCATGGTTCACAGCAGGCCACCAACAGGACTGTTCAGAGTTCCTAAAATACCTGTTGGATCAAATTCATGAAGAAGAAAAAACTGCTGTAAAAAAGAAAAAAATGAGTATGAACGGCAAACAAGGCCAAGCAGCTACGGAAGAAGCATCTGAAACTACAGAGGCAAATTCTGTAATTGAAGATTGTTTTGGCGGGCAAGTTAAAACTACCTATACCTGCCTTACTTGTAAGACTGAATCGTCAAGAACAGAATTGTTTACAGATCTTCCTCTGGCCTTCCCTGAATATGGGACTTGTGAAAAATCATTGGTGGGTGGTGACAGTAAACGTAAGAAAAGTGGTGACCCTGCTAAAGTCAATGATGAAGATAAAAAACAAAGTGATTCTGCAGCTTCTAAAAAGTTACATTTGAACGATTTAGTGCAATTTTACTTCAAGCCTGAGAAAATGACAGGTGACAATAAATACTTCTGTGAAAAGTGTGGCGAACTGCAGGATGCTGAGAGAAGTATTAAACTGAAACAAGTGCCTGACACTCTTATCTTTACACTTCTTCGGTTTTCCTACGATGCCAAAAGGCATACACGTACCAAAATTTTCCGTGATGTGAAATACCCTAGAACTTTAGTGCTTCCAAGTGACTGTGATACCGCTGAAACATCAGCAAAACAAACTGACAGACGAAAATCAGTCAGAACTATGATAACCAATAAAATTGAAGAATGTGGTATAAATACAAATACGTCTAAGGGTGAAATTTATAGTCTGTTTGGGGTCATAGTTCATTCTGGAGTGTCGTCTGAAAGCGGCCATTATTATTGCTATGCAAGACATTCATTGTTTACTAATCCCGAAGCTTATTGTGATAAAGTTCAAGATTGCAAAGACGAAGATGAAATAGACTTCTTGCAAAATAAGTGGTACCTCTTCAATGATAGCTCTGTATCACATGCTCATTTTAATTCCTTTAGTAATGTTACACAGCGATTCACAAAGGATACACCATATATCTTGTTATACAAGAGAATAACCCCTAGTCAGGCTGAAGGTCAAGATATCGATTTGAACAAATCTCTTCATACGTCAGAAGTGGACCCTCCAATGAGAGCTGACCTTAGAGCTCTTGTTAATAAGGACAATACTTTTTTTCTACAGGTAACAACATTTTAGTTTATCTGTTTTTGACTTAATATGCAAATTCTAGGGGTCAAAATGATTTGTTTAATATTTTATCACTTCATATAAATTTTACACATTTTAGCTATGGAGTTTGAATTTAAAATTTTTATTACATTTTTCTTTAAATTTATCATGGGATTTATTAAAAATGACAAGAGTAATATAGAAATAACCTTCTTTCAAGTAAAAATAGAGTTAGGCCTATTGAATTATTCTAAATTAAAATTGCCAAAGTAATTTGAGTCAATAAATGGATTGGTAATTATATAACCAGGGTACATGTAACAGTAGGATGGGATGAATTCCTTGCAAAATGTATCCTTTTATAAAAACCTACACATAATCAGTCCAGGGCCTTTTATTGTCGGGATATGATGCTGTTATTTTGCTTAAAAAAATATTCTATATGCATTTCACAATTTCAAGTACAGACTTAATGAAATTTGTGGGGTCAACTTTTTAAAACTGAATAGTGAATTCTTCTTTCAGTTACATTTGTTATGCAGGCAGTGATGCTGTGCACTTAAGAATTGAGGAGATTTGCTAATCTACTTATTTTCAGAGGATGATTAAAATAAACAGAAAAATTAAGTTCATATGACTATATTCTGTTTATTGCAAATATATAAACTCATCTGTAGTTGCAACATTAACAGCACCAATTTAACTGCACCAGGGCTCTCGGTCATAAAACTTTACTCAGTACTTGGAGTACAAAATTTGTGCTCGAAACACCAAATCCATGATTTTGATTGGTTGATTTCTGAGTCTCAGTACGATTGGTTGATTTCTGAGTCTCAGTACGAAAATCGTGCTCAAAAGTTTTATGACCGCAAGGCCTGATGCTCATTTCCACAATAAATGTCTCTTCAGTGATGCTCGAGGCCAAAATATTCTAAAAACCAAAACTTCTACAACCATTGAAGTGCTGATCAAACAACCTGTAGGTTTGTTATTCCCTGAATATATACATATTTTGAACTGAATTTTATATTTCAGGAACAAGAAGCAGCTGCAAAAACAAAATCAACAAAGAAACAGGAAGCAGCCAATACTAGTTCCTGGTTCAACTGGAACAATGATGATGACAATGGTCCTCCAGGGAGCTGTGGGGGAGGAGATGGAGGCAGTGGATTTGGGGGCTTAAATGGTGCAAATAGATTTATATTCTAAAATAAACAAATTTCGATGAACAATTTACGATTTGGCGATTTCTGATGGAAGAAATCCAGATATAACTGATTTAAAATTTTGAAATTATCCAAAGTAAAGACACACTGCCTCTGAAGACTTGAATTTGGCATCTGTGATATGAAAAAAACCAAATATCTACTGTGTAGATGAAATGTACAATGTAAAATGTAATTTCCATGGTTACTGAAACACGGTCTACTTTGAAAATTTCACACTTCTGTAAAGTACATAGAAATATCCCCCACACAAATGGTTCATGTAGTTTAAATTGAATCAAATCAACAACATTGATGTGAAATGCCCTCTTATTTTCAATTCACAAAAACTTTCAGCATTGATATTCCGAGTGAAAAAAATCTGTGTTTACAGTACATTGTTTTGTTGTTATTAAGGACTTATTTTTATCTTTTGTTTTGTGTACTTTTTTTACAAATTTGTACTTTAACTGAAACTAAAATGATTGTGATACAGACACAAATACATGTAAATGTGATATATGTGATACTGATGCAATTTTGAAGTAACATATTTTTTTCATTCAAATTGTTTTCTTTTTGCAGTAACATAAATTTAAAAAATGATTTAGAATGTTTGACATAAGAGTTATATAAATAGTTAGTATTTCTTGAAATCCAGCATGCTTAGCTTATATTTTTAGATGACTGAAAATATATATAAAATGTTAAATACTGCTGTTAACTTTTGAAATTGTGCGAGTCATTTTTAGAAGAAAATATTCTTATAAAAGATCAGGATTTTTCTTATATAAAACATTATTGTGACATAACGAGTGTCTTCAAGAAATTGATAAACATTTAAAATAGAAATGACTTAAAGCAAAACCTACTATTGTGATTAGAGCACATCTCATTTAGCGTCCATTAGCTAGAGGTCAAGAGCTTAAAATTTAAAACTCAAAGATATTCATCATATATTGTACAGTGTACTGAAGTAATCTGAAATATTTAATATATTTTACAATGCATGAAAAGTATTAAAAAAAATAACAACACTATCTTGTTATACTGCTACTAAATAATACAACTGATGACATTTTTAGGTTGTGTTTAAGATTTTAGTCTCCTGCAGTGGCATTAGAACAGTGTACAATGCTAATTTTAGAATGGTAAAAGACGGTTTTAGACCACTCATATGACTATTGACTATTTCAATGCAGTCAATTTTTATAGATGGAGAAAGCCAACTGTGCCTGGTGGGAACAATGACATTTGGCATGAAAACTGGCAATCCTAGTTAATTAAAATTGTAGTCATATGCACCACACCTGCCATTTAGGGGATACAGCTTGAATGGTAGAAAAGCTGGAAAATCAATATTTGTCAAATTCATTTTCACTGTTCAGTGATTTATGTTAAGTTTTTGTGACGAGTTGTGTTTCTCATATACTTCAATCAATAGGTCAACTATATTTGGTATGTAGAATGATTGTAAGGTGTACATATTCCTGTGGCAGTGTTTATAGGACCTCATTTTTAGGTTCATTGTAAAAATAAGGAGATGTTGTATGATTGCCAATGAGACAACAGTTACTGTGCACTAGAGTTCAAATGGCAAAGATGAAATGAGAAAATGAGAAAAAACCCATACCATATAGTCAGCTATAAAAGGCCCTGACATGAATAATGTGAAACCAATCAATAGAGAAAACTAACGTCCTAATTTATTGCTCCACATTAAATTTTTCTTATTTGGTCTGTTTGCTAAAACTTTGTAGTAATCAGTCAATTAAATAGGTTGTGTATATCAATTGATAGGTTTTAATGTCTTATAGGATTTATTCAACTCTTACCTCTTTTTTGGTTCATTGGTTAGCAGTCAAGTTTTCCCAAGTTTAACCTCATTTTCATTTTTGATTGGAGATTTTTTTTTTTGCAATGAGGTCCTTTTCTCAGTTACTGTATTTTAATAGGACAACTAATACTATGTTTGGTGCATAGAATGATTGTCAGGTGTACATGTCTGTCTGACAGATTTCACCTGAAATGATTTTCATGGTTCTTTGATAAATGTGGATTCATTATTATTGGTTAGATACCAATTTTCATGGGTGCAGACATGGGGTCAATTACTTTTGAAAGTAATTAATTACATTCAATTACAATTACAAAATTTTCAATTAAATTACACATTACCATGATTACATTTGACTTTTTACCAATGTAATTAATTACTTTTCAATTACTTGTTAAATGTAATTAATTACTTCAATTACTTTTGAAAGGAAAATTTAGATAAAATATTGAAAACATGCATTTATTCTATGATATGTACATAAGTATCATACATTGCTTTATAGTAATGACAAAAGAGATCTACAGCGACTATTTTCAAATTCAGCCAGTAGCAAAGAAGAGTAGAAGTTAGATATCTGGTGTGTTACGGGAATAAAGAAAAAACACACATAAATCTGAAATGCACATAATACTTTGTCTATCAGAAATCCTTAGGACTAGTGCTCTGGTTTAATTTAATGCTCAAAATGATAAAAAGCCTTATTCAATAATTTGAAAATATTAAATTTTGTTTTAATTACCTATTGAAATTTTACATTTCAAACAAAAAGGCAGCCCTAATGTTAATATTTTGAAATGATTTTTATTTTAATCACAACTTTTAAAATTATTTTCCTGAAGAAATGGTTTAGAAAGCCTCACTTTTAAAAAATATACTTTAGTTTTAATCACAATTAGGGTATATTTATCTCTCTCTAATTGGCTTAACACCTGTATAACATGCAAACATAACTGTTGTAAAACAGTCATAATATAGTTTATAATAAAACAAATAGGCAGAGGTTATATTTATTGATTGACTATGGCCTTTGAAGTTGATTATGTTAAATCAATGTCTAACAATATCTATCTGAATACAAGCTTATTAGGACCAGCTTATTAAGGTATAAGACAGTGACTTACTTATTGTCACGCCTTGACGGAATCAAAAAGCGAGACATAGGTATGCTGTTTCCGGCGTCGATGGCAGCGGCGTCAACAATGTATAAGTTTGTGATTAGGACTCGTTTATGGTGAACCACTAGTGGTAGGTCAATGATATTTGGTATGCAGTTGTATTAGCACTGGCACATCTCATTACCATGGGGATTATTTGGCCCTGCCACCTCGACTGGTCAGTTTATGGGGAACCACTAGTGATAGGTCAATGATATTTGGTATGAAGTTGTATAAGCATTGGCATATCTCATTTCCATGGAGATTATTTGGCCCTGCCCCTCAGTTATGGTCTATTGACTTTGAAACTTTGCTTAGTTTTCATGTATTAGTTTGTGATTAGGTCAGTTTATGGGGAACCACTAGTGGTAGGTCAATGATATTTGGTATGCAGTTGTATAAACATTGGCATCTCATTTCCTTAGTTTACATATATTAGTTTGTGATTAGATCAGTTTAAGATGAACCTCTAAAGTTAAGTCAATGATATTTGGTATGCAAATTATTGGCATTTGCAAGTCTAGTTTCCATTGAGATTATATAGCCCCACCCCCTTATCATGGTTCATTGACTTTGAAACTTTTACAAAGTTTACAAGTTAATGTTTGTGTTTAGGTTTGTTTAAAGGGAACGACTTATGATAAGTCAATGGTATTTGGTATGCAGTTGTATTAGCATTGGCACATCTCATTTCCATGGAGATTGTTTAGCTGTGTACCTTCAATCATGGTTCATTGACTTTGAATATTTGCATAACTTACATGTTAAAGTATTGCTATTTCAATTTCAACATTTGCATTATCAAAATTACAAAAAGGCGAGACATATCTCTGTGTTAACATATACATAAAGATAACAAGCTTATTAAAGTATAAGACAGTGACTTACTTATGGTTTCCTTTAAACACAAATTATGGCATGTTTGAAGTTTCTACAATATTTTTTTCTTCATCTTTTTTTTTTTTTTCATTCAATACAAAATAAAGAATCTCCCATGGTTGTGTAATGACAGAAAGTATACTGTGTAGGCCTTGCTTTGTCAGCTAAGTTCTACATTTACTAAGGTCATGGCTTTTCATCATTTTTTGAGAAAACACAAGATTCAATCTTTCTGATCCAAAATTTCAAATGTAATTGAGTTGTAATTGTAAATAACAGACAATTTTGGCTATGTAATTCATTACTTTCAATTATTTGTAATTGAAAAAATGCTCAATTACACATTACATTCAATTACTTGAGAAATTGTAATTAATTACAGTCAATTACAATTACATATTTCAATTACCCCATGTCTGCATGGGTGCAGACGAACCTCAAATTAAAATGTTCAACGAAAGGACACACTATATAAAGGTTGTATGCAGACTTTGCAAAACCAAGAATTAAATATCCACAATAATGTATGTTTTTCTCAATCCATGAAAATTAGCACCCATGAAAATTAATGAATCCACAGTATAGTGAAGTGTTTGTCCTAAGTATAAAAATAAGGAGATGTGGTATGATTACCAATGAGACAACTCTCCACAAGTGACCAAATGACATAGAAATCAACAACTATAGTTCATCGTACAGCCTTCAACAACAAGAAAAACCCATACTGCATAGTCAACTATAAAAGACACTGAAATGACAAATGTAAAACAATTCAAACGAGAAAACTTAACATCCTGATTTATGTACAAAATATTCAACGAAAAACAAATATGACATCCAGCAACAAACGACAACCACTGAATTACAGGCTCCTGACTTGGTCTGTTTCTCATGTACTTTAAGAAATAGGTAAACTCTATTGAATGAAATTATCTGGTCTTCACCTCATTTTCACAAATCTTTGATAATGTTACAACTGTATTAGGACCTCAAACTAAAAGACTACAACATGAAATTCAATCATGAACAAATACCAAGGTGAAACATTTCAGTGCTTAAGCTTGCAATCTTGGAACAAATTGCTGATAATTGATAGTTTAAAAGGTTAACACAGAAAAATCACAAATGAAAGAACCTTAGTGAGCGTGCTCACATACCCCACGTCCCCACATTGTCATTGGAGAAATAAAATAAGTGTAAAAAAAAAAAATTTATCAGAAAAAAAAATTGAATCATAATTTCCTGTCAATATGCACATCTACATAGTATGTCCTTATTATCTGAAAAGGTTTCATGAAATTCTGTTGTGTGGTTTGAGAGGAGTTGCGATGACAAAAGGTTGCAGTAGTATATTGGGCAAATAAGTTCAAAGGGGTGTAACTCCTGGGAAAAAAATTGAATCGTAATTTCCTGTCGATATGCACATCTACGTAGTATGTCCTTATTATCTGAAAAGGTTTCATGAAATTCTGTTGTGTGGTTTGAGAGGAGTTGCGATGACAAAAGGTTGCAGTAGTATATTGGGCAAATAAGTTCAAAGGGTGTAACTCCTGGAAAAAAAAATTGAATCGTAATTTCCTGTCGATATGCACATCTACGTAGTATGTCCTTATTATCTGAAAAGGTTTCATGAAATTCTGTTGTGTGGTTTGAGAGGAGTTGCGATGACAAAAGGTTGCAGTAGTATATTGGGCAAATAAGTTCAAAAGAGGGCATAACTCCTGGAAAAAAAATTGAATCGTAATTTCCTGTCGATATGCACATCTACGTAGTATGTCCTTATTATCTGAAAAGGTTTCATGAAATTCTGTTGTGTGGTTTGAGAGGAGTTGCGATGACAAAAGGTTGCAGTAGTACATTAAAGTAAATAAGTTCAAAGGGGCGTAACTCCTAGAAAAAGAATTGAATCGTAATTTCCTGTCGATATGCACAACTACATAGTATGTCCTTATTATCTAAAAAGGTTTCGTGAAATTCTGTTGTGTGGTTTGAGAGGAGTTGCGATGACAAGAAACAGGACTGACGGACGGACTGACGGACGGGTCAACAACATTATACCCTCCGCAACTCGTTGCGTGGGGTATAATTAACATTAAAAAGAACAGTCATTCCAAAGGTCCTTCAGACATGTGGCAATGTCCAGTAATTTATGGTTTGGTCCTGGACCAGTAAAATGTCATCAATTACTGGACCAAATGATCAGTGTAGATGTAAGAATTTTGTAATACTCATAGTGCAAAAGACTGCTAAAACACTGACTGGTCCAGTAATGCTTTAACAATTACTGGACCAAAAGACCACTGAGGTAAAAAAACACCTTCCAACCTCTAAAAGAAGCCAAACATGCAACTTGTCAGTTCAATTTGTACATGTATTTAAAGAAGATCTGAAATATCAATACATCAATTTTGTTAAGTGACCAAGTGGTCTGAAGTAGTTAATCTACTGTATCACTAGATTGTCAACACTGAGGTTGCGAGTTTGAACCCTGTACATGGTAGGTGTGTTCGACTCCAATCTTTATTGACTAGGATTGTCAGTTTTCATGACGAAAGTTAGTGGTTTTCTTTGGACACTCTTGCTTCCTCCCCCAATATAAACTGACCCACTGCGATATGGCCAATAGTGTTGAAAGTGGCGTTAAACACCAACAATCAATCAATCAATCAATATAGTGTTCAAGTACTTTACCTTTGATTAATCAGATATTCTTTTGTGCTATTTTCATTTCAAAACTTGATCATTTCAAATAGCAAAAGATAAAACGAAGTTGAACTTTTGCAAGATTGTGTGATATTATTGCTCAGAGACAAACTACCCACAGAAAACCAAAGTACAAGGATAGGAATAACTACATCATACTGCCTTCAACAAGATAAGTGAAAGATATCAAAGGGACATTCAAATTCATGTCAAAAATAAACTGACAACGCCATGGCAAAAAGAGAAAAAGACCAAAAGACAAACAACAGTTCACAAAACACAACATAGAAAACTAAAGACTGAGCAACATGAACCCAACCAAAAACAATGGGATGATCTCAGGTGCTCCGGAATGGTAAGCAGATCCTGCTCCACTAGTGCATGTAAGTACAAACCTGGTGATAAGTCTAATTCTGAAGGTCACATTGAGAGAAAAGGGGTCGGGATTGTTGTTATGATAATTGAAACAAATCCGTCATCTGTAAAGCAGATATTCCATAATGGATGAAACTACACCATATAGTTCAACAATAAATGGCTATTGGAAAACAAAAGTGTAAACAAATTTCCAACAGAATACTGAAGAACAGACACAGGAGTATATTATTTTATCTTACCTCCTATACATTTCTAGGAATATGATTGGTTAAAAGCGTCCACGTGGAGACCGTGTATAATCCATAGTAGGTTAGTAGGGAGGCAGGGCTTATTTCAATACACGGTTAGTAGTGGAGTTACGACTTTGGCACTATTTGATTGTTTAAATGTATTGAAAGTTCTGTTTAATATTGTTATATCAAGGTTGTTGATAATAAATTGTTATTGTTGACATTATTTTTTGTGTGCAGACCAATGGAATTAGGTTCTTAAAATTGAACACTTGAACACTTGAACACTTTAGTATAGAAATAAGAAGATGTAGTATGATTGCAAATGAGACAACTCTAGTCTAAATGCAACACATAAAGACAGTCGGTAAGATAAATTCGTTACATAGTGTGTTAGTGACCTAATACGATATATACGGGGTCAGTAAATTCCATATGGGGTTTGAGCGTCGCTCTCACCCCATATGGAATTTACTGACCCCATATATATCGATTAGGTCACTAACACACTATGTAACTAATAATAACCAACTGATAAACAAGTAATATAAAAAGTTTATTGTGTTGCCTGCAAAACATAATTATGAACAAATAAATACTAACAGTACAGGTTAGTAATCAAATATATAAAAGTGGCAACTTTATATCATTGAAACACAGTTAGGCATTTAATTATTTTTAATTAATATTAAATTATCTATTCCAAACTTTTAAAATTAGTGTGATAAATGTTAAAAGATTTTGTATCACAATATATATATAGGAAATCACATTTTAAATTCCAATGGCGTTTCTATTTTCCACATTCCCTAAAAATATTCAAAATCTAATCTCTCATTTCTTGTTTCTTGATAAAAAAATCACATTAATAAATGCACTTTGGATTTACAAAATTCACACAATTATCGGACATTCATAACAGAACTTGTCAAATAATCATTAAAAATATTGGAACATGTAACGGTCACTTCGTGATCATTAATTGTATAAAATCAACACAAACTTGACATTGCATGGTATGCAATCAAAATCTCTTGTACAATAAGAATTAATACACGTCAGTGATCACTTAAAGCCGATATCAAATGGGTTTTCTTCATTCTTAAAATTAATATCAATGTATTCCTCCTTCTTTCCTTTCTTTTGAAGTTGTAGTGATATAGTAGGAACATTTTTGTCTTTATCAGATTGTTCTGTCGATTTTATCAAATCGTGAGCATGTGAAGCAGCTAGTTTAATCACACAGCCTTTCTGTATTAGCCCTCTCTCATGAGCCATGGCCAGCTGGGTAACCACTCTCCTCTCTACCTGTAAAAGTAATGAGAATTGTAATTAACTATACGATGCCATTGCTGGTGGATGTTTCGTCCACGAGGGTATCACCAGCCAAGTAGTTTGCACTGTTGTGCCGACATGAAATATCATTGATATGTTCTTTTTCTGTAAATTAAGGTGGTACCTAACACTACAGGGAGATAACTCTGTAAAAATCAGCTAAACGTTTTAATCACGTTGTATTGTTAAGGAAATATTAAGCTTTTCAATGATCAAAATAAGTGTTTGTCAAACTGCTATATAACCAATGAAATTTTTCTGATAAAGCGGTTGGTTCAAATTTTTTGAAATTTTAATATTTTTGTCAAAGGGTCAAAGTAAACATTTTGTCAAAATTTTATGAAAATTAAACGAGCCAAATTAATATAAGTCAAGGTGTTGGGTACCACCTTAACTGTTTAAAAATGCTGAATTACTCAAATACTAAGGTTTTTCTACCCCCTTCATAGATTGCTGTAGCTGTATTTGGCACAACATTTCAGAAGTTGTTTTTTTAATGCTCTTCCTTTTTGTCCTTGTATATTATCAACCTTTACTGATTATCCATTTTTGATTATATACTTATGACGTGGATCGGTACTTATACATCCCAACATTGTGATATAGTCAATTTTGAGTTCTTGTCTTTCATTTTTTCTTATGTACTTTGTCTATATGCCATTTTGTATTTCTTTGTTGAAACAGTTATTTGTTTTATAGTGATTAAGGTTATATTACAATGTTGACTGCTGTACACCAATTTTTGACATTTTTACCTATTATGTCTGTTTGTTTTGCTCACACATTGTTGTCAATATAATGGAATTCTATGTGACTGTCATACAAGTGAGAGGTTTAGCTAGCTATAAAACCAGGTTTAATCCACCATTTGCTACATAAGGAAATGCCTGTACCAAGTCAGGAGTATGACAGTTGTTTTCCATTCGTTAGATGTGTTTGAGCTTTTGATTTTGCCATTTCATAAAGGACTTTCCGTTTTGAATTTCCCTTCGAGTTCGGTATTTTTGTTATTTTACTTTTTTCTTCAACTTCGTATTTGATTTGGCCTTTCAACTGTTTGGAATTGAGCATCCCTGATGAGTCTTATATAGAGAAAATGTGTATCATGGGTAAAAAATTATAAGCCTGGTGTCTTTGATGAGTTAACAACACATGGTAGGGTTGGAAAATTAAGCCTCAGCATTGTCCCCTATGAATGGAGGCAGCAGACATATTTTTTTTCTTCTTAGATCATAGCAATTTCCCAAAATGTGTCTTGTACATAAGGCCAGACTTTTTTTTTTATCTTTAACGAGAAAATTTGTAAAAAATTAGGGTCGAGGGGACGAAAAAAAAATAATAAAAGTGCAAAATTGGTCCAGTCGACACTAGAAATAAAAATAAAACCGTTATACGTGACCTTTTCTTTTTTTTTTTTTGAATTTATTAAAATACAAGAATAATGAAATGAGAACAGACCAGCATAGTAACCCTTCTATTAATATGAACATAAAAACTATGTTTTGATTCTTTATTTCCACAAATATAGATCCATGACACCAGGCAAATATATCAACCTGCTGCATATACACTATATATGTATAATTTAATTTCGGATGTAACGCGTCTTCTGATTGGCTGACGTTGTTTTGTTTATCAGCTGAAAGACATAATTTTGTCGTGACCGTGACATCATCAACGTTTTTATGTTTTACTCCGGTTTAAAATTGAATCTAGAATTAAATTATAAGAATGACTGTAATATTTTTCTGTCTATTCGAATAACATAAAAATGTGGTGCACACTTTAAAATAACCCCACGCGGTGTGCACCACATTTTTATGTTATTTCTTCATAGACAGAAAAATATTACAGTCATTCCATAAATATACCTGTCACCCAGTCAGGAACCTCTTATATAATTAGTGTATGCAGAGACATATATACACCTGTCTATATTAAATTTAATAAAAAAAAATAATAAAAACTTTAAACTTGAAACTTGATATATGTCTCTGGTGTAATAGTCCCAGATTTGAGCAAATTAACTTATAAATTGAAACAATGCATATACATGGAAATACATACATTAATCAAGAAGATCTAACCAAAAGTATGTTAATGGGTGTGGAATGCGTAATTTTTCCTTTTGGATCAATTTTTGTATGTCAGCAGTGCCATTCATATATCCGTAGTCATTATCGCAAGAATCCGGATTTCGGTCATAGCGAGTCCGTTACCGATGAAATCCTGACTCCGATCTGTAGTTCTAGAATAATATGCCCAATAATATAAATGTCGGACAAGTAAAATTTACAAAAATACGCTTTTTGGAAAGGAATATGATGTTTTTAATGCAATACATGGATAATAAGTTTACTCCTGGCTAATTTCATCAAGTTCAGACTTCTGATGAAGTAATAACTGATTTTGCCGAAAGTTAGAATGATTTGATGTACGCTCTCGTGTATTAAACAAGTATGAAAAACATGCCACCGGTTTAAAAGTCTTTTTTGAAGAAAATATATCGTTTCTGCCTTGAATTTCTTTACTTTTTAATGAAAATTGCTGTTTCATCAACTTGGTAAAATGAAATATTACCGATTTATACAGATTTTATTTTGTTCTGAGGATTTCGTTACAGTCATAGGAAAAATAAAATAAAAGTAAGAAGCACTACTTTTATTTTTATTCTGAAATCGGGAAAGGTGGAGTCATGGATCTCGTTAAACAGATAATAAAAATGTCTGGCCTAATATCTACTCCACAACCATGGATATCCCCAAAAAGTGGGAATGTAAAAATAATAACTTGATCTATAACTTGCCATGGTGTTAATTTAAAACAAATATCAAGTCAATTTCTTCAAGCATGATGAAAAAAAGTGTTGAAAACTGATTATTTAAGTGAATTTTCTAAGTCCAAGGACCATAACTCTGCACATAATTATCAGACCAGAACAAAATTCCAACATGATCTGTAAATTGTCATGATAAAACTATATATCAATTATCAAATAAATATCTTCAAGCATGACGAAAAAAAGTGCGGAAATCTGATTATTTGAGTGAATTTTCTAAGTCCAAGGAACATAACTCTGCACAAAATCATCAGACCGGAACAAATTTCGAACTTGATCTGTAACTTGTCATGATAAAACAATACACCAAATATCAAATCAATATCTTCAAGCACGAAGAAAAAAAGTGTGGAAAACTGATTTGCCGGACTGACAGACAGACAGACAGACGGAGTGCAAACCTAAAGTCCCCTTCGACTTCGTCGGTAGGGGACTAAAAACTGTAATAGAGCAATTGTTGAAAGATGTCATTCCCTTCCACAAATATCTAAGGAGTTATAAAAACAATTGTATGGAGTTTTATTTCTTACCTCATATTTGATGGATCTAGCCCCATAGTGGACATCATAACCATCAGCCAAAATATCGACAACATTGTGATCCCATAACAACTTCATATTGTGTTTCTTCTCTGCCTAAAACATCACAGCTGTTTTATTAAAGCATACAAGTTATCACCAGCCCAGTAGTCAGCACTTCAGTGTTGACATGAATTATCATTGATATATGGTCATAACTATAAATTAACTGTTTGCAAAACCTTGAGATTTTTTGAAATACCAAGGATTTTCTACCTTAGGAATAGATTACCTAAGCTTTATTTGACAAAAGCTTTCGGAATTTGGGGTCCTCAATGCTCTTCAATTTTGTAGTTCGTACTTTATTTGGCCTTTTTACCTTTTTATTTAGAACAATGCTGATGAGTCTTTTGTAGATGAAACAAGTGTCTGGCGTACAAAATTTTAATCCTGGTATCTATAATGAGTTTATTTACATTGAACGCCTTAGGAACTGAAGATTTTGTTCAGATTTGACAGGTGCTAATTTTAACAAGATTAAATGAATAAAAATTATAAATGTTGTGTCCCTGTGGATCTGGTACCACAGTACTAATGGACATATGCATCAAAGCCATCAGCCAGAACACCTTTATCGTTGTGTTCCCATTACAACTTCATATTAAGTTTTTTCTTCGCCTGAATAATTATGGCTGTTTATTAAAGTATACATGTAGCCACTTTGGGACTGAACATTTAATCCAGTTCACAGGGTTTGGTTTTAATCTAGGGTTTCACTGTTAATGGTATTGAAGATATTGAGACCTATACCATGTGAGACCTTTTAATTAATTTAGATTACTCTGATGCAAAATGACAGCCCTTCAGCGACATAATATTTTCATACTTTTTACAACATGTGGTTTATACATGTATCATGTTTTTTTTCTTCTCAAAAATACATTATAAAGTATGGGACACCAAGCTTTTTTTCAAGTTGCAGGTTGTGCAAAGTTGTCAGAATTTATATGTGTTACAGGCATTTTCTAAATTTAGGCATTTTGTAAAATGACTGAATTTTTAGGCAATTTATAAAATGCCTAACCTTAACAGGCATTATACAAAATGACTAAAAATACCTAGTCATTTTGTAAAATGACTGAAATGTTTAAACAAAATTCAACAAATTGCCTGTTCAGTTTCAACCAATTTGTAGAAAAAGGATATCATTGAGATGTATATTACAAAAGTGGACAAAAACAAAATATCTTGCAAAGAAAATAACTAATGGTTCGGTAGAATTAATTTATTCCCCAAAAACCAGCTGAGAAAATTTGTATGTCATATGATATAGGTTCTTTTAAGTGAAACTACGTTAAGTCATGTAAGTACATACTCACTCCAGAGCTCTACACTCTGTATTTAAGATACAAGTAGTGAATTTATGATTATTTTGTCAAAATGGCAGAAGGACAAATTATTCTGTCATTAGAACAAAATTTACAATTGAATTGTTAGAAAATCTAGATTGAAAACAGTAAAATGAAACATATGAAGCAGAGAAAAAGAAGTTTGCTTTTAATTGACTGATTAGATAGATCTTAACCTGATGAACATTTTATTTCCAGATGTCAGCTTTGTTTTAAATGCATTAGATTTAGAGATATCAGCCAAAAAATGCATTCTACTCCTATGTTCTATTTATAGCTATGTCGGCCATGTTGTTTCGCAGGCGGGGGTCATCAGACAATTTTTTTAAAACAAGATACCCTAATGATGGTTGTGGCCAAGTTTGGTAAAATATGGCCCAGTAGTTTCAGAGGAAATTTTTTTGTAAAAGTTAACGGCCGACAGCCGACAAGTGATGAGAAAAGCTCACTTAGTCCATTTGGGCCAGATGAGCTTAAAATCAACCAAGAAAAGACAAATAACAGTGCTTTGACAGGATAAGCTATAAATGCATCACCCCTCATGGCCAGATCTGCTTCAGTCCGTTAAAAGATACAAGCAAACTAATCATGATAATGTACTTTGATTTTTTTTTGGGAACACATGAAAACGAAGATTATCATGTGTGATATGTAAGTGTGCTTATTGTGAAACCCAATGTTGTCGAACATTAAGTATTTTATCAGTAAAAGTAATGAAAGAGCTAAATGTGTGATGATCCAGGTTTCACCAAATGTGGTCCAAGTGCTAGACCCAAATTTTACACCAAAAATGTATTTGCAAAAAATCAGGACAAATATTGTGTAACAGTTTTGTCATCCAAACATTTTGAGAAATGATAAATAATTGAAGAGTTCTGTGGATGTTTGAATTTGGAATATTTCAGTAAAATTTATTCTTGATTATTTTAAACTCTTATTTGTTAATTCAGTAATTATCATAAATAAAACTGCTCCGGTGTTCAAAGCTTTCAATTGTTTTTTTTTAACATTTCATTCTATAAAATAATTTCAGGCATTTTGTAAAATGCCTAGAAAAATTAGTCATTATGTATAATGACTGAATCTTGCAGGCATTTTAGAAAATGCCTAAAGCTTTCAGGCATTTTACAAAATGCCTAAATTTAGAAAATGCCTGTAACATATGGATTATACATGGAAAAAGCACTTTTGTGTGAAAAGAAAGAAAACTAAATGATAGATTTTTAGATTAAAATTAAATTTGAGACAATAGCTTTTATTAAATAGAGGTGGAAGATACCAAAGAAAGAATCTATTCTAATAAGTCAAAGAGAGACTGACAAAATCATGGCTAAAAATGGAAAACAGACAAACAAGAATGTGTCCATAGTACACGGATGCCCCACTCACAATATCATTTTCTATGTTCAGTGGACCGTGAAATTGGGGTGAAAACTCTAATTTGGCATTAATATTAGAAAGATCATATCATAGGGAACATGTGTACTAAGTTTCAAGTTGATTGGACTTCAACTTCGTCAAAAACTACCTTGATCAAAAACTTTAACCTGAAGCGGGACAGATGGACGGACGGACAGATGGACGAACGAACAGACGCACAGACCAGAAAACATAATGGCCCTTCTACTATCGTAGGTTGGGCATAAAAATGGAAAACAGACAAACAACAGTCTACAAAATGCTTAATAATGTGCTTTCAGAGAATAAAATCAAACTTTAAAGTAACATTACTTGTTTTCTTGCTGTACATGCTGTACGTTCCTTTATAAAACTAAATTATCTGAGTAATCCCCCCTGATATAATGTAGATTTAAAATTTTTATTTAATGGTATGTAATAAGATAAAATTATAAAAATCTTCATTTAAGTGAAAAGTCTCACAAACAAACTCTGTTTATACATCAAACTTGTTAATTTCAGTAAAATCTCTTTTGCAGCTTTTGCAATCAAAATATAATTTAGACCCCCTCCTCCCACTAATCTACCTTAAAGTCCAAAGTCCCATCATTGCTGCATGAAGTCTGTACTTATCAACCACAACCTACCCTATCTCAACAGATATTGCTTTAGTACTCCTGTGTTCGTATCATCTATTGATTATGTCTATTAATAGAGCTGGGGAACCAGCAGGATTCATTTGCTATTCAATGCTCAGTGCTTACCTGTTCAGACCAATGATGTAGTTCTTTTGTCACTAATTTTGATAGTTCAGATCTTGAGAAAGGTAGAAAGTAAACAATTTCATTGATTCTTCCCAAAAATTCATCTCGTCTAAAATGTCTCTGAAAGTAAATTAATCATTTTTTAACAAATTGCAAAATTTGCATAAGCAGCAAGCTCAGCAGGTGTTTACATTTCAAAAGGCTGAAAGCACATTCTTCCATTAAGCCAAGTACAAATGATGAACAAATTCAAGTCTGTTAATCATAAAGAATATGTAGTCTTAGCATCACATCAGAATACATTTGACTTCATTGATCAAAACTTGTTACATGGGGATAAATGAGCTCAGTAATGGTATTGACAAAAAACTTAAAATTAGAGTACATGTTAAGCTTGAAGTCGTCTCTTCAAAACACTTATAAATGAAAATTACACAGTATAAATTTTGTAGTTTCTGCACTTTCTGGATTTAACTTCATCCAGAACGCTGACACCCAAACAGTTGAAAACCAGGATGTATAAATAATTACATAGATTTTTGTCTCATTTGTATATGTTCAAACCATAGTCTGTCTTTTCGATAAACACCCTATAACAACAACATCAAGTCTCATGTGTCTGATGACATACTAAAAAAAAAAATTTTTGATTGGCCTCAGTTAACATTTTTAGTCATCCTTCTTTTTCTTATTTAAAACAATTCATGGTTCACTTATACCTTTGAAATCTACAAATTTTGTTTTACAACCAATAATAACTTATCCTATTACCTTCAAAATGGGTCTCACAACTTGGTCTTTGAACCTTCTGGATATAGTTATTCTTTCTGATGATTCTAAATCCTCTGCAAAATGGAAATTAAAGTAATTATATATAAACAAATATTTAAAAAAAGAAATTAAAAGTCATATGAAACAGGTTTGTGGTGATATTAATGTTAACAACATTATTGAAACAATGCATGCATTCAACCAAGTTTGCTCTGACCTTTGACGGCATGTTAAGGACTTGTTGGGGCAGTGGGACGTCAGAGCACAGTCCATAAAGAAAACATGGAAATTGCAAATCTTAGATTTGGGGCGGCAAGTTTTTATGACAAAATCATAAAAGATCCATTCTTAAGTAGTAAAATAATTCATCATTCAATTCTTTATTCATTTTATAATTTTTTTTCACATACTAACCCCTAGGACTGTAGAACAAATGAAAACTTTTTTCATTCTAGACCCCCATGTTTTACAGTAAACGTAGCGCAAGTCAAACTATTTGCATAAATTAGCTAATAAATAAGTGCTATGAGGAAATAACTTGAGATTACAACTTCTTGTTCAAAGTTAAAGTATGTACATATTTGTTGAGTAAAATGAATAACAGATGTATGATTACTGATGTGAAATGAATTCTTTACAATTAGATTAAAACTTGTTAACCCAAGTAAGGGTTATCAATTTCCATGTTTTTTATATGGACTGAGTTCTGACATCTCACAGCCCCAACAAATCCTAAAAAAGCCATTAGACCTCCAAGCAATTTCTGGCAGATTTTGACAGTATCTGTTTAGTTTATTTTAGCATTTTAGTATAGTAGACTCTAGGCAATACTGTAAACCAACATTTTGCAAATACTTATTTCGTGTTTAGCCCTCTCTAGCTCACTTTGCAGCCATTAAATTTTGTAATTTTCAAATTTAATAGATGTAGTTAAATAAGGGAGGATCCAATTTTTACATATTTTCAAGTCATTTTTCTAATTGCAATAAGTCACAAAACTAAATCGCTCTCGAAAATGATTTGGTATACAATGGTTATAATTGTTGTTTGTTGCTGTGTGACATATTTGTTTTTCGTTCATTGTTTTTTACATAAATTAGGCTGTTAGTTTTCTCGTTTGAATTGTTTTACATTTGTCATTTCGGGGCCTTTTATAGCTGACTATGCAGTATGGGCTTTGCTCATTGTTGAAGGCCGTAGGGTGACCTATAGTTGTTAATTTCTGTGTCGTTTGATCTCTTGTGGAGAGTTGTCTCATTGGCAATCATACCACATCTTCTTATTTTTATAGTATAGAACTTTACATTTTCTATAGACACCTGTCTTTTTTGGACACTCAAATGTATGGTAACCTCTTAATGTCCTTTCGTTAGTTATGTTGTTTGGTTGTTGTCTCGTTGGCGTATTACACTTTCTTTTAATTCATATTTTACAAACCGAGTTTTCCTGTATGCTTTTGTTTATCCATTTCATCCGCTTCTTTCCTCAGTTGTAGAGCATGTTCAGCTATAACTTCACTCGCTAAGTTGGAAGTCATGATAAATATGGCATCTTTACAATCCACTGTCTTTCCTTTTCCATCTGTCAACCTTCCCTGAAAAAAAATAACCATGAAAAAATTAAAATAATGCTTTATAAATTTAATGTGACAGGAGCACTTTTTGGATTTATCTTCATCATCAGTAATGCTAAAATTCCATAAGTTGAATGTCCCTTAGGTATCTTTCACCTAATTTTTACCTATACAGTAGACTCCGCAAATCGGATACCCAAAATGTCAGCAAAAAATATCCCATTACCCAATATATTCAATTAGACAATAAATGTATATTCATTGAATATTCTGCAATAATAAGTTGACCTAATCCTCAGGTGTTACTAATAAGCCCTGACCACTGCTATATCTATAAAAGGGTTGGGAGTGATTTTTATATGAATATTCTAAAATTAATTCTTTATCAGGATAACTCAATGCTTGACACATATTGTATAGACACTTGTCTAACGTTGAAGACTATATCAAACTCTTGTTATCATTTGGTCATTTGAGTTATTGGGTTGCTGACTCATTAACAATTGTATGGCTCACGTTTCTTTTTTTCATATGACCAAGTTAACATATGTTGTAATATAGGCTGTCAGAGGACAAAAGGATTTACCAATGATTTTTTTTTCAAATTGAAAGATCGACACATGGCAGGATAAATATTGCAAAAATTCAAACTAAAGCTGACAATATGCAAAGTTGAGAAAGTGTTTGGTGGCCTTGTGTCTTCTTTCTTCTCTGGATATTTGTTACAATAAATGTAAATAACCATCATGCATGTTTTTTATTCTATTTTTCTTCAATGTAACATTTAAAATAAAACACATTAAATTATTACCAAAAGAGCATTTAAATCATTTTGCAGCTACAAAATTTCTTTATATATTCAGCTTTGATAAAGTTAAGGGTAACAAAAAAAATTTTTACAACCAAAATTATCACAATTACAACCAGTTTTCTTGAAAGAAGTAAATTCTATTTAAATTTCTTTTTGGTCTTTGGTGAATAGTTGTCTCATTTGAAACGGTGTGACATTTCATTATTTAAATATCAAAGGTCACAGTGTATTACAGTTAATATTGTTGCAGATCACATAATTTCATAAAACATAAACAAAATATTTAACTCTAATGTTAAAGTTAAAGGTCATTTTTAAATTGTAGCAGATCAATCAATCATGATGCTGAAATTTATAAATTTCAAAAAGGAATTTAAATAGTGTGACATCATTTTCAATGTAAAGAAAGAAACACCATCATCAGGTATTAATGTGGTTTTTTTCATGTTATAGAATTATCAATTATTTTTATTGTCAGTTCATTAGTAGATTGTTTTCTATATTGATTTTCTACTGCAGTTTCAGAAAAGAAGATTACAAAAGGAAAACATTTTGTAAAACTTACCAAAATTTACCAAATTAATGAAAATTGTTAAAATTGACTATAAAGGGCAATAACTCCTTAAGGGGTCAACTGACCATTTTGGTCATGTTGACTTATTTGAAGATCTTACTTTGCTGAACATTATTGCTGTTTACAGTTTATCTCTATCTGTAATACTTTTCAAGATAATAACCAAAACGGCAAAATTTCCTTAAAATTACCAATTCAGGGCAGCAACCCAACAACCAGTTGTCCAATTCATCTGAAAATTTGAAGGCAGATAGATATCTACATGATAAACAAGTTAATCCCTGTAAGATTTGCTTTAAAGGCTTTGGTTTCAGAGTTACAAGCCAAAATCTACATTTTACCCTATGTTCTATTTTTAGCCATGGCAGCCATCTTGGTTGGTTGGCTGGGTCACCGCACAAATTTTTAAACTAAATACCCTAATAATGATTGTGGCTAAGTTTGGTTGAATTTGGTCCAGTAGTTTCAGAGGAGAAGATTTTGTAAAGATTACAAAATTTACAAAAATTGGTAAAAATTACTTTAAAGGGCAATAACTCCTTAAGGGTCAACTGACCATTTTGATCATGTTGACTTATTTGTAGATCTTACTTTGCTGAACATTATTGCTGTTTACAGTTTATCTCTATATATAATAATTTTCAAGATAATAACCGAAAATGGAAAAAATCCTTAAAATTACTAATTCAGGGCAGCAACCCAACAACCCATTGTCCGATTCATCTGAAAATTTCAGGGCAGATAGATCTTGACTTGATCAACAATTTTACCCCACATCAGATTTGCTCTAAATGCTTTGGTTTCATAGTTATAAGCCAAAATATACATTTTACCCCTATGTTCTATTTTTAGCCATGGCGGCCATCTTGGTTGGTTTGGCAGGTCACCGGACACAATTTTTAAAATAGATACCCTAATGATGATTGTGGCCAAGTTTGGTTAAATTTGGCCTAGTAGTTTCAGAGGAGAAGATTTTTGTAAAAGTTAACGACGACGGACGACGGACGCCAAGTGATGAGAAAAGCTCACTTGGCCCTTCGGGCCAGGTGAGCTAAAAAAGGAATTTAAATATTGTAAATTTAGAAATTTATGCTTACATTTATCATTTCAAACCTTCTTAACATTGTAAAAATAATAAATGTACAAGGAGAAGAAAAATAAATAGCAAACATGAAAAGTGCAAGTTTTAATTTAGCGAAAGATCATGAAGATTGTGTGTTGAAATATAAAAAAAAAAAAACCTAATAAAACACCTACACTCACCAATTCTCTGCTCCAAAGTCCAGAACCTAGTAATTGGTTGTCTAGTCTTCATGACAAACTTTTGTAGCAACAGGTATGATGCCACATTTTTGGAAAATTTTGTATAGATTCTCTTGGACTCTAATAGGAGACATTCTTACAAATCACATAGACAATTTAAAAGCTTGGGTTGGTAGCTATAGGCTAGTGACCAAGCATGAAGACTGGTTATCTTTTGTATTATCTTGTCATTTTTAGGATTGATGTAATCATCAGCAGACTATCTTTGGTGGTCTCTGTTACATTTAAACACATCTTTTTTATACCCTTGGGCGATCTAAAGAAGTTGACATATTGTGTACACACTTGTCTACTGTTACAGACCCTATGTTAGCATTTAGTCTTCGGTTTTTGCCCAAGTCTCTTTTATTTGTTGTTATTTTTCACTGTGATTTAGAAATTTTCCTGAATCTAGAAAAGCATATATCAATTGTAAGTTGTGCAGATTTCTCTGACATCAACAAGATATTTAAAATGATAGATTTGGCAACCGTTTTAAGTATTTTGAAATATATTTGCATTTTCATTTTCTAATATTCTGATACAAATAAAACATGTTAAAATAGAAAAATATTTTCTTTACTTTGCACGTTGCATTTTAAAATCTAAAAAAATTAAAGTACTAATTAAAATAGCTTATTCTTTTATGTTACATCTGTTACAGAATGTTTCAATCTGTGTATTTCAATATCAAGTTCTTACAAGTATGTTTAAATTTATAGACAATTCATCAGTTGTTAAATAAACAATTCTCACATAGATTTTATAATATAACAATTAATCTTTTAGAGGTTTGGCAAGAAAAGTTGTTTTGATGTTTGCCCACATACCTGTACACCCACTAACTGCTCTCAACAGACCCCATATTTACTTTACAGGGGCGGATCCAACTATATGTCCCCATTCAAATGCATTGATCGTCAAGAAAAAGGGGGGTTCTGCTTTCGCCCTTATTATTATTTTGTTTTGTTTGTTGTGTTGTATAATTGTGTCTTGATATAATATCAAGGATTAAATAGTTAAAACACCTTGAAAATATAAATAATTAGTGTCGAAATAATAAGATGAAATATCTACAAAATATTTATTCTACTTTAAAGGGGCACTAGCTGTCAAATTCATGTTCACCGATTTGACTCAAATTCTCATATTTGATTTATAACAATGTAAAACATTTATCCAAATTATAAAAAGTCTAAAATAAACAATTTACAGGGCATGGGCTCGATAAAATGTAGCTTCGTTTGTGTGTATTTTAGTCTAGATGCCATCTAATTAACTATCGAGAAGACCTCCGATGGTCATATAAGCGATATAAACATAAATATAGATATAAATAGAATGCAAACTCGTGCATTTGGATTTAGCTAGGTCTGTTTAATTTCATATTATAGATTAAAATATATGTTAATCATCGTTTTTACCTGTATAAGAATGATTTTTTTGTGGATCGAATCGGTCAATCAAATGATTTACCTTTGTTTCACTTTCAATGTTGACATTCTTTTCCTTTAAATAACTTAACACGCACAATTCATGCTTTATCCATCTCTAGTTAAGGGGTTAAATTGAAGTTCACATGAATACGGATTCAATGAGGTCGAATTATTCACTTGCAAGTGAATAATTCATCATCAATGTTTCTTAGCTTATTTTGACAAAATTAAACCATACTGGCTGCTAAAAGTGAACTATTATTTCACTATTTCACTTTCATTAATGATTGAACAAAAAATAAAATTTTAGATTTTTATATATCTCGTAGCTAGAGCCCTTTAAGGGGCTCACGGGTCTAAATCAAATTTTTATTTAATATAGGATTTCGCTATATTTTTCTACAAATGAACTTTATCTTATACTTAATAGAAAAATAAAATAAAATAATGGGGTAACTGCTCATTTACGCTCACAATCTGCCTTCAAAGAAGCATAAATTTTGTAAAGGTACCTTTTTCCATTGAACTAATAGAAGAAATAGAGGTAATATCGAAATTAAAAAGAACTTAATTACAGAAATCGCTCAAATTTTACAATAGTTTAGTTTAAGTACAGCTTATTTGAAAATTATATAAAAATATAGGTCACCGATGAGTCAAAAAGATATTTCAATTTTATTCCAAAAATGGCATTTTTGCATCAAAGGGAGATAATTTTGCACCTTTTCAATGATATCTACATTTTAAAAGTCATCTGGGGCCAACACTAATTGATTTTTTGAATGATTTTAGTACCATATGATAAAGTAACAACTACTTAAGGCAATAAATAAAATTTGTAATGAAAATAAATGTTTAATTTTTTCTGAAATTTTATACCTTCGAGCCTCCTTTAATACCAAAGTAAAATGGTCAAATAATTGCATGAGATATAAAAAAAAGCCAAACCATAAAAATAATTTATTTTGTTGTATTACAATTCATTAATTCACTCAGTGTATTTACTAATTCCACCCTTATTAGTTTCTTACATGTAAAAGAAAACATGAAGAAACACAAAGAATGAGGTGTAAAGTTACTTCAAACTATACGAAGTAAATGTTACTTTCATTATTAAACCACCAATGCTAGATATTATAACAATCATGGAGATCTAACACAGTATAATGATACCTAACTGGCATTGCATAATTATCAACCAACAGTCATTTATATTAGACCTTTGGTTCCCCGTTTGAATGGTTTTACACTAGTCATTTTTGGGGCCCTTTATAGCTTGCTGTTCGGTGTGAGCCAAGGCTCCATGTTGAAGACCGTACTTTGACCTATAATGGTTTACTTTTACAAATTGTGACTTGGATGGAGAGTTGTCTCATTGGCACTCATACCACATCTTATATCTATTTAAATTTATTTCAATTATCATTAAATACCATAATAAATGAGGCCAAAATAGTTCAAGACAAATCAATTAATTTTAAATTTTATCTTTATTCCCATAAATTCAACGTTTATTTACAAGAAGTAATATGGGCCAACAGATCTGATACCTTAACATCAAGTCTTTTGATTTTTGCACTGTTGGGTTGCAGTTTAGTTAGTTTCCGTTGTATATCTAAGGTCTCTTTTATTTGTACTAATTTGTCATTGTGATTTTGACATTTGTCCTGAATCTTGAAAAAGCATATACATTTATCAAAAGTTGTGTATATTTCTCTTACATGAACAAAATATTAAAAAAAAAATAGACTTCCCTATTGTTTTAAAAATTTTGAATGGAGAAGAGTTGAGCAGGCAAACTTAAAATGTTTTCTTTTGTTAAATGTCAAAAGGCATTGTATTTGTATTTTCTTGGTATTTTTTGTTTTTTTTGTGTTTTTATTTTGGCAATGTCATAATGTAAGGATGACAAGGAAAGTTTGATTTCATGATTCATCATTGAATTTCAACAACTGGAAAAAAGTTTTACCAAACCTGACACATTAGATTATATTAAAAAATCAATCAAAAAATAAAACTGTTAATTAAGTTCATGAAGTTATGAATAGAAAAAATTAGGAATTCACTCAAGCTGCATTTTCATTTAGTAATATACTGATACAAATACGAAATTCAAATACTTTTTTCAGTTCTGATAGAAAACATTTTTGACTTTGCATGTTGCATTTTAAATCTAGAAAATTAAAAGTACAAAACAGCTTATTCTTGTATATTATGTCTGTTACAGAATGTTTCCATCTTCATATTTCAATATAAAGTTCTTAAATGAATGTTATAAACTAAAAGACAATTCATCAGTTTTTAAGCTAAACAATTACCACATAGATTAATTATACAGTTAATTATTAATCTAGCTATGTTTATAAAGATTTTCAAAAAGAGATTAAATTTATAAACAGTCACAATTTTGGAAGATTCTCAAACCATTTTCATTTAAAGCTGTTCTATGTAGGTTTTACAAACAATAAAAGTTCTCAAATTATTTTTATAAAGCTTTTTCCATTTGGATTTTATAAACAACATTTTGGAGGATTGTCAAACCATTGCTTTAAAACCTCTATAAAACATAAATTGAACTTAAAACTTTGTACCTGCAACGGAGATATGGTTTCCAAGATGGTAAATGGACATACTCTTTTTCTTTTTGCTTTGATGCTGAATTTTCATCTGCAACTAGTGAATTCGTGTGAAAATGATACTTGTTCAAATGCTATTGATGTTCCCTTAATTTCAAAATTGAATGCACCCCTTAAAGCAGAGTTAGACATTTCAATTCTTACTGCACAACTGAAGGAACTGATAGGACACAAAGTAGAAGCATCTGTCTCCAAAGCAGTGAAAGACCTTATACGACAAGAGGTGAAACTGGCAACAACAAATATTGCGAAGAGAGTGAATAATGCTGTGGACTACTTACATACTAGTAACAATATTACAATGTCAACCTATATGCAAGAACTGAAAGGTAAGATCATATTATTTTAAGGTGGTACATAACACAACAGGGAGATAACTCTGTAAAAATCAGCTGAACGTTTTAATCAAGTTCTACTGTTAAGGAAATATTAAGCTTCGCAATGATCAAAATTAGTGTTTGTCAAACTGCTATATATCCAATGAAATTTTTCCGATAAAGTGTGTGGTTTTTTTGAAATTTATATATTTTTGTCAAAGGGTCAAAGTAAATATAATATTTTGTCAAAATTTTATGAAAATTAAACGAGCCAAATTAATTTTAGTCAAGGTGTTTGGTACCACCTTAACATTCAATTATATCAAAATACAGGATCAATCTACTTTTTTAAAAGTTAATTTGAAACTGGAGCATATAAAAAGGCTTACAAGATGTTATAGATTTTTAAATATGTGCAACCTCTTTTCGCTATTATGACAGCTTATAAATTATGACAGATATTCAAGTTTAATGATTCTAATACTTTAATCCTCACGAGTTGTTCATTTAGTCATGAAAATTTTGCAACTCCTTTACATGTTTTATAGTAGGACTCCACAAATCACTTTGAAACATTTCCAAATTCTTAAGGATGTTTGCTACTTTGTTTCAAAATAACAAGCTTTTTAAAAGACTGCTAATAAAATGCTCCGCTGGGTGCAGCTTGATACGACCGCAGAGGTTGAACCCTGAACAGTTGGGGCAAGTATGGACACAACATTCAAGCTTGATACAGCACTGAATTTGGATTGTGATTAAATATATGACACAGCATAGGTTTCTGACACAGAATGAATGTGGTCTAAGAACTTAAAAATTTTTAATTTACCTATTCAAACCATATCATTATTATTTGCTTTTATATATAAATCAGAAATAACCAATTTAAAATGGAAAATTTTAAAGAAAAAAAATGAGAAAAAAAATCCCCCCTCAAATTTTTTGAACCCCCTTATGATTCATCACCCCCAAACTCAATCCCAGCCTTCCTTTTGTGGTATGGTACCTTGCAGTACAATTTCAGAGAGATCCGTACACTAGAACACAAGTTATTGTCTGGAAACTAGAAAAATGCTTGTTTTTTGGCCCCTTTTTGGCCCCAAATTCCTAAACGTTTAGGGCAATTACCCCCAAACTCAAACCCAGCTTTCCCTTTGTGATATGGAACCTTGTAATACAATTTCATAAAGATCCATACACTTACACACAAGTTATTGTCCTGAAACTAGAAAAATGCTTGTTTTTTTGCCCCGTTTTGGCCCCTAATTCCTAAAATTTTGAGGCAATGAAAGAACCTTAGTGAGCGCGCTCACATACCACACGTCCCCACATTGTCATTGGAGAAATAAAATAAGTGTAAGAAAAAAAAATTGTATCAGAAAAAAAAATTGAATCATAATTTCCTGTCAATATGCACATCTACATAGTATGTCCTTATTATCTGAAAAGGTTTAATGAAATTCTGTTGTGTGGTTTGAGAGGAGTTGTGATGACAAACTGTTGCAGTAGTACATTAAAGTAAATAAGTTCAAAGGGGCGTAACTCCTAGAAAAAAAATTGAATCGTAATTTCCTGTTGATATGCACAACTACATAGTATGTCCTTATTATCTAAAAAGGTTTCGTGAAATTCTGTTGTGTGGTTTGAGAGGAGTTGCGATGACAAGAAACAGGACTGACGGACGGACTGACGGATGGATGGACTGACGGACTGATGGATGGACAGACGGGTCAGAAACATTATACCCTCCGCAACTCGTTGCCTGGGGTATAATTACCCCCAAAATCAATCCCAGCCTTCCCTTTGTGGTATGGTACCTTTCAGTACAATTTCAGAGAGATCCATACACTTGAACACAAGTTATTGTCTGGAAACTGGAAAAATGCTTATTTTTGGCCCCTTTTTGGCCCCTTATTCCTAAACGTTTTGGGCAATTACCCCCAAACTCAATTCCAGCTTTCCCTTTGTGATATGGAACCTTGTAGTACAATTTCAGAAAGATCCATACACTTACACACAAGTTATTGTCATGAAACTAGAAAAATGCTTGTTTTTTGCCCCTTTTTTGGCCCCTAATTCCTAAAATTTGGAGGCAATTACCCCCAAAATCAATCCCAGCACTCCCTTTGTGATATGGAATCTTGTGGTACAATGTCAGAGAGATCCATACACTAACACATAAGTTATGTCTGGAAGTTACAAAAATGCTTATTTTTGGCCCTTTTTTGGCCCCTAATTCCTTAACTGTTTTTACCATTACCCCCAAAATCAATCCCAACCTTCCTTTTGTGGTATTGAACCTTATGGTAAAATTTCATAGAGATCCATTCACTTAAACTAAAGTTAGAGTGCGAAAACCAATGTGTCTTCGGACGACGACAACGACGACGCCAACGTCATACCAATATACGACCGCAAAATTTTTTTGAGGTCGTATAAAAATTGATAGTATATAAATAAAGGAACTTAAAAAATAGAAAAAAATTACAGGTTCGTGTGTTTGTTTTTAAGATATAATCAAATGAAAATTTTGCGGGGAAACAATTCTCTCTAGATTTTTCATACAATTAACATTGACCCTTTTTTTCATTCAAAAACTATGAAAAATTAACAAGGATTTTATAGAATTTTAAAAAATGGCTTCTTAAACTATATGTTATAAAACTGTGAAAAGTAAAGTAGGGTTTAGTGGGCAAAATTTATATTGGCAATACCTGGATAAAACTAGAGGATTCCGAATATCTGACAAAAAGTATAAAACAAGAGTAGCGAACATCCTTAAAATGAAAAGTACAAAAATGCTGTTGATGGATTCAGATTTAACCCTAATTCTTAATTAGAATCATAATTAAATGTCAGTATTCTCCAATTTTTTTTCTCCAAAAAGAATGGTTTCATTAAAATATTAGCTAACATTTAATATATACATTCTAATCTGATTAAAATACAGATCCTATGCCTAAGCGGCTTGTTTAGAAGGATCTGACAACACTCCGTTTTAATTTCTGTTCTGGTAATTATTACATCAGCTAATGAAATTTCAGCCTTCAAATTTTTGAAGGTGTGTATTATTTTAAAATATCAAAACTTTGGTAGCAGTTGGCCAATTAAAGGGTCTTTAATTTTTTATATTTCAGGATGAACATAGCTTAAAGATGCTTGCTTAACTCTGTTTCAAAATAACAAGCTTTTTAAAAGACTGTTACAAATTGATAGTATATATATAACTGAACTAAAAAATCAGAAAAAAATGCAAAGTCTGTGTCCTTGTTTTAGAGATACAAGCCATTGAAAATTTGGTGGGAAATGATTCTCTCTAGATTTTTCCTACAATTAAAATTGGCACCTTTTTTTCTTTCAAAAACTATGTAAAATAACAAGGATTTTATAAGATTTCAAAAAATGGCTTTTTAAACAATATGTAATAAAATAATGAAAAGAAAAGTAGGGATTAGCAGGTAAAATTTTTTAATGGTACCACATGGATAAAACGAGACGATTCGGAATATCTGACAAAAAGTCAAAAACAAGACTAGCGAAATTCGCTACTCTGTTTCAAAATAACATGCTTTTAAGACTGTTATAAATTGATAGTATATAAATAAAGGAACTAAAAAAATCAGAAAAAAATGGAGGGTCTGTGTGCTTGTTTTTGTGATATAAGCCATTGAAAATTTGGCGTGAAATAATTCTCTCTAGCCTTTTCATACATTTAACATTGGCACCCTTTTTCTTTAAAAAATTATGAAAAAATAACAAGGACTTTATAGTATTTTTGAATATGGCTTTTTATATTATATGTAATAAAATTATGAAAAGAAAAGTAGGGATTAGCGGGGAAAAATTTTTAATGGCAGTACATGGATAACAGCAGAGGATTCCGAATATCTGGCAAAAATTCAAAAACAAGAGGTCCAAACATCCTTAAGGTACATACTGTTAAAAATCACTGTCACATTTCATACATTTGTATCAAACATTTTCATAGATATATTCTAAGCTTTAAAAACAAAAAGCCAAAAAAAAACCACACACACACACATGCTAAAAGTAATTGAAATAGCCTGGAAATAGCAGGAAATTTTGTTTACCAGTACCTGAAAGGAGTAGTTTCTATAAGGCCCAAAAATGGCCCCTATTTCTAGCTAAAATTTCAAATTCGTATTTATTGATCAATATCACAATGTATCACAGCATAAACAATGACTTGATAGGAAATATGTCTTTTTGTTGAATATTTACATAATTGCGTTCTAAACATGACGTCATAAATCACATTCATTTTGATTTTCCACAAAAATTCGATGAAAATGGTTAGATTTTCATTGATTTTTGGAAAGGAAACATAGAGCATATGTGTCATAGAAAAAGATCTTTTATATATATTAACATAATGCTTGTTATGACATTTTACATATCTGCCTGGAATATTTAGTTTGTCAACACCTGCGCTCCATGTTTCCTAGCCCTTAATTTGGTTGAAATCCTAAAAATTTTGTCAAATTTCACCAAAATCTCTCTTTCTCTTTCATGACTTATTTGGGATGTAAAAATCAACACTTTGAAATAAAATTTGACAAATATTGTTCTAATTAGCTTTCTCACATCTCTTTTCATCAACTTAATCTTTTTTATCTTGAAATATTGAACTAAATAAAAAGGGTCAATTATGGCCTTTAACAACTTTAATGATCTTACTCCTTTTTTTATCTTTTTTTTTTAAAATTTTCGCCAGGATATTAGACAATGGATTTATTATATCATCTTGACTGTTTATAATCATTTTTTTTTTTGTTGGTTTATTTTACTTTACATTTTTTGTTTCAGAGACAATGATGAAGCCTGCTTTCTCTGCATTTCTTACGAAAACAATTAACCTATTCAGTCGAAGTGACATTCTGAAATTTGATGATGTTCGCATAAATCTTGGAAGTCATTACAACCCAAAGACTGGAAAGTTTACTGCACCAAAATCTGGACTATACCATATATCATATAATCTGATGGGTTATGAAAAATCAACTGTTACATTTCAGATAAACAAAAACAATGAAGCCTTTGTATTTGGCTATGCAGATGGCTCTGGATATGCTACATCACCTTCCTCAGTGTTAATGAAACTCAAAAAAGGAGATCAAGTATATATTATGCATAGATCAAAAAGAACTGAGAAAGTTATTGGGCAACTTGAGCCATCATTCTTCTCTGGATATCTACTGCAACCAATATGAATTACCATAATATTTGTTTTTTTTGTATCAATGTTACAAAAATTTTTTCTTCAAAAAAATGAAAAATTATGACTTTATAGAAGATTATTAAAACTATTTTGCATCTTTAAAGAATCCATTTCATTTATAGCTTATGATATATTATTTAAGGAATGACTGTAATTAATGTGCACCACATTTTTGAGGTTTAATTTCTTCATAGACAGAAAAAATATTACAGGTATTCCTTTATGATTTAATTTTAAATTCAATTTTTATGGAGTAAATCATGAAAAGAACGTTGATGACATCACGGTCACGACAAAATTATGTCTATGAGCTGATAGACAAAAAACTTCCAGCCAATTAGATGACGTGTTACATCCAAAATTAAATTATTTATAAATATCGTATATCATCTCATTTACAATCATACATTTAAGAAGCAAGCAATTTTCCTGAAAGTGGTAAATTAATCATATCTAAATTTCACAGGAAGATATTTTCAAAAGCAAATGGGAAGCCTAGCATAAATATTCACTGATACATACATTTGAATCAATACAAATATTTAAATATCTATATATATGGCCAAAATTCTATATGGACTGACCTGTTGCACACATATTAGTTAACATTTGTCAGATCTTAAGCATAGTAGTGAAAAATGAAGCAAATTTATACTGTAGCTAGAACATTTCCTTTTGCCAAATAAAGCAATGAAGTGATATTTTGTGTAATGTCAATTTGAAGTAATGTCACAATTTGGGTCTTGCTTAGGGATGGAAAATGCGTTTTATTTTTGTGTTTACTTTTTCATAACTATGAATGTACCCAGTATAAAACAATATAAGGTCAATGTCAGAAAATGTAATTCTTTTTTTTGTATTCGGCACAAAACAGTTAAAATAGTATAAATCTCTCCCTTCCCCAGTTTCTAAGCCTCATACAAAAAAAATAATGTTTATCTGACATCAATCTAATAATGTATATATCTACCATCATCCCTTCTCAAATTATCCCTCTATGTAACTTACATAAAATATAAATCTTCCAAAAAGATAAAATTTATCCAACAGGATATTTGCCAAATTTCATTTTATTACAAATTAAGTTAGCAAAAAAAAAATTACATCAAACCCAGGATCCATGCCCAGTTTTTATCAGAAGTACCTGTTTTTTGCACTGCAGAAATACTAGGAAACATGCAGGGCACTTTTATATGCAATTAAAGGAATGTTGATTTTTTTCAGCACAAGTCATCAAAAAGTATTGTTTAGACATAAAATGGTTTTCATTGTATTTGTACTTAAAAGAGCTATATAGAAAGCAACAGGGCCAAGAATTAGGGGTTTTATTCCAAAAGCATATTTATGATGTGTATAATCATTTACCTTAGTTAAAAGAAAACCTCTTACATTAGATGTTCATTAGATAAAATTAAAGCTTGACATATTATATAGACACTTGTCTAATGTTGAAGACTATGTCTAATTCTTGATATCATTTAGTTATCTAAGTTGTTGGGTTGCTGTCTCACTAATATATAGTATATCATTAGTACATGTATACCGAACATAGTTTTTTTATTCATATGAACAAGTAAACATAAGTTAACATAATATGTTGTAAAATATCTGTCAGCTGACACAAGGGGATTTACAAAACACTTTATTTTAATTGTTGAAAGGTAGCATGGCATTATAAATAGTGTAAAAATCAAACAAGTATTAAGGTGGTACATAACACTACAGGGAGATAACTCTGTAAAAATCAGCTGCACGTTTTAATCATGTCTATTGTTAAGGAAATATTAAGCTTCTCAATGATCAAAATTAGTGTTTGTCAAACTGCTTTTATCCAATGAAATTTTTCCGATATAGTGTGTGGTTCCAGTTTTTTGAAATTTTTATAATTTTGTCAAAGGGTCAAAGTAAATATTTTGTCAAAATTTTATGAAAATTAAACGAGCTAAATTAATTTTAGTCCAGGTGTTTGGTTACCATCATAATGGTTTCTTTACAGTGCACACAGAAAAATCTTCCAAAGATTAAATTAAGTTATGAACCTTAACTTTAGTCTAATTCTTCAATGCTACATTTCTTAGTGAATCATTGCCATTGTGGCATAATTATCAGCATTAATTTAATTAAATTCTTACAAACACATCTAAAATTACGCTAATTCATTAGATAATTAAGCTGAAGAAAAGTTTAAGTGGTAAAAACACTAAATATTTTGGAAGTTTTTCAAAAAATATTTATAAAATCTTTTCCATGTAGATTTAACAAACAAATATAATTTGTGAGGATGGTAAACCCATTTTCATTAAAAGCATTTCTGTGTAAAGCAGTAATTACTCTGTAGGTTTCATTGAATGATAAAAGCTTTTCCCATCTGTATGTAATAAGCAACATTTTAAACGATTTTCAAACGATTGCTATAAAACCTCTGTAAAGCATAAATTGAACAGAAAATATTGTACCTGCAACGGAGATATGGTTTCCAAGATGGTGAATGGACATAATCTTTTTCTTTTGGCTTTGATGCTGAATTTTCACTTACATTTTGTGACTTCGTGTGAAAATGACAATTGTTCAAATGCTTTTGACGTTCCCTTAATTTCTATATTGAATGCACCTCTTAAAGCAGAGCTGGACATTTCAATTCTTACTGCACAACTGAAAGAGCTGATAAGACACAAGTACAAGCCTCAGTCTCAAAAGCAAATAAAGGCCTTGTGGAAAATATTGTGGATACAAGTGTAAAAACTGCTGTGGACAATTTAAAGACTTATACCAATATAACAATAGCAGCCTACAAAGAAGATCTGAAAGGTAAGAATATTATTGGCATTTTACATTTATTTCAATCAAAGAAACAATTATATATAAAAGTTAAGTATTGGAAAATAGAGTAAAAATAGGCTAAAAAAGAAGATGTTTGTTCAAATAGTTTAAAAGATCTGAACTTTTATAGAATGAAATTTTTTATTCCCTCCCAATGGCCCAAGCAGAATTGTTTCATCGTAATTTTTATTTATATTTATTTTTTAAACTTAATTTCTAATTTTTTTTGGTTTTTTTTGGGGGGGGGATCTGGGGGTTAGGTTTCCAATACAGTCATGGTTGATGCACTTGTTTTGTATGTGGAACTTTTCAATATATTCAATGAACATCTTATATAAAAATTCCTGAATTTAAGCGGTACCTATCAGTAGCATAGGAGAGTTAAAGTACAGTGTACTGCCTCCTAATGAGTGGCTTGTAGTCTTTCAAGACGTCATAATTATTTGAACTACCAACTACCCATAATATAAAAATTTTCATTTTACTAAAATAAGTCTTACAAAATTCTAAGGAAAGAGTGGACACACTGAAATGTCTCATCTGCTTTAATGTTTATGACTACCGGTAAATTCTATATTTCAACATGTTCAAGTCATGCATGGTACTACTGCTGGTATCACATTAAGTTATCAATGATTAATTGTTCATGAGAAAATGGTCAAGGTCATTAAAACACTATCAGATGGGAATATTTTTCAGCTTATAATCATTTTATACAATCAATATAGTTTTTTTTGTACAACAAAAATTGATTATTAATTAAAAAAAAACTAATGTAATCTGATCTATGAAAACAATGACGTCAATGTCAGATGAATCTTTCAAAAAGATATGTACTCCTCAATTCAGTTCATTAACCAAATATATTGTTTACTTATTTTTTAATAAAATCAAATTACAAAACATTAATATGAACATTGACCAATGAATCATGAACAAAAGGTCATGGTCTAATGAACCCTCTCAGCTTGACATATAAAATTTACAATAATTCTATGATAGAAAAAAAGGATGTGCAGTACCTGTCCATGACACAATATCAGATTGATTGATTGATTGTTGGTTGCTTAAGGCCAAATAAAAGAATATGTGTGGTTCTAGTTGTAAAACTCAATGTTAACTAATGTACTGACTCACCAAGCTGTCTTCATCTGTCGGGCGCCCGCTTGAACTCCTTGTGTAATAATCGATATGAATTCCTGCTTCCCGCGGGTCAAGCTAAAAACCAAACTTCGGAACATCCTAATAACATGAATATATACGTATACGGAACTTAACACCAGTTACATCCTTAAAAAAAATAGGGTCGGTAGGTCGGCAATTTTGTTTTTAAAATTTTTTTTTTGGAGGGGATTGGCAAAATCTGGAAAAAAATCGTGTGTTCACGGAGTCAGATTCCAGTATTATACATGTCCATACCTGAAGTTCACCGTTTTCCAAGTGTTTGGTTGTAAAATAAACAGAAATGTTACGTTTTCAGTTAATTTTGTTGCATTCTATTAAGAATTTGTTGCATTTAAAACATAGTGGAAACTTCTGATGGAAATTCAGATTACAGATGTAGGGGAATTTAATTATTTCAATTCACATTCCTCAAAATTTGATCGTTTGAAAATTTAATTTTCTGAAATGAGAAAAAAATTCTAGGGTGGGGGTTTTAACTAGGGTCGGTCCGGTATCTGGAACCACACATATAGTTTTATTTGGCCTTAATGTCAAATGCACAATATCAGAACATGCACAGCAAAAAACACAAAAAGCGAAGGAACAGTATACACCATAATATATAGTTTATTATTTATATAGTAATTAAGAAACTGACCTCATCTCAGAACACTTTATGTTGATAAATCAAACATAAAAATGAGGTCATGGTAATAGGAACTCTGTCAAACAGACATTTGACTTCTAATAAAGTTATGTTATATTCATTCTATAGATATTTTATATTTGACTTGAATATCATGATAGTGTAAACAAGAAAGCTGTTATCATGAAAACTCAATGTTAATTAAAATCATTTAACCATGAAAATGCAGTCAATACACCATACATTTGTTCTATAGACTTCAATGTAATGTAGTTATCAAACAAGAGGCTCTCAAGAGCCTGTGTCGCTCAATCACCTGTATTTACGGTTGTTTTTTAAATCATGTAAAATAAGGTTAAAATCATAATTAATAGTATTATATACTATAGATTATTAGATATTAGATATTATTAGATACTATAATGATATTTAAGATAATAGCCAAAAACTGCAAAATTTCCTTAAAGTTACTAATTCTGGGGCAGCAACCCAACAACGGGTTGTCTGAAAATTTCAGGGCAGATAAATCAAAACCTGATAAAGATTTTAACCCAATGTCAGATTTGCTCTAAATGCTTTATATATGTTTCAGATATATAAGCCAAAAACTGCATTTTACCCATATGTTCTATTTTTAGCCATGTCGGCCATCTTGTTTTTTCGGGCGGGATCATCTGACACATTATTTTAACTAGATACCTTAATGATGATTGTGGCCAAGTTTGATTAAATTTGGCCTAGTAGTTTCGGAGAAGATTTTTGTAAAAGATAACAAAAATTTATGAAAAATTGACTATAAAGGGCAATAACTCCTTAAGTGGTCGATTGACAATTTGGTCATGCTGACTTATTTGTAGATCTTAATTCGCAGAACATTATTGCTGTTTACTGTTTATTACTATCTTTAATAATATTCAAGATAATAACCAAAAACTGCAAAATTTCCTAAAAATTACCAATTCAGGGGAAGCAACCCAACAACAGGTTGTCTGATTCGTCTAAAAATTTCATGGCGGATAGATCTCAACCTAATAAACATTTTTACCCCCTCCAGATTTGCTCTAAATGCTTTAGTTTCAGAGATAAAAGCCAAAAACTGCATTTTACCCCTATGTTCTATTTTTAGCCGTGTCGGCCATCTTGTTTTGAGGGTGGGATCATTGGACACATCTTTTTAAACTAGATACCTTAATGATGATTGTGGCCAAACTTGATTAAATTTGGCCCATTAGTTTCAGAGGAGAAGATTTTTGTAAAAGTTAACAACGACGGACGATGGACGCCAAGTGATGAAAAAAGCTCACTTGACCCTTCAGGCCAGGTGAGCTAAAAAAGAGAAAATTACCAAATCCTAAAAACATTAATCAATATACCATGAGCATGAGATCAAAGTCAGGCAAACCCTATTGGACAGACATGTACTCATTACATTCATTCAAAATATGAATACATCAAATATATAGCTGACCTATAACTTTTATAATTGACAATTTAAATTTCCATGTTCCACCAAACAAGCTTTTTTCAAATTTTCGCTGGATATAGTTTAAATTTATTGTTTCAGAGACAACAGCTAAGACTGCATTCTTCACCTTTCTTAAGAGAAGCAGGACATTTAGTGGTAGCGATATTCTGAAATTTGATGATGTGCGGATAAATCAAGGAAATAGTTACAACCCTTACACTGGAAAGTTTACTGCACCAAGATCAGGACTATACCATATATCATGTAGTCTGATGGGAAGTTTTTCTACTGCTAGTATCATTTTTCAGATTAAAAAGAATGGTGAATTATTTCTTAACGTATATGCTCATTACTCAGGTTTGACAACTCAATCAGTTTCACTATTAATGGAACTTATGAGAGGTGACAAGATTTATGTCAAGCACATAACTAGTAGAAAAGAACTTGTAAACGGAAACAGACAGTCTTATTTTTCTGGTTTTCTTTTGCAATAAAAGCAAAACAGATAACTGAAAAAAATGTCCTGGAATTTCTGGAGTGTTATTCATTACTGTAAAAAAGACCATGAAATTTTGATTACTTTACCCTCAGAATGAGAGAGTTTAAAGAGTACTGTAGAAACATGAATTTTCATGGGGTTAAAATTTCGTGGTTTTGTCTCTATATAAAATTTCACGGGGATTTAATTTTGGTGGTTTCCATTAAATGGAAGTGATATTATATGTAGGTTAAATTTTCGTGGGGGTTTTAATTTCGTGGATATATTCTTTCCACGAAATAAACGAAATTAAATCCTCCACGAAAATTTCTGCTTTTACAGTAACTCATAGTAAACAAATGTATAAAAATAATTGCTTCTTGTTTTGAATGTTTCACTGAAACAGTTTCAATAGATTTATAGAAAGTTTAGCACTTAATAAATCAGCATAAACTTTCCTATAACCCAAATAAATAAACTGCTTCGCCAAGCGCAGATGGATACCAGGGGCGGATACAGGATTTTTGAAAGTGGGGGCGTAGAAAAGAAATTTCTGCCAAGCGTAGAGAGGCGAAATTGTTTTGGGACCTTTTTGGGGCTAAAAACATAAAATAAGTGTAAAATGCACTAATTTAATGGTTCCTGACATGGAGCATGTATATTTTATCATTAAAGTGATTGGGTTGGACATTTTTGATGCCATATTCCCCCCATTAATTGTCTATCATAAAATGATTGGATCGATATATTTGATGTGGGATTTGTCAGTAAAAATGGACATGGAAAAAATTCTCCCTAGCCAAGTCAGTCACTGGAATAGAGGCCACAACTAGCATCATAAGAATGCATTGCAAATTTGTGAATCGCACCCAGATGTATCTGATCATACATACTAATATAATTGATGTTTTACTTTATTCAGTTATCAATAAAAAAATGAATCCACAAAAACATTTATTGAGAGTTGTTCAAGTGAAGACTTCTGTACAAATCTTTCGTCAAAGCCTTATGGTTCACCAGAAGCATCTTCCTCTGATTTCGTCGAGAAAAATCGTCACTGGTTCCGTCATAGTCAAGTTAACTGTTTGTATGGACATACAAAAGTAATAGGGCATATAAGCGTTTAAAAAAATTACGCGTGTTTTTTTTATACATTTAATGCTAAATAATTTTGTTGGGATTTTTATTTCTAATAGCAAAAAAGTAGGCAAGATTATTGTTTTCAACCCAGGTATGGCCAGAATGTTTTAAAGGCAAAAATCAGGGCCAGCATTTTTTTCTCTTTAAAATGTCTGTGACCACCCCCCACCCCACCCCCTTCCGAAAATCAAATGGTCCGTATGTTAGACTTTTAATCTATCTAGAGATTACTGACTGGGGATCATTATTCAGCAATGTTATTAATGGTCTGGGGCGTGTGAGGTTAAATATGTTTTGTAGGTAAATATTATAGCTGTGGAACTTTTTTTTTTATCATGTGAGTGTAATAGAGTATTGCATTCTGTTGGGTGGAATTATGAAATAGGAGTCAATACGTCCTTGTTCCATCCTTTGTCGCTTTGAAGGTGTCATGGTTGTCATCCTCAGCCTTAGCAATGTGTTACTGTCATTTGAATTTCAAAAAGACTGAGTGACTTTTTTTCGACGTACTGGTCAACTCCACGGTAGCGAATCACATTGACTTTGACATAATCAATGATATATTACACGTAAATACAAGCGAATAATATCTTTATAAGTAACGAATTGTCATATAAAATATACGGGGATAATGGCAAAGTCAACGAAGTCTAGTCTGATTAATCATTTTACAGTCTTAATTAAAAAAAAAAGTGCAAGTAAAAGGGGGTGTCCGCCCCCTCTGGATCCGCCACTGGATACGACTGCAGAGGTCCAACCCTGAACAGTTGGGGCCAAAATGGACACAATATTCAAGCTTGATACAGGTCTGAATTTGGATTGTAATTAAATATTTGACACATTAAAGGTTTCTGCCACAGAATAAATGTAGTCAAAGAACTTAAAATTGTTATATGGGTATATAAGATTTCTTGCTTTTGTGCAATACACTGTGCACTGTGCTGTTGCACATTACTTAGTGAATCTGTTTTCAGACTATATACAAAGAATTAGCAATTGTGACCCCAAATTTTTCTTTGGAAAATTGACAATTTCTTAAATCTTGCAGAAAAAAATTTACTTCCCCCCTACCCCTTTTTTTCAAAAAAAAAAAAAATTAAAGAATTTTTTTTTTTAATTTCTTAACAAAAAATTAGTTTTTACCCCCCTCCCCTAAAAATTTTTTTTTTTATCCCCCTAAAAATTTTTTTAACCTCCCCCTTTTCCAACAAAAATAATATTTGAAGAAAATTTTCTTTTAGTAAAATGTGGTACAGTTTAAGAGACATCAATACACTTAAACAGGAGTTATTGTCTGAAAACTAGAAAAAATGCTTGTCTAAGAACCTTTTTGGTCCCTAATTCCTGAACAGTTTGGGCAATTACCCCCAAAATGAATCCCAACCTTCGACTTGAAGTACTGAACCTTGTGGTACAATTTCAGAGCAATCAAAATACTTATACAAAAGTTATTGTCCTGAAACTTAGAAAAATGCTTGTTTTTGGGCCCCTTTTTTGGTTTCTAATTCCTAAACGGTTGGGACCATCACCCCCAAAAACAATCCCAACCTTCCTTTTGTGGTATTGAACCTTTTGCTTAAATTTCTAAGAGATTCATAAACTTAAACTTAAGTTATTGTCCAGAAACCAAATGTCTTTGTATGACGACGACGACGACGCAGACGACATGAAAGCATTATACGATCCCCAAAATTTTTTTATGGTTGTATAAAAACATTCTCAAAAATGTTTGGAATGTTTTTATTATTGCGAATTTGCAACAGGCACCAGGATAGATTTTCCAAAAATAATAACTCGCATTCTAAATTTTGATAGCATTATTTGTATTTAACATCTAACACCTTAACTCCTGGAAAAAAATGGGATCAGAAGAAAGATTGGCATACATATTTTCTTAATACTAGTACACATAGTGATAAGATAAACAGATTTTACACTGCATCACCTTGCAATAAGACCCCTCCCCATCCTCTTTACAGTCAAATTTTCATGTTTAAAAACCTTGTGTTCTCAAAATAAGAGATCATACTATCTCCTCTGAAGACAAATCTAATCTCCCTGGATGCATTGATAATCTTTATACTGTGGATTCATTTACTTTAGTGGATATCAATTTTTGTGGATTCAAGAAAAATCATATTTTCATGGAGATTTGATATCATGGTTTTGCCAAAGTCTCCCTACAGACCTATAGAAAATTTGTAGTTCATTGGATATTTAAATTCGTTGTTTACCAATATCCACAAAATCCACGAAAAATTAGTATCTGAAGAATAATAATGAATCCACAGCAATCCACTGTTACCTCATCAAATAATTGCAGCATGATTGTTAGAACGTCCGGGTGTGCTTTGTCCACCTCATCAAACAGTACTACAGCCTTTGGACTTTCCGTTAATTTCTTGGTCAGCTGACCTCCCTCATCATGTCCAATATAACCTGGAGGTGATCCTATAAATTTTGCAACCTGTGAAATTGAAAAACAGTACTAAATATGCTTTTATACAGTACACCTGCAACTGCAGTGCATTCTTATCCTTTAAGAACTTCTAAAATTGGTTTATTTGTCATTTAGGGTCAGGATCAATTTTGTAATTACTACAACCAAGTCTATTTTCAAATTTTTTTACTTAAGATTTTTCTTATCCCTTCTTTTCCTTCAAGATTAAATTAATGCAAGACAACAATTGTCTGATTTTACCTTTATCATGAAATTCTAAAAAAAGAAAAAAAAAACACTCAAGAAAATTTACAACTTCACCATACAAATGTCTCACTTAATTACTATTACTAAAATGCAAATTGAACTCACTATTACCCAAAAAAACCATGACAGAGTTCTGGTTGTAATAATTATAGATTATAACATGCCCTTTTCCATAAATGGCCCTGATATCATCCTGAGTTTCCCTTATCAGCCTAAGGCACAAGCTGAGGGTTCATATAGGTCTAGGGATATTATCAGGGCTGATATAGAAAAGAACATGTTTTAATCTATCACCTACGAAATAAATTAATAAAAAAGTGGAAATATTTAATTATTCTGTCTGGCAAGATACATATGTGCTCATTTCCTCTGCTGAAAAAAAATGAAGTTGGTGTTGTTGTCTCTTTGACATATTCCCCATTTCCATTCTCAATTTTATTCTATAACTGTTCCAAACTATAGTCCTTGAATTTTACAATGACAATGTCAGAATTTCTTTTAGTGTTAGGGATCATTATTTTTTAATGCTTGATGTTGACAAAACCAGCATCATCTTTTCCACAATTGTTGCTATGAACACTCAAAAAAATATTGAGATCAGAGCACAATACCCATTTAATTACCAGGCATTATTTTAACTAATGCAAATTAGCAGATATTTCCTATGTAAAACCCAATATGTTCACTACAAATATGTGAAAATCCAAGAAAACATTCATTCTGAATATTAATTTTCAGGTTTTTTTTCTTGTATATATATATAACAAGAGTCCACTTGCTGAAATGTCTCTCCTGCCTTACAGACCATCGAGTTTATGTTGACAGTCATAAAAATAAAGTTTTATTACAAGTTTCACATAAACTTAACATGATACAAGAAATGAGGTCAAGGTCACATAAACCAAGTTGGAAATACATGTACACCTTACAATCATTCCATACACTGAATATATTTGACCTATTGCTTAAAGTATACAAGAAACTGACTAAATCATGAAAATTTTATATTGACCAATGAACCATGAAAATGAAGTCAAGGTCAGATGAACCCTGCCACACAGCCATGTACACCTTACAATCAATTCATACACCAAATAAAGTAAACCTATTGCATATACTATAGTATCTAAGAAAGAAACTCAACCATGAAAACTTAACATTGACCAATGAACCATGAAAATGAGGTCAAGGTCAGATGATACCTGCCAGACAAACATATACACCTTACAATCATTCCATACACCACATATAGTTGACCTATTGCTTATAGTTTAAGAAAAACAGACCAAAACACAAAAACTTAACTTTTACCACTGAACCATATGCATGAATATGAGGCCAAGGTCACATGACACCTGGCAGTTGGACATGTACACCTTACAATCATTCATTACACCAAATATAGTAGACCTATTGCTAATAGTATCTGAGATATGCACTTCATCACGAAAACTTAACCTTGTTCACTGATCCATGAAATGAGGTCGAGGTCAAGTGAAAACTGTCTGACAGGCATGAGGACCTTGCAAGGTACGCACCTACCAAATATATTTTTATCCTATTACTCATAATAAGAGAGATATTAAGAATACTAAAAATCTTAACTTTTTTTCAAGAAGTCACTGAACCATGCAAATGAGGTCAAGGACAACTGACATATATCAGATGGAACTTCATAACATAAGGCATCTATATCATGTATGTACAATTCAGGTCTTTTACCTTCCAAAATATTAAGCTTTTAAGAAGTTTGTTAACACTGCTGCCGCCGGATCGCTATCTCTATGTCAAGCTTTCTGCGACAGAAGTCGCAGGCTCAACAAAAATGCCATTACTCTATATATATATCAATTATGAAACCAACCTCATGTTTTTCTTGATACTCTGACATATCCATCCGGATAAAAGCCTACAAAGAATTATGAATACATTTTACTACTGTGGATTCATTTATTTTTCGTGGTTCACAATTTTCGTAGATTGATTTAAACTTGCATTTTTGTGGATATTTAATTTTGTAGTCTTAAAAAATAATGCATGCATTGCTATAGAAAATTTGTAATTTGTTGATCATTTAAATTTGTGGTACCCCTGTACCCAGGAAATTCAGGAAAATTGGTATCAAATGAATAATATTAATAATGAATCCAAAGTAATCATTTTTTTCACCAAAAAAAATCTTGTCTGTCGTTATTCAGATATTTACTTAAAGGTTGTCTATCTATTTGTTTATTGTCTTCTTTCAGAAAGGATGTGAAAATATATTTCATTTAAAATAGAAAAAAAAAACAAATAAATTGAAGGAATATGACAAACATATATGTCCCAAGTTAGGAGCCACTTATTCAGAGGGACCCGTTGGTTGCTGTCTGTCACATTTGTTTTGTTTATTATTTATCATAAATCAGGGAGATAGTTTTCACGTTTGAATTGTTTTACATTTTGTCTTATCATGGCGTTTTATAGCTGACATGGGTTTTGCTCATTGTTTAAGGCTGTAAAATTACCTATAGGTTCTTAATTCCACTTCATTTGGTCTCTGGTGGGTAGTTGTCTCATTGGCAATCATGCCACATCATCTTATTTTTATTTTGTTATTATTCTTAATCATGAATATTACTTCTATGAACAATAAACTGAAAGGCTTCATGTACCTTAACATACCATAAATAAATACAAGTAAAAGAATTGGTCATAAGATAACGCTTCATAATTTTTTTGTTTTGGATAGGGATGAGAACAAGAAGTGACTTGTTTCAAAACATGTTACCTTTTTAGGATCTTTGTGTAGGTATGTTGCTACCTGCTTTGCTAGTTCTGTTTTGCCTGAAAAATTCAAAGAAAATCTAATACATTCACAAAGTATCATTAATAAAATACAATTGACCAAACAGGTCAAAGTCCAATAACTCATGCTCAATGCTACACAAGTTGAATATATTTCTACCAAATATGAAAGCTTTATGAAATATAGTCCATGAAGAAAATTTTTAGTTACAAACAATTAAATTGGTCAAAAATGGTCAAAGTTCCATTACTCATGCAAAAATTGATATTTCCTATGTAGAGGCTGGATAAAGTTTCACCATTGGTTTTATATTAGTTGTGTGTGTTAAAGACATCAAAAATTAAGTCTGGAATATATCAACCAAAATGTATTATATTCTAAAACACCAAACTTATTGCATTATAAAGTTTACTTGCTTGAATTATTTTACTTTTTGTCATTTCTGAGACTTTGATAGCTTATATGATATGGGTTTAGCTCATTGTTGAAGGCTGTACAGTGACCACTATTTGCTAACATCTTTGTCATTTGAAAAATGATCTCTGGTGGATAGTTATCTCATTGGCAACCATTCCACATCTTCTTACTTTTATATTAATAGAAACTGCTCTAAATTTCTAATTGAACACCTAGTGAAAAGGATTAACATTCCACATCTTCTTACTTTTATATTAATAGAAACTGCTCTAAATTTCTAATTGAACACCCAGTGAAGAGGATCAACATTCCACATCTTCTTACTTTTATATTAATAGAAACTGCTCTAAATTTCTAATTGAACACCCAAGGAAGAGGATCAACATTCCACATCTTCTTACTTTTATATTAATAGAAACTGCTCTAAATTTCTAATTGAACACCCAGTGAAGAGGATCAACATTCCACATCTTCTTACTTTTATATTAATAGAAACTGCTCTAAATTTCTAATTGAACACCCAGTGAAGAGGATCAACATTCCACATCTTCTTACTTTTATATTAATAGAAACTGCTCTAAATTTCTAATTGAACACCTAGTGAAAAGGATTAACATTCCACATCTTCTTACTTTTATATTAATAGAAACTGCTCTAAATTTCTAATTGAACACCCTGTGAAGAGGATCAACATTCCACATCTTCTTACTTTTATATTAATAGAAACTGCTCTAAATTTCTAATTGAACACCCAAGGAAGAGGATCAACACTCCACATCTTCTTACTTTTATATTAATAGAAACTGCTCTAAATTTCTAATTGAACACCCAAGGAAGAGGATCAACATTCCACATCTTCTTACTTTTATATAAATAGAAACTGCTCTAAATTTCTAATTGAACACCCAAGGAAGAGGATCAACATTCCACATCTTCTTACTTTTATATTAATAGAAACTGCTCTAAATTTCTAATTGAACACCCAAGGAAGAGGATCAACATTCCACATCTTCTTACTTTTATATTAATAGAAACTGCTCTAAATTTCTAATTGAACACCCAAGGAAGAGGATCAACATTCCACATCTTCTTACTTTTATATTAATAGAAACTGCTCTAAATTTCTAATTGAACACCCAGTGAAGAGGATCAACATTCCACATCTTCTTACTTTTATATTAATAGAAACTGCTCTAAATTTCTAATTGAACACCCAAGGAAGAGGATCAACATTCCACATCTTCTTACTTTTATATTAATAGAAACTGCTCTAAATTTCTAATTGAACACCCAAGGAAGAGGATCAACATTCCACATCTTCTAACTTTTATATTAATAGAAACTGCTCTAAATTTCTAATTGAACACCCAGTGAAGAGGATCAACATTCCACATCTTCTTACTTTTATATTAATAGAAACTGCTCTAAATTTCTAATTGAACACCCAGTGAAGAGGATCAACATTCCACATCTTCTTACTTTTATATTAATAGAAACTGCTCTAAATTTCTAATTGAACACCCAAGGAAGAGGATCAACATTCCACATCTTCTTACTTTTATATTAATAGAAACTGCTCTAAATTTCTAATTGAACACCCAAGGAAGAGGATCAACACTCCACATCTTCTTACTTTTATATTAATAGAAACTGCTCTAAATTTCTAATTGAACACCCAAGGAAGAGGATCAACATTCCACATCTTCTTACTTTTATATAAATAGAAACTGCTCTAAATTTCTAATTGAACACCCAAGGAAGAGGATCAACATTCCACATCTTCTTACTTTTATATTAATAGAAACTGCTCTAAATTTCTAATTGAACACCCAAGGAAGAGGATCAACATTCCACATCTTCTTACTTTTATATTAATAGAAACTGCTCTAAATTTCTAATTGAACACCCAAGGAAGAGGATCAACATTCCACATCTTCTTACTTTTATATTAATAGAAACTGCTCTAAATTTCTAATTGAACACCCAGTGAAGAGGATCAACATTCCACATCTTCTTACTTTTATATTAATAGAAACTGCTCTAAATTTCTAATTGAACACCCAAGGAAGAGGATCAACATTCCACATCTTCTTACTTTTATATTAATAGAAACTGCTCTAAATTTCTAATTGAACACCCAAGGAAGAGGATCAACATTCCACATCTTCTAACTTTTATATTAATAGAAACTGCTCTAAATTTCTAATTGAACACCCAGTGAAGAGGATCAACATTCCACATCTTCTTACTTTTATATTAATAGAAACTGCTCTAAATTTCTAATTGAACACCCAGTGAAGAGGATCAACATTCCACATCTTCTTACTTTTATATTAATAGAAACTGCTCTAAATTTCTAATTGAACACCCAAGGAAGAGGATCAACATTCCACATCTTCTTACTTTTATATTAATAGAAACTGCTCTAAATTTCTAATTGAACACCCAGTGAAGAGGATCAACATTCCACATCTTCTTACTTTTATATTAATAGAAACTGCTCTAAATTTCTAATTGAACACCCAGTGAAGAGGATCAACATTCCACATCTTCTTACTTTTATATTAATAGAAACTGCTCTAAATTTCTAATTGAACACCCAAGGAAGAGGATCAACATTCCACATCTTCTTACTTTTATATTAATAGAAACTGCTCTAAATTTCTAATTGAACACCCACTGAAGAGGATCAACATTCCACATCTTCTTACTTTTATATTAATAGAAACTGCTCTAAATTTCTAATTGAACACCCACTGAAGAGGATCAACATTCCACATCTTCTTACTTTTATATTAATAGAAACTGCTCTAAATTTCTAATTGAACACCCACTGAAGAGGATCAACATTCCACATCTTCTTACTTTTATATTAATAGAAACTGCTCTAAATTTCTAATTGAACACCCACTGAAGAGGATCAACATTCCACATCTTCTTACTTTTATATTAATAGAAACTGCTCTAAATTTCTAATTGAACACCCAGTGAAGAGGATCAACATTCCACATCTTCTTACTTTTATATTAATAGAAACTGCTCTAAATTTCTAATTGAACACCCACTGAAGAGGATCAACATTCCACATCTTCTTACTTTTATATTAATAGAAACTGCTCTAAATTTCTAATTGAACACCCACTGAAGAGGATCAACATTCCACATCTTCTTACTTTTATATTAATAGAAACTGCTCTAAATTTCTAATTGAACACCCAAGGAAGAGGATCAACATTCCACATCTTCTTACTTTTATATTAATAGAAACTGCTCTAAATTTCTAATTGAACACCCACTGAAGAGGATCAACATTCCACATCTTCTTACTTTTATATTAATAGAAACTGCTCTAAATTTCTAATTGAACACCCAGTGAAGAGGGTCTCGTTTGGGTTTACAGAATACAGAACAATGTACAAAAATTACAGAAAAATGGACCAAAAAAATAAAGTTTAGAAATTAGAGAATTAGTGGTTGTATACCTTAATAGATAAGAACAACTCACCTATACCAGAGGATCCCAGAAAAAGAAAGACAAGAGGATGGTCTTCATCATACCATCCATTTTCTTTTCTTCTTACAGCTGAAATTAAAGGTCATTGTGCTATTTTTACATAGTGACATAAGCTGTTCCATGAAAAACATATAATGTCACTCGAAGATCCTTCGGATACTTGTTTGTTTATATTTCTAGGGTATTTAATGAGAAAAATCAATAGTAAGGAACTGCTATTTATGGTACCCTTCCAGATTACCGTTTTCACCATTGATTTTTTGGTTGGAGCTTGTGTTTTTTTTCTATTTTACACAAAACCAAGCAAATGTTTACAAAGATTAGCCTTTTACTGCTAACCCTGAGGTCATCCCTAATTATTGGTGTGGTTCATATTGTTGAGTCTTTAGTTCTCTGTGTGATGTTTTGTTATTGTTGTCTTTATGATGTTTTAATTTATAGCCATGGAGTTGCCTGCTTTTATTCGACTAATGATTTTCAATTGACTCCTTGGTCAGGTCAAAGGTGTAATCCCAAGCAGAGTCCTCCAAAAGACTGAAATTGGTGCCTAAGATATTTAGAAATGATTTGCTTAGAGTCAAAAAATATAGTGTGTTCATAAAAGGCCATAATAAAAAAAAATCCTAGATCTAAAGGAGTAGGTTGGGTAAGAACCCTTTTTGGTCCCAAAATATAGCATTTTTACAAATTTGTTGAAATTTAAACTTTTAGCTGTATATTGGAAAGTAGAATACTTTTGTCCCATAAAAATAGGCTGTTTTTGACAATACAGTGCACATGCATCATGTACTAGCATCATAAATTCAAGCAAAATTACTGAAATCTTCACAATTTTAGCATTTGTGCTAATTTTAAGACATTTTTGGTCAAAAATGAAAGTGGCCGCATTTATGTTCAGTCTTAACATTTAAATATATGTGGTATTTGATGATAATACATAACATATATAAAGGTTGAGACTGAACACGAATGCGACCACTTACATTTTAGACAAAAGTCATCTGAAAAGTGACGTTTTATGGCATATTTGATAGATTTTTCATATTTCAGCTTGAATTTGCACGTCTTTAATGACCAAATCAGTTCAAACTTTTACATAAACTAATTGAATCGACTGAAGTAGACACTTACGTGTTTAAAAAATGTCAAAAATCTTTCATCAGATGTACTTCGAATTTTAGGCCAAAACTAGCCCTTACCAGACCTTCTCCTTTTTTTAAATATTGAGGCAGGTGGTACATTTGTAATTTATATTTTTTTCATATTATTTTGTGAAAACTTCAATCAAAATGAGAGAAAAAAGCCAGATATTAAAATATTCTATTTTCTTCTTTTTGCTTTTAAAGATGTTGAAGATTGAGATGCGAATCTAGGATATTTATTTTTTTTAAATGGCCATATGCAGACTGTTACCTTCAGAGCTCAATATGTTGATCAGTTCACAGTATGATTCATATTTATATTGCATTAACTTATCATTTTCTTATGGTCGTGCCCTATCATCTATCTCCTACATGACGATATATGTCTCTTATCACACTGAACAGATTGTGATATGAATAAGTGATACAACAAAATGTGTTTATTTGGTTGGCCTATCCTGAAATGTGTTTTTGAACATGGGTCGTACATCATTTATATAATATATTGTGTTTTGTGTACTATTGTTTGTCTATTGGTCTTTTTTTTTTTTTTTTAGCAATGGCGTTTTCAGTTTATTTTCGACTTATGAGTTTGAATGTCCCTTTGGTATCTTTCGCCTCTCTTCTATAGTTGTATGTCCATTTGATGTATGGAACAATACTCTAAGAAAGTATTTTCATTGTATGGGGAATGTGAAAGTCCTATCCTCCCACATCCATGTTAATGTAATAGTCCTAATTACCAGCAGCCACTGTATTGATTGCACCCTCCTGACCAATAATGAACTGTTTCAGTCTTTGTTCCAAAGGAAACTTTCTCCTCTCTTCCGCTTCTTTAGCTTCTTTCACTTCATTGAACTGAAACACAAAAAAAATAGTAATTTTTAACAAGACAAAAAAATCCACACTTCCTTTTAAGGAGGTTCGCTACTCAGTTTCAAAATAACAAGCTTTTAATAACACTAGTTTATATTGATAGGGGATTATTAAAGGAAACAAAAGAGCAAAAATAAAATATAGGTAAATGTGTTTGTTTTCGAGATATTAGCTATTGAAATTTTGGCGGGAAAATGTTCTCTCTTGATTTTTCATAGCTTTATCATTGACAAGTTGAAGTGCTCAAAAACTGTTAAAAAATAACAAGGATTGTATAAGACTTTTAGAGATGGCTTATAATTATACATGTAAAAGATTTATAAAAAGAAAAATTAGGGTCAATGGGCAAATTTGTTTAAGGCATCCAAATAGATAAAACCAGAGGATTCCGAAAATCTGACAAAAATTCCAAAACATGACAAGCGAACATCCTTAATGCATACTGTGGATTCATTATTATTCGTGAGATACTAATTTCCATGGATTTTGTGAGTAAAGGTAAACCACGAAATTTAAATGTTCAACAAAGTATAAATTTCCTATAGTCTTGTATGCAGACTTTGGAAAAACCATGGAATCAATTTTCGACTCAAATACAATTTTTCTTCAATCCACCAAAAATAAATGAATCCAAATATATCAAAATCACAGATATAAAATAAATACCTGCAAGGACGGTCTATTATGGTTAATAAAACTGTAATGTTCATGAAATTTTGTTGTAACTTTTATAATATATAACAATTACTATTGATTCCTTTATTTTCATGGTCACCAATTTTTGAGGATTTGGGAAAATTGTACTTTCGTAGATATTCAATTTTGCGTTTTGCTAAAGTCATCATACAACTTAAAAGCCTTTAAAAAAATTGTACTTTGTTGAACTTTAAATTCATCATTCACATTTACCCACAAATCCACAAGAATTGGTATCCCACGAATAATAATGAATCCACAATAATCAAACTTCAGCAAATTTCCTGCAAGGAAGAGCCGATAACAAAGTAATATAACATTTTAACTGAAATTTGGGACATAATCAGGTAAAATTTATGTCAACAGTAATGAAACAAGCAGGTAGTTTGAAAACTACTGGTACTTATAAGTTATCTGTACTACACCATCATAGAAAGTCATCTAAACCTACTTTTAGCTGATTTAACTTCTACATTATATTGCTAGCACAAATTTGAAATTGTAGAAAATATCTGCCTGCCAATTTTTTTTTACAAATGATTATACCTGTAAGAACAAGAAAATGTGTCCATATGGGACCTTGATACCCTACTTGCCATTTCATATTCCCTTGTTCAGTGAATTGTAAGGTCAAGGTCTAAAATGTAATTTGGCATATTTAATTTAAATAATTCACATCATGTGAAGATGTGACCACAACTTCATGATAAACTACCAACTGAAGCTAATATAGGATGGGAGAGGGGACAGATGGAATATTGCACCAATGATATATCAGACAGATGCACGGACCAGAACATATATAATGCCTTCTAATCAAAGGCCACAAAAAGTTATGCAAGATTCTGCTTTAATATATGTAGTAATTTCAAAAAACTAAGTACAGATTAATTATGTTCCTTTCATGTGAACATCAGGGATGGGGTCGATTACTTCAAAATGTAATCGATTAAATTACAATTACACCTAAATTCAAATGTAATTGATTACATTAGATTACTTTTCTTAAATTAGAACTTTTCAAACATTTGATCCTCACATAAAAAAGCTAATCTGACATCTCTGAGCAAAAAATTGTGGTTTAAGGTTATAACATTTTAAATATAATTATGTTATATATAAGAACTTAGAAAAGGAGCAGTGTAATATTTGTATTGTTTGATGACATAATTTATATTGCTTTAGTTGACAGATTTACTTTCAATGTAAAGGTCTCTGTGCTTTCTCTGTTAAAGGAATAACATTGTTTTTGGGGTTTTTTTTAATATTATAGCCCAAATTTAAAACATACTTTCAATTAAGAAAAAGAAATTAACAAATAGTGATTATCTAATGATCAAGTAGCCTTTAGGTCTATGTGGATATGATTGACACTTAAATGTGTTTCTACAGGTGTTAATCACTACTTCAAATTTTATAACAAACAATAGGTGAGATTGGGCAATTAAAATGATATGTTTTGATTGGAATATTCAATAAATTTGTATACAATTTATTTTTTATTATAAACATGGTTGTAAAATTTATATTTTATACAAACATATTAAGAAAACACCAAATTATTGAATTCTTTTTTTTATAAAATTGTGATTTTTTTAAATAGTTGGTTCTAAATCCCATTATCATTTAAATTCAAATATCAAAGTCAATATAAAGAGCAAAGTTTGCACTTAACCTTAACAGTCCGAGAATTTTCTGCAACCAAAGGGAACAACAAAGCATTTAAAAAGCACACATCTTATATCACAAAGGCTCAATCTCAAAATCAAACTTTTGGCAAGGTAAATTTAATTCATATAGTAAACTTTAAAAAAGCCACACATTTACACCCTACATACTGTAAAGCATGAGTATATTGAAACTGAAATTATTAAATATTTAATAGTATCGATCATATTGAACCATTATCAATCATAGTGAACATTAGTATGAGGATTTTATTATTTATGCTTTCATATAAAAAATTGTTTTAAATATATACGATTTGTAATCATCAAGTAATCATTTGAATGTAATCTAAAAGTAATCATGATTACACCTGTTTCTTGCATTGTAAATCGATTACATTATGATAACTTGTAATCAGAAAATGCATGATTACTGATTACATGTGATTACACAGCAAAATGTAATTGATTACAGCTGATTACGATTACCCTATGCCTGGTGAACATGCAGAAATATGCAACACTGTTGCTTTGATTTGTTTTAAAAATGTACTCATATTCCTATTCTTATTCTAGACAAGTCATTAGAATAATAATTTCTGTTAAGGTCAAATAAAAATATATGTGTGGTTCCAGTAATAAACCTCCTAAAAAAAAGTTGGTCGGTAGGTGGGCATTTTACTTTTTGGATTGTAATTGGAATGCAGAAAAAATCATGTGTTTACCAAGCCATGTTCCAGTCTTATATGGAAATTCAGATTACAGAAATGCAAAAAAAGTTCTTGCGTCAAGGGGTTTAAATTTGGGTCGGTCAGGTAACTGGAACCTCACATTTTTATTTGGCCTAAAGAAGATGAAAATCATTTTTTTTCAATGTCCTTACTTTGATCTCTGCATTATGTAGGACTTGGCTGACATTTTTGCTCTTGACATAATCCACCGGTTTATGTCCATTCTTATTCTCAATAGTAGGATCTGCTCCTGTAATAGAAGATTATTATAATAAATGAAGGTCTGAAAGGGGGTCCTTTGTTTCTGTATTCTTTTATGTTTTATGTCATTTTTCTGTATTCTATATATTTTTTGTCCATTATTGTCTATTCTTTATATTTTAGCACCCATTATTCTCTATTTTTATGCCTGTTTTTCTCTATTATTTGGTTTTTTTTCACCAAATTTTTCAATAGTATTGCTCCATTATTTGCTATTCTACAAACCCCATCCAGACCCTCATAATTAAGAGGCAACAGCAGTTTGAGTTCAAAAGGGGTACTTACTATGTAATGAGTGGTAGGGATGAGTCACTATTCTCAGCTTCATGATATATGATGAGGTCGAGAAATTAGGATGAAATATATAACAAGAATGCTGATTAAATTATAAGTACCGGTATCTAAAACTAATAATTTTTTTCAGATGAAATTAAAACCACTGTTGTACATGAATCAGATGTTTGTCAAATTATTTATCTCTCCATGAAAAAAGCATAATAATGATTGATTGATGATTGCTTTATGCCACATCAGCACAAAAAGGCTACATAGCATAATAATGAAAGCTATAGATATTTATTTTTGTAAAAAAAATATATATTAGGGTATGTATTTTTGTTATTCAAAATATATGAAAAGGGTTGGGCACTGGATGTCTCAGCTGATGCTCACCCCTACCACAAAAGGATCAAAGTGGCCCCCAGAGAGATTGAGGATGTTCAAATCTCATTAATTCATTATGAATATACGTTCAAAACCGAGAGAATTGTATGAACTTTAAAAGAAGTGAAATGAGCTGTGTATATCATGTATATATACTCATCATAGTTACCATGATTGAAACGGCAGACACACGTTTCATCTACAAAAGACCCATCAGTGATGCTCGAATCATAAAATTAATCGAATAAAAAATTTTTTTAAAATGTCAAATAAAGTATGAAGATGAAAAGTTTAGCCAAATACAGCTAAGGTTTTCTATTCCTGGGTTAGTAAATCCCTAAAATTTCAAAAAATTCAAAGTTTTGTTAACAGTTACTTAAGCATGTTAATAATTATGACCATATCAATAATAATTCATGTCAACACAGAAGTGCAGACTACTGGACTGGTGATACCCTCAGGGAATAAAAACTCCACCAGCAGTGGCATCGACCCAGTGGTTGTAAATAAACTCATCATAGATACCAGGATTAAAACTTTGTATGCCAGACCTGTGTTTCATATACAAAAGACTCATAAGAAAAAGTTTCTTGTTCAACATATATCACCTGCTATACCAATCTACACTCAGTCAAAATGTCACAATCGGAATAGAACACAATGAATTGGTTAATTCAGAGATCAGACAGCTAATCTGGTATCTGAAGATCTAAGACCATGAAAAAATGTTGCAAGTGAGAAATTATGAAAGATTATTTCACAATCTTAGCAGGTATCCAAGTCTTATTTTTCATTAATAGGACTAAACAGATACTTTCTCTGGACCTCACAAGAACCTTAACCTTAACTCTAACACTAATTCCAGCCACTTGTTAAACCCTCAACTTAATCCTGACTTGACCCTTCAATGCAAAGATCATTATATTACGTTAGGTTGACCTGCAGATGGACATGTAAATATTCCATCCCCAGTTTATTCTAAAATCATGTTAACAGGTTCCACAAAGCATAGTTAGGGTAGTCTCTTCCTGAATGAAGAAACACACAGATGGGCATTGGACATGTTGGAATGGGTCATTTTTTTTTCATGTCAAAAGTATCAGTGGGTGCAATTGTCGGATAGAAATCCACCTTATGCAAATGAATAACAATACCTCTTTTAACCTATTTCCAGTTGAAAAAATCTCTACAGAAAGTCTGGAACTGTTTGAAAATTGAGTTGTTATAAGAACCCTAAAAACAGTCCAAAATTCATCTTATATTTCATATTTGAATGTTCCAAAATCAATATAAGTCTAATAAATGTCATGTTTATGTGCACTTGCATAAGGTAGGTGTCTATCTGATGCAGCTCATATCTTAGGATAAGATGTCTGTGTGAGTAGGCAACTATACCAATGTTATAATGAACTTTCAATAGTATCTTTAAACACAGTGTACTACCTGCTTCCAACAAATCCCTCACAATGGCAGCATCATCAATCAACACAGCATAATGTAAAGCTGTACAGCCCTGGAATGTTGATTGTCTGTTTAATCTGTCACTAAATTCTTCTTCTCTGGCTAACATTACTGGCAAAAATAACAAAATCCATGATTAAATGTTTACTGCACTACCATGATGTAAATTTTACATTTTACTGTGCTACTGGCATGATGTAAATTTCACATGTTTACTGCACTACTGACATGATGTATAAAATTTTACATTTTACTGCACTGCTGACACAACTAAAATTTTACATTTTTACTGCACTTCTGACATAAAGTAATTAAATCTTCTAATACTGATATTGGTTAATGTAATTACTCTTAGGGCTGCTCCAGAATTAAATGCAAAAGGGGGGGACAAAGGAGGCATTTTTTAAATCTCAACCACCTATTATAAAATGTTTTATTTCACCACCTTGGTCAATTTTGGAACAGCCCTTAGAATAATGTAATTTATTTCTCCAACAATGAACGTTCATACACAATTTTATATTTAAAAAGATCCGAAATCATGTATTATAATTTTTTGATAGAAATTACTAAAAAAACCCAAGGGATTATTGGGTAATAGAAATATGGTCATCCATGGAAGCCTCCCACCTGGCGGTATACATGATTTACAGCTTGGTGTTTATGGCAGATTTTGATAGTCTCTGTTCATTGTATTCACAACTTTTTAAACTCATGGTGATTTTTAGAAAGACATACTTCTTCAATTAATACCTGACTATCTTTAAAGACAATAAATTGATCTGTAGAAGTCTATTGTTTTTGTTTTTTTTTAATACGTGAGCTGTCTAATTGGTGTATACATCACATCACCTTTTATTCATAAATACATAATGAAGATGTGTTGTCTTACTCTATTGTGTTACAGCTGCATAATAATCATGTTTATCATATTACCTTGTAAAGCATTAAAGCCCCTTTCTCTAGCCATCATCAAATAATGAGTGTAGTCATCCCCTAAGTTAGGATCAGCTCCATTCTTCAACAGCAATTCCACTGCTCTATAATGAAAATAAGTTACATGTACTATGAAAGTCTTTGACTTTCTGCAATTCCCTATTTACCAACTTTTTACAGTTAAACTGCACAAGTGTGTTCTTAGTGCAAAAAAAGTAAAAAAAGTTAATTTTGCTTGTTTGTAAGTTAGACTATGAATTTTTGATACATATTTGTTTTATATACATGTATAGAAACAAATCCATCACACAAGTTTTCATTCAGGCCAAAAATAACAATAGATTGTTTTGAAGTTGCCTACCTACCCACCTAAAAAGCAGCCTCCCCGAAACATTTTATGACACAAATCGGTTCAAATTTTTTTTTAAAGATTTTTCCTGCTCTAATATTGTTTTCTTGTCTAAAACATGTAACTTATGGTGTTGGCAAAAAGAAAAAAAATCCCTACTTACCTACCTACCCTACAAGGCATGGGGTAGGCAACTTTAAACAAGGATTTTTTTGAGGCTGGCCTTAGCTCCATTCTTTGATAGGCTGATATCGTCAGTTGTTCTAACCATTGTTTTCCAGTGTTAATTTCGAATTCCCCACCATTTAAACTGCCGTCCCACCTTGCAATATCTACCTATTGTATTAATTGATTATAGTTTCTCTTCCTGAATATGCATGACATATTTGCAACTGGACAATTAGCAAGCAACAATCAATCGATCAATAGTAACCATGGTAACTCTTTCAATAGGTAGTAAACAAAAGTAATGTTAGGTAATTCAACGGTCCTGGTGGATAGCTTTCTCATTGGCTCTCATTGTTGAAGGCCGTACAGTGACCGATAATTGCTTATATATCTTTGGGATTTGAACTCTGGTGGATAGCTTTCTCATTGGCAATCAAACCACTTCTCCATTTTTTATATTCATTGATGTAGCTGGAAAACTTAGTTTTAAAAAAATCCTTTTTTGTTTTATATTTTCCAATCAAAATATCAATATTCAATTGGTAGTGAGCATACCTGCCAGATGGGTTATTCCTGATTAATATGTTTAGTGCAACAGTAGTCCAGCCCTGGCCTCAGTGACTTATTTTTTTTTTTTTTTTTTTTTTTGTCACTGAGTCCAGCTCGCCCTCCATTACATTCAATGGTGCAAGCTCCCGGGTAGATTACCCGGGGACGATTGGGACAATGTCAGAGCGTTCAAATACGAAAAATGTATAACAAATGGTAAAACTTGATAAAATAAACAAGTTACATACCTTAAATACTTGTACACTACATGGAAAATCATCTTAACAGGAGGAAATCCCTTGCAGTCAGAGCTGTGGAAATCTTGTTTACATCAGTAACGCTATATTACGGAACGTGACGTTTCTACGCTATAACGTAGACGAAACGAATTCAATGCATCGATAAAGATTTTCAACGTTTAAACTCGTTAAATCAACGATTTTGCACCTCATACTTTTAATACGCAGACTTCACAGGCACTGAATGCTGCTGGTAAATTATGACACTTAAATTATGTGTACCTTCTGTTGTTTAGTTGAGGTTTACTGATTGTGTTTTTTTCCTTCAGGGACAGAAACAAAATCAGTTTAAACTTTCCACATATCATGGTTCCTTTCGTCCACGATTTTTCGTTTTTGTGTTCTTGTTATGTTCTTATTGTCATAATTAAGATAATGATTTGATGCACTGATGTTTATAATTCAGTCAGATTGTTTGTTTTCATTCGTGTAACAATAAAAATAAACAATACATCATAAAATCGAAATAATTTAATTTACAAAATACGCTTCCTTCTATCTATTTTTTGGACAATCTTTCAATTTTGTTAACGTTGATCAAATTGAATTACATGATTTTAAAGTAAATTTCTGAAATGATTTACAAGTTCGACTTCCATGATGATTAAACAGATCTTTCTTTAAATGAATTATAAGTTGTAAGTACGTCCGTTCGTCTTTTATTACAACTACCCTCTGCATGCCATGTTCCTTGACCTGTCATAGTGTCGTATATTCCGTTAATCTCATTTTTCAGTCCGCCTACTATCTTCCTGTGTCCGTCAATCGTTTCGTACGTCATTTTCCCGTCATGTGTAATGAATTTATAAAATCTTTGTTTAAAACTCGTTTACGAGGTCCATTTCAAATTGGACCCTCTTCCTCCAGTGTAATTTACAGTTCGATTCCAAACCATATCCTCTCTTAATTTTGCGGGTAAAAAACCATTCACACCTGTAAAGGAAAGTTATCATGGATTGCCATCTCTTTTAGGACTAAAAAACTAATATCTATAATCATAGTCCATGTCTTCGTAAATTTTCAGTAAGTGACGGGACAGTAAGAAATTTCTTCATTAATTAATCATCACCCTATATTTTTGAACGATTTTCAACCCAATTTCAACGGAAAATTCGAACATTGATTTGGGGTTGTACGGCGGATAGGCGGCTCTGTCCATTTCTTTGCGATAGCTTTTTGAACGTGAATTTATTGTTACTGATGAAAAAATAGAGGTCAAGTTCAATACTGACGATTTTCACTTTCTCATTTTTTTTTTTTTGACAGTTCTTGTTAATATTTCAACTGAAATTCCGGCCACGTCAAGTCTTATTCTACTGAAGCAGCGAATGATAGGTCTTAAATTGTTTTTCACTTTTATATCTTACTGTATTCAATTTAACATTGCAATTTAATGCATCCTTTTTGATCAGATTAACGATACACATACCTGCTATTAATCTATGGGCCAAAATAAAGTATTTTGGATGGTGATTAATGTGAAACAGTTTCCAAAATCGTATCATGGCAGGACCATCTCCGTTCCGAACAGCAGTACGTCTAATTTTGTCATTTAACCTGCGCCAAAGCAACCCTGTGTTATAATTTAATTTGTGGTCTTCTGCTTCCTTGCTGCTTTTCTCGCATGTTTGAGAACAAAACCATTTACCATCTATTAAAATGAAAATAATTAATTTGTTCATTGTCAACTTGGTACGTTTCCAGTTCGCTCTAAACCAGAATGTCAGAAAAAAATGTGTTAATTGTGTATATTCAGAAAGGGTAATCTTAAATGGTTTTCGTTTCCTGTCTTTGCATGGAAACGCAACAAAAAAAATAAATAAAAATCCTTAGACATGCAGACGCGTTCTGATAAGAAAGTGCTTAAACAACAAATAGATATAGGAAGATGTGGTATGAGTGCCAATGAGACAACTCTCAATCCAAGTAACAATTTATAAATTTAAAGTAAACCATTATAGGTCAAGGTACGGCCTTCAACACGGAGCATTGACTCACACCGAACAGAAAGCTATAAACGGCCCCAAAAATTACTAGTGTAAAACCATTCAAACGGGAAAACCAACGGTCTAATCTATATAAAACGAAAGAAACACGTATGAACTACATAAACTGACGACAACTACTGTACATCAGATTCCTGACTTAGGACAGGTGCAAACATTTGCAGCAGGATTAAACGTTTCAATGGTACCAAACCTTTTCCTTTTCTGAAACAATAGTATAACATCACAACATAGAAAGACACACTATAAAATATCAATTGGAAGGCTTAACTCATTCAAAAAACGTAAATTAACACACAATGAACGAATAAATTTGATCTGTGATACCTGAATGCAAATACATAGTTAATAAAAATTATAAGGGATAAATAATTAAGGTCAAAAGTAAATAAACAGGTTTAAACAAAGTTAAAATATGATACCACTGTGAAATGTTAAACAATTTTAGAAAATCATCACTTTTGAAAAACCTCGTCATATTATACACAGGTAAATGAAAATAATTTTGTTGTTAAGTATACTTATTCTTCTGTGTATAAAATACCCATATGTACTTGGACGGAATTAAATTCATTATTTGTATTACATTCCTGCTTCAGGAAAATTAAATTATTGTCTTGTCTCACAATTTAAGACTTACAGCATTACACTTTATATAATGTACACAAGATATAGTTGAGTTTACCAGAAGACCAGTTATACAAGCTATTTAATCAAAGCAAGGACGTACTATTAACTCTGACGATCCAACGATTCGAGGATGGAAACGATATCATATGCATAACAGTAAATTGCGTATAAAACTTTAAAATTAACCTCCGTGAATAGGCTTTCGTATTCCTACAGGTTCGTACACCTATGAACTCAAGTCTATCTCGTAAATTCTAATTCATAAAAGTAATTAGGATTTTATAACTTTAAATAATATGTTTGTTAAAATTGTACCTGGGATTTTGTCAATGTTGACACAATCTACATGAAACCATGTGCCATTTGAACACGATTGATTATCACACCCAATCATCTCGATATCAAGACCTCTGTCTTTCTTGCAAGTACAAAACCTGTACATCTCAGCCTCCGCTTGACATTAGTCAGTGCAGAACCAAGGTGACTCTAAAGGTGTATTATCACCAAGCGCAACGGGACAATATTGGTAGGCACTTGACAGTAAGACAGCAAACAACAGATCATCAAAATAAGTACCATATGTGGGCTCTCGCGACGCTGCTGTGAATAGGGTTCAAACTACCAATCTACCTACTGATGACCATGTTCCGCATCGACAATACCACTGAAGAGCTTCTTACCATCTGATGAAGACATTATAGATTTGAAAAAAGACTGATATTTGAGGTGGAATCTATTGCTGCAGAATATCTTCAAGCTTTTAAGTCCCATAGTCCTAAACCATTTACCCATCAGCATACAGCAGTCATGGATAAAAAGTCACATTTAGTAAGATTAAGATAGGATGAAAAAAAAAATATATAGACATACACCTTTTTTAGAAAAGCACTTGTTTTCGTATTCTTTATTTTTTTTCAGCAGAATAAAAATATAATTTTATTTATGAATTTCTCGTATAAAGAATTTTCTTCATAAAACCCTTTTTTAAAGCCTATTGCTAACTTCAAAGATTTTTCTGTAAGTTTGAAAAGTTATGATTAAAGATACAAATCAAAGTCGTTTCTTTTTAGATAAACTTGGGAATAATTCAAGAAAATCCATCTTCCACTGCTGGAACAATCGCAATATTACAGAAATTGCACACGTATGTCCGATATCTAACGCAAAATTAAACACATGTGTAGTGTACGGTGATGGACTTACTTGTGAAAGACATAATGATGCTCACAATGCCCGGGCTGGAGGAAGAACGGCGGAAGACAGACTTGAAGGGTTGGAACCTTGTCCACAGGAATTCCACAAACGCATGCTTCTTCTTCAGGTTACATTCTTAATATTTTTAAGATGTAAAATTTTCCAGGTGTCATTGAGTTTTCATTTGCTAGGGTTTCAGGGAAACGCGTGTCTCAGACTGAAATAGATATAGCTAAGATGGTACAGGTTGATCTCGGATTTACATTACAGTTTTTAAAAAATCTTCGTTTATTTAGAAATGTTACTTTTGTGTGTGTTTTTGTTAATGAATTCATCAAAAGTAAACAGGGTCTTAAAGTTATATGAAACTCCAAATTTAAAAAAGCTGAACACGTTTTATATACTAGTACTTGAATGGCTAAATATTTATAGTCACTAATAATAGCGATATTTTAATACTTATAGAAAAATAAAATAGATAAGAAACACTCGATTCAGAAATCAATATTTCAGGACACATGGAATGAATTTTTTGATGAGAGCAGCTCTACCGAGAAGGGTACTCTTTTCAATATAAAGAATGCTTTTAACCATAGATCTGTTGGGAAAGACGTTTCCAAATGTTTTAATCATGCAGTAGATTTACTTAACCAAGTAACAGACAGCTTCACCCTTTTGCATTTGATGCAATTGATGCAAACAGATGACATAGAAGACATTCCACCTGATTTTCCAAAAACAGCATCCGCACAGAAAGTCTTTTTAAACCACAAAGCAACCCAGCTGATTGAGTCAATTTGGCATAATTGTGGCGCGGAAAGTTTAGATCCTGCAGAAATACCCAGAGACGACAACTCACAAATATGTAACTGAAAAGATGGCAAGTGCACTTAAATGACTGTTGACATGTTTTGTAATGAAATACTTTGAGTTCTTTCAACAATTTGGATCTTCTTTGGTCAAAAATTTTGCAGGATTAATGCCTGTCTCATTAGACAAAAACTGATACCCTGTATCAATGTCTACAAGGTTGACAAAGTTTAACTGAGTCTGTTGTTTTTATTATCTATATAAGGTTGTTGTTTTGAAATAATCTCGTAAAATCCAGATGGTTAACACCACTTTACAGTATTTCAACCTTTGATTATTTTATAGAGTTCAATAAAATCGTTATTGGAAGAGCATGATTTAAAAATAATCACATATACAAACAGCACCATATTTTATTACCAATGCACGTCATTCAAGATATATGAAGTCTATGTAAAGCTAAAATATTGTACACATATTATTTTATGACATTGCTATTTGTCATAAATTCAGGGGATATTAATACACTGAAAGAGTTCCAACAACTTCCGATATTTCTGTATCATTTGTCACAGGGTGAAATATTTGCCACTGGACATTTATCAAGTATAAATCAATCGATCATTTATTTGTATATTTATAGAACTTGAGGATGCCATAGTCCAATGCACAAATTCTTTTGTACAACCAGATATTTTCACCTCAGTTGCGTTGCGCTTGGTGATAATACACCTTTAGAGTCACCTTGGTTCTGCACTGACTCGTGTCAAGCGGAGGCTGAGATGTACAGGTTTTGTACTTACAAGAAAGACAGAGGTCTTGATATCCAGATGATTGGGTGTGATAATCAATCATGTTCAAATGTCACATGGTTTCATGTAGATTGTGTCAACATTGATTAAATAGCTTGTATAACTGGTCTTCTGGTAAACTCAACTATATCTTGTGTACATTATATAAAGTGTAATGCTGTAAGTCTTAAATTGTGAGACAAGACAATAATTTAATTTTCCTGAAGCAGGAATGTAATACAAATAATGAATTTAATTCCCGTCCAAGTACATATGGGTATTTTATACACACAGAAGAAGAAGTATACTTAACAACAAAATTATTTTCATTTACCTGTGTATAATATGACGAGGTTTTTCAAAAGTGATGATTTTCTAAAATTGTTTAACATTTCACAGTGGTATCATATTTTAACTTTGTTTAAACCTGTTTATACTTTTGACCTTAATTATTTATCCCTTATAATTTTTATTAACTATGTATTTGCATTCAGGTATCACAGATCAAATTTATTCGTTCATTGTGTGTTAATTTACGTTTTTGAATGAGTTAAGCCTTCCAATTGATATTTTATAGTGTGTCTTTCTATGTTGTGATGTTATACTATTGTTTCAGAAAAGGAAAAGGTTTGGTACCATTGAAACGTTTAATCCGCTGCAAATGTTTGCACCTGTCCTAAGTCAGGAATCTGATGTACAGTAGTTGTCGTCAGTTTATGTAGTTCATACGTGTTTCTTGTTTCTCGCTTTTATATAGATTAGACCATTGGTTTTCCGTTTGAATGGTTTTACACTAGTAATTTTGGGGCCATTTATAGCTTTCTGTTCGGTGTGAGCCAATGCTCCGTGTTGAAGGCCGTACCTTGACCTATAATGGTTTACTTTAAATTTATAAATTGTTACTTGGATGGAGAGTTGTCTCATTGGCACTCATACCACATCTTCCTATATCTATTTGTTGTTTAAGCACTTTCTTATCAGAACGCGTCTGCATGTCTTAGGATTTTATTTATTTTTTTTTTATGTTTCCATGCAAAGACAGGAAACGAAACCATTTAAGATTACCCTTTCTGAATATACACAATTAACACATTTTTTTCTGACATTCTGGTTTAGAGCGAACTGAAACGTACCAAGTTGACAATGAACAAATTAATTATTTTCATTTTAATAGATGGTAAATGGTTTTGTTCTCAAACATGCGAGAAAAGCAGCAAGGAAGCAGAAGACCACAAATTAAATTATAACACAGGGTTGCTTTGGCGCAGGTTAAATGACAAAATTAGACGTACTGCTGTTCGAACGGAGATGGTCCTGCCATGATACGATTTTGAAACTGTTTCACATTAATCACCATCCAAAATACTTTATTTTGGCCCATAGATTAATAGCAGGTATGTGTATCGTTAATCTGATCAAAAGGATGCATTAAATTGCAATGTTAAATTGAATACAGTAAGATATAAAAGTGAAAACAATTTAAGACCCATCATTCGCTGCTTCAGTAGAATAAGACTTGACGTGGCGGAATTTCAGTTGAAATATTAACAAGAACTGTCAAAAAAAAAAATGAGAAAGTGAAAATCGTCAGTATTGAACTTGACCTCTATTTTTCATCAGTAACAATAAATTCACGCTCAAAAGCTATCGCAAAGAAATGGACAGAGCCGCCTATCCGCCGTACAACCCCAAATCAATGTTCGAATTTTCCGTTGAAATTGGGTTGAAAATCGTTCAAAAATATAGGGTGATGATTAATTAATGAAGAAATTTCTTACTGTCCCGTCACTTACTGAAAATTTACGAAGACATGGACTATGATTATAGATATTAGTTTTTAGTCCTAAAAGAGATGGCAATCCATGATAACTTTCCTTTATGGGTGTGAATGGTTTTTACCCGCAAAATTAAGAGAGGATATGGTTTGGAATCGAACTGTAAATTACACTGGAGGAAGAGGGTCCAATTTGAAATGGACCTCGTAAACGAAGTTTTAAACAAAGATTTTATAAATTCATTACACATGACGGGAAAGTGACGGACGAAACGATTGACAGACACGGGAAGATAGTAGGCGGACTGAAGAATGAAATTAACAGTATATATGACACCATGACAGGCCAAAGAACATGGCATGCAGTGGGGGTTGTAATAAAAGACGAACGGACGTACTCAAACTTATTAATCATTTAAAAAGAAGATCTATTTAATTATCATGAAGCGAACTTATAAATCATTTCAGAAATTTACTCTAAAATCATGTAATTCAATTGGATCCATGCTAACAAAAATTGAAAGATTGTCATATAAAATAGATAGAGGGGAGTTATTTTATAAATTATATTATTTCGATTTTATGATGTATTGTTTATTTTTATTGTTACACGAATGAAAACAAACAATCTGACTGAATTATAAACATCAGTGCATCAAATAATTATCTTAATTATGACAATAAGAACATAACAAGAACACAAAAACGAAAAATCGTGGACGAAAGGAACCATGATATGTGGAAAAGTTTAAACTGATTTTGTTTCTGTCCCTGAAGGAAAAAAAAACACAATCAGTAAACCTCAACTAAACAACAGAAGGTACACATAATTTAAGTGTCATAATTTACCAGCAGCATTCAGTGCCTGTGAAGTCTGCGTATTAAAAGTATGAGGTGCAAAATCGTTGATTTAACGAGTTTAAACGTTGAAAATCTTTATCGATGCATTGAATTCGTTTCGTCTATGTTATAGCGTAGAAACGTCACGTTCCGTAATATAGCGTTACTGATGTAAACAAGATTTCCACAGCTCTGACTGCAAGGGATTTCCTCCTGTTAAGATGATTTTCCATGTAGTGTACAAGTATTTAAGGTATGTAACTTGTTTATTTTATCAAGTTTTACCATTTGTTATACATTTTTCGTATTTGAACGCTCTGACATTGTCCCTATCGTCCCCGGGTAATCTACCCGGGAGCTTGCACCATTGAATGTAATGGAGGGCGAGCTGGACTCAGTGACAACAAAAAAAAAAAAAAAAAATAAGTCACTGAGGCCAGGGCTGGACTAGTGCAACAGGAGACTGATACCTCTTCATGTACGTTTTTATTGCATTCACTCACAATAATAAAGTGCAGACTTTCATTGGGTATAGATATAAGAAGATGTGGTATGAGTGCCAATGAGACAACTCTCCATCCAAGTCAAAATTTATAAATGTAAACCATTATAGGTCTAAGTACGGTCTTCAACACGGAGCCTAGGCTCACACCGAACAGTAAGCTATAAAGGGCCCCAAAAATTACTAGTGTAAAACCATTCAAATAGGTTTGCAATTTAGGGATCTCAATTGTCGGGAGGTCTAAGTAGTTCTTCTATAATGATCACTAAAGCCTGTCAACACTGAGGTTGTGAGTTTGAACATGGCTTACAGCAAGCCAACATGTGCTTGACTGTGGTCTTAACTGACTATAAGATGGCAAATATTCCTTCTGAAGGTAGTTGGTTCTATCCAGGTACTATGGTTCCCTCCACTAATAAAAACTGGTCTCCATGATAAAGCCAATCGTTCTGAAAGTGTCTTTCAGAAGGTTATTGGTTCTTTCCAAGTATTCTGGCTTTCTGCCATGATATAGTCGAGCATGTCTTTAAATAAGCAACAACAATTAATTAATCAAGCTTCCAATTGTTCAGTATGAATGTAATAAAACTCTTACTTAAGATTTTTGTTGATTGCAGCTACTTGTAAGGCTGTCCATCCTAACTGGTGTCTTTTATTTAAATCTACGCCACTTTTGATCAGCCTACAATGTATCATAAAATATTTAACTAGTGTTGTAAGGCCTATAAGCAAATAATACCTCGGTTTCATCTAGCATGCTGAAAAAATAATTTTTTTATTACCAAACACCTTGACTATCATTAATTTGGTCGTTTAATTTTCATAAAATTTTGACAAAATATTAACTTTGACCCTTTGACAAAAATATATAAATTTCAAAAAAATTAAACCACACACTTTATTGGAAAAAAATCATTGGATATATAGCTGTTTTACAAACACTAATTTTGATCATTGAGAAGCTTAATATTGCTTAACAATAGAATGTTTTAAAACATTCAGCTGATTTTTACAGAGTTATCTCCCTGTAATATTATGTACCACCTTAAAAAAAATATTTGAGTGGTTTTTAAAATAGGAGAAAATGTTTGATTTTAATAGTGCTTTTTGAAAATATATAAAATATTCTTTAAGGTAGGCACTTAAAATTGAGGTAGGTTAGGTTAGGTTAGCAGAAACTTAAGTATTTTTTATTAGGCCTAATGATAATAACAATCCTTGATTATCTATCTTTTGGATATATGATACTAATAATATCAGAAATAATTAAAAATAAAATTGATGTATTGTGTCAAAATTTAGAGTTTTGAATGTGCATTTTTATTTTTGTCATTAGTTTCTGTTATTTTCATCATCTCAATAAGACAATCTCATGCAAGTAATTATAGACTTCAATATATATCTAATCTGGGTGCTTGACATACAAATTGGTGTGTATGACCTTTGAAATGGCCAATGGTTAACACAGCTTTTGACTTGCATAGATCAATCAATGTTATTCATGTATGATTTTGAATGGTTTCCACCCTTTTTGGGGATTTTTGTTTTAGGTTGATGTTTTAAGTTATATTTTAGATCAATTTAAGAGTTTTTTTAACAATAATCTTGCAGTCATTTTTGGGTGCTTGACCTATAAGTTTTAAGTTGGTGTGCATCTATAAATAAAATGCTTCGCTGAGTGCAGCCTGATACAACCGCAGAGGTGGAACTCTGAATAGTTGGGGCAAGTTTAGAAACAATATTCAAGCTTGATACTGTCTGAATTTGGATTGTGATCAAATTTTTGACATAATATAGGTTTCTGACACAAAATGAATTGGTCAAAGATCTTACCTAGAATGGTCTGATATCCAAAATCTAATAAGATGGTTAGATTCAGCATATAAAAAAACACCAAAAATTTAATTTTAGTTGAAATCAAACAAAGTTTATTTTGGACCCTTCGAACCTTGATATGGACTAATTTGAAAACAGGGCCCAAAATGAAAAATCTAAATGCACAATAAGATTCAGCATATCATACAGCCACAATATTCAGTTTTTGATGAAATCAAACAAAGTTTAATTTTGGACCCTTTTGACCTCAATGTAGACCAATTTAAAAATGGGGCCCAATATCCAAAAATAATACAATTAACTTAGAACCCCCAAAAATTAAAGACTTTAAATTTACCCCAATGAAATTGGTTAAAAGATTTGTATTTATTTTCAACTGAAGATTTCTTGCTATTGTGCAATAGCACAGTATTGGGCAATACCAAGAAATCTTCAATTGCACAGTATTGCACAATACCAAGAAATCTTCAATTGCACAGTATTGCGCAATACCAAGAAATATTCAATTGCACAGTATTGTGCAACAACACAGTACTGCACAATAGTAAGAAATCTTCAATTGCACAGTATTGCGCTATAGCAAGAAATCTTCAATTGAACAGTATTGTGCAATAGCACAGTATTGCACAATAGCAAGAAATCTTCAATTGTACAGTATTGTGCAATAGCAAGAAATCTTCAATTTCACAGTATAGCGCAATAGCACAGTATTGCACAACAACACAGTATTGCGCAATAGCAAGAAATCTTCAATTGCACAGTATTGTGCAATAGCAAGAAATCTTCAATTTCACAGTATAGCGCAATAGCACAGTATTGCACAACAACACAGTATTGAGCAATAGCAAGAAATCTTCAATTGCACAGTATTGCACAATAGCAAGAAATCTTCAATTACATAGTCATGTACAATAGCGCAGTATTGCACAGTAGCAAGAAATCAGCAATTGCACAGTATTGTGCAATAGCACTGTATTGTACAAAACTGTGCTATTGCGCAATACTGTGCAATTGAAGATTTCTTGCTATTGCGCAATACTGTGCTATTGTGCAATACTGTGCAACTAAAGATTTCAAAAATTTTGAAGAAAAAATATGAATCCCCCAAAAAAAATTGTAAAAAAATCCCCATAATTTTTTGAACCCCCCTTGGAGTAATTACCCCAAACTCAATCTCAGCTTTCCCTTTGTGGTATGGAACCTTGTAGTACAATTTTAGAGAGATCCATAAACTTAAACACAAGTTATTGTCTGGAAACTAGAAAAATGCTTGTTTTTGGCCCCTTTTTTGACCCTAATTCCTGAACTGTTGGTACATGTACCATAACCCCCAAATTCAATCCAAGCCTTCCCATTGTGTTACAGAACCTTGTGGTACAATTTCAGACAGATCCATACACTTACACACAAGTTATTGTCTGGAAACTACAAAAATGCTTGTTTTAGGCCCTTTTGGACCGTAATTTCTAAACGGTTGGGACCATCACCCACAAAAACAATCCCAACCTTCCTTTTGTGGTATTGAACCTTTTGATTAAATTTCATAGACATGATAGAGATCCATTCACTTAAACTAAAGTTATTGTCCGGAAACCAAATGTGTCTTTGGACAACAACGATGACGACGCAGACGACGACATCATAGCATTATACGACGCAAAAATTTTTTGCGGTCATATAAAAAGACACACTTTATGACAAATTTTGCATCATATAGGTCAGTAAATGTTACAGCTATTGACTTATTATGGCTAATGCAAAATAAAGGAAACTCTTGAGTTGAGCGTACATCAACTTGTGGAAGTTTAAAAATGTTATGTTAATATCTCACAAAACACGTTTTACCCTGCCTGTCTTTTATTTACTGGCACAGGTAAATTATTTTAGCGGTAGAGTTATATGCTTAGATATTAAGATTTGTTTTACTTATGTAAGAAAAATTTTATGTAGACATGTTTTGACCTCCAAAAAACTTGAGAATTTAAGGGTTTGTTAAAAACAATTTCTTGTATAACATGTATAAGTCATTTTTGGATAAAATTAAGGGGAGATTATTTAACTAGAGGCTCTAAAGAGCCTGTGTTGTTCACCTTGGTCTATGTGCATATTCAACCAAGGACATTCTCTAACATTGTAGCGAGGAATAGAATTCCTGACAAAAATCTCTGTTTTGTTGATCTTGTATTACTGTTTAGTTTCTCTCTACATTCTTTAGTTTTTGCTCAAAACACAAAAGAGGGTAAAAAAAAATCCTCATTTAAGGGCAATCACTCTTTTAAAGAGTGACAGTCTACAAAAATATATCGGCAAAATTTGACCTGTTAGTAGATCTTGCCTTGCTGATCATTTTTGTGATTTAAAGTGTCTATTTATCTGTTATAATTTTTATCATATAAGGCAAAACGCAAAAAAAATGGTAAAAATCGTCATTATAGGGCAATAACTACTATAAAGTGTCGTCGGACAATTTCCTTCACATTGTATTAAATGTAGATCTTGTTTTTCTGATTATTTTGGCTCATTTAAGTTTCTATCTATCCATTATAATTTTTAAGATGTAAGGCAAAAATGCAAAAAAAATAGTAAAAGTCATCATCAAAGGGCAATAACTCTAATAAGGAGTTGCCAGAAGACCATGTAGACTTATTTGTGGAACTTGTCTTGCTGATAATTTTTGCAATTTAAAGTTTCTCTCTCTCATAATTATAGTTTTCAAGATAATAGGCAACAAGAATGTATCCATAGCACACGGATGCCCCACTCGCACTATCATTTTCTATGTTCAGTGGACCGTGAAATTGGGGTTAGAACATCTAATTTGGCTTTAAAATTAGAAAGATCATATCATAGGGAACATGTGAACTAAGTTTCAAGTTGATTGGACTTCAACTTCATCAAAAACTTTAACCTGAAGTGGGACAGACGGACAGACGAACAATTGGACGCACAGACCGAAAAACATAATGCCCCTAGGTGGGACATAAAAATTTTTAAAAAATAAAATATGTCAATTAACCTAAATAAATCCTATTAAAAGTCATCTGACAGTTTGGTGTATTTGGACAATTGGCAGAGCTAAACATTCTGAACATTTTTCTCATGCCCGATTTTCTCTATTTACAATGATTTCAAAATAATAGACAAAACATTTTGCATTTTGCCCCTATGTTCTATTTTTAGCCATGTCGGCCATCTTGGTTGGCAGACGAGATCATCCGACACATTTTTTAAACTAGATAGCCCAATGATAATTGTGGCCAAGTTTGATTTAATTTGAGAAAAGCTCACTTGGCCTTTTAGGCCAGGTGACTAATAAAATAATGAGAATGGAAATGGGAAATGTGTCAAAGAGACAACAACCTGACTAAAGAGCAGAAAACAGCCCCAGGCTTTTTAAACCTTGAAAATTAAATAAAAATCTTACAAGTTTACTTATATATATGTGGGACTCACAGGTGTGATGGGGATGCTGAAGTGCGATGGTCACGCTGAAGTGCAATGGTCTACGCTGAAGTGCGATGGTCCTTTTGCTGATGTTCGATGGTCTATAAGACGTGTGATGGCTAGTTTAAAATTTACAGATGTTCAATTATTATGAGAGCTTGATTTTTCTAAAAGTTGGTATAGAAATACCAAACATTCAACATTTTCTCCAGTTGCAGTAAAAGACACCAGTGATCTATCTTATTCCTGGTTCTTATTCACAACAGCAGTATACATTTTTCGCTTAATGTGTTTGGTTCTGACTAACTAGGAAGTATTTGCATTTCAAACAACTACCACACTTTTTAATCATTGCAATTAGTACTGCTTTTTAAAAAAAATAGAAGCGTCAATTTCTGAAGGATTGAATGAACGGCTGCTTTATTTTGTCTAAGCTATTTACGAAGTATAATATACACTACAACATTACAGTCAGTGAGGACTGGAAATTCAATGACCGTTTTAAATTAGACGGTTAAACTCTTGATGTTTTACACACAAAAAAACGAAAAGCTACATCTACATTGACATGTGAACATAAAAAACATTGAAAATATGATTTATGTAATCCATCGCACTTCAGCATAGCTATCAACAAGATAGCATCACAATAACACCATCGCACTTCGACATGATCAAAAACGCACTTAAGTGTCAAACCATCACACATCAGCGTGTCCATGGCTGTTTGGAGTACCATCGCTGTTCAGAGTCCTACATATATATATATATATATATATATATAATATATATAAGATAATAATTCAATTATATTTTTTTCATTTTTTTTTTTGGCATTCTCATATGGGTGCTTGACATAAAAATTAGTGAGCATGACCTTTGAAATGACCCATGGTTAATTGAACAACCTTTGACTTGTATAGGTCAAAAATTATGTTTTTGAATGGTTTCCAACCTTTTTATAAATTTTTTAGGTTCATGTTTTAAATCATAATTTACATCAATTTAGGAGGATTTTTTTAACAATAATCTTGGAGTCTTTTTTAGGGTGCTTGGCCTATAAATTGGTGTGCATGGCCTTAAAAAGACATACTTAATGACAATTTTTGCCTCATACAGGTCAGTAAATTAAATGTTTGGTATATTATTTTGTAAATAAATTAGGCTGTAAGTTTTCTCATTGAATTGATTTCCATTTGTCATTTCAGTGCCTTTTATAGCTGACTATGCTGTTTGGTTTTGCTCATTGTTGAAGGCCTATAGTTGTTAATTTCTGTGTTATTTGGTCTCTTGTGAAGAGTTGTCTCATTGGCAATCATACCCCATCTTCTTATTTATATAAGTAAATATGACTTAAATCTTCAAGTGAATAAACATTACATCTTCAAATAAATAAACATGAATTGTATAAGTATTACCCGTGATTGCAGCATGTTGCAAAGTCAGGAACCCATAGCCTTTGTTAGTCTTGTGTGTTTTTTAATTTTGGTTCATTTGTATTTTTCGAAGTTTAGTGTGGAATCCATTTTCCTGAACTAGTCTACATTATTGATTAGGGGCCAGCTGAAGCCCTCTTCCGGGTGTGGGATTTTCTCACTGCGTTGAAGACCCATTGGTGGCCTTGGTCTCTTTTCTGCACTTTGATCATTTGTTGTGTCTTTGACACATTCCCCATTCAATTCTATATTCTATATTATACTTATTTGTGTGATTGATTTGATTTTTGGTGTTTTAACGCCACTTTTAAGCACTGCTTTTGGGCTATTTCTTGGCGGCCAGTTTTTATTGGTGGAGGAAGCTGGAGTGGCCGGAGAAAACCACCGACCTTCCACGGGAAAACTGACAATCCTAGTCAGATTGGAGTCGAGTGCACCTGCACCAGCGGGGTTCAAACTCACAACCTCAGTGTTGACTGGCTAGTGATTACAGTAGTACTTATTTGTGTGTGAGCTCCAACTATAGAATAAGTCTTACCTCTCTAAGGTGCTATTGTCTTTATCTTTGACTGCTTCTAAAAGCCTCAAATCTACAATTGAAAATAACACAAATGTAAAAGTAAAACAATGTTGTTAATAATAAACTGTTATCACAGAGATATGTCTCGCCTTTTTGTAATTTTGATAATGCAAATGTTGAAATTAAAATAGCAATACTTTAACATGTAAGTAATGCAAATATTCAAAGTCGATGAACCATGACTGAAGGTATATGGCTAAACAATATCCATGGAATGAGATGTGCCAATGCTAATACAACTGCATACCAAATACCATTGACTTATTATAAGTCGTTCCTTTAAACAAACCTAAACACAAACATTAACTTGTAAACTATGTAAAAGTTTCAAAGTCAATGAACCATGATTAGGGTGGGGCTATATAATCTCCATGGAACGATACTTGCAAATGCTGATACATTTGCATACCAAATATCATTGACTTAACATTAGCAGTTCATCTTAAACTGATCTAATCACAAACTAATACATGTAAACTAAGCAAAAGTTTCAAAGTCAATAGACCATGACTGAGGGGGGGCCAAATATTCTCCATGGAAATGAGATGTGCTAATGCTTATACAACTGAACACCAATTAACATTGGCCTACCACTAATGGTTCCCTTGAACTGACCTAATCACAAACTAATACATGTAAACTTAGCAAAATTTTCAAAGTCTATAGACCATGACTAGGGGCGGAGCCAAATAATCTCCATGGAAATGAGATATGTCCATGCTTATACAACTGCATACCAAATATCATTGACCTACCACTAGTGGTTCCCATTAATTGACCTAATCACAAACTAATACATGTTAACTATGAAAAGTTTCAAAGTCAATAGACCTTGACTGAGGGGCGGGTCAAATAATCTCCATGGTAATGAGATGTGCCAATGCTGATACAACTGCATACCAAATATCATTGACCTACCACTAGTGGTTCACCATGAACTAGACCTAATCACAAACTAATACATTCTTGACGCCGCCGCCGACGCCGGAAACAGCATACCTAAGTCTCGCTTTTTGACTCCGTCAAGGCGAGACAAAAACTCTTAAATTGATATAAAATATAATTTAAAAAATCAATCTAAAAAAATTTCCAAAAAAGGGTGGAAACCATCAAAACAAACATAAATACCATTGACGGACTTCAACTAGTTTAAAGTTGTCTATCCATGGGTCATCAGCTGGTCATTTCAAAGATAGATATAAATGAATGATCATTAAGGTTTATGACCCCTTCTGTAGCCATGTGTATTAGGAAATTTTCAAAGTGCAATAATATCAAACAGCAAATATAAAGAACAAGTGAATCTGTGAGCTACTGCTAACTAATGATACCCCCGCCCACTAAAAGTATAAGGTAAACAGGAAGATGTTGAGTGATGAATCTGAAAACGCATCACACGGTATAGCTGACTCATATAAACCCAGAAACCAAATTTCAGAAATCCTTGTAATGTAGTTCCTGAGAAAGATGCGACGAAAAATATTCATGGGACGGACGGACGGACTGACAGATGGACGGACAGAGGTAAAACAGTATACCCCCACTTTTTTAAAGCAGGGGTATAATAATAGAGATGTGCCATTTTGCACATATACCAAAGGGAAACTTCATTTAAAGCAAAATTATTTATTGTTTTATTGCATTTTATAGAAAATGGGGATTTTGTGGCAAATAAAAAACTTTAATACAGAGATTTTCGTTATAAAATTTTAAACATAGATTACTCATTTGTTTGTCCATGATGTGCTAGTGTTTATTGTTTATAAAAGTCCTAAACAACCTTTACATTCCAAAAACCTTGTGCAGAGTCACTAAAGTCGAGCGCACCCTAGGTGTACAGTGCCATTTAAACGGATCGATTCAAGTCGTTTTTCCGATTTCAGTGTTTTTCGGAGTCACACCGCGTACCACGGATTTAACTCCCAAATTCCTCCAAAGATTCTCTCACAACACCGAGTGGCTGTTAATTGGTTTATTGCCCATCGGATGTACTAAAAATTAACGACACGTGACAACATAATCAGATTAGCCAGATCATTTACCTATGTACATTTAATCGATCTTGATTGCACATGTGTGCTTTAAAATCACGGTATTAAAATTCAAACAAATGTTTTCCTTTCTTTGACAGATAAAGATGTGACATTATCATTCAGAATAAGATAATTATTCTCTTATATGTTTTTGTCCCATGCCATTGTCATTTGAAATAAAACGATAAACGAAAAATATGAAGAAAAACTTGTTATTTTGTATTTCTATTACAGTCCGGTCAGGTCATACTTTGTGTTCATTCAACAAAGACGGTTTTGCCACAATTAGAATCTTTTATGACTTACTCAATAAGCAATATCCGGTACATTAATTGTTCATTATATAAAAATCAACTGGCTTAAAAAATGTTGTTTTTACGGTAACTCGTCCAATCTAAACCACAGAGTTGATTTATCGGATCAACAAGTAAACTCAATTTATTTTGCAATGTAAAATATTATGTTTCACTACCTTGGTACATTAATACCGACTTGAATTATTTAAATTACATGAATTACGAAAAGAAACTGTAAAGTGACACCTATGTTGAACAAAGGGAATAACTTGCAATGATTTTGTTAGCTCTCCGTCATTTTCATATTTTACGAAACGGTTTTAAAAAATGACAAAATTATTTCATATCAATTTCGTCATCTAAATTTGGAAAGTGTAAAAATATTTTCGCATTAAATTACTATAAATTTACATGTCTTCATGTTTTTGACAAGTTTATGACTCTCAGCTAATTAAAGTTTACAAAAGGTGTTAAAAGTTGTGATGACAAGTAATCCGCTTATCGCCATCCGATGGGTCACTAATCCTTTAATTATTATTAAACCTCATAATTGCCCATCATAATATTCTATTCCAGTTAAATCAGTCAGCATTTCATTTTCAAAATTTCTCAACTGACCACAATTGGCAGTTCGTTTGTCGTTTTTTCGTCATTTGAACAATAGATCCCCCCCTGGACAATTTGCATTATAATATCAATATTTCTATAACTATCCCAGTTTGTTATAGTTTCGTCATATAAACGTATTTTTGTCCTTCTAGAGCCTCAATACGAACGCACAAAAATGTCATTCAGCAACTTTAAAAACTTGAATGAATTTTCCCATACTCGTTCAGAAAGGTCACCTGAGTTTACTGGTACGTGATATTATTTCCCGCCCCTTAAAAATCTTGTGCTGTGGATAAAATTGATGTTAGCTATTTTTAGCATCTAATATTGTGAAGTAAGTCAAGTTCAAGTTCAACCACACACTGTTGATCACTGAGATGTATATCGTGGAAATGTCTTCCCACGGCAAATTAATTTCTTTTAAAATCTTTTAAGATCAGTGTCCAAAATACAACACACAAGTTTACATTCATTGTGCGTAAATAAATATTATGCAAAGTCGAGTTAATGCAGCTGTGGAAGTATTCCTGTGGCTGAAATGTATTATTATCCTAAAGTAATGACAACAAATCATAAAAAGAAAATGCCGTAAATATTAAGCATAACGAATGGTGAATAATATTTTCTTTTTTACTTGCATAGATATACAAAACTTCGAGACTAATTTTCTTAAAACTGCTCACATTTATTTAGCGGAAGTTTCCGTTTATTTTTACACAAGTATTTCCTTTTCGTAAATAAAATATTAATTTACCGGTGAAAACAAGGAGGTTAAAGTCAAGTATAGGTTTTTTTTTATAAAACTTTAATGCAATTGAAAGAATTAACAACAACATTTTGCTTTTAAATCTTTTATTTATTTCAAGCAATGAGATAATCGTAAAACGAAAATGCCGTAGACTTATATAATTATTAAGTCTAACGAATGGTGAATAATATTTTCCTTTTTACTTGCATATACAAAACTTTGAGACACGTAATTTTCAAAAAAAAGACTTTAACTTTGAAGTAGAATTTTGCGTTTTTACTACATTTTCTACAAAATTTTATAAACCTTTTTTTTGGTGATGTCAGTTTTTTTTAAACAAGCAAGTACATTTAGGTAAAGATATTTTTAGATTAGCAAGCAAGAAAAACGAAAATATTTTAACTTATTTTTAACACAAAAATTGAACTTAACCAGTATAAAAAGACATTAAAAATTATACACCTGTTTGACACTTCAACTGGTACAGTAGACTGGAAATATAATTTTTTATTACATCAGGTAATCCAATTACCCTATCAGTCATGTGCCGGTATAGATCAAAGTAGGATTAGGGCAATTAATTCTTTGGTGTTGGGAGTGAGCTCACTATCACAATGAACATTTACGCGATTTTGGGAGAGATTACTCCTAAATTCCACCCAACATTTTGTGAGGAATATTGGAGTTTCTCGGAGTGACTCCGACATTTTCCTTGGTGTAAGGTGTGGGAGAGCTGGTCCGTTTGAATGGTACTGTACTTGAATTGGTCCATATCTATATTTGTTTTAACCAGCCTCTTAATTTATAAACTTGTTTTAAGGAAATCATTGCTAGCACTGCATGCAATAATCCTCCTATCTATCAAGCACCCAATTGTCAAATATTAGAGTACAAGGGGAAAGGCTGTGGATTTTCTATAAAATTTCCATATGCCATGTATGTTTAGCATTGAAACAACAAAATGGAACATAATCCTTAATATCATTAGGCCTAATAAAAAATTCAAAATGGAAAGTCAATTTTCAATAGGTTGGGAACAATCCCTCAAATGAGGGATAACCCCTCAAAGTAATGACCATATCCCTTTTATACATGTTATATGGGATAAATTTCAAATGATAACTTTTTTTTTAAACACTTTTCAAGTACAAAAGGGCACATATTTTCATTATTATTTGCAGAAACTTTTCCCAAAGCATAATACGTTTTCTGGTGTTATATCAACAAAACATGTCCATGAATTTAGGAATATTCATGGACTTCAATCTTATGAATAGATATAAGAAGATGTGGTATGAGTGCCAATGAGACAACTCTCCATCCAAGTCAAAATTTATAAATGTAAACCATTATAGGTCAAAGTACGGTCTTCAACACGGAGCCTAGGCTCACACCGAACAGTAAGCTATAAAGCGCCCAAAATTACTAGTGTAAAACCATTCAAACTGGAAAACCAACGGTCTAATCTATATAAAACGAGAAACGAGAAACACTTATGAACCACATCAACAAACGACAACTACTGAACATCAGATTCCTGACTTAGGACAGGTGCAAACAAATGCAGCGGGTTTAAACGTTTTAATGGTACCAAACCTTCACCCTTTTTCTGAAACAATAGTGTAAGCCCAACTTCTCAACTAGTCTGTTTAACCACTCAACCATAAAAACATCAAATTTGTATGACACATTGAATGATAACTCAGTATGAGGGAGCCCAGGTGCTCCAAAAGCCACATCCTCACCAATACCTAAACAATGTCAAAATAAAAAGAAACAGTGCACTACCATGACTATAAATAAAAGCAGAAAACCTATTAGAGTTCTCAACATTAATTTCCAGTCCATTCAAAATAAAAAACCTGAACTTTTACAATTGATAGACTCTGCAAAACCAGATATCATACTTGGTACTGAAACCTGGCTTGACAACAATTCATCCTCGTTCGAATACTTCCCAACAGATCTTTATAACATCTATAGAACTGATAGACCACACAGTAAAACAACCAAAGCTAAGGGGGTATTACTTGCAGTCACCAAAGAATTTATCAGCACAGAAACACAAGAACTAAAAACTGACTGTGAAATCATTTGGGCACAAATTAACATAAATTATCTGACAGTCTGATGCAATAACAACATTTAACAAGTACGTATACACACGTCATGTGAAGAAGATTCATTAATATTTGCATTTAATGCTTCATTTCTTACGATTTGCATCAAAATTCCCAGAACAATTTGCTTTGATTCCTATCAGTGTCAATGATCCTGCAAATGGCACAGCAAAGGTCTTGAACGAGAAGCCGGTAGTTCGCTGTTTAAAAATGTTTAATAATGTGTTTTCTAACTGGTTTATAACTAACGAACATCTGAAAATAGTGTTTTTGTATATTTGATTTGATGTCACTAGTGTTTGTGTTCGCTTCTGACGCACAAAAGTTTGGAAATTTGACAATGATCGTCTTTGAAATCGTCTGCACAGTTTTGAAAACATGCTGCCGGAAGTGAATTAAATGTGTTTGTCGTAAAATATAAAACTCGCTATATACCAATTTAATACCATTATATTTATCTATATCATATTTCTTTTTCTTCTTATCTCAAAATTATTCAGAAAAATAGATGATAAATTTATTAGATAAAAAAAAGATTTACTACTTGATGTCGTTAACAGAATTTACGATAGCATCAATCAGCTGATACAGAATCTGGACCATTGCAAGTTTACTTAATTATTTCTTTATTTCACACATCCACAGCTGATTATTTAATTTAAGTCATTTGAAGAGAAGCAATACAATCATTTTTTTTTTCCAATTTTGTTAAGGGAATGCAAGGTCACTGTATAGATAACCTCTTGAATTTGCCAATGATTCCATTGTCAATGATAATCACCACCTGTTACTCTTCACACAATATAGCTGCGGGGTATCGGGTCCGTTCGCCCTGATTACATGTTCGCCCTGAGTTTGTTCACCCATAGTGTCAGTTCGCCCTGGGTTCGTTCTCCCTACTTTTATTAACAAATATTAATATTAAGTGTATTAAAGTTTAATAAACTTATTCAGATGTTTATATGGTATACATGTACATGGTATAACTTCTCGAAATTCATGAAAACACATGGAAATATTTAAAAGTTGATGGCTTGTTTTGGAGTATTAATTGTTCATAATAATAATTCTCACTGATTGTTGTAACACTTGTCTTTAATGGATTAAAAATAAACATGATAAAAACAACATTTTGTTTTGATAAACTAGTCAGCTTGGAATGAGTAAAAACAATGTTGTACGAATTGTAAAACATGAAAAGGATTTATAAGTTCATTTATTATTATACTGCATAAATCATGTAAATTGACTGATTAGAATTATTAAAATTGTTAACAAATATCAATAAAGGATAAATACATTGTATTCCAGTATTCTACTACATTGTATGCAAATCAAAGGAAAATGATTATGTATTTGGTTGCAGCAAAATACAAATATTCGGCGAATTTTTCAACAAACTTTAACATTCTCTGTTCAAATAATAAACATTATGCAACTAGACAACAATAAAAAAACCCAGGGCGAATGGACCCTGGGCGAACAGGTATTAGGGCGAACAAGTGCTAGGGTGAACGGATCTTATGATACAGTTCCGCAGCTACACACAAAACAGCTCAGTCTTCAACTTAATCCACTAGACCAAGCTTGTGAAATTGCTGTCAGGCCTGTAAAAATAATGTCTACAGGCCAATTGAAACCAAATGAAGTGTTATTATGTTAAATTAAACTCCAACATGTCCCAATAATCCTATTTTCAGGGGTCTCCTCCTGTACTCCTGTTGAAGAGGAAAAAAAACAGTGTATAAAAAATATCATGAATGAAAAATTTCAGGCACCAAATTTTACAACGATGTTTACAAATGTTTGTTATTGAAGACGTAAAAACCTGAGTGTATCGAATGTTTCCTATGTAACTGTCATTACCTGATTATGCAACATGTGGAGATTTTGACCTGGACTGTGGCTAATAATTAACAAGTGATAAAAGTTTGATTGAACAATAAACAGGTGATAGGAAATGTTGGATATTAAATACTTGGTATGGCACACACCCAAAAATACCAGCATTGATAGAAAAGTGGAAAGTTGTTTTCAAAACATCAATCAGAAGGTTTTGATGATGAAAAAAATAATTAATAAACTTTAAACTCAGCAAAGAAATACTAGCTATTTCACACACCAATGCAGACATGAAGGACCTTCAGCATGCTTAAGAAGATCCAAACCTGGGACATTATATACATGTAATAGTTCAGTCCTAACTGACAGCAGACAAACATTGACTCAAAGACAATTCACAGCCTCTAACAACTACAATAAACTGTTACCAGGATAAGAATAACTTAAGTACAAAGTTAAGTGTATTAAACATGTTAAACTAAAGGCAGCCAAGTCAGCTTGTTCTTACATGAGTCTAGAGCACTGGTCTTGGAACACTGGGTCATCATGACCCAGTGTTCCAAGACCAGTGCTCTAGTTCTTAAATAACATTTGTAACTGTAATATAGACAGTGCTTTAGTTAATATATTTTACAGCATTTGAAACAATGAGTCTTTAAGTTTCCTTGCAAAATTACTTTCTTAATCAGTCAGGGGACTTACTTAAATGAGTGATTTTCTAAATCACTGATTCAAGTAGCATTATGTCCACAAAGGTTGGAAGTAAGAGTTGTCTTTCTTTAATAATCACCTATTTAAGTAGTACAAATTAATCACTAGACTAAGTGATTTAATTTAATTGTAGCTTTAAATATACAATACTAATGATCCAGGGACTAATTATGTTGCTAAATTTATCAGAACCAACATCTGTATTGATAGGATGACCGGTCATGTCAGGTGATGACCTTGTACTGAATCTGGGATAATGACATGAAAAATCACTTGTTTAAGTATCATACCTCTATTTTCTATAAAAAATCACTTCTTTAAGTATTATTATTTGAATAACCCCCACTAATTTCAACACCCCCAAACAGTGAAATTTTGATCGTGAACAGTAAAATTTTATTACATAATCTGTAAGATGAAACCTTGAATTTTACAGGAAAAATACTCCTGCTGCTAGGAAAAATCTGTTAAGAAAGTATCAGTTCATTATCAGTCAAGGATATAACTTTATAGGGTTATTAGAGAAAAATAACATACATTTGTTATTGTGGACTAAAAAATCAAAGAACTGTGATAACATATGTATGTTATATGTTTCAAAGGGACAATATACATCATTAGTTCAGTTAAAATGTATAAAAGTTCTATTGATATTACTTTTGTCTATATGTATACTTAACTATTGAAAGATATAACAGTTCATAGTTTGCCAATTTTGCATAGTACACCTATATGTTATTACAGAAAAAATATGCCTGTAATAACTAAAGGGTGTTATCACAGCTTCTCTATATCACTTCAAAGCATTTGCTCAGACATACATCATGCTTAATTACAATGTATTTTAATTTATTGTAATATAAGAAATAATGACCAGAGCATGTAATGAGGTTCTGCACAAGTTTCTCAGTAATTCCCAAGTGTCTTATATAATTATTTACATTCCTTTAATAACCTAGCCTTGTTATCACAGCTAAGTTTATCCCTTTATAGCCTTGTCTCATTGATTTACCATGGTTAATCAAAATGAATTAATTTAATTAAAAAATTAGTTATCAAGGCTATGCATTTAGTTTCTGTGCAAAGTCTCAAGAGTTCCCTAGAGCCCACTATAAATGAAATAATTTTACAAATAACAAACATATGTTATTACAGATTTAGAAAATTTAAGGAATAAAGAGTAGACAACTCAAGAAAGTATCTGTAATAACACACGCAAGTTATTTTCTGTAATAACCCTATAGAGTTATATCTTTGACTGATATATACAAATGTATATGTTATTACAGATTTAGAAAATTTTATGGATTAAAGAGTAGAGAACTCATGAAAGTATCTGTAATAACACATGCAAGATATTTCCTGTAATAACCCTATAGAGTTATATCCCTGACTGATTATTTAAAGCCTTTATTATAGCATTTTTTCAACAAAAATAGAATTTACAGCTAAATGATTGCATCAAAGGCATAAACCTTGCTACTTAAAAGAAGCAAAAGGTTCATTTTCTCAATTTTACTAATGATCATAAAGATATAATCTAAACCTATGTATTTAAAATTTTGGTAAAACTACAAAATCACAATTTGTGACAAAATTTCGAATTTGCTACTTAAATAAGTGATTTAAAAATCACTTATTTCAGTAATTCCCCTGACTGTTAATGCTTAAAAACCATGCATAACTACTGGTTGTTAATATTTCATCTATTTATCATTTTATAAATGTATAGCATATTTCATTCTTATATCATCATGATCATGTATAATCTATGCTAATGACATTAAATACAAATAAATATTAAAGATGGAGGCATGAATAAAACTATACTTAGACTTTCTCTTAGTACTCAAACAAAAGATTAAATCATCATGATCATAGTACTTTATTTATGAGCAGTCAACAATCAAAAACAAAACAAGAAAAAAGATCTTCTCAATACTTTTTTCAAGTGATATCATTCAAACAGAAAGGCTTCATCATGTTCATGGGTACTGTAAACACATTACATTCAGGTGAAATATTGATGAAAAAACACTTTAAAAAAACAAATTTGACATCAGACAGTTACGTTTACGACAAAATTTATGTCGATAACAAACCTCCTGATCTGAGGTCTAAACTCCTGACCAAAATTTCCCAATCTCCTGTTCTGATTCACAGTCCATCACATGTATGATGTCCAATACATGTATATAGACAATAGTCTCTCCACTCTTGTATTAAAACCAGTATTGGTATCAACAAACAAAATTTTATCATGAAGACAGAACTTTTTGATTTTTATTCAAACCTCCAACAGCTGTTATTGTTTGTTGTTTTTCTTCATCAATAATAATACAATTAAATTGAGAATGGAAATGGGGAATATGTCAAAGAGACAACAACCCGACCAAAGAGCAGATAACAGCCAAAGGCCACCAATGGGTCTTCAACGCAGCGAGAAAATCCCATACCCGCAAGACTATTCTGCAAACATGGCAACCAAAGCTGACCCAAACAAAGTTGCAGTACATGTATACATGTCTATATTCTATTTAAGGTTTAGAAATAAGAAGATGTGGTAAGAGTGCCAATGAGACAACTCTCCGTCCAAGTCACAATGTGTAAAAAGTAAACAATTATAGATTAAAGTTAATCTGGTTGTATAACATGTATAAGGACATTTATTTGTTGTGTACTCAGAGATAGTTACTCAACATTGGTTACATACATGTGTATATTGATATAAGAAGATGTGGTATGAGTGCCAATGAGACAACTCTCCGTCCAAGTCACAATGTGTAAAAAGTTAACAATTATAGGTTAAAGTTAATCTGGTTGTATAAGGACATTAATTGTTGTGTACACAGAGACAGTTACTCAACATTGGTTACATACATGTGTATATAGATATAAGAAGATGTGGTATGAGTGCCAATGAGACAACTCTCCATCCAAGTCACAATTTGTAAAAAGTAAACCATTATAGGTCAAAGTACGGCCTTCAACACAGAGCCTTGGCTCATACCAAACAGCAAGCTATAAAGGGCCCCAAAATGACTAGTGTAAAACCATTCACACAGGAAAACCAACGATCTAATCTATATAAAAGAAACGAGAAACACTTATGAACCACATCAACAAATGACAACCACTGAACAACAGGTTCCTGACTTAGGACACACAAATGCACACAAAAATGATCTAAAATCTTATCTGTAATGCTAAAATAACATAAAACAAATTGATTTATAAATATTTACATCAAGGTCATTGTTTAAACTATCTTTGTAGCATTATTCAAATGCTACATATACATGATATATGTGATATATTGCCAGATGTTAACAGATAGTTGCTATTTCAAAGAAAAGTACAACAAAAGGGAAATTATTCTTTGTAACAAAATTTAAAATGTATAATAGTTAACTAACTACATGTATTATTGAACTTACATTTGTAACACCAATTGATCATGTTGATACATGAGGGTGTGGATGGGGTTCACAGAATTGAGAATAATCATGCGTAGCAAAAAAAAGCAATGAATAAAAAAAAATGAACTATAAATATAAATAATATTGAATAATATGAATAACAGGGCAAAAGTATAACGAATAACTGTGGAAATGAAAAGAATTAGGTATTTTTTACATTAATGATTACAGAATAAAGGAAAGAAATCATCTAATTGCGGAAAGATCAAATAGTAAAATCATAGAATAAGCGTTATAATTAAAGAATACAGAAATTAAGGAGCCTCATTATCATACATGATCTGGAGACACTTTTGGTTATAAACTTTATGCTTTGTTTGGGGCTATGGTTAATGTAATGAAGTCACTTGATGCTTTTACATACAATTCTATACACCTGGAAATTTTTGTATGCCAAATTTATGAATGTACATGTATTTGATTTCACAAATATTTTTTTTCCTCTGTTTGAAGGGTATGGATCTGTAAATTTCCTATTTGAATACCAATAACATAGATATTTGAGACAAATTGTTCCCAATATAGACTCTTATTTTATTTTCACAGAAGAATCTATACTGGGGAAAAATATAAAAAGGAAAATAACTGAATTGACATAAAATGCTTCCATTATCATGATTATACAGTCATGACAGTCCATAGTAATGTAAGTCAAATCAAAGTTAAACAAAATTGAAAAAAAAAAAACATTTTTATGAAATTTAACATATATATTTTTCTTTATTTCAGATGAGACTAGTAATTCTTGATAATTATGATTATGTCAGTGAATGGGCAGCTAAATATATCAAGCGTAGAATTAAAGATTTTAATCCTGGACCAGATAAATACTTCACCTTAGGTTTACCTACAGGTAAATTACATTATGCCCAAACTTTTACAAACTAACATGTGCATTGCCCAGTAAGAAAAAGTTAACTAAGTGCCTTACAAAAACTTGGGATAAGCTCTTTCTATTAACTCTGTTCTTCAGGCTGTTTCTACTGGCTGCAGAAAAAAAAGAATTGCCACTCTTAAAGTCTAGGAATCACCCTTTTTTAACCGGATTTTCAAAGGAAAAATTCGTTGTTGATTTGGGGATGTACAGTGGGCGGGCGGCTGCCAAATAGTGTCCGTTCATTAACATGAAAACGCTTAGACGAAATCTTTTCAAATTTAGATATGTTGTTTCCTATGACTAAATGAAGGTCAAGTTCAATTTTCAGGATATTAGTTTTTCTCGTTGTTGAATTTAAGCCCTTTTTAGTAGCCAAAAGTGGTACTTATTATGTGATTGGGTTATTTCCCTTTGAACAGAAATGGTTAATTATATATATAAAGTTTGATTACACTAAGGCCTAAAAAAAAAAAATCTGTGTTTCCGGTAACCCGACCGACCCTGTTTTTTAACCCCCGACCCTAATTTTTTTATTGGATCTTCAAAAAAAAAAAAAATTTGGGTATCAACCGACCCTGATTTTGACACAGTCTTCTGTTAATCGACATATTTATTTATCTAACTTGCTTCTTCTGGCACAGAAAGCCAGTAAAACATTTTAATTATGTCAAAAGGTATTCCAAATAGGTTAAAATCAAAGAAATTTGCACAGCAGGTGCTTCAAAAACATTGCAAATGGCCGCACTTCCGGTATTTGAAACTAATTACGGACCGGACTTGGAAAACCATGATAATTTTCCGATTTCGTTTACAATGTCAAAAAAAAAAAAAAAAAAATCCGACCTACCAACCCTATTTTTCAAAATGATGTTACCGGAAACACAGATTTTTTTTTTTAGGCCTAAGTGTTTTTAAATAAATTTTACCTGTTACCAGATAATAGAGCATGTGGTAAATATCACAGAATTATAATTGGAGTGACAGATTTATTTGAAAATTTTCTGTTTTCTAGGTGTTGATGATTATAAGCTCTGTGCTCTGTAGGACTGTATAGATATAGTTAGAAATTTACTGTTCATTATTAGACATTTTGAAGATAATTACAGATACGTTTTATAGATTTTAAAAGACATTGTATTAATGATAAATGACATTTTGGATTTTTTTTCTTTTCTTTGGTAAATTGTTTGAAGAATTTTGTGGTAGGTAACTTGTTTGTTATTCTGTATAAATTATACTATTCTGAATGCTATCTATATATATATATATATTTTTTGATGAGTGAACTCCTTTAAAAACTAAGCTTATATTGTCTATTAATAAACATATATTTATATTTCTGATTTTTGGGCCCAGTTTTCAAGTTGGTCCAAATATTAATAAACATATATTTAGATTTCTGATTTTGGGCCATGTTTTCAAGTTGATCCAAAGCGGGGTCTAAAATTAAACTGTGTTTGATTTCAACATAAATTGAATATACAGTTTATATAGGGTTCTTTGAAATGCTGAATCTAAACCTGTATTTATTTTCATTATTAATTAGATAATACCACATTGAGGTCCAAAGGGTCCTAAATTAAACTTTTGTTTAATTTCATCAAAAATTGAATTCTTGGGGTTCTTTGATATGCTCATTCTAACAATGTTTTAGTGGTTAAGTCATATCTAATTTTAAAGAACTATTTTTGATTATAATTTGAAAACAGATATAACATCATATCTAATTTTAGAGAACTATTTTTGATTATAATTTGAAAACAGATATAACATCATATCTAATTTTAGAGAACTATTTTTTATATCATTTATTCAGTTTGAGTTATTTCCCTTTGAACAGAAAATCAATAAGTATATGGATAAAATTAAACTGTGTTACATTTCAACATAAATTGAATATATATAGGGTTCTTTCAAATGCTGAATCTAAACCTGTATTTAAATATTGGATTTCAAGTTGGTCCAAATCAGAGTCCAAAATTAAACTTTGTTTGGCTTCAACAAAAATTGAATTTATGTGGTCCTTTGAAATGCTGAATCTAACCATTTATTTAGAGATTTTGGATTTTTGGCCCCTTTATCAAATTGGTCCACATGAAGGTCCAAAGGTTCCTAAATTAAACTTTTGTTTGATTTCATCAAAACTTGAATTCTTTGGGTTCTTTGATATGCTGATTCTAACAATGTACTTAGATTTTGGATATTGGACCATAATAGGTAAATGTCAAATTTCAAATTTTTCAGTTCTTTGACCACATTCATTTCGTGTCACAAACCTATGCTGTGTCAAATATTCAATCACAATCCAAATTCAGAGCTGTTTTAAGCTTAAATGTAGTGTCCATACTTGCTCAACTGTTCAGGGTTCAACCTCTGCAGGAAATCTGGTTTGCTGTCACTCTGATAGCCTCTTGTTTACTGTAATTCACTGTTCATGTTTAAAATTTTTAGCAGTTGACATTCAGTATATCATTAGAAAAAATGGCATTTTTTATGTGTGGAACTACTTACTTAGGATGCTTTTCTATTAACATGTGTTTAATGGCAAAAGGTCATATTACCATGATTATGCTGTGTAAATATTTGAGCAATCAAAGTATGAAATTAATTAATCAAAAAAGAAAGAATATGGGTATCCATTCATGACACAAAATCAGTAGATCCACAGCAAAAAAATACAAAAAGCAAAGGAACAGTGCTTTAATTGCTGTTCTTCATTGCAATAAGTAAAATAACAAAAATACCAAACTCCAAGGAAAATTCAAAACAGAAAGTCCCTTATCAAATGGCCAAATGAAAAGCTCAAACACATCAAACGAATGGAAAACAGCTGTCATATTCCTGACTTGGTACAGGCATTTCCTTATGTAGAAAATGGTGGATTAAACCTGGTTTTATAGCTAACTAAACCTCTCACTTGTATGACAGTTGCATAAAATTCCATTATATTGAAAACAATGTGTGAACAAAACAAACAGACATAATAGGAAAAAATGCCAAAAATAGGGGTACAGCAGTCAACATTGTATTATAATCTTAATAAAAACAAACAAATATGTCTACAAAGAAAAACAAAATGGCATATAGACAAAGCACATAAGCAAAAATGAAAGACAAGAATATAAAAAATGACCATAGTACAATAACACAATGGTGGGATGTATAAGTACTGAGCCACGCTAAAGGATATTACAAAAATGGACTGAACAGTAAAGTGCTGTTCTTACTTGCAAAGTCACAGCAGTGAATCCAGCTTTTAAAATAATTATGAAAACCTCAGATAACAGATAAGTGAATAAGAATATCAAAATAACAACAATAAGCAAAACCCATACAATACAGATAAGTTTTGAATGAAGTGATTTGGGTTTGAGTTATTTCCCTTGGCCGCCATTATGGAGGGATAAATGGTTGATTTTCTTATTTGACTAACCAAATTGAAAATTGCATTTCACACAAGCCTGATTAGAGAACCTTACTAGGTGGTAGAGATGAATTAAACAAGACTAAAAGAAATAAACATTGTTTAGAAAACCCTTTTTTCTGAAGTCTACTCCTGGTCAGTATAACAAAATGAATTTGGTTGATTTATGAAGGAATTTGTCAAATAGACCTCCAACATGGCAATAAAATGGAAGAAACTCTTGCTCAAATTGTGTCAATCAAAACCTATCTAGAGTAAACTGTACATGTAAAAGGCCTTTACAAAATGTAAAACAATTCAAACTAAAAAAAAACCAACAGCCTGATTAATGTACAAAACAATAAATATTCACAATCATACCACATCTCCTTATTTTTATAAGTATCTTGTAAGTCTAGTACTATAATTATTTTCTTACAGGTAGTACTCCATTAGGAACTTATAAAAAGTTAATAGAATTCATCCAACAAGGGAAGCTGTCTTTCAAATATGTCAAAACATTCAATATGGATGAGTATGTTGGTAAGTTGTATCAAGTTATCTCCCCTGTTAGCATTGTTCTAGAATTAAATGCATTGGGGGCATAAGTGAGGGTTTGGATTAGGTTTACTGAATATAGAATAATGGGCAAAAAGGGCAGAATGAAAGACAAAAAAAATAACTAATACAGAAAATAGGCCAAAAAATAAAGAATAGAGAATAATGGGGTGCTGAAATATAAAGAATAGAGAATGATGGGCAAAATAGATAAAGAATAATCCAGAAATATGGTCTAAAAATTAAAGAATAAAGAAATAAAGGACCCCTCATCCATACAATCATGGAAGGCATTTTTTTTAAGACACTGACCATGCTGACCACCCATTAAAAATTAAAATTAAAATTTATATTTAACTTACAAAATTCGAAGGAAAGTGCAGCCACCTAGTTTTGATAACTTTGAAAGCCTCCCATCTCCCCAACGGATTATTTTTGGAACAACCCTGGATATATTTGAAGACATTCTGTATGGCTGAATAAGTAGGTAAGTTTCATCAAGTTATCTCCCTTCAATCAAACTGATATATTTGGAAGACATTCAATATGGATGAGATTGTAGGTAAGTTTGATCAAGTTATCTGACTTAAAAAACATATTTTGGAGACATTCAAAATGAATGAGTTTGTAGGTAAGTTGTATCCAATTACCAGATTACCTCCCTTGGTGTATGTGAAAACATATAATATAAAAAAAAGTTTGCTCGATTGTGTCCCCTTTATGTGTACGTGGATGAGTAAGAAATAATATTTTTTCATTCAAGACATCCACCTTGATATATGTGAAGACATTCAGTTTTGATAAACATGTTGATATACATGTATATTATTAGAGTTAACCCCCTTGATACATGCATATCTGTTTTTGAATATGTTGAAGACATATAATCTTTCGATCAGTTTAATTGAGGTCTGGAACTTGCTTGTCAGTAACTGCAAGTACATGTAGTCCTTTGTTAATTTGTGTTGATCATGGTCATTTTGGTTAGTTTCTTCTGTAACCTATTCTAACATCAGACTCAGACTTTAGTTTGCCTCAACCAAATGTTATGAAACTTATTTACAATGCTTATTACCACAAAACATAGATCAAAATTGAATTTGGGTGGCGTCACTTTTACCGTTCTTGAGGTATGCCCCTTTAGAACGTTATATGCAAGCGGGGGCATTATATGTGTCCCATGGACACATTCTCCAGTTATTTTTAGTAGGTTGAATGGATTCATTTGAGTTATTCCCATTTGATATATGTGAATCATTCAACATGTACTGTAAGAGAAATATTGCATTTTTTAGCTATACCAAGGGACCATCCTGAAAGTTATCATTCCTTTATGTGGAACAATTTCTTCAAACACATTGACATTGATCCAAAGAATGCCCACATACTGGATGGCAATGCCACAGATTTGATAAAGGAGTGTAATGATTATGAGAAAAAGATCACAGATGCTGGTGGGATTGAACTGTTTGTTGGAGGTATGTCTTAATAAGCTCATTATAGATACCAGGATTGAAATTGGATATGCCAGACACAGGTTTCGTCTAAAAAAAGACTCCTCAGTGACACTCAAATAAAAAAAGTTAAACAAACCATTTTTAGCCATGAAATGGAACATGAAAAAAGTACTTCTTAAGGTCTGTGCTAAAATTCTAACGTTTTGTTTTGTTTTAGATGAAATGTTTTTGAATTTCAAGCAGTATAATTTCATCAGTGAAAATTATTTATGCTTATGAACAAAAATAAACTGTTGAACGGTATACTCTAATTAATAAATGTCCCACAAATCAAAAACTACTGCACTATAACAGGCTGCTAATTCTTTATATTTAATTTACATTAAAAGACATGTTAAGGATGTTCTCTGTTTAGAAAAAAAACAGGCTTTTTTAAAAACTGTTATAAATTAAAAGTATATATATATATATATATATATATTTTTGGGGATTTTATAAGTTTTCCAAAATGGCTTTTAAAACGAAATGTAATAAAATTATGAGAGGAAAAGGAAAGGTTAAAGGTCAAAACTTTGAATGGCACTGCAAGGGATTCCAAATATCTGACAAAAAGAGAAAAACAAGATCAGCAAACATCCTTAATGCTTTTGTTATTTATTAGAACAAAGTTTTATGATGTGCTAACCAGCCAATGAATTCATCTGTTTTCAGGTATAGGCCCTGATGGTCATATAGCTTTCAATGAACCAGGATCCAGTCTGGTGTCTAGAACTCGTATCAAGACGCTAAATAACGACACAATTATTGCCAATGCTAGATTTTTTGGAGGAGATCTGTCTAAAGTTCCTAAACAGGCCTTGACAGTTGGTGTTCAAACTGTTATGGATGCAAGGGAGGTAATCATTATTTAAATCAGATATATTCAGATTTGTAATTTGTTATTCATTTTATATTTTTTTTTATGTAATGGGTAATAAAATGTTTAATTAAAGACTGCAGAATGGTAATGTTATTGTTATGATAAATGCAAAGGAATTAATGAAATTAATAATGAGTTAGTCTAGTTAGGTAATAAGATTTATTATGATGGGACAGGTACAAGTTATTAGTCCCCTATCCACACAGCCGAAGGGGAATTTAGGTTTGCACTCCGTCTGTATGTCTGTCCGTCCATCTGTTAGTCTGGCATATCAGTTTTCACCCTTTTTTCTTGTTATGCTTGAAGAAATTGATTTGATATTCAGTATATATAGTTTTATCATGACCAGTTACAGATGCAGTTTGAAAATTGTTCCAGTCTGATGATTTTGTGCAGAGTTATGGTCCTTGTACTTGAAAAATTACGCAAGTAATCAGTTGTCTGTATTTTTTTGTCATGTTTGAAGATGTTAATTTGAAATTTTGTATATAGTTTTACCATGACAAGTTACAGATCAAGTTCGAATTTTGTTCGGTTCAGATGATTTTTTTGCAGAGTTATGGTCTTCTGACTTAGAAAATTAACCTTGTTGATACAACTTGAGTAGAGAAACTTGATTCACAAGAAAACCTTTTCATATATTTTAGTATAAACAGATTTAGTGATCAATATTTGCACCAGGAGATTAATTTGTTCCAGTATGATAAATTTTTCACCAGTAGGAGACTATTTATTGCTGTGCAATACTCTTAGAATGCTTATTTTATAATAAATCTTCAAAATTTCATTCATTAATGATTTTATTTTTCTGAAAATTCAATAAAGCAAATATCCAAATAAAATGTTTTGTTTTGGGTGACCTAGATTTGTGTGTGTATTGTATACAGAAAAGCTGTAAGGGCTATTCCATTAAAATGTATGTGGGAGGGTAGGAAAGGACTTTCAAAATATCCCTACAATCAAGAACCATTTTTTAGATAATTTTGCATAATGGTAATAGACGCACAATGAAAAAAGACCCATGACCCATATTCAATAATTAACATTCCTTTCCTACCCTCCCACATACATTGTAATGGAATAGCCCTAAACTAAGGTGTCTGTTCAGCATGCATTTTTCTAAAATTTATAAATGCATTGCCAATATGGCAAAACACATGATGCCTTCCTACAAATCTAAAAAAAAAATCCAGTTTGTCTGTTAAAAACTACAAACTCAAAAATTGGTGTGCATATATATTAATGCAATTGTTGAATAATGGTCATCAATGGGAGATAACTCATTTCGATTTCAGAAAAAAAATGCTATGAAAATTTTAAAATGCGAGTTTTTATTTTATCAAAACTTATACCATTGTAAATTCGCAAAAATGAAAAAAAATTCTGAATTTACAGTATCCTATTATTTTAAACAGGTGATGATACTGATCACAGGAGCCCACAAAGCCTACGCCTTACACAAGGCAATAGAAGAGGGTGTCAGTCACATGTGGACTGTCTCAGCATTCCAACAGCATCCACAGACGATTTTTATCTGTGATGAAGATGCAACTTTAGAGCTGAAAGTCAAAACAGTCAAGTATTTTAAAGGCTTGATGGATCTTCATAATCAGCTGATTGAAGAGAAATGATGAATAAGAATAAAATAAGAAAGAGAATTTCAAAAATTTCTGTATGGTGGGATTTTTTGGGGGAAGGAGGCTGTTGTTATGGAAAGGTATCATGATGAGATGAACCATAGATTTTTGATAAACTTTGCATTGCTGCAATATAGCCTTTTTATGTAACATCAATCAATCATAAATTTTGCAGTTTTGTATTTTTGTAAAGACCAAAAACTTCCATCATACACTTTTTTCTGAAAACAGCAATAACTTGGCAATCATTCAGACATTATGCTAAATTAACTTAATTTATACTGATTGTAGAAATTTATCTGAAATAAAGTAGATTTTTAGGGTCAAAATTTGAAAAATTGGTAACAATGATTATATAGTGGTAGTTCATATTATTCAGGGTGTAGGCCAAAATAATTCTATACTATGTTTTTCTCATATGATAAGGCTAGGATTCTTGTTCACTGCTTTATAGTAGAGCTAGGCAAAGTAGGATATGTTATGTTTATTTGCATTTGGAAGTAAGAATGGTGCATTGTGGGATAGTGTAAATTTGCAGACATAGGATGGGACAAGTAAATGTAGTTTGCCACAATTTTGTGGACATTAGCTTAAAGATACAGGAATATACAAACTTAAGGAGGTTCTCTACTCAGTTTCAAAATAACAAGCTTTTCATAACACTAGTATAAATTGATAGGGGATTATTAAAGGTACCAAAAGAGCAACAAAAAAATATAGGTCAATGTGCTTGTTTTCGAGATATTAGCCATTGAAATTTTGGCGGGAAAATGTTCTCTCTTGATTTTTCATAGCCTTAACATTGAAAAGTTCAAGTTCTCAAAAACTATTAAAAAATAACAAAGATTTTATAAGACTTTTACAGATGGCTTATAATATACATGTAAAAGATTTATAAAAAGAAAAATGGGGGTCAGTGGGCAAAACTTTTTAAGGCATTCACATGGATAAATCCAGAGGATTCCGAAAATCTGACAAAAATTCCAAAACATGACAAGCGAACATCCTTAACTAAAATACTGTGGATTCATTATTATTCATTGGATATCATTTTTCGTGGGTTTCGTGGGTACAGGTGAACCACAAATTCAAATGTTCAACGAATTACAAATTTTCAATAGGCTTTGTATGCAGAGATTGCCTAAACCACGAAATCAAATGTCCAACAAATGCAAGTTTTCCTGAATCCACGAGAATTGCTACCAAAGAAAATAAATGAATTCACAGTATATTGAACAATTATTTAAACTTTAAATTACAAACAACATTTCAATATATGTATTGTTTACATTATTCAAAAATGGCAGCACATTTCCTGATCAGCACTAAAACCTGGACACATGAATTCCCCATGCCTAGCTCTAGTGAAGCAAAGCAGAGATTGGCCAGGATACCAGGCTAAATATAAGATCTGTATATCTATTCATTGTAATCTCTGAAAATATTTTATGATTTGTTAGAGGTTGTACTTAAATGGTTAAAATGTAAAAGAGACGTTTTTGTTTTGAATTATTGTTAATGAGTTAAATTCAGTGTAAAATTCTTTTACATAGTTTGATTATATTTTTGATCTGTTTATCTAAAAAAAAAATCTTGTGTATTCATGTATGCTTATTGAATTCATATCGTGTGATGTGATGTGCATGCACAAACACATTTAAGAGTTAGCTTTATGAATTTTTAGTATTGATCAGGACTTCTACAAGGAGGGCAATGAGTCTTTAAAAAAAAAGTAAATTATATTTTTATACTTTAAGTCTGTCAGGATAATTTAGCATTTTATATTTTCATTAAATATTGAAATCCATTGTTCTCTAACATTAACATGATTAACTTCATTTTTTTTTAATTTAGAATTAATATGATTAATATTATAATTTTTATAATTTTATTTTTTTTTTATTGTGGGGTGGGGTAAATGTAACCATGTTGAAAAGGTAAAAAAAAAAACTGTAATATTTGCATTATGTTCGAATAGCATTTTGAATATAATATATGTCATATTTAAACATACACACATATTACATTCCTTTATACAATGTATTAAATTTACCAGAATATGTTACTTGAAAGGACACTTTTTTTGTCGAAGTAGCAGTATTATATAATGGATTTGATTGTCAAGCATTTTGGGGAATTTCCTGGTATTAAATAGTTGTAATTAATGAAGTCCACAATTTTTCAGCTGCCCTTGCCATCAATTTATATTTTCATATCTTGAATGTATATACATTTGTATTTGTGTACAGGTCTGTATAAGTGCTTGATTGTACAAGTATATTTATGACATCTTTTTAAGATTTAAAAAAAAACAATGAAAATCTTTATTGTGAAATTTGTCACCAATACTTGGTTCGTAGAATGCATTGCTTTGGAATAAATGACAGATATCCAATGTATTTGATGAATATTTGTGATTTTAAAAAGGACAAACCTCATCAGAGAGCAGAGGTTCCTATTATTGCCTTTTGTAGGTGTAAAAATGACTATTTATCATCAAAAATTGATGGATTACTATGCTTAACTCTTTCAGCACTATGACCCGGTTTACCGGGAAATCAATTTTACTTCCGTAAAAACTATAGCCCGCTATACCAGGCTGCAAATGCTACTTTTTTAATCCAAGATTTCCATTGGTCAGTCGTTGGGAAAACCCTCTAAAGTAACATACTAGCGTCATATACATTCTTTCGAGTTTCTCTGGCTTTTTCCGTACTTTTAACGAAAAATAAAGTAACTATTGGTCTATTATTAGCGATGAAAATTTGGAAATTTTGTACACAAAATGGCGCATATATCGATAGTGAAAACGAACTGTCAGGAGACGAAATTATTGATAATGTCGGCCAATTTGACTTAATAAATGTTAATCAAGCTGACTGAAATGAATTAGAAAGGCAATGGAGAAATATAGTAGGGGACAGTGATGATGAAGATGACTAACTAGGGGTTTGAAGCCGCGGACATGTTGACAAATATTTTGACACATGGAGAAAGACAGAAACTCAAAGAAACATTCGTGAATTTAGGGAACGTGTGGGCCCAGTTAGAAATTTTGACACTTCAGCATCTGCCCTGAACTATTTTCAATGTTTTTATACTAAAGAAGTCTTCACTTCTATCGTCAATTTAACTAATTTGAACGCAATCCGAAAATCGTACATGAAAGTTTACACATTTACCTGTTAACTATTGAATCAATATAAATTCAAACAAAAATAAAAGTGATGTCATAGTTAAAACACCAGTTTATCAAAATTACCTGATTTACCTGTATTTTTACCTGTATCTCACCTGTATGTTACCATATGTCACAATAAGACAAACAGGTACAGCAAGTACAAAGTATGCTGATTATTTTGATACCTCATATGATGGAATTGGATGACTGAGTAAAGTAAGTAAGTAAGTAAGTAAGTAAGTAAGTAAATTTTATTTAGAGTCAGGCATGTTATGTACAATTCAACAAGGTAAACAAATATACATCAGTTTAAAAGTACCTACCCTAAATAAATGAAAATTCTCAAAGTTACTTAGTGTTGAAGGGTATAATACATTGAAAGTTATGCAGTGTTGAAAGAGTTAATAATGATCATTTGATATTTAGATCATGTAAACTGAAATCTTGAATCTGCACATGTATAATCAACTTTTTCCTCATCAAGTGATTCTTGATAAAAGATGAATAATTTCCACTTCAAGCATATGCTGGTTACTTTCCAAAGCCAGTAAATACTTTTCTTATGTTCATGAAATATTAACTGAGGTTCAGTGGAGTTATGATATGGAAAAGTAAAAAGATGTCATAAATTCATTTCTTCTTTATTATTTTACTGTAAATGAGTTCAGTGCACTGGTTTCTGATGGTGCTATTTGTAAATTATTTTATATATTCACTTTATATGTAGACAGGGTTTTATTTAGTTTTGTCTTATACTACACTTGAAAATACCATTGCAATTATGAAAAAATTAACTGGGTTGTACTCTTGGAAAAAGAATTTCACATTCTGATTTGCATTTTATAAGTAACTTTCAATGGTAGTTTTGAACACAAGAGTGAGTGCAAAACATCGTTATTTTTGTATTTTTTCTTTGGAACTCTTGATTTTCTATCCCCCCCCAAAAAAAATAGACTGGATTTTTTTTTAAACAAACCAAATTAAGAAAAAAGAATTGTTGCTTCTTACATGCTCAACTTTTCTTACTCCTTGGAGAAAAAAAATCGGAAGGAATAATGAACTGTAGGTTTGCCTTAAACTTACATAGATTGTTATGTGTCGCCTTTGTTAGAAGGGGATGTTATGATTCTGGTCCGTGCATCCATCTGTCCGATAGCAGGATGAAGTTTTGGTTAAAGAAGTGTACCATGAAGTTAAGGTCACATCAACTTGAAACTTAATACATGTTTATTACAATGTGACCTTTTTAAAATTATATGTTTGATTACAGTTTTGATCCCTATTTTAAGGATAATTGAACTTTGAAATGTGATAGTGCTGGTAGAATATGGTGTTCAATTGACCTTTTTCTTGTGTGGATTTCTTTTCATTTTTGAAATTTGCAATTTTTGGTTTTTCCATCTTTACAGTTCACTCATTTTAAACATGGATTTCTTATCTTACATTCCCTGTTAAAAAATCTAAAAATGTATAATTTGACCGACAAAATTATGTTTTTTCAAAAATGTGTATGTATATTATAAAGATAAGCATAAGGACTCAATTTCCTTTATTTTGATGTAAAATGTAAAATTTTATAACACAAAGTTATTTTGAATATCAGTACTGGTTCAGTACCAGTTACCGTCAATAATTCTTTGTTTTTTTCGATTATATTTTTACTGGGACTCTCTTTGAAAATATTTTTTAACATCAAAAGGGTTACCAAAAGTTATGTCAAATAACACATACTCGAACTTTAAATCATCTTGTAAACAATGAAAAGCGGTTTGCAAGTGTGCCGATTTTTGGAAGAAATTTTATGGTTACGAGGACCAGTTACCGTCACTTAATTATCTGACCACTTAATCATAGTTAATATGAATATTTATGTCATATATGCAATTCGATATTTAGAAGAGAAGTAGATTTGTTAAATAAACCAAAAATGAAGTCATTACGTCCAAAAATTCTTAATCTTTTCTTCCTTTCGCTAAATCTGATCTGACCATGAATTGTGTCACTTGAGACAAACAAAATACACTGTATTGAAAGGGAGCATAGAATATGATTTTCAAAGTATTAAACTTGTTTTGATTTTAATTAAAGAAATTTGTATTCTAAAGCAAGCTTTGATATATAATTTGTTTTAATACGACAAGTTTTCCAAAATCGAGGACGACAAAAAGTGATGACATCATGTCCCCGCACGCGTTTCTTCCCACGACGTGTTACAAAAACAAAACACTCGACATTTCATTGTCTTAAACGGATCAAACAAAACAATTATTTAAATATGAAGCAATAGTATTTGTCTGCAGATAATAGCAGCTAGTATGGCGAATGTTCACAATGCTTCCGTTATTACATAAAATGCATGGTGACGGTAACTGGTAACTGACAGTATCTGGTCCTCGGCCAGTAGTGAAAATCTCTGGCTAGCAAAATTGGTGGTTTAATATTTATTTTCAGATAAATGTTAAACCAAAATTTGTAGTTTGCTGGTAAATTCTTACAAAATTAATGACTAGACCAAAATTTGTAGTTTGCTGGTAAATTCTTACAAAATTAATGACTAGACATTTGCTTATTGGACTTAAGTGTTGTTTTATAAATGATCTGTTGATTTCTTTTGCTGAATATTTGTATGAATGACTTTTATGATTTTATATGTGAAATGCATTATATTTCTTTATTCTACCTCTAACTTTAATTTTTGTCTGGTTATTTTTAACATTTCTAGTCTGACAATGTTCACTTCCCAGAAAATGTAAATTGTCTCCCTTATCCATAAGATTTGTCATTCTTGTCTATGTATTCTATGTTATGTTCTCAAGCAATTTTAAAAGTTTTTTGTACATGATAAAACAAAACAGCAAACGATTGTTACAAAAACAAAAACAAAAAAACACGTTATTTAGGGATAATAGGTTTTGTAAAAGAAACTTTGAAAAAAATAACTTAAAGGCTATGTTCACTAAATGCTAAAATCCCAGCTATTTGGCTTTGATTACTTCAAACAACTTTGTTGTGTAGCACGGGGTAACCAAAGTCAAGCAAACAGCTAATTTTAATGAGACTGCAGATTTGTTAAAAAAATATAGTATACCAATGGTCATTTAATATTAGACTAGTTCAGTGAAAAAAAACAACAGTGGTAGCTATAACATTTGAACTACAAGCTGAGTGTGGCCTGGCAGGTTAGTCAACAGATTAAGTCCAGCCTGTTTTGCACTCGTGGGTATATGTGAACCATGGATTTAAATGTTCGTCAAATTTAAATTTGTTTAAATCTTGTATGCAGACTTTGGTAAAACCACGAAATCAATACATGAAGTTACAATTTTTTCCCAATCCACGAAAATAAATAAATCCACAGTTCTATAGTATTTAGTGCCAATTTAAGGATAAGCTAGCTGTTACAAAATTTAAAGGATAAAAAGAGTTAATTTGGCATTTAAACTTTTAATGTTGTATGGTCATCAATACAATAGACTATGTTCATAATACCAACTTCTGACTCAGCATGATATAATTTTCAACAGGTTATCTATTCCAAGTTAGGACATCCTGGTACTCGGTCAACTAAGAGCAACCAAAAGAAGTAAAATCAAACATATTATTGGTGCAATTTGGGGGAAAAGTTTACGGTTTTCCAATGATTTTGTTGTGTTTAGAAAACATAAAACAGTGAATCTTCCCCTCAAGTTTTACAGATTATTATCTTTATTTTACTTCTTTTAGTTGCTTAAGTACTTGACTGAGTGCCAGGATGTCCTACCATAGAGATGGTAACCTGTTGAAAAAATATAAACTCTGGATTCAAAAGTCTACTATATACATGATTGAATTCACCACCTTTTTTACAGAGTTTGTTTTCCCGTTTGAATGGTTTTACACTAGTAATTTTTTGGGGCCCTTTATAGCTTACTGTTCGGTGTGAGCCAAGGCTCCGTGTTGAAGACCGTACTTTGACCTATAATGGTTTACTTTTATAAATTTTGACTTGGATGGAGAGTTGTCTCATTGGCACTCATACCACATCTTCTTATATCTATTTGTTGTCATTTTGAAGAAACTTGTGTTACATTTCTTTCTTTTGTGCCATATAATTTCAATTTTGATAAATAACTTTTGCTGAAGATTGAACACATTACTTTTCTGTGTGTATAAAAAGTTGTTGTTATTTTCAAGGTATTCCATTTTTTTTTGTGCCATATAAATTTCAATGTATTTTTATTTGTATTAAAGAGGGGCCTGATGGGGGGGTCTCATCACGATTCACGAGTTGATTTTTTTGTCAATCACGATTCACAGAAAATAAATTTCCATGATCACGGATCACGAAAATATAAAAAAAAAAAATAATAAATCTGTAGAAAAACGGATCACGATAGCAAAAATGCGCCAATCATGAAGAATGAAAATAACCCATCAGGCCCCTCATTAAAGTATCTCAAAGAGTGAAGCAATGAAATTGCAATATTTCATACTTATTGACAATGGGAAATTTTAACATGATCATTTGAATTATTTCAATACTTTGTTCTAGGGTGAATGAATTTGTGCTTTTTAAAGAGATTTTACTTTTAAGATATATAATATGGATATGCTTTAGTAGTATTTATTAATTAAGATGGGTCAATAAATTTACATTTCTTATAATTAAATAAATTCCAAATCTACAATCGTTTTTGCTTTTATGTCCTACAATTTGAATGAATGAATGAATTGTTGTTGAATATTTAAAACCTGTATCAAATGTTTTAATTATACCTTACACACGGAATGAATGTCTATCCGTTTCTCAGTTAACCCAGCCTTAGTACATGGGGTTGGGGAATGAACCCCCCTTTTTATAAGACCATAAAATATGTGGCTGTATAATGGTATGGTGATTTCAGCATTGTCTGAAGACATTTGGTTTCATGACAATAACTTGAGTATAAGTATTAGAATACAAAAATAAGATGTGGCTTGGTTGCCAATGAGACAACTCTCCACAAGAGACAAAATGACACAGAAATTAACAACTATAGGTCACCCTACAGCCTTCAACAATGAGCAAAGCCCATACCACACAGTCAGCTATAAAAGGCCCCGAAATGACAAATGTAAAACTATTCAAACAATAAAACTAACGCCCTTATTTATGTACAAAATAATGAACGAAAAACAAATATGTAACACAGCAACAAATTACAACCACTGAATTACATGTTCCTGATTTGGGACAGGCACATACAGAATGTGGTGGGGTTAAACTCGTCTTTTACCTTCTTCATGGAATGGATGTCTATTTGTCTCTCTGTTTAGTCAGCCTTAATCACATGGGGTTGGGGAATGAACCCCCTTTTTATATGACAGCAAACATTTGTTGCTGTATAATGGTATGGAGATGTAAGCGTCATTCCAAGAAATTTGGTTTCCAGACAATAACTTGAGTATAAGTGTATGGATCTCTATAAAATTGTACCAAAAGGTTCCTTTCCACAAAAAAAAAGGTTAACACAGTTTAAGAATTAGGCCCAAAAAGGGCCAGAAGCAAATATTTTTCTGGTTTCCAGACAATTACATAAGTATAAATGTATGGATTTGTATGAAATTGAACCACAAGGTTCCATACCACAAAAGGGCAAAATTAAGGGGCAAAAAGGGGAAAAAACAAGCAATTTTAAAATCTTTGTTTGAATTGCTTATTTCTGACCAATTTCAATGGAGTGTAAATAATCTTGAAATACTGGGGTTCTTTTATATGCTTAATCATACTGTGTATTTAGAATTTTGATTTGGGCTGTATTTTCAAGTTGTTCCAAATTAGGGTGCAAATTTAAACTTAAAATGATTTCAATATGCCGAATCTAATAATGTGTACTTTAGATTTTGAATTGTGCGCCTATTTTTCAAAATGATTCACTTCAGGGCCCAAAGGGTCCAGAATTAAACTTTGTTTGATTTCAACTAAAATTGAATGGGTTATGTTGAAAAGCTGATATTGTAAATGAGAAGCTGTCATTTTATTTTCAAACGTTATTTAGAATTTTGCCAAATATATCAATTTTAGTGATTATTGTTCAGGCATTAATGTTTATTTTAAGCTTATTAACTTGTACTCAAATGATTTCCTATGGTAGAAAATCTCATTGGAAATTAAAATAGACATTGGTCCATCTGTTGATTAATTCAATGAAAGATCTATATTTTAGATATTGGACAATAATAGGTAAAAGTCCAATATCAAATTTGTCAGTTCTTTGACCACATTCATTCTGTGTCAGAAACCTATGCTGTGTCAAATATTTAATCACAATCCAAATTAAGAGGTGTATCAAGCTTAAATGTAGTGTCCATACTTGCCCCAATTGTTCAATGTTAGACAGTTGTGTTCATATCAAACTGTGCCCCGCAGAGCATATAATATTGTTAGCCTTGACAAAAAAGATGACGATTTAGAAATGGTATGTAAACTTTTAGATTAATAAAAGCTTTATAAATCTTTGAATTAATTTTGCCTTTGGAAATATAAAGTTGGTATACATACGGTACGGGTTTTTCTCATTGTTGAAGGCGAACGGTTGCCTATAATTGCTTACATCCACTTCATTTGAACTTTGGTGGAAAGTTGTCTCATTGGCAACCATACCACATCTTCTTATTTTTAACAGTATGTTGTTCGACAAAGTGGTGGGATGTAGATTGCAGATTTGTGCAATTCTGTGTTAACTTTTTATTTATATTTTAAACATTTTTAGACAGCAGTCAATCAAAAAGAAACAGATAGCTTTAACACAAACAACTAAGATTTCAGATAAGTATAAAGCTGTACATATTTCCATAAACTTGCAATTTAAGAAAACAACATTCCCAATGATCCCAAACTAAAGGCCTGTGTCGCTAACCTTATTCTACTTTGGTTTTGGAAATCATGTAAAAATAGTTTAAAATCATAACAGATACCCTAATAATGATTGAGGCCAAATTTGGTTTAGTATTGGCCCCGTAATTTAATCAAAAGCAGAAGACTTTTGTAAAGTTTACAGAAATTCCCAATAAATTCATTGAAATTGTAGAAAATTACTTTATAAGAACAATAACTCCAACAAGATGTCAATTGACAATTTTGTTCATGTTGACTTATGTGTAGATCTTCTTTTCTGGGGTCAGACCTATAATCCGACAGTCCCATATGCCTATATAGACATGGAACGTTTGTAAATTGATATATTTTTTCACACAGAAAATTATCAAATCAGTCGGTATGACGTCTTGTACAGGGCAGCACTGATCCCATACGAACCGGATGAACTTTCACACCCTACACACCAAAAAGTCCGTTCGCACCCTACGCGTTTGGTTTTTTTTTCTTTATAAAACAATGAAAAAAATAAATATTTATAGCAATACACTTACGAAAACTCATTTTTTTCATTGTTTCGTAATAAATTGACATTCTGAAAACATTTTTTGTGTTGAGTAAATCTTAAATAATGTTTAATTTGGTTAGAGAATGGCAATTTTATATATTTTTTCCATTGGAAATACAGCGATTTATATTGCCATGCAAAAGCAGTGATAAGATATTATTTTGATGACAGAAAAATTGGTCGACGCAATTTATTAAGATTTCATTTCAAATCATGAAATATGAAACATCTTCTGAAAGTGTTATTGCATCTTGAAAATTTGAGATAATGACACTATTTCTATTTTATCAAAACTTATGCTCTTTTTAGAACAAGAGAAAAGATAAAAAAAAATTTATTGCTTCTATGTAATTCAATCCGATGTAGTCGTTTCATATCTTCGGGGCGAATGCCCCTCAGATATGAGAAGAATACATCTAATACATGCGACATATCACATTCAACCACATTATACGTTAAACATGCAAGTGCATGCGCATGTACAAAATGTATGTAAACAGACATTCTTGTTATCAACATCGACATGATGAATATATTAAGGTACCATTTGATTTTTATGGAGGTTGGGGCTAGGATGACAAATTTTGTCCTGTATTTTTTCTAGTTGTAATATCTGTCCTGCCTTTTTATATTTCACTCTATTCGGTCCTGCCTTTTTTATTAATTAATTTATCCTAACTTTTTTTTACATAAATTGTTTTTAGATAAATTGTCATTCTGCCTTTTTTATTGCCAAGTTGCTTATCCTGACTTTTTTTTTTAACTCAAAACTCCTTTCCTTTTTTTTTTCAAATTTCATCCTATCCCCCTCCCCCCATCCTAAAAATCAAACGGTAGCTCCCTAACTTTTCAAATAGTATAGGATTTTTTTATACGATTTCAACGCATTCCATTTTTAAATTTTTTTTTGCTGGCGTTTCGGCAGTGTGCTAATAATCTTATATGAAGACGAGATCCATACCCTTCGCAACAACACGGCTTCGTGTCGGACCATCGGACTGTAAGATTAACGGACTGTCGGATTATCGGACTGTCGGACTATCTGTCTGTCGGACTCCTGAACTGTTGGAATTTTGGGGTGTCGGATTATAGCTACGCTCCCTCTTTTCTTGATGTTTTTGCAGTTTACAGTATATCTCAATCTATAAAGATACATGTATTAAGGTCTTCATCAGCACCTCATAAGGAACATTTATGCCATGTTTGGTTTCATTCCATTCAGTGCTCCTCTAGAAGAAGCATTTGTATGTATTTCACAAAGGGTCTTATGTTAAACTAAGTCCCCTACTGGCGGCCATCTTGGATGATGGTTCGGCTACAAAGTAACAACACTTGGTCAGCACCTCATTAAGAACAGTCATGCCATGTTTGGTTTCATTCTATTCAGTGGTTCTCTAGAAGAAAAAAAAAACATTTGTATGTACTTCCCATAGGGTCCTATGTTAAACTTACTCCCCCTTCTGGCAGCCATCTTGGATGACAAATCAGCTACTAAGTAACAACACTTGGTCAGCACCTCAAAAGAAACATTTATACCATGTTTGGTTTCAACCCATTAAGCGGTTCTCTAGAATAAGACTTTTGTATATATTTCCCATAGGGTCCTTTGTTAAACTAAGTCCCCCGTTGGCAGCCATCTTGGTTGATGGATTTGCTACAAAGTAACAACACTTGGTCAGCACCTCATAAGGAACATTCATGCCATGTTTGGTTTCATTCAATTCAGTGATTCTTCAAAAGAAGACTTTTGTATGTATTTCACATAGGGTCCTTTGTTAAACTAAGTTCCCCGCTGGCAGCCATCTTGGATGATTGATTAGCTACAAAGTAACAACACTTGGCTAGCACCTCATTAGGGACATTCATGCCATGTTTGGTTTCATTCCATTCAGTGGTTCTCTAAAAGAATACATTTGTATGTATTTCCCATAGGATCCTATGTTAAACTAAGTCCCCGCTCGCAGCTATCTTGGATGATTGATCGCCTACAATGTTACAACTCTTGGTCAGCACCTCATAAGGAACATTCATGCCATGTTTCATTTCATTCCATTTAGTGGTTATCAAAAAGAAGACGTGTATGTATTGTCCATAAGGTCATTTGTTAAATAAGTTCCTCGCTGGGAGCCATCTTGGGTAATTGTTTGGCTACAAAGTAACAACACTTGGCCAGCACCTCATTAGAAACATTCATGCCATGTTTTATTTCATTCCATTTAGTGGTTCTCTAAAAGAAGACATTTGTATGTATTTTCCATAGGGTCCTATGTTAAGCAAAGTCCCTCTCTGGCGGCCATCTTGGATGATGGATCGGCTTCAAAGTATCAACACTTGGTCAGCATCTCATAAGAAACATTCATGCCATGTTTAGTGTCATTCCATTCAGTGGTTCTCTAAGAGAAGACATTTGTATGTATTGTCCATAGGGTCCTATGTTGAGCGAAGTCCCCCGCTGGCGGCCATCTTTGATGGTGGATCGCTACAAAGTTACAACACTTGGTCAACACCTCATAAGAAACATTCATGCCATGTTTTATTTCATTCCATTTAGTGGTTTTCTAAAAGAAGACATTTGTATGTATTTTCCATAGGGTCCTATGTTAAACAAAGTCCCTCTCTGGCGGCCATCTTGGATAATGGATCGGCTTCAAAGTATCAACACTTGGTCAGCACCTCATAAGAAACATTCATGCCATGTTTAGTGTCATTCCATTCAGTGGTTCTCTAAGAGAAGATATTTGTATGTATTGTCCATAGGGTCCTATGTTGAGCGAAGTCCCCCGCTGGCGGCCATCTTTGATGGTGGATCGCTACAAAGTTACAACACTTGGTCAACACCTCATAAGAAACATTCATGCCATGTTTTATTTCATTCCATTCAGTGGTTCTCTAAAAGAAGACATTTGTATGTGTTTCCAATAGGGTCTTATGTTAAACTAAGTTCCTCTCTGGCGGCCATCTTGGATGATGGTTCGGCTTCAAAGTAACAACACTTGGTCAGCAAAACACAAGGAACATTCATGCCATGTTTGGTTATATTCTATTCAGTGATTCTCTAAAAGAAGACATTTGAATGAATTGTGCATAGGGTCCTATGTTAAACGAAGTCCCCCGCTGGCGGCCATCTTGGATGATGGATCAGCTAAAAAGTAACAACACTTGGTCAGCACCTCATAAGGAACATTCATGCCATATTTGCTTTCATTCCATTCAGTGTTTCTCTAGAAGAAGTTCAAAATGTAAAAAGTTAACGACGACGACAACGACGGACGTCGACGGACGACTGACGCCAAGTGATGAGAAAAGTTCACTTGGCCCTTCGGGCCAGGTGAGCTAAAAAGGGGAAGTCATGACGGCTTGTACAGAGTTGTCTTAAATATTTCATTTAATTCCTAATGTGTTCTCTGGGTCAATCATGTAAATGTTAAAAGCTTTCATGAATTTGAAATTCATCGTAGAAAAACACATACATGATCATTTCTGCATTTACTCATTAATATACTAGTATATAATATACTCACAGATGAAAGATTATCAAATACCTGTAAATGGAGAGAAAAAGAGCATGTTAGCCTGTTATTTTCATGACTGGCGTTTTGCAATTACGAATATCCATTTTCCTTGGAGTAAGGCATTTTTTCTGTATTGTTTATTTTTTCCAAGTATTCTCTATTCTTAATATTTTAGCACCATAAGTTTCTCTTTTGTTTGTTGTTGTCCATTCATCCTTTTTCTGTAGACATGGAAGAGCATATTCATACACAAATATGGCAATGGTTAAGCTGTTGTATCGGATTGATTAATATACCTTAAAAAATTAACACTATTAAACCATACCTCTTTTACTGGTGAAGTCTGATCAAGGATTTATATAATAATAAGTATACTAGACAAATCCTTGGTCTGATAAACAGTTTTTTTTAGTCTGGAACTTTTGTCGCAGGAAGCTCGACTTAGGGAAAGTGATCTGGCGGCGGTGGCGGCAGCCAATGCAGCGTTAACTTACTACTTAAAGGCTTAATATTTCAGAAGGTAGAGGTGCTAGATGCATTATGTTATGAAGTTCTGTCTATCATATGTCATCTGTCCTTGACCTCATTTTCATGGTTCTTTGACACTTGAAAAAAAGATTTTTGTAATACTTAATTATTTCTTTCTTATTATGAGTAAAAGGATAACTATAATTGGTATGTACTTACCTTGCACAGTCCTCATGACTGTCAGACAGTTTTCACTTGACCTCGACCTCATTTCATGGACCAGTGAACAAGGTTCGTGGTCAAGTCCATATCTCAGATAATATAAGCAATAAGTCTTCTATATTTGGTGTATGGAATGATTGTAAGGTGTACATGTTCAATTGGCAGGTGTCATCTCACCTTGACCTCATTTTCATGGTTCATTGGTCAATGATAAGTTTTCGGTTAAGTTTGATTCTTAGATACTAAATTTGATACGTCAACTATATTTGATCCATGGAATGATTGTAAAGTGTACATGTCAGTCTGACAGGGTTCATCTGACCTTGACCTCATATTCATGGTTCATTGTTTAATTAAAGTTTTCATTGTTAGATCTATTTCTTGTATACTATAATCAATTATAGGTCAACTATATTCAATGTATGGAATGATTGTAAGGTGTACATGTATTTCTGGCTTGGTTTATCTGACCTTGACCCCATTTTTCTTGGTGGATCATGATTAGCTAATGTGATTCTTGTAGTAAAACTTTATGTTTTGGGCTATCAACATAAAATCAATGGAGTAAAGCAGGCGAGCCATTTCAGCGTGTGCACTCTGGTTTTACACTGGTTTTACTTCAAGAATTAATACAACTTAAAAAAAAATATATTACAGTGATGAGATAAAGTGTTTTCTTTATTTACAAGAAAGTCCACGAATACTTGATTTATAGTAAAACTTAGCCATTCGAGTATATAAAACCAGAGACATTATGTCTCTGATAAAACATACTCAACTTTTTTTAATTTAAAGTATCATTTGAATTTAATAGGTAATCCCAAGGACATGGGATATTTTAACACATATTATGTAAAGAAAGTAGTTAGGGAGCAACCATTTAACCTCAAGGGGGTGGGGTGGGGGAGTTATGGTTTTTTGTCGGAGTCAGAAATTTGTTTTTGCGATCAATTTTAATTAGTTTTTCAAAGCTATCAATCAAATTATTTTTTTCAATATTTACCACTATAAGGTATGTGGAAAATCCGGATTCAGAATATTTTTTTTTTGTCATCTGCGTGACCAGAATATCTTTTTTCATCAAATTGGGAATCAGAAAAAAAAAACATAACCCCCGCCCAACCCACCTTGAAGTTAAATGGTCGTTCCCTTACATTCCCGTGCATTACAGATAGGTAAATATAAGATCTTACCATATACTTAGAGTTAATAACTTATAATTTTTACAGTATGATAATAGCATTAAATTTACGTGGATTCCATATTTTCGAAATGGTGTTTAGCGGGCTGATATGAAAAATTTATCACATGCCTCCGGCTATTATCACATGCCTTTCCGTAACTTTATCGCATGGCATTCCGGCGTTACTCGGCAAATTCCGGAAAATTCACCTCAATGGTACGTTTTTAGTGAAAAACATAACAAAGTAGGGTACAAAAAAATTATAAGGAAACAGGAAAATATATTATGTTAAATGCAAAAAAAAAAAAAAAAAAAGGCAAATGATATAATAAATGCATTTTTCAAAGTTTCAAGCATAATTTAGAAAGTTTAATACTTTACAAATGTTGACTTTCCCAACCGTGTTCATTATGTTTTGTTGAATTTTTGTTTATCGTCAATATAAAAACATGTTATACTGCTGTTTTTCTCCTCCGTCGAGGCATATGATAGAAAGATTTCATATCGGATGTCTTACATTTGGCGTCCGACGTCCGTAAACTTTTAATTTTTTGAACTTCTACTTGAGAACCACTTAAAAGGATCAATATATTAAACTGATATTTTTTCTCCTTTGTTGAGGTATATGATAAAAAGATCATAACTTGCATGTAACTTTTCATATCAGATGTATTATCAGTCCTCGGTCAATATCAGCCCTCGAGCCTTCGGCTTTTGGGCTGATATCGAACCTTGGGCTGATAATACATCTGATATGAAAAATGCCATGTAATAATCTGATAATATACATTATGTAGCATTCAGTAACAATTAATAGATAAACAGATAGTTGTTAGAATATAGTCAGATTGCAAATATCTCCATCATTTACGGCAAGATTTGTGTCTGTATTGTTCGATGGATTGACCTAAGTCTATATATTTTCTAAGTATAAGTCACGAATGTTATCGAGTCAAATTATCTAATCATGTGACAGCTAGCGTATAACGTCCTGGTTAAACAGATCGACAGGTAAACATACACACCTTTTTCAATGCAAAACTTATTTTCATGGCTACTGTTTTTAAACAAGCAATCTTCACATATAAAATTAGGAAGATGTGTAATGATTTCCAATGTTACAACTCTCCACAAGATACTAACTGACACAGAAATTAACAACTATATATTAAAACGTTTAATCCCGCTGCAAATGTTTGCACCTGTCCTAAGTCAGGAATCTAATGTACAGTAGTTGTCGTTTGTTTATGTAATTTATACGTGTTTCTCGTTTCTCGTTTTTTATATAGACTAGACCGTTGGTTTTACCGTTTGAATGGTTTTACACTAGTACTTTTGGGGCCCTTTATAGCTTGTTGTTCGGTGTGAGCCAAGGCTCCGTGTTGAAGGCCGTACATTGACCTATAATGGTTTACTTTTATAAATTGTTATTTGGATGGAGAGTTGTCTCATTGGCACTCACACCACATCTTCCTATATCTATATAGGTCACCGTACGGCCATCAAGAATGGGCTTCATACCACATAGACAGCCACAAGAGGCCCCTAAATGACAAATGTAAAACAATTCAAACCAGAATACTAACGGCCTAATTTATGTACAAAATAACGAAGGAAAAGCAAAAATGTTACCCAGCAACAAACGACAACCACTGAATTACAGGCTCCTGTCTTTGGACAGGCACATACAGAATGTAGCGTGGTTAAACTCGTTTGAAGGCGCCAACCCTCGCCTAACCTGAGACAGTGGTGTAACAGTACAACATAAGAACAAACTATAAAAATCAGTTGACAAGGCTTAACTCATCAGATAGATACAAATAGAAATACATCTAACAAAACACAGAATGGACGTGGACGGGTTTTTATACATCCCCACTATAAAATCACAAAAATACTTCGAGGAAAACGGAAAGTCCCTAAACAAATGGCAAAATTAAAAGCTCAAACACATCAAACGAATGGATAACAAGAAGACACTAAGTAACGATCTGAGAGTACTCGCAGTTACTGACAGCTAGTTTAAAGCCAATAACAACTTATAAAAAAAATCATCCATTTAAGACTAAAATATCAATCAGCACAGATCCAACATCCAATGGATTTAGTGTAAAGACGTCATACACAGTCCGAGAAAAACATGACCTTGTGCAATGCCGAGATACATGTATCGACAGATTGTAGAGCAGTGAATGTGCATATGTATATAAAGATAATATTCAGTTTGACTTTAATTCACTGATAACAAAATCAATATTAATACCAATAAAAAACAATATTCAAAGCACCAGTTACAGTGATGAATTGGTAACCTTTTAGAATAAGTTTATTTAAAGGACCGATAAGTTTACGCGGATCGTTTCTAAATTTTCGGGCTCGGTTAATAACATCTCCATAAAAATGAGGATGTACCATTCCGCTTGAAACAAGTTTTGTACAGGTACAACTAAACTTTAAAACCAAAATCTTTATATCTATGGAAGAATTTAGTAAAGGTTGTAAGTAATTCGTGGTGATGAAATCCTTAATTTACTAGTAACACATATTTTACGTGAACTTCATGGAATTCCGAAACGTCACAGCAGACACGGACATAGCGAACTAGTTGTAATATGCAGTCATCGTTAAATGGTGCCAAAAGAAACATCACCGTCCAAAAAAAAAACAAAAAAAACGGAAAATTAACAATAGGGAACGAAAAATCGTCCCCTTTGTCATGAATTTTAGTGTAGAGTTTCCCGTGTAAAACTGAAATATTTTAATTTAGGAAAGGACAGTTGTTTCCGAATATTAATAGAGGAGGTTGAAGAACTAGATTGTGTCACACTCCTTGAAAGTATCATGTAATTAACTATTTGTATTTGACCCATTTTACATAATAATTGATGCCTACCATTGTTTTTAAATATAGATAAAAAAATCATCAAATGTATAATTATACGATGTTTAATTCGTTGATTCGATTGATGCGTTTCCCTTGATACCTATTATGACATCCTTTTTTATAAACAATATATGAGCTATGAGAAATAACAGTACTACTCCTCTTGCTGCCTTGTTCAGAAAGACTTCAAACAGGAGCTTCTCAAGAAGAAGAAAAGCAGCTAGCCATATCATTCAACTACATGTCCTGCAATATTAATGATGTCATTTCAAAGTTTGGTTACTGTTGAACATATCTATCCAACCGAATTTAAAAGAGAAAATAACGGATACAATTAATTTACAAATAGAAATTAACAGTGAGGGTTTGTGAACTATTTAACAACACTTTAGCAGCGTCTATTATTGTCTATATATATTCCAGTTGATACGATATTCCAGAGCTTCTCGATTTTCTTGATAGGGTTGCTTCTAATATAAAGCTATTGAACCAAGTGTTCCTAGTGGCAAAGTTGATGTCATTCCATTGCCGACGCCAATATGATTGTGTTGACTTTCAGGGGCGTAGCTAGGTATCCAACTAACTATAGGCACAAATTGCGGCAGGGGGTCTGGGGGCCGCTAAAGGCCCCATCAGGTCCAGGGCAGAGCCCTGGTAGGGGGTTTAGGGGGCGAAACCCCCCGACTGAAAACGGTTTTCAGCATTTTATAGTTGCACAATTTTGTGTACAAAAAAACATAGAATTTACTGGTTATTTAATCATGATAATATACATGAAAAAAAATTTCGAAGAAATATACATAATTTTACAATTACATCTGACTGATGAGTAAACCGGCAGTACAATCGGAAATATAAAAAAAATTTACAATATGCATTGCCCAGCGTGGATCAGCGTAGCCCTTTATTAAGCAGAACAACCTGTTTAGTATTTTCATATCTAATCCTTTCTGATTGAGGATAATTGATATATACGTCAACTGATAGTACATATTGACGATCCTACATTAAAAAAAATAGACACGTAAACACTGAGACTACGAATCGACCATTCATGTTGCCTTCACCCTCCCCTGGCTACACAAACACATACACAAACACAGTCGATGCCTCATGCAGAAGTTCCGTTCTGTTCAGACTATCTAATAAAATCCAAGAAATTCATATTTCCTTACATCCTGTACTGTAAAATCCCTACACGTTGATCTGAGAGTACTCGATGTTACTGAAAGCTAGTTGATTGATTGATTGATTGCTAAACGTCCAGTGGCAAATAGTTCATGCATGTTCAGGACAAAACCAAAATTTACAATAAAAACAGCAGGTAGCTAGGTCCTGTTATATGGGTCGTCCAGGACGAAGGTCTGGAAATTTGGAAATGCCATGCATTGGAATATGAGGGTTTATTGGATAGGAACAGAAATTTTGCTATTCAGTAGACCACCTACGACCTTCATGCAAAGGGTTGTTGCAAGTTTCTTAACGTGCAGAGAGCGTGCGGCATTCTATCTACACTAGATATCGGATTTAACGTCCCCATTCTGACTAGACGAGACTGCGTATTTATACATCCTGCAGAGCCAAACGGACGCCCAACTTTGGCAAGGGTTTTGTTGTAGGTCGGATGACCTATTCAAAAGCTTGTTGAAAGCCAACAACTAATTTTAAAAAATCTTGTATCTAAGTTGAGGTTCATTCAAGTATTTGTTGATAGAAGTGAAATGATCTGAACCAAAGTTCTAGTTTATAGTTTCTATTTAAGGTGGAATATATTGACAAACAATTCTATCCAATATTTTATACTCCATTCACTAAGGATGATAGAATAGTGTACAAATGACATTAGATAATTAAAGAGTTTTGACGACTTCATGTGCATCTACAGATAACGTTGTTTATTATTTTTTTTAATAAAAAAAATGTTTGTGAAAAAATTATGTTTAGGCACGTGCCTAAAGTGCCTAACGGCAGCTACGCCCCTGAGTAGTCTTTTATTGCATATCTATGTCACAGATGACTACGCATATCTTCTTTTTGTCTGAGACACAATCCCTTCCTTTGTGTTTCGATTTTTACAAATTTGTTCTTGCCATTAGCAAAACGACGGGATGACGTGAAGACCATGACATGCTTACCATTCCAGAGCAATTGAGATCACTCTCGGTTTTTGGTGGGTTCGTTTTGTTAAGTATTTTGTTTTCCTTGTAGTGTTTTTTTTTACTTCAGGAGGTTCGCTACTCAGTTTCAAAATAACAAGCTTTTCATAACACTAGTATAAATTGATAGGGGATTATTAAAGGAACAAAAAAGCAACAAAAAATATAGGTCAATGTGCTTGTTTTCGAGCTATTAGCCATTGAAATTTTGGCGGGAAAAATGTTCTCTCTTGATTTTTCATAGCCTTATCTTTGAAAAGTTCAAGTTCTCAAAAACTATTAAAAAATAACAAAGATTTTATAAGACTTTTACAGATGGCTTATAATTATACATGTAAAAGAATTATATAAAGAAAAATGGGGGTCAATGGGCAAAATTTTTTAAGGCATTCACAGGGATAAAACCAGAGGATTCCGAAAATCTGACAAAAATTCCAAAACATGACAAGCGAACATCCTTAAGTTTGTATTTCGTCGTATTTAGAATTTGCTTTGCCACGGTTCTGTCGGTTTATCTTCGTATAATAATGCTTTATTGTCCCTTTGGTATATCTACCTGTTGTTCAGTACGTTTAACTGAAATGTTAAAATTTCAAGAAAAAGATAAAATAAATCGTAACAAACTATGTACATTGTCCATCTCTTACTTATTGTCATAAATTAATATAGAATAAATCCTTCGTTTATGTAACTGATTACATTTGATTTTATTTTCCTCATTCCATTTGAGAGCTTTCAAGGGATAGGTATATCCGGATTTACAACTAAATTGTTTCTGTCCATGTTACCTTAGGCAGCAACCATTTGATTTTCTGGGGGGCTATGGATTTTTTTTCCGGACAAACTTTTTTTTCGCATTCGACGAAAAACAATCTATTTTTTTGGCGACAAGTCGAAAACAATTTTTGTCTTCCAATTTTAGCATTACATATAGTGGCAGCTGAGGGTGAAACAAACACATTTTTGGGGAAAGACGGCTCCAAGCCGTCAATCCCCTATGTGGTTGACCAGACTGACATCCCCTCACGTCATTCATTTTGTTTTTATAGTGTGGAAAACACCCCCAAAAAATCTTACTGAGACTGATGAGAAGGAGACACACACAAATGAATAGATTGCCTTAAAACACTTTTTAACACATTTCCCTTCTGTTTCTCGCGAAATTATCGTATCTTCAGCTCTCCCTTACACTATTTACGTTTCTTTTACAATCCGGAAAAATCAGAATGACGAGATATTCTAAATATATCCAACCTACATTATAGTGACGTCATTGTTGGAATGCCACACTACGTAGAAGCAGGGATATCCTTTACTGATTAATTAAATCATTCTCAGAGTTCGTGTACAAATTTAAAATTGGTATTTGTTCAATTTGAACAAAATTATGTTTGCTATAGATGATATCAACATGCAATGCTTTAATTTGTAGGTCAACTTGTAACTTTCACAGTAAACAATGGCCGTGGGGATACATGAGATTGGGGAGAGAAACGACAGTTTTCATTTTTTCTGTAAAATTCTGTTTTGAGAATCTTTCTCCAATACAGGAGCACCTCAATTGATGAGTAATAATCCACTAAAATAAAAGTTAATGTATCAGAACACTTAAAATGTGACATTTAGTATATGATTAATAGTCTTCCATTAAAACTAAATTTTGTGTACCAACATAATCATTGTAATGGTAAAAAAAAAAAAAATTAAAAATGTTGCATTTTGTAGTTTAAACCTATTTATTCATGAAATTTACAAATGTATCAAAATGTAGGATTTGGAAACAAGCTTCACAGAGTTTACATCAATCATATTGGTTTTTATTAGTACCTGTGTCCCTGTGATGAGAGTTGTAACTGGGAACTTTATCAATGGAAATTTAAAACTGAATAGATTTTTCAGTCCTCACTTTCTTGAGAAAAAAAATTAAAATCTTAGAGTACTGTCACAAAAAAAGGAAAATGGCCCTAGCCTGCAGTTCAGTGGTACACAATTAAAATTTCAAAAACTATTGTAGCAGCTGTTAAATGATAGCATTCAGTTGAATTTTAGATAATTAACTTTCAACTTTAATCGAATGTTTTGATTTAGAAGATGCAGATCTCTTCCATTGGTCCAAATTGAATCCTTAACTAAGGAAACGAAATTACAATACACAACAATTGATTTCAATATTGTCAACCTTTCTACATATTCTAGATGTTCTCTTTTTTCATTCTTTATGAAGACTATCAAAAGATACCCCCCCCCCCCCAAAAAAAAAGAAACAATGGCCGTCTTTCCCCTCAGAGCTCTTCAGCTCTTTGATTTTTCTCAGGGTCAAAAACAAATTATTTTTTTCTCCAAAAACTGGAAACAAACTTTTTTTTCCAAAAAAATCCTAATCCTAAAACGTGTAACATATGTGACGACAGACACATTACAAAACATGCAACTGACTGGTGTTCCGAATGCGAACAGGCTTTTTGCAACGAATGCAAGGAATATCATGCATTTTCAAGATTATCCAAAAACCATATATCAATCCCGATATCTGATTTTTTTTATGTTTTTATCATTCACCAACATTACAAGTATTTGCGCTGAACACGGTGAGATTTACCAAATCTTTTGTCAGACACACGATACGCTTCTTTGTCGTAATTGTTTAGAACATGATGGATGTAAGGGCATAGTTCCGTTGAGTGAAATTATAAAAAATGTGAAATCATCAACGAATTTCCAAGAAACACAACATGGTTTAACAGACATAAATAAAAACATAACAAAAGATTCAGGATGAGTTAAAATTGTCTTTAGAAGCGATAAATGATGAAGAGAAGATACTTATGTCAGATATTGGTCCGATGAGGAAAACAATGGATGATCATTCAGACAAACTCGAAAACGACTTAAGAACAGACTCGTCTAAAAAAGCAACAGAATCACGCACGGCCATCGAAGTATCGTTACAGAAACTTGATGATCGAAAATCTGAGATTACAAAACACCTGCAGCAAATGAAAGATTTAGAGGCCTATGCATCTGATTTTCAAACTTATATAAGTCTTAGGGAAAAATCATCTGCAGTGAATTCTACCGAATCATCTGTGCAGTCAGTGGCTAAAGATGGAAATTTAGAAATAGACACACTGAGCTTGAATTTTGATGAAAAGATAAATGCCATTGTTAGTAATATCCAGCTGTTTGGTATTGTACAGGTACAGAAAAGGATGAACCACGTGCCTCTAATCCGACAGAATGTTAAACAAGCGCAGCTAGTCGGATTAATCCGACCACTCATCAAGTCGATCAATGACATTAAACTTGAATTAGTTAAAACAATTGATTCCAAGCGCATAGAAATAAGAGGATGTGAAATCCTTTCCAACGGGAAAATGTTCTTTTGCACTAACACCGTGGGTGGCCGCGTAGTTGTTTTTGATTCTAATGGAAAACATTCATTTAATGTCCAAATGAAGCCTGATATACCATTTATGGATGTTACAGGTATTGATGATTATTCTAAATTCGCTATTACAGGTTGATCCGATCATCATATACACATTGTAGATATTAGTAGATCGATATTAAAAGTACACAAAAGAATACCAACTAAAAACTCTTGCTTTGGACTGGCATACAGTGATGGTTCATTATTTTGCTGCATTTACAAAGAGGGTATACAGAAGATAAGTTTAGAAAACTACAATGTGTCGACCATGGTCAAATTTGATTTGTCTTTTGGATACATTGCTGTACACAACAACAAGCTATATTACACTGACCGCGACACCAACACTGTTACGTGCTGTAATATGGAAGGTCAGTTGTGATGGACATGTACAGAAGACACTTATTTGAAAGGCCCATGCGATTTGTCAATAGACAACAATGGATTTGTATATGTTGTAAGCTCGGAAATGAACAGTGTTATAGTATTATCACCAGATGGACAGGATAAACGGGTGTTGGTGACAGATTCCGAAAGATTGCAATTACCGCATGCTTTACAGTTTGACAAACTTAGGAATCGTCTACTTGTCGCTAATGCTTACTCAACAATTTTTTGTTTGTTTGACGTTTTAGTATAAAAAAAGAAAATGTAAAAAACATTACACGTTCATAAATGAAGTTATCAGAAAAATAGATAAAAATATGTTATTAACAAAGCAACATTTTTTTTATTTTTCAAATTAAAAGCAATGTTCTTAAAAGACACTTGAGCAGTTAATGAATATTACATAGTTAATGCTTATACAAGACAATCAATGTATAAAATATCCAATATAGCCGACGGCAATTCAACATAGAACCAAATATTATTTTACATCGGTTCAAGTGAGAATGAACTATTCAACTACCACTACACACTTTTGATATCGAGTTCCTAAATATGTGTTTTTTTTTGTGCGTGATCATCGTTGGATACAACTACTTTGTACACGTTCATCGTTGGATATAACTATTTTGTACACGTTCATCGTTGGATACAAGTTCTTTGTACACGTTCATCGTTGGATACAATGTACAACTACTTGGTACACGTTCATTGTTGAATACAATGTACAACTACTTGGTACACGTTCATTGTTGAATACAACTACTTTGTACAAACTCATCGTTGGATACAACTACTTTGTACACACTCATCGTTGGATACAACTACTTTTTACACGTTCGTCTTTGGATACAACTACTTTGTATACGTTCATTGTTGCATATAACTACTTTGTACACACTCATCGTTGGATATAACTACTTTGTACACACTCATCGTTGGATATAACTACTTTGTACACGTTCATCGTTGGATATAACTACTTTGTACACGTTCATCGTTGAATATAACTACTTTGTACACGTTCATCGTTGAATACAACTACTTTGTACACGTTCATCGCTGGATATAACTACTTTGTACACGTTCATCGTTGGATACAACTACTTTGTACACGTTCATCGCTGGAAATATCTACTTTGTCCACCGTCATCGTTGGATACAACTACTTTGTACACGTTCATTGTTGGATATAACTACTTTGTGCACGTTCATCGCTGGATATAACTACTTTGTACACGTTCATCGTTGGATACAACTACTTTGTACACGTTCATTGATGGATATAACCACTTTGTACACGTTCATTGTTGGATATAACTACTTTGTACACGTTCATCGTTGGATACAACTACTTTGTACACGTTCATCGTTGGATACAACTACTTTGTACACGTTCATCGTTGGATACAACTACTTTGTACACGTTCATTGTTGGATATAACTACTTTGTACACGATCATCGTTGGATACAACTACTTTGTACACGTTCATTGTTGGATATAACAACTTTGTACACGTTCATTGCTGGATATAACTACTTTGTACACGTTTATCGTTGGATATAACTACTTTGTACACGATCATCGTTGGATACAACTACTGTGTAAACCTTCATCGTTGGATACAACTACTTTGTACACCTTCATCGTTGGTTACAACTACTTTGTACACGTTCATCGTTGAATACAAGTTCTTTGTACACGTTCATCGTTGGATACAATGTACAACTACTTTGTACACGTTCATCGTTGGATACAACTACTTTGTACACTCTCATCGTTGGATATACCTACTTTGTACACGTTCATTGTTGGATACAACTACTTTGTACACATTCATCGTTTGATACAACTACTTTGTACACACTCATCGTTGAATACAACTACTGTGTACATTTTCATCGTTGGATACAACTACTTTGTACACATCGTTGAATGCAACTACTTTGTACACGTTCATCGTTGGATACAACTACTTTGTACACACTCATCGTTGGATACAACTACTTTGTACACGTTCATTGTTGGATATAACTACTTTGTACACGTTCATCGTTGGATACAAGTTTTTTGTACACGTTCATCGTTGGATACAATGTTCAACTACTTGGTAGACGTTCATTGTTGGATATAACTACTTTGTACACGTTCATCGTTGGATACAACTACTTTGTACACACTCATCGTTGGATACAACTACTTTGCAGACCTTCATCGCTGGATATAACTACTTTGTACACGTTCAATGTTGGATACAACTACTTTGTACACATTCATCGTTGAATACAACTACTTTGTACACACTCATCGTTGAATACAACTACTGTGTACACCTTCATTTTTGGATACAACTACTTTTTACACATTCATCGTTGAAAACAACTACTTTGTACACGTTCATCGTTGGATACAACTATTTGTACACACTCATCGTTGGATACAACTACTTTGTACACCTTCATCGTTGGATATAAGTACTTTGTACGTCCATCGTTGAATACAACTACTTTGTACATCGTTTGATATACCATCGTTGTTCATCGTTTGATACAACTACTTTGTACACACTCATCGTTGAATACAACTACTGTGTACATTTTCATCGTTGGATACAACTACTTTGTACACATCGTTGAATACAACTTCTTTATACACGTTCATCGTTGAATACAACTACTTTGTATACACTCATCTTTGGATACAACGACTTTGTACACGTTCATTGTTGGATATAACTACTTTGTACACGTTCATCGTTGGATACAAGTTCTTTGTACACGTTCATCGTTGGATACAATGTACAACTACTTGGTACACGTTCATCGTTGGATACAACTACTTTGTACACACTCATCTTTGGATACAACTACTTTGTACACCTTCATCGCTGGATATAACTACTTTGTACACGTTCAATGTTAGATACAACTACTTTGTACACGTTCATCGTTGAATACAACTACTTTGTACACACTCATCGTTGAATACAACTACTGTGTACATCTTCATTTTTGGACACAACTACTTTTTACACATTCATCGTTGAATACAACTACTTTGTACACGTTCATCGTTTGATACAACTACTTTGTACACACTCATCGTTGGATACAACTACTTTGTACACCTTCATCGTTGGATACAACTACTTTGTTCACGTTCATCTTTGGATATAAGTACTTTGTACACGTCCATCGTTGGATACAACTACTTTATACACATTCACCTTTGAATACAACTACTTTGTTCACGTTCATTGTTGGATATAACTACTTTGTACACGTTCATCGTTGAATACCACTACTTTGTTCACGTCCACAGTTGGATACAACTACTTTGTACACGTTCATTGTTGGATATAACTACTTTGTACACGTTCATTGTTGGATATAACTACTTTGTACACGTTCATTGTTGGATATAACTACTTTGTACACGTTCATCGTTGGATACAAGTTCTTTGTACACGTTCATCGTTGGATACAAGTTCTTTGTACACGTTCATCGTTGGATACAATGTACAACTACTTGGTACACGTTCATTGTTGGATACTACTTTGTACACGTTCGTCGTTGGATATAACTACTTTGTACACGTTCATCGTTGAATACAACTACTTTGTACACGTTCATTGTTGCATACAACTACTTTGTACACGTTCATCGTTGGATACACCTTCTGGGTACACGTTCATTGTTGGATGTTTAGTACTTCTTTAGTATATCGTATCAGGTCTCCTTATATATGATTGGTTTTCAAATGATTTGATTATGATTTAGTGCCGTTGTTGATTAGAGGTTCATCAGGAAATGCTAAAACTTTGTCGTTCTTTAGCAATTAAGAAACTCATTGACATCAATGAATCATTTTTGTCATAAATTTGCTTGAAATTTTGATTTAAATGCTAAAAAGAAAACATATCTTTGCGAAAGTATGACTGACCAAACTTGCATGTGTGAAATTACTTTGCAACAGACGATTTCTTTTTCTAAATTGCCAAATGATGAGAAAAACTCACTTGGCCCATTGGGCCAGGTGAGCAAAAAATGGCAGTGGTGTGAATAAAAATGAGGGAGATATTGGCCATTAGTCTTCCTTTCTAAAATTATTTAGAATTATTTAATGCGTTCTTTTTCACAGTAGATACGTGTTAAGAACATAGCGACAGCAAGTATATACGGAAGCGTATAGGTTGCACTTCTGTAAATATAGACAATGCAATTTCCTATGGGAACTCCCTTTGCCGCTAAAGCTGCGGAATTTTTACTATGAAGTTTCGTTAAAAAATATATCCTAGAACGGAAAGTTGATATGCACTACTTTTGTTATTCAAAGGTCAAAACTTAGGGCTGTGAGGCATATTTTCAACATTTATATGCCTCGAATACTAAGAGTTTAAACTTATACTAACATTCTGTACTACCCCAACCTTTATTTTTGGTCTGCCTCAGAATTTTTTTTTCACCGATACCTTGTGTTTTTATACTGGTAACATTCCCAAGTTATTTCTCTATGAGATGAAACATAGAGATCATATCTGGGAACCAGTAAGTAAACAAATTAGAATATCTATGAATATTATAATCTCCCCAAAAGAGGCGTGGCTTGTGAAACAGTTGTATTTACAAAAAGCAACATATGGACCTCGTCTTAGCTCAATATGTATCTCGGACAAGTTTAAAAATCAATGCAGATCAACTAAGATTCAGTTGATGAGAGTAAATGCAAATTATATAAGTTAATTTAAAATGGAGGAAAAGAACGACAATAAAAACAGTAAAACTGTTGTGTTTCAACTAGTTAAGTTAAAGATAAGAATTATAATTGTGTTTTTTTGCTGTATATGTTCTGATTTTGTGTCATGGATGGATACCCTATATCCTTTTTTTCTATCATTGAGGTATAAAGTCATAGTGAGCACTTTTTACATCAGTGTTCTTTTCAAAAGTAAATTGTACATGACATGTTACCTTTGCCATGCACCACCGTCCCTTGGTGGCTTTTGCAGTTAAGTTACATATCCAATGAATTGCCAATATACATGTAAATAAAATGCTCAGCGTGGCGCAGAATGATACGACCACAGATGTTGAACCATGAACAGTTGGGTAAGTATGGACACTAAAAACAAGCTTAACACATCTCTGAATTTGAATTTTGATTGAATATTTCACACAGCATAGGTTTCTGACACAGAATAAATGTTGTCAAAGACCTGAAATTGGACTTTTATAAAATAAGGAGATAAGGTATAATTGCCAATGAGACAACTATCCACCAAGGTTCAAATAAAGTGGATGTAAGCAATTAAAGGTAACTGTAAGGCCTTCAACAATGAGAAAACACCATATCATATAGCAGGCTATAAAAGGCCCCAACATGAAAAATATGAAACAATTCTGTTGAGAAAACTAACGGCTAATTTTTAACAGAACAATTAACGAAAAACAAATATGACAGACATGAACCAACGACAACCACTGGACTACAGGCTCATGACTTGGAACAGGCACGTACTGAATGTGGTCCAATATCCAAAATCTAAATACATGTGTACAAGGTTAGATTCAGTACCAAGAATTTAATCTACTAGTATTTATCAATGGACAATAACAGCTAAGTTTGTCAATGGTTAGCTTCATAAAAATTATTTATATAACATTCTGATAATTAATTTATACTGAAAACAAACCTACCAACAAGTTCTGAAAAATGTTTACAAAAGAAATGAAACAAAACAATTCCCAAAATATCATTCATCATAATTTAATACAATATCTTTAAAAACCATAAAACTTACCTTTAATTATTTTTCAAAATATCTAATATTCAATACAAAATTTCCAACTATATTTATACATAATTTCTTCTATAAAATTTAAAGTTAATGCGATATCTATTTTTACTATGAATCTACTTACACTTTCTATTAATTGTGCAATACAACTCTGAATTTTGATTTTGATTAAATATTTGACATATCATAGGTTTCTGAAACAGAATGATTGTGGTCTAAGAACTTGAAAATTTAATTGGATATTTATCTATCATGATCCAATACTCAACATACAAATACATGCGTAGATTTAGCAATTAAAAGACCCTTTGAATTCAGTTTTTGTTTAAATCAAACTAAAATTGAGTATGCAAGCTTTTGACCTTAATGTAGACCAATGTGAAAACTGGGCCCAAAATCAAAAACCTAAATACATGGTTAGATTCACCATAGCAAAGAACCCTAATAATCTATTTTTTTTGTTTTTTTTTTTTGTTTTTGTTAAAATCAAGCAAAGGTTAATTTTGGACCCTTTGGACCTTCATGCGGACTAAATAGAAGACGGACCCCCAAAATAAGAATCTATAAATACATGGTTTTATTCTGCATATAAAAAAAACCAAGAATTCAAGACTTTTTTTCGTTGAAATTGGTCAAGAAATAAGCAACGTATGCAAAGTATATGAAAAGTATAGTTTTGGGGCCCTTTTTTAAAATGATTCATTATAGACTTATACTTAAGTTAATGTCCGGAAACCAAAAAATCCTAGTTTTTTTTACCGCTTTTTGGTCCGTAATTCTTGAACGTTTTAGGCCATAAACCCCAAAATCAATCACAATATTTCTTATGAAGTATGGAACCTTGTGGTACAATTTCATAGAGATTCATACACTTATAATTAAGTTATTGTCCTGAAACAAGAAAAATGCTTGGTTTTGGTCCTTAATGCTTACAGAGTTTGGACAATAATCCTTAAAATCAATTCCAACCTTCCTTATGTGGTATGAAACCTTGGGGTACAATTTCATAAAGATCCATACACTTAAATGTATACTCAAGTTATTGTTTGGAAACATAATGTCTTCAGACGACGACGACAAACGTCGTACCATTATACGACCGCACAAGCACTTTTTTATGCAAGGTTGTGCTTGGGATGGTAATGATGGATGGCTTTTTAATGGCCAGTGGCAAATAAAATGCATATTCAGGACGAGAACATGTTATTGTAATATGAATTATTAACCCTGCTTTGTATTTGACCGACACACTGAGCCGGACGTGCTAGTTCGCGATGTTATAGTTCGCATGAAGACATGTCATCCTACGTGAATTCATTATTTTGACTCCGACCCGACCAGTCTCTGCTTTTACTTATTAATGCCGCGTGCTTGTAGAGAAGCATCTAAAACAATTTTAAAAATTTTAGTTTGACCAGACCGAAGTTCCAACCCATAACCTCCGCACAACTTCACATTACAGATTGCAACACTATGCAATGTCATTGGGTTCCAAAAAACGTTAAGAAAATTGTGTCAATGTGCTTTCCCATATGGTTTTATGCAGAACAATTATCGGAAATACATGGTGATTTGCAAAATAATTGTCAAAATCGAACTCTAACTGAACAAAGTGGATACCCACATTAAAAAAGTTGAGGCACTGAAGGCCAAATAAATGTTTATATTTCACATTCTTGCGGATCCAATTGTAATCATTATAATCATCATTATACTGTATCCAAGTTGTAGTTATTGCATGAATACGGTCTTAATTTTAATATTTGTTTTGTTTTTTACCTTCTTAATTTCTCGATCATTTATACCGAAGAAAACTATTTACCAATGTTTTACGTCGTTTCATGTGAAAGACAACTCTGTTCTTATGAACTGATTGAACACCGCCCAGGTGTGACGGTGGGGGAGTATCACTCGAATATATTGGCCTGTTTGAAGTCGGGAGCCTTTAATTATGTTATTGTCGTCGGTAGCTGTATGCCATATATGTTGTTTTTTTTTTTCATCAATTATTGTTTATCATAAAGGGTCCACCATTAATAAAATTATGGTATTTTGCTCGGGGGAGGAGGGGGATAGACAGGTTTTAAAAAATGAAAATTAAGTCGAACCCGGTGTGAATAAAAAAAACAAAAAAAAAAACAGGCCCAATTAAATGAAAGTAGAGTGACGCTACAGTACCAACAGGTGAAATGTACTGTTGTTCTTCCCTGCCTGACCCTCGGGATAAAGATAAAACCAGAAAAGTGCTTCGGATGCAATAAATTAATAAAATGTTCCCATTTTGTCACGAGGAAGCAACAGAGGTTAAGTAACAATATGCTGGCAAATTATTGAAGCTCACGTCTTAATTGATAGGCATAATAATAAAGAGAAAACGTTGGTATATATATATAGGCAACTAGTATGATGGTCTGGATGGTGGTCCTCCATTTCACTTTTTGCCAATTATTCTCTATTCTTTATATTTTGGTCCATTTTCTCTATTCTTTATATTTTTTGCCCATTATTCTCTATTCCGTATACCCCCGTCAACACCCTCTAGTATAGGTCACCGTATAGCCTTCACAAATGAGTAAAACTCATCACGAATACGCCCCGAATGGCAACATGATTGAATGCTAATCCCCGATTTGAATTGTAAACTTGCGGAGTTTTTCAATCAAACGATCTTAATAAAAAAAAAATCGTCGTGAATGTTCGTGTAAAACTGACAGATGGACCTAGGTCATCAATTCTAATCATCTTAGATTACTAATCTTTCAAAACTTAAAAGTAAAGATCATATGTATCCTTATTGTTCAGATTGTTAAAGTCTTTTCCATTCGTCGACATTATCTCCGATCTAAATACTATTGATCTGATAGCCGATGTGCATATTTTAACGATAGGGCAAGTTTTCTTATCAGATAAGTAGTAACCTCCCTTGTTGTTATAGGCTTTGAACTAGCTATCAGTAACTGTGAGCTCTCAGATCTGTACTTAGTGCCTTTTTGTTGTTGGGATGTACAAGTACCCAGTCACGTCCACTCTGTGTTTTTGTTATATGTCTTTCTATTTGTATCCATCTGATCAGTTCAGCCTTTTTCAACTGATTTTTATAGATCGATCTTATGTTGTACTGTTACACCACTGTCCCAGGTTAGGGGAGGGTTGGGATTCTGTATGTTTGTGCCTGTAATTCAATGGTTGTCGTTTGTTGCTGTGTTACATATTTGTTTTTCGTTCATTTTTTTGTACATTAATTAGGCCGTTAGTTTTCTCGTTTGAATTGTTTTACATTTGAGATTTCGGGGCCTTTTATAGCTGACTATGTGGTATGGTCTTTGCTCATTTTTGAAGGTCGTACGGTGACCTATAGCTGTTAATTTCTGTGTCATTTGGTCTCTTGTGGAGAGTTGTCTCATTGGCAATCATACCACATCTTCTTTTTTTTATAACAACTACAACATGGATACAGTAAAATTATGACAGAACAGTCATTGATTACACCAGGGTTTTGGATATCACAAACTAGTTAAAAAAATGTCGGCACTCACCTCAAAAGCTAACCAAATCTTTAAATAGACTTATTCAGAAGGGATATAGTTACGATACTGTTGTCAGGTCATTAAAGATAGCATATTTTGGTATTAATATTGATTCACTCATAGGGTCTCTGCATCGGAAATAAACATCAATTCTAAAACCAGTTGTTGGCATGATACGGGTTATTTTCTTCTATTATATTTTGTAATGGTATAATACTAAACCCCTATCGCGGAGGGATTATGCTTGATTTTCCTATGATAAAGTCATAATTTTTCAATCAGTTTAATTGAGGTCTAGAGCTGTCACGTCAGTAAATGCTAATAGTCCTTTGTTAATTTAGGTATCTTTGTCATTTTGCTTAGTTTCTTTTGTTACCTATTCTGAAATCGGACTCGGACTTTTTAAACTGAGTTTTACTGTGCGTATTGCTGTGTGTTTGTCTATTCTGCATTGGCTAGAGGTATAGGAGGAGGGTTGAGTTCTCACAAAACTTGTTTAACCCCGCTGCATTTTTTCTCCTGTCCCGTCAGGAGCCTCTGGCCTATGTAAGTCTTGTATGTTTTTTAATTTTACATCATTTTGTTTAGTTGATTTGTTTTGGAGTTTAGTGTGGCGACAATTTTCACTGAACTAGTTCACATATTATTGTCTAATGGTCTGCGGAAGCCCGCCTCCGGGTGCGGGATTTTCTCCCTGTGTTGAAGACCCATTGGTGGCCTCGGGCTGTTTTCTGCTCTTTGGTCGGCTTGTTGTCTCTTTGACACATTTTCCATTTTCATTCTCAATTTGCTTGCTTGCTTGCTTGCCTATTGCCTGCCTGCCTGTCTGCCTGCCTACCTGCATGTCTGTCTACCTGCCTGCCTGCCTGTCAGCATGCCTGCCTACCTGCCTGACTGTTTGTTTGCTTGCCTACCTGCCTGCTTGTCTGCTTGCTTGCTTGCTTGTTTGATTGCTTACTTGCATGATTGATTGATTGATTAATTGATTGATTGATTGATTGATTGATTGATTGATTGATTGATTGATTGATTGATTGATTGATTGATTGATTGATTGATTGATTGATTGATTGATCATGTTACTCCGAATTTCACCAATGAAACTTTACATTAAATTTTGCCTTTATATTAAATTAATTTGTAAACCTCTTGGAACTCTACAAGGCCGTCAAATTAATGAAAATTTATTTTGCCTTCAATGCCTCAACTCTTTTAATGTGGGTATCCACTTTGTTCAGTTAGAGTTCGAATTTGACATCTATTTTGCAAACTACCATATATAGTGCGGTGACGGAATAGGAAAAAGTAGAATATTAAAAGAGTTTAATTTCACTTCATAATACACGGCTAAAAATTTGCACAGTCCTAGAAAAATGATTTTACTTGAATTTAAGACTGGTCGTCAAAAAGTCGTATGGTGCAGTTCATTTTTATTTTAGCATTTAGCTTGCAAATATGACTTCAAATGCAGATCATTAGTGGCATGCAGTTTGGCTTTTTATTCAAAGGCTGCACTCAAATATATTTCTTTTTTGGTTTATATTCAAACGTCACATATACTGCTATATTCATTAGGCGAAAAAGATAATCCTAAAAGCCTTTTGATGACAAATTATGAAGGTACAAATTACTGTAAACGGGAAAATTTTGTGTTTCACCGTATTCCAACATCATAAAATAAGGCGCTGATGAATAAATTATATCATAACTACTATGAATTAATAAAACTGCAATGTTTTTATTTACATACACAAGTTTTTGTGAGGTAAGATTATTTAAAACGATATTTTTTAAACTTTCAAATATCTCTACTCTTCAATCATTAACTTTAAAAAATCCGAAAAGTTGTGTCCCGTGCCTGATTGGGCTGAATATATAGTTTTCCTCAAATATTTATGACTTGATATTACTTGTTTTTGTTGATGCTTTATTGTTTCGTTGATTTATTTGGATGTCCGTAATTCTATTTTGAGGTTGTGTTAATATAGTTTTATTTATATAAGAAGCAAAATAAGTTTACAGTTGTTTATTTAAGAAATGGGGATCCGACAAAATCCCCAAATGATGACAAAACTGGGAAGTCCGTTGATACTTGGCTTTAACATTTAAAAGAAGTAAAGTACTAAGTTTAATCCCTTAAATAGTGTTATTTTCTTAAAGGCAGGAGTTGGATATTTGTTTTTATTTACCACTTACAGTCAACCGCGGTATGTTGACACAGTTCATACCTGTGTAATGATGAAATTTACCCGAAAGTGCGCGGATGATTGTGACTCTAGTTCATTCTATTCGTTTGGAAATTGTTTATTATAAAAGTGGACACAAGTGATGCATAAGTCAACATTAACATAACGGTGTTTACAGTCCACACTGCAATTGAAAATGCAGAACCTTTTCAAAGACCTAAAGAAAACTATTAGCTTAGCCGTTCTTTGATTTGAAATTCAGATATATTGAAGATTTCCTGTCGCTCTATAACCCAACATCAGTCAGTCAGTACTTACATTTCATATACCCCAGTGAGTTTGAGATAAAGGATACTACAGAAACTAGAATGTCTGCTTCATATCTTGACCTTTTCTTTGATATTGACACAGATTGACGACTTCAAACAAAAATCTATGACAAACTTTGGATGATATGATTTTAACTTTTCAATTGTCAATTTCCACATGTCACAATTGTACTATATCCTCTGCACCATCGTATGGTGTTTACATATCTCAATTCAATTTGATACTGTACGCTTTTGCATGTTTAGCCGCGGTCAGTACAGACTTCATGAACAGAGGTGTACTCGGCCTAGCATTTACCTGCTTAAGGAGGTTCGCTACTCAGTTTCAAAATAACAAGCTTTTCATAACACAAGTATATATTGATAGGGGATTATTAAAGGAACCAAAAGAGCAAACAAAAAATATAGGTCAATGTGCTTGTTTTCGAGATATTAGCCATTGAAATTTTAGCGGGAAAATGTTCTCTCTTGATTTTTCATAGCTTTATCATTGGCAAGTTTAAGTGCTCAAAAACAATTAAAAAATAACAAGGATTTTATAAGACTTTTACAGATGGCTTATAATTATACATGTACAAGATTTATAAAAAGAAAAATGGGGGTCAATGGGCAAAATTTTTTAAGGCATTCAAATGGATAAGACCAGAGGATTCCGAAAATCTGACAAAAATTCCACAACATGACAAGCGAACAACCTTAAAACAGGCCGCAGATATCAAACGGATATTCAAACTTATTAGCCGAGGACAATATCACAATGTCATGGCAAAAGTTGAAGTACGTCGTAAAGACAAACTCAATTCTACAAAACACTATGATAGAAAGCTAAAGATCAACACGAACCTTACTGCAAACCGGGGGTTATCTCTCGTGTGACCCCAGAAGGTGTAGCAGATTATGCTCCACATGTGACACCTGAGTCGGCCGAACGTTGAAACAGATTTGGTGATATGTACTGAATTAGGAGGAAGAACCGGCGGCTGAAATAGACAAAAAATAAGTTTTTAGGTAACCATCACGAATAGTGTTACCTTTAAGCTTTACTGTGTCTCAAATCACTAGCAGCATATTTCCGCAGTTTAAGATCTTAAAATACTAAGTATCAGATCAGATCTGAAAATTTGTCGTTTGTGTCACATTCCTGTTTGTAACATGTTGATAATTTTTATTCGCATGGCACGTGATGCATGCTGTTGACGCAACCAATCTGAACTCTTTTTGAAGTTCTTCGAATTCCAGTTTTTTTTTGATAAAAAATGAACATCGGTAAATTACTGTTGTCTCTAATGTTTCTTAGAGATATACAGATAAAATAGCAACCGGCTCAAGTCAAGAAATCGAAGTCACGGGTATCAATGGCTTTGTTTTGTGTACTTTTGTTTTTCTATGTTTTTGGCCATGTCGTTGTCAGTTTATTTTCGACTGATGAGTTTGAATGTCTCTCTGGTATCTTTCGTCTCTCTTGTAAATCGATTAATATTTTTTCATATGCTTGCATATATTGTAATAAAAACAGCTACAACCAAGACACGCTCTAAAACAATATATTCAAGTAAAGGTTGTTTAAGTCTAACTTGTCATACAACCACTGTTATCCTTTACAAAATTTTATAAAAGACAAATTTATAGAAACAAGTTTTTTACCATCAGCAGTGCGATACCAATGCTAACCCTTATTCAGATATCAAATCAATTATACAGACCAGACCGTAGGGCAGAACGACCACGACAATCGGAAACATTCCAGACTACAATCATGTGATGATGGCAAGTGTATACTGTCGATCAGAGATGGCTTTTTTCTTGACATTTGTTGAGAGATATTAAGAGTTGCAAGCAGCAGGACAAACCATTCCTTTCTGGACAGGTTTCATTTGACATTTGTCCTAGAGGCGCCCCGAAGTTACAGATGTTTTATGTTCCCCAATTTTAGATTGATATGGCCAAAGTGTATTTTGCAATGACAAAATATTTTGAAATGTCCAATGATACTGGATAAAAGCACGCTACATGTGGTACACAAACATTTGACCACCACTCTATTCCAATAAACGACAGGTTAAATGTCCGAAGCTAAACATTCATATTTGCAATATCATTATAAGATTTGTGGTTTAAGAATTTTGTCGTGTTCTTTAACCAATTTTGTCCAATTTTGATATTTGGGATTTGCTAAACCTTTCATGTACGAACATGTGTATACCAGCCAAGCGGCAGAACCTTGTAATAACATTCGCACAATACAGAAGTCATTTGAGGTCTGAATTACTTATTAAAGTTATGTATGTTTAGTGCGATGTTAAACTATCCTGCCTAGAAAAAAAATTATCTGGTGTCACTTAGTTTGGGGTTGAATAACTGACACTTTCTCAATTTTTAACGAATAAAAGGCGGTTCTTTCATTAAAAATGTCTTTTTAAAGTTGTTAGTCTATTTTACATATGATTTATATTCCTATTAATACATTTTATTTCATACAAAACTCATGAGATTGTTTAAACTCAATTATAAATCTGTTTTGAAATATCTTTGTTGCCTGTTTTGCATGTACCGAATTCAACGTTTATGCCCAAAACTCAAGTTTCCACTTTCATTGAGGTATGGTAGATAATTATATTAACAAATACATGTTAGTTCATATTTTTTTTATACATTTTGTATAGTTTTGGCAGCCGCTGTTCTTTTTATTTGAAAAGATACATCTGTTTAAACTGAACACCACCCCCTTTTGGTAAAGTCGCATACGTTTACTCGAAAAACGCATTTAATGAGGGGTTTCCACTTTTTTATGAAAAATTGATTAAGGAAGCAAATAGATTGAACTTTTCGATCATTTTACTGCAAAAAGGGTATTTAAATTGGAATTAGATATTCAATTTTGTTTTTCCTTGAAAACGACATGTTTCCTTTGATATTGGTTTCTGAAAAATTGCACCAAATTATTCTCAAAGTACACATTTTTTTCCAATCGAATGATATATGATATAGCCGTGTAGTATTTTTGACGATTATAATTTGTAATTCCGAATTTGGTCACCGTAAAACCCTATGGGAAAGCACATTGACATAATTTTCTAAACGTTTACTAGAACCCAATGATATGGCATATTGGTTTTTGCTGATTCTTTGCAAGCGCGCGGTATCAATAAGTAAAAATAGAGACTGGTCGGCTCGGAGTCAAAATAATGAATCCGCATAGGATTACATGTCTCGTCCTGAATATGAATTAAATTTGCCGCTATCCTTGCGTAAAAGAGTGTTTTTGCAGTCGTATAATGGTGTTACGTTATCGTCGTCCGAAGACATTTGGTTTCCAAACAATAACTTGAGTATACATGTAAGTAGATCTTTATAAAATTGTACCACAGGGTTTCGTACCACAAAAAGGAAGGTTGGGATTGATTTATTTGATGGTTATTGTCCTAATTGTGAAGGAATTCAGGACCATAACTTGTGTATACGTGTATGGATCTCTATGAAATTGTATCACAAGGTCCCATACTTCATAAGAAATGTTGTGATTGATTTTGGGGATTAAAGCCTAAAACGTTCAAGAAATACGGACCCAAAAAGGGCCCAAAACAATACTTTTCTAATACTTTGCATACTTTGCTTATTTCTTGACCAATTTTAAAGGGGTTAAATTAATTCAAATCTTGAATTTTTGGGTTTTTCTATATGCAGAATCTAACCATGTATTTATAGATTCTTATTTTGGGACCTGTTTTCATTTTGGTCCACATAAAGGTCCAAAGGGTCCAAAATTAAACTTTGCTTGATTTCAACAAAAAAAAGAAGAAAAACAGATTATATTAGGGTTCTTTGTTAACCTTGTATTTAGATTTTTGAATTTGGACCCGGTTTTGGTCCACATGAAAGTCATAGCGTCCATGATTAAACTTAGTTTAATTTTAACAAACATTTAATTCAAGGGTGTTTTTTCATTTGCTTATTCTACGCATGTATTTGTATGTTGGATATTGGATCATAATAGATAAATATCCAATTTCATTTTTTTAAGTTCTTGTCGTTCTTTCCCTCCATTTTTAATTAACTTATTTAAAGTCATATGAAACGAGTTTCTCGAGATTTGAATGTTATCGAAATTATTTAGCCAATGCATACATATATACAAAACTAAGTCTTGCATGCACGTTTTTTTTTTAATATTTATTACACATCTATAACGTATTATCGACAAAAATGTTTCATTCAGTGGTTGTTGATCGCAAGCTAATTAACTTTCGAGTGTGTTGCCGAAGTTTACCGTCTCGTGCCATTGATCAACAATAAAAACTAAGCACGTGGTAAGCGTGACAGATAAGTGAATTGAAAGAGCCATGTCATTTGGATTTATATTTTCCATTCTTCACATTTGTTAATTAAACTAATCCTTAACAGTTGGTAAATGATTTGCTGTATTAAATTTGTTCTTTAAGAATCTGTTATTTCTGGTATTATCTGGTACCTTTGATAACTATTTACACCACTGGGTCGATGCCACTGCTGGTGGATGATTTGTTCCCGAGGGTATCACCAGCCCAGTAGTCAGCACTTCGGTGTTGACATGAATATCAAATTATGGTCATTTTTATAAATTTACTGTTTGCAAAAGTATGAATTATTCGAAATACTAAGGATTTTCTTATCCAAGGCATAGATTACCTAAGCCGTATTTTGCACAACTTTTTTAAATTTTGGGTCCTCAATGCTCTTCAACTTTATACTTGTTTGGCTTTTTAACTATTTTGATCTGAGCGTCACTGATGAGTCTTATGTAGACAAAACGCGCGTCTGACGTATCAAATTATAAGCCTGCTACCTTTGATAACTATTTACACCACTGGAATGATGCCACTGCTGGTGGACGTTTCGTCCCCGAGGGTATCACCAGCCCAGTAGTCAGCACTTCGGTGTTGACATGAATATCAATCATATGGTCATTTTTATAAATTTACTGTTTGCAAAAGTATGAATTATTCGAAATACTAAGGATTTTCTTATCCAAGGCATAGATTACCTAAGCCGTATTTGGCACAACTTTTTGGAATTTTGGGACCTCAATGCTCTTCAACTTTATACTTGTTTGGCTTTATAACTATTTTGATCTGAGCGTCACTGATGAGTCTTATGTAGACAAAACGCGCGTCTGACGTATCAAATTATAAGCCTGATACCTTTGATAACTATTTTAAGAGTACGTGTTTTGGGATTTTTTTCATCACGATATTCCCCTCGCACTTGCGCTGTGCGTTGGGCGAAGTTATAACGAGAGGTCTCGTTGTTAAGGTTTCTGCATACGGACAAAATATCGGTGAATTATTGTCTGGGAAGTTAATAATTCAATATTGGTACATTTATGAAGATATTGACGATACAAGGATTTTCTTTGAAAAAAAGTTTACGTTCACTTTTTTCAGAGTAAAACTTAGCCATTCAAGTATATAACATGTTTAACTTTTTTTTTAAAATTTGAAGCTTCATATGACTTTAATTTGCATTTGCTCTGATCATGCAACTCAATCTTACAACATCAGTAGTTATTCATATTTGACCTGCACTGGTTTTTAAACTTGTCCGAGACACATTTACATAAAAAATAAATATATTTATTAACTATCGAAAGCACATTGGTTTGTTGTTGTTATATTGGGAACATGTGTTCATGTTTACAATAATATTTAAATAATTTTTGCATAACAATAAGTCACCTTAACAAAGTTGAGAGTTTAAAGTTTCTTTATATGATAACACGGACTGGTCATTCGCGGTAAAAGTTTACATTGAAAATACATTTTCATAGTTAGACCATTCGAAGCTCAGTCTTAGTGCAGTAAAGTTTCCCCCTCCCATTAATACCCAAAAAAAAAATTTGTATTAATTTCAAACTATTGTAAACGCATTACGTTTTTTCTGCAGATCTTAAAAGAACATTATGTAAATATTGTTTTATGATATGAACGAATTCTATTTCATTAGTTTTTTTATTGTAGATATGTTTGTAAGACATGTATGCTGCAGCGGTCTTAGTGTGCTGGCAAAGTGATTGAGGACAGTTGTATTTATTCGAAAAATAAAACTTTGCTGCCCTCGTCTAGGCGAGCTGTTTCCCATAGATATGTGTTTGAGTTTTTGTTCATAAATACTTTATTTGCGTTTGAGGTCACGAATAAGAAAATAACATCATCTAAAATAAAAGGTCCTAAAGTTATAAGACAGTATGCGACTTAATTGCCCGTAACGTAATCGGATTAAAATCAAATCCTTGAATTGCTACCATTCTGATATGTCGCGCATCAAGGCTTGATGCGCGACATATCAAAACGGGAGCAATTCAAGGATTTAATTTTAATTAGATTGTCATTAGCGTTATTAAGCAGCTAAGACGAGGTCTATATACGCTTCTGTATATACTTGCTGTCGCTATGTTTTTAACACGTATCTACTGTACATAAAGAGCGCATTAAAAATTGTAAAAAAATTAAAAAGTTCTGTCTTACAATTGAAGTTTGTGCTCTTTTAATGTGTTTATTTTTCTTATCTTTTTAATATTTGATTGCTTTAAAATCTATACTGGGAGGGGCCACTTCCTATATACAAGATGATAGGACGTGCCGCTGGAATAGGTCAACTTTTCAGGCTTGTAAATATGTGAATAGGTCGGAAAAATTATCAGAAATGCATAATAAGGTCAATAAAGTTCCAATAACACTTCTTCGTCTATCATCTTTCTTGGTGTTTCCGGCTGTGTGTTTATCATACAATTTTCTCTCTTTTGATACTTTGGTATTCAACTCTTACATTACACACCATGAAACCAACACAATATGGGAAAAGGTATTATTTTTACCTACATTAAAATCTAAATTATATGAAAATGATGGGGTAACAGAACCACCCCCTAACAATTAAGTATTGAAGTGACCCCCCCCCCGAGAACCTATATCGGTTTAAAAATAATATGTTCAATGTTTATAATAAAGCCTTACCAAGAAACCATGGAAATAATATATGCTTGATTGTGTTTAGAATCTAAGCACATTCTTGAAAGATGCTTACAAATTTTTAAATTAAGCTGTTTTCTCAAATGAATTGTTTCATATTTTGTATGTCGGTACCCATCCAAGTCACAATTTGTAAAAGTAAACCATTATAGCACTAAGTACGGTCTTCAACACGGAGCGTTGGCTCACACCGAACAGCAAGCTATAAAGGACACCAAAAATGACTAGTGTAAAACCATTCAAACAGGAAACCCAACGGTCTAATCTATATATATATATAAAAAACGAGAAACCAGAAACACCTATAAACCACATCAACAAACGACAACCACTGAACACCAGGTTCCTGACTTAGGACAGGTGCAAACAAATGCAGCGGGTTTAAACGTTTTAATAGGTACAAACCTTCACCCTAACCTGAAACAATAGTGTATCATCATAACATAGAATGACACACTATAAAATGTCAATTGAAATGGATTAACTCAATCAAAAGACATATTAACACAAACAAGTGAACATACACTGAACGAATAAATTTGATCTATGACACAATGTAAATACAAAATCAATAAAATAAGGGGTGAGATGTTAAACAATATCAGAAAGACAACCATAACCGTGGACAAAATGCTGCCAAATAAAATAATGTACACAGGTAAATGAATATAAGGTATACAGTAATGGAGAACGGAAATATTTTTTACAAAAAAAATAATTTTGTTGTTCATAGTACGAGAACAGAAGTGAAAACTTATAGTCATACCAAACGCTTATCAAAGCTGGTATATATTAAAAATAGAGAGAAGAGATATAACACTATTGGAGGCCGCTCGGTTGCATATAATCGCTTACATCTATTTCATTTGTGCCTTGGTGGATAGTTGTCGTCTCATTGGCAATTATCCCACATCTCCTTACTTTTTTATTAAAGAGATTGGAGGAATAACTGCTATTGGTTGAGCAAGGTTAAGACAAATTAAATACACTAGCAATATGATTCTAATTTATTATTTTTTTTTGCGCCAAGGATAAGAAATATTCTTCCATTGGAATATAACAACGGCTACATACACTTCTACGGACAGGTTTTCTGAAAGAAAAAAAAAAAACATGGTATAGTTTAATCTAAATATAAAAACATATGTAACATTAGCTCATATAAATAAACTAAAATGAAATCTTCAAAAATGCTTGATCAATATAATCAAACTTAAATTTAGTTGTACACAATACTTAGTCTAGTCAAAAGAATATAAAACGTTTTGTCTGAATCATTCACACCACTTCAGAACATTCCTTACCATGATAAATTTGACAGGTGTCATATGTTGAGCAAGAATTGCTGACTCTTCAGTTGTAACTTCTATCATCCCTGTTTGTTTTTGTTTATTTATTTTTTTTTCGGGGGGTGTTGAGAAGTTCTTTGTAGGTGTTGGTAGACTGTTGTTTGCCTTTTATATTTTTTTATTTTTTGCAATGGTTTTGTCAGTTTCTTTTCGACTTATTTAACACTAAACCGCGTTTGGAATCAGCGAATTTCCATTTGACCTATTATAATATTCACTGAATCAAAATGCAAAAGCTCGTAAAGTTTAAATCATGAGTATATTTAATTTAAACTGATGAATAAACGTTATATTAATATTTAGCTTTCTTCAATTGAAGATAGGTACTATCGTAGTTTTATATTAGCTTATTATACCCAACTGATCTAAGACTTTCTGAAAAAAAATAAGTAAGACATTGCAACTCATTTAAACATTCTTTACAATTTTCTTGCTTTGTTTAAATCATTTCTTTTGCAAAAAGGCAAAACAATATTACGATGAGAGTGATTATTGGTTAAGCACGTACTTGAGTCTAAATGTACACGAGTGATCTTGCTTCAGCATGTCAAATATGATACAAAAGATATATTCACTATTTTCAGAAACTCCAAAAAAGAATGTTTATACTAACACTTGGAAGTTCGCAAATGAATCGATGTTCGTCCCTACAGTCTTCATTTTCCCATTGCCATTCACCTGGAGTAGTGTTAAATTCTATTTCAACACAGGCTTCCCCGATATGGCTTTTATCTACTGTAAAAATTAAAAAAAATTATTATTCTTAACATTAGTGTTTATGGTTGTATGGGTGTCTTTCGACATCTTGGATTATAATTAACAGAGAATCTAGCAAAATATGATGAGGAATGCAGATAATTAATGTAAATTGTCATTTAAAAGAACAAATTTATAAGATTTTAACTTATAAATATTGATATTTTTACAAGCGTACAATGTAAATTATTTTTTCTTGATTTTTATTAATGTTTTTAAATTAGAATTTTACCATGTCACAACAACAATCGACAACGAGTTGCTTAATAGTGACCAGTGTGCACATTATCAATTCGTCGAAAGTCTATGAGCCTTTTTTTTCTCACCTGACATTTATGCATGCAATTGATTCAATGTTATACGAATATATCAAATAGCTTCTGGCGAAATGCAAGGAATCTATCAAAAACTTGATGATTTCAGATTTCCAATCGTCAACTTCCCATTTCTCAACAGTAACATACCCTCTGCTTCATCTTATGGGTTTTACATATATATATTACATAATTGATTTGTTATGCTCGAGCATATTCACTTTTTTTGAGCTACGTTTGCAGTGTTGTGCTCCTTTTTTAAAAACTACTCGAACAAAGGTATGAGGAAGAACGACAGAAATCGACACTTCATACATTTTATGGTCACTATCACAAATTGTTAAACCGATACGAAATCTCTATAAAACAACTCACTATCAGCGACATGTTTGCAGGCTTAGATCTTAAGATAACAGAATAATCTTCTTAAATGTTATTTTACCGATTGTTTCCTATTTCTGGATGTGACATTTGACTAATCTTGCTACTTTTGTTGTTCATTTGATTGCGCTGATTGTTACCTTGGTTTTTCTTCTGAATCGTATGTGTATTAATTTTTACCCCTAATACTGATTACCCTGAACAGCCTACAAACTGTTTGATCCAAGTGCCATTTATGAGTCTTTTGTAGATGGAAAGCGCGTCGGACATACAAAATTATACGGCAATATCTTAATGAAGATTTTCCCTCGCTACACGTTTATTTGTAAGTCCAGAGTCAGTAAACTTGTTCGTGGTGGTTTTTTGTAATCCATTATATCTTTTTGCTATTTTGGGGTATCTGCTGGAATTTACAGATCTTGGATTCTCTCAGGTAAAACTACTGATCTGCTTATCTAGGCTCAGGACGACTTAATAAAATTGAGAATGGAAATAGGGAATATGTAAAAGAGAAAACAACCCGACCTAAGAGCAGAAAACAGCCAAAGAACTGTATACTTTGAAGACATAATGTTGACTTCGTTGTGTCTATTGTTTTTTGTGTAAGTGGGTCATTGTTTCTTTGACATATATCTTTCGATTTTTTCTTCATAAGTATTAAAGTATTTCTTGATTACACATCCAATAACATCAGAATATTAGTCGTATAAACAGAACATTTTAACGTCACATTTTTTGACTCAATTATCTTAGATAGAAAAACTTACGTGTACCAAATAGAACATTAAACAATAAAAAAGCAGCATTGTCAACGGCAAATACAAAATTCTCGTCATGGGTGGGACTATTTGCGCCAGTCCATATTTGTTCAGCTTTTGCTTAAGAAGAATAGAATTGTAATTAGTATCATAGGAAGATTCATTATTCAAGTTAGTTACACAATACAGAGTTATTAGGAAGACGACTTAACTCAACACTACATAAGTGTTCATCACCACAAATCGGTACGATCGGTTGTTTGTGTTTGTACCCAATAGCGACATGATTTGGCAGTCTTAGATATTTTGATAACAGAAAAGTTACTAATCTCTAATGTGACTGGTTTTGTTCTATTGCCGATTGTAAAATTCTGAATGAATGTTGGTTTTCGTGGCTGATGCAGTATGCATAGCAGTAGACGCTTATCCTGACGACGCTATCGGTCTTGCTCCGTTCGGAGTTCATGTGATTTCCAAGTTTTTTTTGTTTTAGTTGTTGCCCTGATTTGTCCTCTTAATTGATTTATTTTGTTTGACATCGGTAAACCACTCCTGCTTTAATTTAATGCATAGCAACAAGAGTTGTATGAAACGTTTGGAATCACAAGGATTGTATAATAGTGTGTCTTAAGCTTTTCGACGGAGTAAAATAGAAATGAAAATAACTCATTATCAATCCGATGCGTCCGAAGTGATTTTGTGGATTTAGCTTCATCAGGAATGGTCATAATCGTAGAAATATGTGAGCAATATAAAATTTAAAATATAAAATAAACCATGATCTTTTGCTGCATTAACGTATATTTTTTTTAATTCCTTTTGTATACCTCATATCGGGAACTCTTAGATGTTAACATTCTAGAAGGGCTACTGTCCTAGGGTTTAAATTTTAACAAACTTAGATATGCACCAGTTATTTGGATAGGCAGGTTAATTTTACAGAATTGAATTGGATCTTACGTCTTTGTATAAATAATGAAAATTTGAATGAGAATTAGAATCGTAGAAAATGCCGTTTAATGTTCTGCAGATACGCCTTTTTTCAGTGATAAACAGAAATCAATGTTAGCAATATAAAACAAATTTACTAGATTTCCAGGCATTTTCATGATAAGCCTTATGTGTGTGTACATAGTGAGCTGTATTTTCAGGTCCAACTATTAAATTAATTCTAATTAAGTGTGTCTGATATAGTAGAAATATCCAAATTCACCACAAGCGAAATATGCTTAACGTGATATTCAAATATAAATATGTTTATAACAATATTGCTTAACTGGCGAATAGATAATAGAAATCAATCGTTTCAAGATGACGAAATGTCAAATTCGTATATTGACTCAGGTTGTGAACAGAACTGAACGGTTTTTGTCTCACCTAGTCGGAGTCAAAAAGCGAGACATAGGTATGCTGTTTCCGGCGTCGGCGACGGCGGCGATGGCGGCGGCGGTGGCATCAACACTGTATTAGTTTGTGATTAGGTCTAGTTCATGGTGAACCACTAGTGGTAGGTCAATGATATTTGGTATGCAGTTATATAAGCATTGGCACATCTCATTACTAAGGAGATTATTTGGCCCGCCCCCTCAGTCAAGGTCTATTGACTTTGAAACTTTGCTAATTTTACATGTATTAGTTTGTGATTAGGTCAGTTTATGGGGAACCACTAGTGGTAGGTCAATGATATTTGGTATGCAGTTGTATAAGTATTGGCATATCTCATTTCCATGGAGATTATTTGGCCCCGCCCCCTCATTCATGGTCTATTGACTTTGAAACTTTAGGTTATTTTTCATGTATTAGTTTGTAATAAGGTCAGTTTAAGGGGAACCGTTAGTGGTAGGTCAATGATAATTAGTTTTCAGTTGTATAAGCATTAGCACATCTCATTTCTATGGAGAATATTTGGTCCCTACCCCTCAGTCATGGTCTATTGACTTTGAAACTTTTGCTTAGTTTACATGTATTAGTTTGTGATTAGGTCAGTTTAAGATGAACCACTAATGTTAAGTCAATGATATTCTGTATGCAAATGTATTGGCATTTGCAAGTTTCATTTCCGTGGAGATTATATAACCCCACCCCCTAATTATGGTTCATTGACTTTTAAACTTTTACATAGTTTACAAGTTAATTTTTATGTTTAGGTTTTTTCAAAGGGAACGACTTATGAAAAGTCAATGGTATTTGGTTTGCAGTTGTATTAGCATTGGCACATCTCATTTCCATGGAGATTATTTAGCCCTGTACCTTCAGTTATGGTTCATTGACTTTGAATATTTGCATAACTTACATGTTTAAGTATTGCTATTTTAATTTCAACATTTGCAATATCAAAATAACAAATAGGCGAGACATATCTCTGTGTTAACAGTTTATTGAATGTTTTGGTCAATCGGGAGACGGTCGTGCGGAATACGAAATAATTTACAGAGAGAAGGTTACAATTTGTCATTACTATAAGATAAATGGATTACTTGTAATGCAAAGGTTTAATGTCTTTACCTGGCAGTAACACGTTAACATTCAAGGGTTCAGACACCCTTCCTAGGGCAAGAAAACAGGGGGTATATTGAGATAAAACTTATGCAAATTGTCATATTCTTTCAGCTTATATTTTGACTTCAAATGGTTTGTTTACAAAACATTTTAGCTCTATATATGTTATAAGAATTAAAAAATAGTTATTCGTTAAATTTAACAACATCAATTTGTAAATCATCGATATTCTTGTAACATTCGATAAAATATTACAACCTTAAATTTAAACTTAAGCTTTCCTATCCTTCACCATCTTACACACTTCACACGCATCACAGTCTTTTCCGCAAACAAAACTAAAAATTATCTTGACCTTTTTCTGATGTCATTCTGTTAAATATGGATTGATTTTTAAATACTTTTTGAGCTTTTGCCTTCATTCATTGAACGGAAACATGTGCCGTTTTTCGTGAGGCAATTCACAAATAATAATGGGAGTTTCCGTATGTATTTTCCATGTTTGCATTAGTAGGTAGCTAAGACACTCGATACCAAATCACGTGATTAGAACACCTTAAGTAAACAGAACAGGCGAAGGCAGCATCGCAGATAACCCACATACTTGATAAACTGAGTCGGAACCTTTTATATTCTTACAGAAATCAGTGGGATGGGAATGTGCTAAACTTTCAGGAAATTTTAATTCATGTACAGACTTTCCAGTGAGTACCTCCTATGTAGTTTCTATCTGTTGTTTCTGAACGTATTGCATAATATGGACCAAGCTATTTTTTATAATCAATTTGTTTGAAAAGGGGTATGCAACTCCTTTCAAACACATTAATAAAATTCAATAAAATTGTCAGGGATTAGCTACTTATAGTCGCATTGATTTTTTTTATCCGAAAGGTTGTATGGGTTTCGAACAGCAAACAGGGTTTTGGCTTTTGTTATGTATATATTTGATTGACTTAATATCTACGCATTTCTTTTCGAAAATCGTCCGTAAATAGAAGGTGGAATTAAAATTTATATTTAAGCTGTATGATGTGGTTGATATTGGCGGGGATTATTTTCTTTTCTCAATCAGAGGTCAAAGACCGTTTTTCTTAAATGAAGTAGCTTTCAAATATTTACTTTTATAAACTTTTACTTGACCAGAATTAAATGCAAAAACATGCTCAATGTTAGTTCCAATTTTTGCAATCAACTCCTTTTTTTCAGCCGAGATCCTGGAAACATCACCAAATGATTACACAAGTATTAATGTGTTGCAATTCCTATTTGCAGATCCCACATTATTCCGGATTTGGGAACTTAGTCATTTTACCGCAAATCTAACAAAAGTCGGTACTTAATTGTGGCTATCAACTATTCCTAGTATTCAACAAAGTTTCTTGACACTTCGAAGATAGTTTGCACCTTGTCCTTGGCTGGTGACAACATACCATCGATTCGAGGATAAAAACACAAAACACTAAGCTTAGAAGAATTGCATCTTGAAATAATAATCTAAGCTTGAGAAACGCAATCTAAATCTGAAGTTTGACACTTTTTCCACTCTTTAAACAATAAATCACAATGAGTAACCTAAATCAGATGTCCATGATCTCTCCATCTTTTACGTTAAACCATGGCAGTCAAATCGACGACAAAAAAATTATGTGTTTCGATACATGTATTTAATTGATATATGTTTAAAACTGATACAGGTTTTTTTTTTTTCTTTTTTACTAAAAATAAGAAAATGAGAGTGCTTTGTCAATGAATACATGGCATAGTCGATATTGGTTTTCATACATAAATGAACTAAGTAATCAATTACTTTACTCATAACTTACTGAAACCAAACGTATTTCTGACAGCATTAGCTTCAGCTAGTGTATTTGGCCTCCATAGGTATGCTCCTGGTGTCGAGGTACATGCCTTCTAAAATTAAAAAAAAAAAAAACAAGACACATAAATTATGCAGTTTCTAAGTTTGTAACTTATGTCTAGATAAAACAAGAAATGATACATTTATTTTATGCCTTCAAATTGGAAAAGCATGATCAAGTATCGGTGTTGCGAGTATTGCTAACTACATTTTTCAGTTATTGTTTTTTGTTTAACATTATTTTTAATTTGTTAGTTTAAACATATTTTATTGTTCAAAAATGACAAATGGATTAGACACAAGTTTTTCAACTTAATAACGTCTTCTCCAAACATTTCTAATGTGTTGTCTTACTGACGTAAACCTCCTATGTCTTTAAATTCACATTGCAATAACCCGCTTGTGTGAAGCTATTAATCGAGGCCAATAGTATCTTAGATTAATTCATTTTTTTTTTCTATCGATAAACATCGTTGTTAACATTCAAATAATAATGCATGAAGGATGGTTAATCTTGAGTTCTTACAAATATGAAAGTTTTTTAAATAGAACCAAATATGCATGGATTAGTTTTTTAATATATTTTCATGGATATCAAGTAATCCTCAAATCATGCTTCAAAACTCCAAAATTGCTTACTTTCATGGAACAAAAGTTTGTAGACAAACATTGTGTTCATGAAAGATGTTTGCAACAAAAAAATCTAGAAAAGGAATACTAGGCGTATTAAATATGATATCAAGTATGTTATTTTTTGTGAATACTCCTCCTGGACCAGTTACAGCTGTAAAATTACATCAAATATCAATAAGATAGTTATATTAAACACTCGAAATACACTGTCATTATCATTTCGCCTTCTATCCGTAGCAAAAGAATTACATTTAATAAATGACAAATATCAAGCGTGTCCGTAAAGCATGACCAAGCCTCAGACAAGTACAATTGTTGACATGATCAAGGTATAACCTTTTGCATATTCTCTAAGGGATGGTTGAATGTGACCAAATTTCATATTAATTACATTCGTTATCAGCCAATCAAAAGCCTACTATAACGAGGAGTAATTGAATCAGACCATACTTGCTCAACAGATCCACTATCGAAGTAACAATTAGGACTAGCAGTTTGGTCAATCAATAACCTATATCGTGCAGGGCAAATTGTTGGAACACATGGTGCTAATCATATGACACAAAATGAGTTAATTAATCAAATGAACAGCAATAACATAATGTTAAACTGGTACATAAACAAACATATTACAATGTAAAATATACGATTTCACATGATGCAAATTAAATTTAATCAAATATCTCCAACATGGAAAACACAGTTTCGGCAAATGAATCCCGTAGTTCATTTGACGACTAACACACGGAGATTGATCTATATAATATGTTTGTATTATAAACACAGTTGTTAACAACTAGATAGTGCAATAATTAACTTATTTATGTTCGTCACAATTTATAAATACTGACTTGCAATGCGTTAATTTGGTATCTTTTGGCTGCAACTGTGACCGTCAATGTTCCTTATCAAGCAACCTTGTTGAAATGTTTAAGAAAACTAGCATGTTTGAGACTTGAATACATGTAACGTAAGATTCAAACTAGCATATGGACAAGTACTTTGCACAACACTCTATCATATAATAACAACGTGCCCATGAGAAAAAAATCAGACAACCTGCCGTGGCGCTGTTGTTTTTGGTCGCCATTTTTTATGCATACCAAACCATTCACGTCACGTAGGTTACCTAATCTATATCAAATTAATATAATGACTGGATGATATGTACAACTTACGATGGAGAAAGACTTATTTTAGGCTTTAAACTTTAATGTGAGACAATACCCTTAAAAGATGTTGCCAAAGACAATTGAAAAGAACAACTTGATGTTTTACTCCCCCACCCCCCACCCTCCCAAAGAAAAAAAAAGAAGTGGATTGCTAACATAATGATGATGGTTATGGAGGAATGGCTAATGTGCCATGAAGAGTGGCATAATTTGGATAAACATTTTGTTGGAAATGTATTTATATTTTTAAATCTATAAAAGTCGAAGCTTTCATTCTTAATGTTATTAAGGAGTGAATGGTTTCAGTATGACAAACTGTAAATCTGTTATTTTTCTTGGTATCTTTGAAGTTGAAGCCGACAGAGAACGTAATTTGTCATCTCCGCAAAATATAATAATAGTAAGGTAAAGGTCCATTATCCATAAAAATACTAACTTGTTTGTACAGCGGCTTGTGTTGTTGGAACAGTAACCGACACAGTTGTTGGTACAACAGGTCTGAGTGCAGCACTTGTTTCAGTCGTACTCATCATTGTCATCATTACCATTGGTATCACAAGTAACGCTATGGCTAAAAAAGGAATAGGAGGGAGTCCAAAATCTGATCCTGTGCCAAATTCAGAACCATCCACAAATGAGGTTTCTAAAAACAAGAAACAAATGATTATTGTATGTAACGCCAAGATGAATCGATAATTTTTTGAAAATTTTCTTCAGAATTTTATCTGCTAACCCTATTTGGAGTACTTGGAATCACACCAGTTTTTCATTTTGATGCGTGTTTCTTAGTCAGTTTTTTTTTTAATTTTGAAAGTTTGTCTTTTGCGTATAAGTGTGTCTTTCCTTTGGTATCTTCCGCGTCTCTTGTATCTTTGAGCGTTCCAATTTTATCGAATAACTTCAAATGCGTTTACTGTTTACGTCGACTTGATACACAACCATTTTTTGTTGTTGTGTTAACATATGGGATATTCAGGTTACTAAACAGGAATGTTTTATTATTTTAAAACTGGGAGTTCACCGAAGCACACAAAAAGCATACAAAAATTTGCATAAAATTCCATATACTAGAATATAGAATTATAACATGTTTTTCTTAACCACAAATATGACGATAATTTACCAAAGAATGACAGAACATACTTCTAATTTGAAAACAAAAATAACAAATAGGATTCCATTCATAAAGTTAAAATATATACAAAGAAAAAAATGAAATAAAGAAACAGGTTGTAAAGGAATATTAATGGGCAATCTCGACTGAATTTTATTATTTGTAAATCAAATCCAATTGAAGTAATTGAAAAAAAATAATTCACTTCCCTTCTTAAATAAGCCTTTCCCTATCATAAATTCCTTTGTAAATTATCGTCATATTTGTGGTAATGAAAAACAGGTCGCAATTTTATTTTTCAGTATATGGAATATAATGCAAATTTTGGTATGCTTTTTGTGCATCATTCTGATTTATCACTGATTTTTCATAATTCCAATTTAACGCTTAAAATAAAGAAACTCTTAAATGATAACAAAAATTCGTATTTGATTCCATTTACTTGAATAAAAAAAATTATAATATTTTTTCAAATATGCCGATAATATTACAAATCACCTGTACAAAAGAATGAGAAAACAAACTTCTAATTTGAAAAGCAAAGAATAACTAAATGAAATTAATTTTGTATTTCACGTCTTTATATCATGGATATATCAATTGAACACATTTAAGATACGGAAAAGTCAAATAGTATCTGAAGACTCTATCTATATAATTTTATGTATTCTAAATGGTTTTTTCTGTACCCTATGAATAGGCCCAAGGTTTAATAACACCCGGTAAAACAGAATGTTTTATGATGCAAAAGGTATACAATGCGATTTACGCTGAGCCAAAGTAGTAACTAAGATTTATATGATATCATCAGTTTGTTTTTTGTTGCACTTCTGTGTTCTGTTATTTCGTTGTTTTCCTCTTATAGTTGATGTGTTTCCGTCGGTTTTAGTTTGTAACCCGGATTTGTTTTCTCTCAATCGATTTATGACTTTTGAACAGCGGTATACTACTGTTGCCTTTATTTACCTAAACATGAATCGATTATAAATAATTTTACCTAAACTTCCACTGTCATCGATCAGAAAAATGTCTTGCTGCTGATCAATTGGATTTCGTCCCGGTATGATTTGTGCTTTATATGCTCTCATAAACATTAATGCCACAATTATTAGCAGGTATAGCTGTATTTAAAGCTTACATTATACAAATCATGTATAACATCAATAGTTAGCAAATAAAGATAATTGATATAGAAAGATTTTTAAGTTTGTCAATTGTTAATGCAGCAACTTATGATCCTGAAATATTTTAGTCTTTACGCCATCTAATTAACTATCGAGTTGACCTCCGAAGACCTCCGATGGTAATATAAGCGGTATACACATAAATATAGATATGAATAGAATGCAATTGGATTTTTTCTATGTCTGTTTAATTTCATATTATAGATTAAAAATATATGTTTGTCATCGTTTGTACCTGTATAAGAATGATTTTTGTGAATCGAATTAGTCAATCAGATGATTTACCTTTGTTACACTTTTAATGTTGACATTTTTTTCCTTTAAATAACCGATCACCCACACTTCATGCGTTATCTATCTCTAGGTAAGGGGGGTATATTGAAGTTCATATGAATATGGATTCAATGAGGTAGTATTATTCACTGGCAAGTGAATAATTCGTCATCAATGTTTCTTAGCTTAATTTGACAAAGTTGAACCATACTGATTTTATTAGGCGAATTATTATTTCACTATTTCAATTTCATTAATGATTGAACAAAAAAAGTCATACTTTAGATTTTTTATATATCTCGTAGCTAGTGCCCCTTAACGCGGGCGCGTAAGTGTCTCTATTGTTACCATTAAATTTCACTAACATAATTAAACACCTGTACATCTACAATTATATATATATCTACCTTCTTTATATTTCATCAAATATGAAATTTTAATATACAAAATTATTTTGTATGGACAATTAATGGATGTTTTATATCAAAACATTATTTTATAAGATGAACTAGATGTACAAATCTATACCGTAGCTAATGGATTACGAAAAATGTTTGAAACTGCAGTAATAAGATATGCTTTAATATCCTAAACTTGAATGCATACGTAGTTCCTAAAAACTTTAAATGATGAATTAAAAAAAAATGATATTTATATAGTATTTCAAAAATGAAATAGATTAACGTAAAATTGAGAATGGAAATGGGGAATATGTCAAATAGACAACAACCCAAGAACAATTAACAATGAACATAGCAAACGCAAAAGCGCAAATAGGTCCACAATTCAACCACGAACATAGCAAATTCATACGCGCAAATAGGAGCACAATCCAACCATGAACATAGCAAAATTATACGCTCCAATAGGAGCAACCCAACTATGAACATAGCAAAATAATACGCTCCAATAGGAGCACAATCCAACGATGTACATAGCAAAATAATACGCACAATCCAATAATATGCTCCAATAGGAGCACAATCCAACCATGTACATAGCAAAATAATACGCTCCAATAGGAGAACAATCCAACCATGCACATTGCAAACCAATACACTCCAATAGGAGCACAAGCCAACCATGAACATAGCAAACAAATACGCTCTCCATTTCTTACATTTTGAACATTGGTGTAGGGACAGTCAAATCGACCATACTTGGTAAGAAAATGGAAAGAAGCTGTAGTTTCATTTATAATAAGTTGAAAGTGTATCGCATATATCGTTATAAAAGGAATTAACATTATAATAAATTGAACCACATTTAAGTTTGGTGTATTTCAAATGAGAAAGCTGATATCTTTGAAGAGTTATGATTTACAATAAAGATTATAAACGAAATGTTTCACAACCATAATCTATAGGAAAATAGAACGTCACTGGTTGTCCCTTAACATGAGTCGCAAGAGTATCTCTAAAAAGAACTTGAAAAGAATAACAATATTAATAAACAAAACCATCCGACTAAGCAAGGTATAGTTTAAATTAGAAACATGATATCTCTGATGAGTTTTCATATTACAATTAAATATAAAAGCTCAAATCTCCACGAGCTAACTCCGTATGCAAGAGCTGCTGAACTGTTAATACACATACTGTATTGTCTGTACTGTAAACAAGAATATTTTTGAGGATACTTTATTTTGCGTTTAACCCTCTCTTATCGTCCTCAACCCGATGTATTTTCTTATTGTCATGATGAATTTGTATATGGAAAGGAAGAATTGTAACGTATGAACGACAATTTATATTAAAGCTATTCTACATTTTGCGAAAGTCGCGAAAATAAATTGCGCACGGAAAATTAGTTGGTTTAACCGTGGTTGGTCTACATATTCGTGGAAAGGAAATCCTCTATATAGGCGAACGTTAAGTTAATGAACAATTCCAGCGTTTGTTTTTTGTTTAGGAGCTCGTGTACTTTTATTGAATAATAGATAAAGACTCTTGTTGTAAATTTCCTTTTTCAATACGGACTGACAGATTTGTCCAAACGTTTAGCCTGACAAAGTGGGGAAAATACGAAGATATCTTAAACAAAACCATTAAATGAAGAAAAACCACAACCCCCACGGAATAAGACTTACCGATAAACAGTTCTTCACAATATATTTCGCATAAAATAAGAATTGAACAAAACGAAACCTACCTCTTCAAGAACCTTGTGCTATCCTTAGATATAACTAAATTTATTTGAAATGGCTATATGAAAATGTCTAGCCCTAACGTATGATCGAATATATACAAATTAAAAAAAAAAAAACTCTCAACACGTTAATATTTATTTTATTTATAATATATATTTTAGACTTGTATTCTATCATAATATTATAAAAAAATTACTATATCATCGAGAAAAGATGCACCACTACAACGTGAAACTATTTATTGCTAGTTATTATTTCTATGTGTATTTTTCATTTTCAAATGATGACGATGAGCCATTTAACATGCTGCTTATTAGAATGAAAGATACTCATGTATTCTTAAGACCCCAAACTATCCTTTTCTGGATTTCTGGTTTAAAGATAGGATTTACCATATGTGCATATCATATCGGAAAACAAAATTCGTATATATTCACAATAAATAATAAAATCGTAAACAAATATCTTTTAAGTAAAGCGTTTAAATACACACCTGGTAATATTTGGTCATCTTGTTATCATTTGTCTCTTCAATCCAAGATATTCGGAATTCGATGAAATTCTGGAGTATATAAATGGTTGAATGAACTGATAGCCTTACGGCATCTTTCCTTATTTACCAATAATTTTGCCATTTAAAATAGACGTATCTTTTTTTTATTGATGGATTGATATCAAGTCCATTACTCTTTGACCACACACGTAAGCCATTCACCCATATATATTAGTTATACGATATCTAATACAACATGTAAAATAAAACAAAAAATTGATATCTTAATCAAAAGAAGATACAAGATCACTCATTAAAATTAATATCAGAATGTCAATCCGAATTAATAACGAGTATGCACCAACCATTAGGACAGACAATGTTTGTAAATTTCTTCTGTGATTATACGCATAAAGATAAGGAAATGTGGTATGATTGTCAATGGGAAAACTACCAACAAAAGTTTGAAGGAAGTGGATTTAAGCAATTCAAGGCAACCGCACGGCCTTCAATAATGAGAAAACATCATACCGCATACTCGGCTAAAAAAGGCCCAGACATGAAAAAAATGAAACAATTCAGTTGAGAAAACCAAGTCTAATTTGTAATAAAACAATTTACGAAAAACAAATATAACAGACATGATCAAACGGCAACCACTGAACTACAGGCTCCAGACTTTGGAAAGGCAGATATAGAATGTGGCGGGTTAAACATGTTTGAAGACGCTAACCATTCCCGTAACCTGGGATAGAAGTGTAACAGTAACATAAGAAAAAACTATAAAAATCAGTTGAAAAGGATTAATTCATCTGCACGATACAAAACATAAAAATATCTAACAAAAACACAGAGACAACTATCCGACAAAGTTCAAATAAAGGGGATGTCACTTTTAAAGGCAACCGTACAGTCTTCAACAATGAGAAAACCCCACACTGTATAGTGTTTGAAGTGAGGTTATTTCTTTCAATAAAGCTAATTTATAAATGACTGTAAATCAAATAGTCAGGGATGTCGTTATCATATTACAGTTCTGTTTTGCTGTTTCATGTTAGGTGAGAGTTTAACACTTGCGGTCATATTCAATCATCATTCCACATCCCATGTGTGCCAGTCAGGAGCCTGTAGAGTTTGTCGTTTGTATCTGTCTACTAGATTTGGTTATTGTGAAATGTTTTGTGAATACATCTGGTCGTTTGGTGTAAGGTTTGAATTGTTTGACATATTGTGATGTCGAAGCCATGTATAACTGTCTATGTGGTTTATGTTTTGATTTTTGTTGAATGTTGTCCAGTTGTCGTTGGTCAACGTCTCAAATGAAATAAGTGTCAATTCAAGTGAGCATTTTTTGTTATGCGTTGAATATCTCACAAAATCCTTCTTTAAATGATGTTACGTTTGACTAAACATCAAACATTTCCTCGTTTGTCGTCATGTCTTGGTTATAATTCTTGTCATTTATTTATTGTATTGTTAAATTGAACGATATTTTCTACGTAAATTACACTAGTATTACAACTATAATGCCTTACTTCATATATTATATAATAATATTGATATTTATCAAATATCAATATTATTATATTTTGTGAGATATTCAACGCATAACAAAAAATGCTCACTTGAATTGACACTTATTTCATTTACAAACGACAAACTCTACAGGCTCCTGACTGGCACACATGGGATGTGGAATGATGATTGAATATGACCGCAAGTGTTAAACTCTCACCTAACATGAAACAGCAAAACATAACTGTAATATGATAACGACATCCCTGACTATTTGATTTACAGTCATTTATAAATTAGCTTTATTGAAAGAAATAACCTCACTTCAAACACTATACAGTGTGGGGTTTTCTCATTGTTGAAGACTGTACGGTTGCCTTTAAAAGTGACATCCCCTTTATTTGAACTTTGTCGGATAGTTGTCTCTGTGTTTCTGTTAGATATTTTTATGTTTTGTATCGTGCAGATGAATTAATCCTTTTTCAACTGATTTTTATAGTTTTTTTCTTATGTTACTGTTACACTTCTATCCCAGGTTACGGGAATGGTTAGCGTCTTCAAACATGTTTAACCCCGCCACATTCTATATCTGCCTTTCCAAAGTCTGGAGCCTGTAGTTCAGTGGTTGCCGTTTGATCATGTCTGTTATATTTGTTTTTCGTAAATTGTTTTATTACAAATTAGACTTGGTTTTCTCAACTGAATTGTTTCATTTTTTTCATGTCTGGGCCTTTTTTAGCCGAGTTTGCTGTATGATGTTTTCTCATTATTGAAGGCCGTGCGGTTGCCTTGAATTGCTTAAATCCACTTCCTTCAAACTTTTGTTGGTAGTTTTCCCATTGACAATCATACCACATTTCCTTATCTTTATGCGTATAATCACAGAAGAAATTTTCAAACATTGTCTGTCCTAATGGTTGGTGCATACTCGTTATTAATTCGGATTGACATTCTGATATTAATTTTAATGAGTGATCTTGTATCTTCTTTTGATTAAGATATCAATTTTTTGTTTTATTTTACATGTTGTATTAGATATCGTATAACTAATATATATGGGTGAATGGCTTACGTGATCAAGTAATCTATTATATTGGGTCTGTTCGACACGACGACGTTTTATTTGTTTATGTCATTTCAAACCTCTAGTAAACCTCCGATATGCACAATTTCTTTCGTCTTTGTAAACTGAGTATGCCGTTATCCTTATGTTGATGGTTTTACTGATCATGTATCTTGATTACAAAGCGGGTTATGCATGCATAATAAATAGTAAAATAACAAAAATATTGTGCTGTACACTAACACACCCGCCTCGCTTCGTTACGATTTTACTCGATTCCCTTGGAAAATTTCTTTTAGTTTCTAGTATCGTATTTGTTTACAAGATTTATACGTCTGTTTACTGCTGTTTGCTTCTTTTTATGTTTTTGAACATATAGATATATCTGATATCAGGTACATAGGTAGTTTTATTGTTTGTATTTATTTCATACTTTTCAATTGAATTATTTCCCCTGTAAGTATGAAGAAAAAAGGACATAACCAGTATACTCATAAACTTTTGAAGTGTCTCTATTTAAGGTAGATAAAAGGGGGAGGGGTCTAAATTAAAATCGACAGAATTTTTAAAAAATATGTCAAAATGTAGTTTTTATCATGCTTTTTTCAAATATATAATAAAAAGAGTGGGCGACCGGGTTTTTTCTCATGCTATGGGTTGTGCCATAATGTCCAATTTTGTATAGATTATGCATTGAATATCCAATTTTTTGTGATAAAAAGAAAACTACGCCTTAGAATTCAAAGATAAAACATGAGAAGATAGCTCTAATAATATGCTTTCAAATAAGAAAAAGAAAAAATGGGATCATTGGACTCGTTTTATTGACAAACATTTTTTTTTGTAAAATACAGCCGTAAATATTATACTACATAATTTGCTATATTAACACGAAAAGTCTTGCAGATGAATTACATACTACTCTCCAAATTTACACATTTCATAAATGATCTAGACCAATTGTTATCTGCTTTTTCAAAATCCAAGATGAAATAAGACACCCCAGCCACCTAACGTATTTGACCTATTTATGAGGCCAGATCGTGCACAACTGTGAATACCAGAAAACCAATCGAAGCTTATGTAATGCTCTGACTTTTAAACTTTTCTCGTTAGGTACAAGTTGCAACTTATTTACGATATTTGTATTGTTTTGGTCAGAGATAATTAATTGTTGTATAATAATTGAAACCGTATCTTTTTGTATTTTGATATTTTTTTTCAAAACACTTATCTCGGGCTTGAATGATGGCATTAGAAAAATAGACATTTAGCAAAAGCAAACTTACTACTTTATTATCTAAAAGATCGGTCGGAAAGTCAAGAAATAAAGATCCAATGCCCAAATTAGATTTTATGACAGTTTAAAGACAAATTTTATATTAAGGCAGGAGTTTATATCCATTGAAAGAATAGTTATCAAAGGTACCAGGATTATAATTTAATACGCCAGACGCGCGTTTCGTCTACATAAGACTCATCAGTGACGCTCAGATCAAAATAGTTATAAAGCCAAACAAGTACAAAGTTGAAGAGCATTGAGGACCCAAAATTCCAAAGAAACATTTCTTGTACTTTGAAAGGCCTTTTAGCCTATTAAAAAGGCCTTGTTTTTGCTAAAGCACAACGCTAATTTTTGAAATTACGGGAATGTACTGTTTGGTCAGAACTATGCATACATTTAATTTTTTTTCTTAATTTGGGTAAACGACTTAAATCTACGAAATCCATGGTTAAACAAATACGTTTTTCAATTACATCGTAAAGCTAATCAAGATATTAAAACATTGTACTTAACTCATTTAAAATATGTTAAACTCGAAATATATACATATAAGAATAAATAAAAATTAAAAATTAAAATATAAAAGCATCAAGAAAACTTTAATTCAAGTGCAATTATGAAATATAATGAAATATTATTATTTTTTTAGACATTTTGACAAACAATAGATCGATTTTGCCAAGAATTAATGTTCGCTGTCGAATTAGTGTCATATTTGATGAATAGACGGTAGTAAAATGAACTGTTCAATATTCTCTGAGTCCAAGATATGTACCTATCGTGATCAGGATGTTAACATATATGGGTAAAAAAGGAAGTGAAAAATCAAAAGTAGTTTGTATGCCCGCGCAACACATGTTTCTTGATAGAAATACCAGCCCAAATGTCATGAATGAAAACATGGTGTATACATGATGCAAACCCTGAAAATAGCACGCAATGAAATCAAACCTTAAAAGGGAATATTTTTCTTTCAAAATATATCATATATAATCCAAGCTTCGTTTAAGTATCAAATATGATAAAAACTTGTTAACTATCGAAAATTAAGATTTTTCTTCTAACACTGTTGATTTTCAAGTTTAATATGTTGAACAAAATTTGATGAATGAAACAAGACAAAATTAAAAGGAATAAACAAACATTGTATAGACAGCACAATAATGCTACTTATCTGCTATCTGTATATTTCTATAATTTAATTTTTTAATGTCGCGCGTCTTCTGACTGGCTGATAGTGTTTTGTTTATCAGCTTTTAGACATAATGTTGTCATGTGACCGTGACGTCATCAACGTTTTTTTCATGATTTAGTCTGGCTTAAAATGGAATTTAGAATAAAATTATAAGGAATGACTGTAATGGTTTTATGTCTATTCGAAATAACATAAACAAATGTGGTGCACACTTTAAAATAACCCGCTACGCGGGTTATTCAGTGGGCACCACATTTTAGATGTTATTTCTTCATAGACAGAAAAATATTTCAGTCATTCCTTAAATAAATAATGAAGGTTTAAGTATTAACAAACCTGTCCATAAGCAGTAATCAATTCTGTTGCGATTGAAAAAATGCCAACTCCAAGACACATTAAAAAAGGGGAAGTCAATTAAATGCTAACAAAAGTAAACGGTTTCAATCAACGCAACAAATGGCAAATACCTCCATATTCATGATTTTGTACAGACAGTTTCAAAAATTTCAAAAGGAAATATTAGGTATACCTGGTTTGATAGCTAGCTACCCCTCCCAGTTATTGGACAGAATTTAAGTTTTGTATAAAATGATTTCGAAAAGAAATGACAAGGATATTACTTAGGACTAGTAAGTTTGAACATTTCTGCATGTATTTTCGGCTTAAATCAACTGTTCCAGATCAGTCGTATATAATAGTAAATGCAAACTTCCTATCTTTCTTTATATAAGGACACGTAATATGAATGGAAGTCAGACTCTTATGATTAAATGCATATAAGAAGATCAAACAGATACCAAACTTATCATTTGTTACGCCAGAACAAGTAATTCTTAACGAACGAGTGGCATACTGTAAACCAACTAATTTTCGCGAATTTTGCGAGTAGAAAAATAACGTGAATATAAATCGTCGCGAATATGTAAAACTTGGATCTTTCCTTATTTAACTACATTAATCAAATTTGAAAGTCGCGAAATTCAATAGCCACGAAATCGGCTGGTAATGACTAAACACGAAATAATGTTTCCGCGAAAATAAATTTGTTTACAGTTTTATTAAAATTACGGTAAATTCTTTAGTTGGATTAATGTTTGATTTAGCTTCCAGAAGTCTCGACTACTTTTAGATCAATATTTTGCGTCTATTTTCTGTTTGTTATTTGTTTTATATGCGTAATACGGATATGATGTTACACCACTGCCCAATGGTATTTGAGAGGATTGATCGACCACAAACTAGTAAAACACCGCCACATTCTTTATAAGTCTGTTCGAAGGCAGGTTGGTTGTTGTTTGCCATATTGTTTTCGTTCGGTGTTTTTGGTAAATATAATGCCGTTGTTTTTTTTTGTTTTTTTTGTTTTTTTTCTCTTTTAAATAGTTTCACATTGTGTCTTAATAGTAATTGTATGCTCATTGTTGTAGACAGTGCGGTAACTTATAATTTATCATATCGTTCCTATTGGATCTTTCTGGATAATTGCCCCATTAAAACTTGATTTTGAAGGATGTCAACTCTTCCAATAATTTAATGATTTATTGATCATTTACGGATGGTTATGTTAGGTTGGAAAGAGCAAAGAGTCGAATGAAGAGTATAACGACAGAATAGACCAGCATTATTGTTTTCGCCTTTGTTAATCTAGTATATGTTTCTAATTGTTTGTTTTCGCCATGAGAAACCAAAATGAAATAAAACTATTATCTTCAAAGATCGAAGGGTAGCTTCTTTTATTAAACTAACATACCGTTAAACATATAAATATAACTAGAAAATACCCGCGAAATCGGGGTACAATTGGGCAAGTGTTGAAACAAAGAGTTTCGCGGGCAGTACGTCGACTGAGCATGAGCGGAAGCGTATAAGGCACGGACCGATGACGGTCTCTGAATTTGGATATTTTCTCAAAAATTGGCGTTTTCTGTGGAAAAAAGATTGTTTCAAAGACATATTGAGGAAGAACAAAACACTACATGTATACGTCATATCTCAAATGTTTCGGACTTTGTATGGTTTCAGAGGAGTTGCGGCTCAATGAAATTGGTCTCTTCCTTTAGTAGTATAGATTGTCTAATTACTATATGAGTATCACGGAAGACATCGTCTGGTATATCACACCGTAATCGTTACATCAAAATGAACAATCACACTTCTCAATTAGAGATTGATATACTGTTAAGATCTATCATAAATCGTCATCTTCACAAATATGACTTTTCGCTGCATGATTTAGAATTTTCAACTGAACAATGCACTACAAATGTGGCAACTCATGTCATAGTTTTGCTGCTGAGTATCTGAAAGTTTTCAAGCCATACACTGTATACCTTACTGTACCGGTATTCCGTCTGAAATTTGACAACGGAAAGAACAGTTCGTTTCTTTCATGCTTATTTAATAATGTAGGTACTTTTTGTTTTCTTTTTCAATATTCTAATTCCTCATTGACATTTTTCTAATTTGCTTTAATTTTATTTTTCAATTATAACGTATATCCTATTGTATATCTTTATTGGAATACTTATAGAGAACTGTGTGAAGTAATGTTAAATATATAATTGAGGAATATGCAAACACGTATAGAACCCAAAAATAGAATATTTTATGGAATATTTTTGTAAATATTTTATTTATTGCTTAGACTTGAACTACTCGAAAACTCTGTTTCGATTCATTGACAAGTATTTTTCTATGATATTAGAGCACAATCTAAAAGACTAATATGTTTCCAGCTTGCATTGGCAATCAAAGATCGTGAGGAAGACAATTAAACGCCTTGAAAAGATTCATTAATATTGACCCATTATACTTATTTTGACCATTTTTAATTGTTTTATCATCAATTATTCTTTGATTGGTTGATTGATTGATTGTTGGTTGCTTAACATCCAGTGGCAAATATTTCATGCATATTTAGGACGAGAACAAGTTAACAATAAATAAAATAGATAGGTCTTATAATGAAGGCCATCCGGAATGAAGGTCGGAGAAATTTGGACTGCCACTAAAAAATGAAGGTATATTGGATAGGGACAGAAATTTTGCCTTGCAAGAGGCCACCTACGGACCCCTCAAAGAGTTGTTGCAAGGGTTCTTAACGTGCAAAGAGCGTGGCACTCTCTTTACACGAGGCATCGGATTTAACGTCCCCATTCTGACCGGACGTGGCTGCAAACTTGATACATCCCGCACAGCCAAACGGACGCCCCACTTTGGCAAGCGTTTTACTGCCGGTCGGAAGAAGACCAAGTGACCATATTGCTATTCCCCAGTCACCCTTAGGGGAGATTACTCTTTCAAGAGTAATCTGAAATGCTTATGTCGATTGAAACGATATGGGTGAAAATGTAAATAAAAGTATCCAACAAACTGATTGTAAATTGCCCTTTAAAAAAATAAGGTATTACAGCAAGTATACTTAGTGTTTTATAGTTGACTGTGCACGTGGTGAGCACATGTGGAGTGGTACAACGTGTATCTGTTGAAGATGGTCTGACAAAAATTAGTTATGTTATTAATCAGTCCAGTGATCAGTTTTGTGATCATTGTTTTATATGTGCTAATTGTAAAAAAATAACTGAAAAACCATATATTCCAGTTGCAATGCTACCAGTAATAGAATGTCTAATATTCATACACAAACTAGATTTATTTGTTAGTTGAACATATATAAAACTTGAATTATTCCACTTTGTATGACAGGTATGACAGGTAGGATCGTGAACCATTTTTGTATATTCAGAAACTTAACAGGCATTTTTTTTAAAGTATTACATTACAAGTTTACAAGCATATAACAATTGTTGTCTCCCAACAATAAAATATTATCGTATTTGGGTGGATCTTTGTCAAAAGTATACATTTGTATGAAGTCTCTTGCAATAACATTAATGTTACACGTTTTTCTGCACCAGATGCGAATTTCTGTAACAAATATCTCTTCCGTCGTGCTCGAGGCCAAAATATTTGAAAATCCAAACCTAATTAAAAAGATAAAGAGCTTATAAATCTAAAAGGTATAGCCAAGTTGTGCAAAGAATCAGGGTGATGGCTTGAAAGATATAAATTCCTTAATTCAAAATAATTTTCAAGATTTTGTAACAGTTAATTTCAATAACATAATATCCGTATTTTCAGGCCAGTACCGAAGTTCTACGTAATCAAGTCTTCAGCGTTTGTACTGGAGAAAATCATATTTTGTAATATAATTTATACTGACATGCTAAGACGACCATTCCATATTTTAAAAAGAAGAAAAGTTGTCACACCCATTTGCACCCTTCAATTATTTTTAGCTATCTATATTTATTCTGCTTTCATTTATATTAGGCGATCTATTCTTTTTGTTCAAAATGTACGTATACATGAAACCTGTATATAGTTTTCAAAATATGATACAAATAATGCCACTGTTATATAATGCAGGTAAACACTTTTGTTATACATTTCTTTTCTCAGATATAAGGGCTACCAATTGTTTATTAAGTTATTAATTATTATACACTCCATCCTGAGATACAAACTATACTGATTTATGATAGCAGCATATACATTTTATCATAAAGCATAAACATGGCTAGTGTAAATTGATTCGGTCAATTGATATTGAGATATGTCATACACACACAAAAAATCTCGTCAAAGAGAACAGTAATAATTATGTACTCCAGACGTGTGTTTCAACTACAAAGAAAACCTAATCAGTAACAATCGAATAATAACAGTTGAAATCTAAACAAAGTTCGAAGTCGAATAGCATTTAGGACACGGAATTTCGAACAAACTAAACTGATATATCAAAACTAGTGATTTTAAATGGCGGTTTCGTATTTTGAATAAAAAGAAATAGAAAAAATGTTCACCTCCCCATTAAAGCCTACACAACACTATGTATATGTCGTGTACAAGTTGCGATTTTGTACATGTATACCCTCCACCATCATTTTTTTAAATTCAATAAATTAAAGCAAGGTCTCCAATGCATACTCTATAAAAGCCAGAGAGAGAAATTGGTTTTCATTGGACCATGCTTAATTACAAATAATTTTGAAATTATCAAACCTGCTCTTCAACATTTATGACCTTTAACATAACTGATGTAAATCTTGTGCATTAATTTATTATTTCAGGTACAAGAAAAAAAAAACAAATATCAAGGGACATCTTAATGTTTTTATTCTTCGTCTTGACAATCGAAGGTACGTCTCATTTAAGAATACTAACTTGCATCATCATTTCCATGAACATGATAAATACATTACAAATATATGAAATATTTTTTCAACTCTTGTTACTTGAGAAACATTCTATAACACTGAAGATTAAATTTTATGTTTGAAAAGGGTTAAAAAAATATTGCTAGGTTGCTGACTCATTACCGTTTACTGGTACCTCACGATTATCTGTTTTTATCATTAAAATGGTTTTCTAATAACCAATTTACCATAAACTTATGATTGTATTTTTCTTTCGATTGCAATTATTTTGCATTTTATGGTTTTTACCTCAAAGTAGTTTAACACCCCATACTGTCTGCTGGTTGGTACTTGGCTCAGTTCTGGTCAGTGTTAATTTCTCAATCTCTGCTTTGCTAGGCGGCTTCTTAAATCTGGGTTTTTTGGCTGGTGGGTCATGGGTTACATTTATGTCTTCATCAATTTGAAAAAGTTCATCATCAGACTGGGACTGCTCAAAATTTTCAAAATTAAAATTGGTCTCCTCTGTCAATTTTGAAAATGAAGAACTAACTTTTACATCACATAGTTCATACCTGAATACCATTTTTGTTTCATCATCATTCATAGATTGAATAATATACTGCCTAACAGCATTTTGTTCCATGACCTTTTATGCTCTACTCTTAGTCTAATTTTCAACGGAGATATTGTTGTATACACTTTGAGAGCAGACGATGAGTTATTGTACAGGTGCATTTACGTGGGAGGTTTGCTAAATCAATGGAACAGCCATAAAGAACGCATATTAAATAAGTTTTTAAAAAATAATAGAGGGTAAATAGATGATGTTGAACAACAATATATAATAAATTTTATGTAAGCAGTTAAAATATATATTTTATGAGAATGAAAATGAAAATAACGCGAATGTAAACAGTAAGCTTGTGCGCATTTGTCAAACATATTTTGTGCTAATTAGAACACGGCTTTGTTTACAAAGCGAAAGAAGGACATCCTATTAGAATGGCTGTCGTTTGTTGAAGACTGTCATATTTGTAATTCGTTTATCGTTTTTTTATAAATCAGGCTAATGTTATTGTATTTTATTTTTTGCGATTGAATTACAAATGTAGTTCATTTGTCATGTCAGAGACTTTCATAGATGACTTTACCATATGGGTTTTTTTCTCATTGTTGAAGTAGTACCTATATTTTCTTAAATCACCGTCATTAAGACTCTGTTGTATAGTTGTCCAATGACTATAATACTATATCTTATGATATGATCAGTGCTTACTAATAGAATCTATCCAAAAATATCCAGACTACTGAATGTATATGCCGTAAATTCAATTATGAAAAGAAATATTGGCATCAAGTTTTAATCAGTGCACACCAAAATTGCTGTAATTATAAAAATCCTTCCATGATACAAAAGTAATTACCGGTTTATAAAACTAGCATACACATTTTTTCATAGAACACACATATTGCGAGTGTTAATTCATGCTGGTAAACCTGTTTGTTATAAAAAAAAAAAAAAAAACAAAAACACAACCTATTCTTCCAACCATTCAAGCGCTATTTTATGCTCTTTGGACGGATTGTTGTCTCTTTGACACATTCCCTATTTCCATTTTCAATTTCATTGTGTTGCTTATTTTTAGTTATAATTGTAATATTGAACATTTGACTAAATAATTATTCCATTTCTTTTCCCAAATTGAACGTACAAAACTATCGCATTTGAAAGGTCATGACGTCTTTTTTACTGGATAAGATGGAGGGATCGCGATTTAAATAAAACTTGTAAACCTATGACATACCGTTAGTCCACAATTAAAGACAAATAAAGACGTGACAAACCAAATTAGAGAGCAATTCAAAGAAACAAAGGAAACAGCAAATGAAAGTACATGTACAATAATGAAAAAGAGATTAAAAAAGCAATACATTTCAGAAAAACAAAACACGGCATTTAATTATACCTGAATTGCATTACAAATACATACTTCATGTCAGATTTATTTTGGGATATAAACTATGATAAAGAGTGAAATAGAAAACAACCATAAGATATGTGTAGCTGCTGTCTCTTTCACAAAAATATATACAAATCATCAACTGTTTACGTACTAAATTGAATATACATGTAAATTGACGTCTTGAGTTTGTTTATAAAAAGCTATACTTGAACAACTTTAACGGTTTAAATACTTAAAAATGCTACTAGACGTTATAATAATTAAATCTAGTAAAATAACAACGCCGAACATTAATATTTAAAAAAATGTTATCCAAATAATTACTTATAGAAATTGTTGTACTAATTTATAAAAGTTTTATTGTTTGGTTAATTAACATTTGCCTTTATCCTGTTTTTCTTAATAATTTTTATTAGTATACAAAAATACCGATTTAGTGTTGTTCAATAGTCTTTCTGGATTCAACATATTAAACCGTTAATTGTTAATTCTAATATTTAAACGAAGTCTGCATTATTACACAATAAAACAATTTAGACGAAAATGCTCTTTATCTGTAGTGTTTTCGTATAAACCATGTTTTCATTTGTGACATTTTGTTTTCTAACTTATTCAAGCAACATATGTTGTGCGGGCATAAAACTGACATCTGACCTTTTCACTTCCTATTTGTTAAGCGAGATGTGTCAAACTTACCAGTCATGTATTACAACTCAATTTTTCGGTGTATGTTAAAACATGGAGTGAAATAAAATAGTCCATTTTGCAGAATTTTTTTCTGGACTATTTTTTTTCCATTTGATTAAAAGTTTATGCTGAATTGAATTATCTATTTAGATTAAACAAAATATTGATTTATTTCTGGGATATCAAACCAGGAATACGGAAGGATATCATGTTTACTGGAAGTGGTGCGGACTAGTAAAAAAACATCAAACAGAAATTAAAAAAAGTAGTTTTGAATTTCTATGAAGCATTTTATTTGAGAACAATTTCAAAGATCACTTGTTTTGCATGTACAAGTGTAAGCCTTATGGAGCAATGAACTACAAGACTGCAACCGGTATATGGATTTTGTTGCATATCTTCATTGCAAGGAATTATCTCATGTGGACTTGTCTGCTATGAATGATTTAAATACTTTCTGAGAAATAAAAATCATACATTATAAAGGTAAACTGAAAAAAATGATATCATGTAATTATCATGATTTTTTTGATGCAAGACACCATACAAAAGTAGAAAAAGATATAAAGCACAACAGTTTGGAGTAGAATGAGACTCTGTAGCATTAAATATGTGATTTTGAATTAAAAAGAACAAAGAAAGATTTTTTTCTCCTTGAGGAAAATTCTAGTTGAGCAATTTCATTGAAAATCAGGGTAAAGTTGAAAAGAGAAAGAACTACATACAAAACTCAAAATTTTCGTTATGTTTATTATTTGCATGGCTCAATTGTTAATATTTAGGTAGAATTTATATAAAATGAACTGTTAATAAAAAAGATTTTTACAAAATGTTCACTTCAAAAGGGTCTATGACTTTTTTCCTGTCAGCGGCACTCCTATCGTAATTGAAAATTCAACATTTGGTTTAAAAAGTAGAATTTTCTAATACTATCCATGCTGACAAGAATTTTATGCATCACTAGCTTTTATGAGAGTTTAAAAGGCAGTTTCTTTTTATATTTAGACAGGTTTTTTTGTCCATATGGACGAGACCTTTCCTGCACTTTCAAATGGACATAGACGCATTTTAAAAGTCTGATAAACAGTTTAAGCTTAATTAAAAAATTATGGGAATGTAGTAACTGGTCCATAGTATGCAAAATACGACGTGAACTATGGGTGATTCTTTCCTTCCTCTTTTTTTGTGATAATTAGAACTCGTATCTTCGCAAATCACAGTTTACCAAACCAATTTTACAAATAATATATATAAGCTAATCAAAATTGTCAAAACATTGTCAAAACTAAGACAAATATTACTTAAAATGTGAATATTAAAAATTGGAAATTCTACAAATATTGGTTAAAAACCACCAACACTATTTTGATTGAACAAAAACAAAGTATCATATCTATGCGTATTAAGATATACATTTTCGAATTTTCTATCCAGCAAAAGTATATATTCGCGGTCTCAAAAGTGTTTTGTAAAATGAATATATTGTATAAGCATGAAGGGTTCAATATCCCCTGATTTCAAGGTATGTAATATCGTGACTAGATTAAGGATGTTGACATACATATCTAGGTTAACAAATAGGAAGAGAAAAGATAAGAAGTCAGTTGTATGCCCGCGCTGCATGTGTTTCCTTAAAAAGATATCAAACAAACTGTCACAAATGAAAACGTGGTTAATACGGAAACACCACAGGCAAATACAAATGAAATCGAACCTTCGTAGAAAAAGAAAATTTTTCGTCTAAATTGTTAATTGTGTAACAATGTAGACTTCTTTTAAATATTAAAATCAACAATGAACTGTTTAATATGGTGAATCCAGAAAGTCTTCCAAACACCACTAAATCGGTGTTTTATATAGTAATAAAAAGCAAGACAAAGACAAAATGAATTAATAAAAAAATAACAAAATTAAAAAAAAGGAAGTTACATATGTCAGAAATTGATACGACGAGGAATAAAATAGATGATCATTTAGACGACTTAAATAAGATGCAACAGAATCATGCAAGGCCATCGAAGCCTTATTACAAAACTTGATGAACGAAAATCCGAGATAAAAAAAAAAGCCTGCATCAAATTAAAGATTAAGAGATTTATGCATCCAATTTTCATACTTACCTTAGCCTCTGGCAAATATCATCTACAGTGGATTCGACTGAATCATTTGTGCAGTCAATGGCTAAAGATCAAAAGTTAGAAATAGATGCATTCACCTTGAATTTTGATAAAAAGATAAATGAAATAGTAAGCAATGTCCAGCAGTTCGGTATGGTTCAGGTACATAAAAAGACTTGTCATGTGGTTCTCATCCGACAAAAGGATAAGCAAGCGCAGCAAGACGGAATGGGACAACTACTAATAAAGGCAATCAATGACATTAAAATGAAGTTAGTTCAAACAATTGATACAAGGTGAAAACCAACGGGGGATGCGAAATTCTGTCTGATGTACTACTGTCTCAGGTTAGGGTGAAGGTTTGCGCCTGTTAAAACGTTTAAACCCGCTGCATTTTTATGCACCTGTCCTAAGTCAGGAGCCAGTTCTTCAGTGGTTGTCATTTGTTGGTGTGGTTCATAAGTGTTTCTGGTTTCTCGTTTTTTATATAGATTACAGCGTTGGGTTTCCTGTTTGAATTGTTTTACACTAGTTATTTTGGGGTCCATTATAGCTTGCTGTTCGGTGTGAGCCAAGGCTCCGTGTTGAAGGACGTACTTTGACGAATAATTGGTAACTTCTTATACATTGTGACTTGGATGGAGAGTTGTCTCATTGGCACTCATTCCTCTTATTTACATGATGGGAAACATTTGTTTGATATCCTAAAGAATCTTGCCAACGCTTGCTTGGATATAGCATGCACAAATAATCTTGCCAACGCTTGCTTTGATATAGCATGCATAAAGAATCTTGCCAACGCTTGCTTAGATACAGCATGCATCGTAAAAACACCAAACTAGCCACTTCACATTGATTTGTGAGTCAATATATAGATATTGTAGAAATTAGTAAACCAGAACTAGACCAAAAACAGAATCCCCACGAAAAACTTCTCTCATGGACAGGCCTATAGTAATGACTCATTAATGTGCTACATTCAAAAGAAGGGAATACAAAAGATAAGTTTGGATAACTATGAAGTATCAACCATGGTCAAAGCTGATTTATCGTTTGGATACATTGCAGTACACAATAACAAACTGTATTACACTGACTGCGACAAAAATGTTGTTACATTTTATTTCGTAGATATCTTTAAAATGTCTTTTTTTTTGTTTTTTTTTTTTGCATAAGAATATACCACAATTAGCATATTGAAGACTATGCGATAGGATTGGATGTTTTTTCACGTTTTTTTTTCTTCATTTTCACTTATTACGAGAAACATGGTTAGATCGATGTCTGATTGACGGAGGTTTAAAAAATATAGGTCAACTAAAAGTATCAAAATGACAGAACCTGATGTCCGGCAAAGTTTAGAATAGAACTGCTACATTACCGTTTAAAGGTGTGTTGGAGTTAATTAATGTGTATAAGCGAATTAAAAAAGATAATTTGTAATTAGTATATAAAGTTTTATGATATGTTTGCTTTATTTAGCATTGGATTTCCAGCGCACTTATATGGATATGACACAAGGCACACCTCTAATTGACAGTTATGTAAAGCTATTGCGAAATGAATGATAACTAAAGTGTTTATAATGAATTGATAGATGCACCATTTTAATAACAAAACATGCTTCTATTTTTCTATCCATTAGAAAAAAAATATCAACTTGCATAGGGAAGTCACTGAATTTGGTTGGTATTCCAATGTAATTATGTTATAGATAATGCCTATTTTAAGGTTTTTCTTGTCGCAGAACACACCGAAGGGTGTCAGGATTGATCAAATGAAAGACCGACCGTATGGAGGTCTTTCTTTGGACAATCCTGACACCCCGAGGTGTGTTCTACGACAAGAACAACCTTAAAATATGCATTATCTGACTTATATACCGTCAAAAAAATATTATTTTCTACAAAAAATTGCAGAATTAGCATCCTACTTTACCGACCACACTAAAGTGGCATATTCCTTTCTGATGCGTTCATGTTTTAATACGCCCTACGGCTTATTAAGAATGTGAAATAAAACTCACTAATTAATCTAGATATAAACGTTAGAAATCATTATCCAGACACAATAAAAATATTACTGTAACTGCATGAAGAAAGACAAAAATGAATTGTTACCACCCAATAACGGTGTATGAACAATTCAAGTCACTTTGTAAGTAATTTATTGTACCAACTTAGTTTATGGAAAGGGGGTTCTATGTTGGTTTTTGCTATTTGCAATGACTTTTTTTATCGCGGAAAAGTGATTATTTTTTCAACGATTTTTAACGAATGAACTATTCAGAATAATTTTCTATTAAATGGCAATACATGTTTTAAAACAGAGAATCAAGATTTAATTCTATACTCCCCCGACCCCATTGTGAGGTACGTGGAATATAAAAATATTTTATCAGTTGATCATTTGATAGAGTAAAAGATATATATAGATGTATAAAGTTAAGAACTGACACGAAGAGAGCACGAAATCGTGATACATGTACACGCAACACGAAAACGAATATCAATACATGTAGGTCACAGTATGATTTCTTATTCAGTGTGAAACAATAAGATTTTCAAAATCCTTCACACGAATTTGTTAAATCTGGCTTGTTTTAAAAGTGTTATGAAAAGTTTTACATTAAAATTCATCTCACATATATGATAACGTCCCTTTATTGTAGCGATAAATTGATAAAACATTACATTATTTGTTTCTAAAGTTAATATGCGCGTCAATGACGAATTTTTGTTAAATCTATCAAAGATGGAACTTTAAAAAATAAATTCCCCAATTGGCAACAACAAACTATCAAACGAATTAATTGTTTAGGTAAATTATAGTTTGCATTTTTATCAAGGAAAATAATGACCTCACACGCCTTGAAGCATATTTCATTGAAACATGGTATCGTCCGGGTTGATTCTTCGAAAGAATGACTTATCGTTCTGAAAAAAATAACTCCATATAGGTATATAAGGTACATGTTCCTAACGGTTGGTCCGTGACGGTAAATATACCCGTTATTTTAGACTCGGCAAGATGATTATAACACATCAGAAGTAGAGCTAAATGGACTGACTGACCATTACTTACCACTAATCTCAAGGAGATAGTTGAATGAAAAGGCCGTCGCGAACAGCTTAACTTCATAATAAGGGAACAAATAAAGGGCAAAAATTCAATTATTATTAGTAAAATACGTAGAATATAGACACACATTATAGAGAAAAAGAATTGATGTTATGTTCTTAATAATTAAAATTACAAAAATCGGTTACTTGCTTGCAAATAAGAATGACGAACATGTTTAAAGATATGAAAATTACATAGTATGATCGATTGTTGGTTGCTAGAGGCAAATATACATGAAATAAAATCATGTCACTAATAATTATCAGATGCAAAATCAAATATTTTATAATAGAATACTACTTATCCATATATTTATAGTTAGAAGAAGGCATAAACCATCTTTAAATGATGATGTATACAATTAAATTGAGTAGCATTATACCAACAACAATATTAGTCCTCAATTGAATTAGAATGAATACAAGACTGCCCAATTGACATATAATATGAATCTCCCCTAAGCACCATAGAAAGTGTCTCTATCGACACTTTCTTTGCATAAAACATCACCTGCTAATGTGACCCCCTCTCTCTAGTGCCACCATTAAAGGTTGTCTCTATCGACCCTTTCTTTACTTATAACATCACTTGCTGATATGACCTTCCTTAAGCTCCATAGAAAGTTTCTCTATTGACCCTTTCGTCACTTATTACATAACCTGCTCATATGATGATAGAAATGACTCAACGTAAAATGCCTGTGATCAGCTGTAAATGCCATGGTGAGCGATACAGGTCTTTAGATGCTCTAGTTTGAATAGACCTTAAAAAAATAATAGAATTATTTTTTCTAGTGTAAAGCAAAATTTTAATGTTTTAGATAGAATTGTGCTTTTAATTGGCACATCACATTTGGTTGACAGTTATGACTTATCCGTTCTAAGCAATCTTATCACAAACAAACATTTTCTGATTTATTAGATAGTCTTTTTAAAGATCAATTTGCTGTAACTGAATTAAAGATTTTGCAGGAGATATAAAAGTTTTAACATGTAATTAGGTAGATTTACATGGATATGTTGTTATAATTACTCTTATATAGATTTGAATATGACTTATTCTGTATTTGGATATGTACCAGGAAGAACTAGGTAAAGCTATTGATCATTCAGTTTAAGAAAACTTTTATGATGAAATGTCGTGATCAGATTAAGGACAAATTAAAATCACAAAAATACTGAACTCCGAGGAAAATTTTAAAACGGAAAGTTCCTAATCAAATGACAAAATCAAAAGCTCAAACACATCAAACGAATGGAACTGTCATATTCCTGACCTGGTTCAGAAGTTGGCATATCTCGTTATACAAAAAGGAAAAAAAATAATACATCAGACAAACTGTCAATAAGGTATTGATATTTATAAGTAAAAATGTTAAAAAAAGAGTTAGAATTTGACATTTATGGAAAATAACTCCTATAAGAACTTGTCTGACAGTATGACGTAAAAAAAACAGCAGATAGATCTCATCAACATTCTGATTATTTCGGCCCTTTTCAGATTGTCTCTATTCAAAGCAATTTCAAGACAGTAGACAAAACTTGCATTTTATCCTTATGTTCAATTTTAGCAATGTCGACCATCTTTGTTGCCAAGTGTGGTCATCGGAAATTTTTTAATTAGACACCCAAATACTGATTATGACCAAATTTATTTAAATTTGGCACAGTGGTTTCAGAGAAGAAGATTTTTATAACTTATTAATCAAAAAGTTAACGTAAAATATGGTAAAATTGTCTTTAAAGGGCAATAATGAGTCGTCTGACAGTGTCGCCAGGTTAACTTCCTTATATATCTTGTCTTCCTGATATTTGTTTTGATTAAAGTTAATCATTATATATCTGTTTATTCAAATAATAAGCATAAATGAAAAACATGGTAAAATTTTACATTTAAGAGCATTAACTCTTACAAGTCGTCTGACAGTTTTGACGTGAATGGACAGCTGGTAGATCTCAACATTCTAAATATTTTTGCCCTTGTCAGATTTTCTCTTCCTATATCTGTTCTCAAAATAATATACAAAACTATCATATTTCAGTATAAAAGACAAAATTTGCATTTTACCCCTATGTTCGATTTTAGCCATGTCGCTTATCTTGTTTGGCAGTTGGAGTCATTGGACACATTTTTAAACTAGATCCCCTTATGATGATTGTGACAAAATTTTGTTAAATTTGGCTCAGTAGTTTCAGAAGAGAGCATTTTTGTAAAATTTAACGACGACGGTCGACGGACGACGACGGACGCCAAATGATAAGAAAAACTCACTTGGCCTGTTAAGAAAAACAAAGGCAAAAAGAATTAACAAATCAATAAACCAACTAGTATCTCAATTGTTTATAAAACAATTGAAAGAGTTTTCCCTTAAACGTCTGATATTTAATATGTACTATTACGTCCTTTCATTTGATATACGACAAGCATGCCGTGTTAAACTTTTAATTGTTTGCACTTAATGACACTTTCCGCTTCAATGGTCGAAATCGGAAGTGTGATATTTGTAATGTTTAATTGATGTCCTTTCATTTGATATGAAACAATTCTACCTTCTACGACACTTAATTTTTTGCACTCAATGATCTTCTCGGCCCATTTTTTGGAGACATAACTATGGTATTTGAAATCTACTTTGAACATTGACTTTCATTTGATATGCGACAACCTTACTATCTTAGAAGTTAGAATTTTTACACTAAATGACCCCGCTATTCTATTTAGGATGGAAAGGGTTGCATAATTTTCTTTTTTGAATACAGCTCATTTAGACATTCAAAGTGATATGTCACATTACCTCATCTGACAAAGCCTAAGAAAAAGAAGCAATATCAATTGATATGTAGAACTTGTGAACTAACAAAGTCAGGGTAAACTATGAAAATCTCAAAGTGCTTATTTTATTTCATACGATGTGTTGGTACAGCTATCTCTTATCATTTTCTAAATATTCAAGCTTGAAATTTAGGCGTTATTTATTTTTGCACTCTATGACCCTTGACCTTGTGTGCGAATGAAATATCATACTTACTTAAGATTATTGGTGAATGTTTGATGTTTCTACGACTTCCGGTTCTCCAAAGATAAATTTTCATAAAATTATGTAAAATATTGCAATGGAAATAACGCTTAAAAAGTTTGAAAGTAAAATAATCTTTATGTTAATTAACACTGTCATCTATTCATGTATCTGTAACAATCTGCAAGTTATGCAAATGAAATAAATCGTTCAATGGGGATATAACTCTAAAAGGGAATGGTGAAATCCTTTGCAGCCTCATCTGGTAAAACATCATAATGAGATCTACCTAATGATCAAAGAAGATCATATCTTCAAAACAAACTATGGGGATCATGTCGAAAAGACAACAATAAAAGGGAAATAACTTTAAAGCGGATTATGAATTCCTACATAGGGTCATTTGGTAAGACTTCATGATGATCCAAATTTGGTCATAACTTCAATAAAAACGGTGAGGGCCATTTCAAAACAGTATTGGAAGAAAAAATAAAGATCACTATTATCCCAATAGTTTGTAATTTGATATTTAAACTGTAAACATAATGACCTTACATTTGATATGAAAGAACAATATCGTCTGTTGCATTTGATTAAACTTCTTATTTGTAGAATCTGCAACCAGTATTTAATTATTTTTACTCCTTCACGTCGAAAGCGTGACATGAAAAACATGGCACTTGAAAAATACGTATAATAAAGAAACACATTATAAAGTATAAGCACATATATTATTTTCTTGATAATTAAGAATTACAAGAACTAGTTAATTGCTTGCACACAGAAATAACGAACATGTTTAAAGATATGAAAATTACATAGTATGATCGATTGTTGGTTGCTAGAGGCAAATATACATGAAATCAAATCATGTAACTAATAATTGTCAGATGCCAAATCAAATGTTTTATAATAGAATACTACTTATCCATTTATTTATAGTTAGAAAAAGGTATAAACCATCTTTAAATGATGATGTATACAATTAAATTGAGAAGCAGAATATCAACAAAAAGACTAAGTTGTCCTCAATTGAATTCGAATAGATACAAGACTGCTAAATTGACATATAGTATGACCCTCCCTTAAGCACCATAAAAACTGTCTCTATCGACTCTTTCTTTACTTATAACATCACCTGCTGATATGACCCCTCCCTCTACATGCTCTAGGCACCATAAAAAGTGTCTATATCGACCCGGTTTTGTTTTTGCTTATAACATCATTTGTCGATATGATCCCTCCATCTAGGCACAATAAAAAATGTTTAAATCGACCTTTCCTTTACGTATAACATTACATGCTGATATGACATTGCCCTAGACACTATAGAAAGTGTCTCTTTCGACCTTGTCTTTACTTATAACATCACCTGCTGTTATGAATCCTCCCTCTAGGCATAATAAAAAGTGTCTCTATCCATCCTTTTTTTTTTGTGTTCTTAAAACATCAATTGCCGATATGACCCCTCCCTTAAGACACTAGAAAAAGTGTCTCTATCGATCCTTCCTTTACTTATAACATCACCTGCTGATATGACCCCTCCCTCTAGGCAGCATAAAATGTGTCTCTATCGATCCTTCCTATACTTATAACATTACCTGCTGATAAGACCCCTCCCTTTAGGCACCATAAAAAGTGTTTCTTTCGACCCTTATTTTTGCTTATAACACCATTGGCCGATATGAGTCCTCCCCCTAGGCACCATAAAATAAGTGTCTATATCGATCCTTCGTTTACTTATTACATCACCTGCTGATATGTCCCCATCCCTAGACAACATAGAAAGTGTTTCTATCGACATTTAATTCACTTATAACATCACCAGCTGATACGATCCTCTCCCAAAGCACCGTATATAGATAGTTGGTCTATTGGTCCTTTTTGTTCACCTCCTGATATGACCCCTCCCCCTAGGCACCATAAAAGTGTCAAGTTGATTTTTTAATTAAACCTAGCACCTGATGATATGACTCGATCCTTCCCTAGGCACAATAAAAGAGAGTCTCTTTCAACCCTTTCTTTACTTTAACCAGCACCTGCTGATATGATCCCTCCCCCTAAACACCACAGAAAGTGTTTCTGTCGACTATTTCATTTCATTTCTTATAACATCACCTGCTGATAGAATGTGTCTGTCGATCTTTTTTTACTCATAACATCAACTGATGATAAAAAGTGTCTCTGTCGAGATTTTTTTTACTCATAACATCACCTACTGATAGCAGAAGTCTCTGTCGACCCTTTCTTTATATATAAATCACCTGTTGATTGATGGTGTATCTGTCGACCCTTTCCTTCCTTAAAACATCACCTGCTGATATAACCCTCCCCTTGGAACCACAAAAAAGGGTCTCTGTCGACCCTTTCTTTACTTATAAAATCACCTGTTGATAGATGGTGTCTCTGTCGACCCTTTCTTTACTTATAACATCAACTACTGATATGATTCCTCCCCCTAGGCACAGTAGAAAGTGTCTTTTTCTACTCTTTTTTTACTTATAATACCACCTGCTGATATGACCCCTCCCCCTAGGCAACATATAAAGTGGGTCTTTTGACCTTTTTTTTACGTATAACATCACCTGCTGATATGACCCCTAACCCTATGCAACATAAAAAGGGTCTCTATCGATCTTTTCTTTACTTATAACATCAAGTGCTGATATGATCCCTTCCCTAAAATTACTTATATGTCTCTCTAATTTGTATTAGGTAATCCATGGTTTAGAGGTGCATTCGATTATGTTATAATGTTATATTATTTATTATTACATTCTAGAAATATGTTCTTTTCATCTATTGTCATATAAAAGAATAATAAGTATTACAATAATTGATAATTTTATTTGCACAACACACCCATATGGGTCAATCAAACACAAATACAAACATATCTAATACAGATGTGAAGAATAATTATACTACTTTTTTTGGTAATAAAGTGCACCTTTTTCAGCCTCCTGCTTCCCGGACAGTTGGTTTTAAATGTAAACGGGAATCCTAAGTCTGCATCCTGGGCAACTGAGGAAATTGTAAACTGGAAATTGTTGGAATAAACAAGTATCTATTCCCCTCCAAAAAAAAAAATTACTTATAAAGAACAGGTCGAAAGAGTGCTTAGATGAATGGTCATATCAGCAGGTAATTTTATAAGTAAAGAAATAGGTCATCAGACACATTTTTATTGTGCCTATGATACGACCCCTCCCCGGGTCACCATTAAAAGTGTCTCTATCGACCCTTTCTCTACTTATAACATCACCTTCTGATATGACTCTATCTTAAGCTCCGTAGAAAGTGTCTTTATCGACCCTTTCTTTACTTATTACAATACCTGTTTATAAGATGATAGAAATGATTCAAAAATTAAAATTGGCTGTGGTATGTTGTAAACGTAGAACCTTGTTGAAGACACAAACTTATGTGAACCATACACCAATCTGGGATGTATGCTCAGAGTTTTACTAATATGTCATATGTCAGTATAAACATGTTAAAACAGTGTTCCTAACAAATTAAGACGAATTGAAAAGACCATGATTTTACACTATCATTACGATAAAAAATACTCTTTAAATTCATTACTCTAAAGCGCTTTTCTGGATCAGTAACTCTCAAAAAAAGCAGAAAATGAAAACCACTGCTATTTACTTTGTTTGTGGTTACAGCATAGTTTTGAGATACCAATTACCGCTATGGAAACACACGGCAGATGATTAACCTACTCGAATTCTCATCATGGTTAGGTTGTGTAGCAAATCTTTGTCCAAACGTCGCTTAGAATCTATAACTAATATAATATCTATTAATTTTTACACTTAATAACCCCGCTATTCATTTGGGAGGGAAAGTGGTGAAGAATTTTCTTTTTGAATACAGCTCATTTAAACGTTCAAAGTGTTATGTCACATTACCTCATCTGGCAAAGTCCAAGAAAAAGAAGCTATATCAATTTTATATGTAGAACTTATGAGACTTACAAGGTCAGGGTAAAATATGAAAATCTTAAACTGCTTATTTTTATTACATACGCTGTGTATATGCAGCTATCTCTTATCGTTTTCTAAATATTCAAGCTTGAAATTTAAGCGTTACAATTTGTTTGCACTTCATGATCTTTGGCCTTGTGAGCAAATGAAATGTCACATAAACTTAAGATTATTGATGTCTCTGCGACTTCCGTTTCTCGAAATATCATTTTACAAAAAATTATGTAAAATATTTCAAGGGAAATAACTCTTATAAAGTTTGATACCAAACCAATTCTTTATGTTAATTAACACTGCCATCTGTTCTTGTACATGTTGCTATTTTCAGATCGATTCTACCTGTAACAATCTTTAATATATATATGCAAATAAAAAAAATTGTTTCAAGGGGATAAAACTCTAAAAGGGGATGATGAAATCCTACGCAGCCTTATCTGGTAAAACGTCATGATGAAATCTACCTATTGTCCAAATAAGGACATGACATCTTTAAAAACAACTATAGAGGTCATGTCGAAAAAAAACCAACAAAAGGGAAATTACTTTAAAAGCGGATGATGAATTCCTAAAGAGGGTCATTTGGTAACACTTCATGATGAGGTCTATCGATGGTCCAAATTTGGTCATGATAACTTCAATAGAAACGGCGGTGTCCATGTTAAAACAATATTGGAAGAATAAAAAGAAAAAAAAAAAAAAAAACCAGTTGTATCTCAATTGTTTGTAATTTGGTATTTGAAATGTACACATAACGACCTTTCATTTGATATGCAACAACCATATCGTCTAAGGCAATTCTTATTTGCACTCAATGATCCTACCCAACCCATTTTGGGAGACTGACATTTGATATTTGAAATATACGCTTTATAGACTTTCATTTGATATGCAACAACTTTACCTCTTGGAAGTTTTAATTTTTGCACTTAATGACACAATCCTTCTCTTTTGAATACAAAAGGGGATTTAAAATTTTCATTTTTGAATAGATCCCATATACACGTTCAATGTAAAATGTAACATGACCCCATTTGGCAAAAATCAAATTCAATAGGAAATAGGTGCCTTATAATTAACTCTTCTGGATTATAAATGTCTACAATCAGTCATTGTTATTCAACAATTCGGAACGTAAAATATGTGTTATGAAAGGGATTACTGATTTGAAGAAATTCTGCATGCTTGATATCAATCTTTTTTCGGATTTTGTTTCTAATTATATTGAATGGTTGCTGTACACTTTTCCACTGTACACGAACGGTTCACAGAACTTTTATGGGAATATTAACCCCGTAATAATATTAAAAACCCATTGGTTTTTATTTGAGAAGTTTTTCTTTTAATGATACAGACTTCTAAAATTGTAAAACTATACAAGAAGTTTTAATTTAACGCTTTCCTTCACAATTTTTGAATTATATTAAGTTTTTCCTAGTTGCAAAAGCATGATAATTTGTATTACGTCTACATAGGGGTTTATTTGATGTACATATCTATTACCATCATAGAGTACAGACAAATTTTATGCATTTATATCCTAGACATTTGGTGTACATAATTTTTATTTTAATTTCTGATTACATATCATAAAATTGAGAATGGAAATGGGGAATGTGTCAAAGAGACAACAACCCGACCAAAGAGCAGACTACAGCCGAAGGCCACCAATGGGTCTTCAATGCAGCAAGAAACACCCGCACCTGGAGGCGTGCTTCAACTAGTTCAGTGATAATGGACGTCATACTAAACTCCGAAATATACACAAGAAACTAAAATTAAAAAGCATACAAGACTAACAAAGGCCAGAGGCTCCTGACTTGGGCCTGGCGCAAAATTTTGGCGGGGTTAAAAATGTTTTTTGAGACCTCAACCCTCCCCCTATACCTCTAGCTAATGTAGAAAAACAAATACACAGCAATACGCACAGTAAAACTCAGTTCAAAAGAAGTCCGAGTCCGATGTCGGAATAGGTAACAAAAGAAACTAAACAAAATGACCATGATACATAAATTAACATAGGACTACTAGCAGTTACTGACATGCCAGCTCCAGACCTCAATTAAACTGATTGAAAGATTATGTCTTCATCATATGAATATCAAGTTCAATCCCTCCCGTTAGGGGTTTAGTATTATACCATCATAAAATATATGAGAAGAACATAACCCGTATCATGCCAACAACTGGTTTTAGAATAAATGTGTTTATTTCCGATGCAAAGACCCTATAAGTGAATCAATATTAAAGCAAAAATATGCAATCTTTAATGACCTGACAACAGTATCGTAACTATATCCCTGCTTAATAAGTCTGTTTAAAGGTTTTGTTAGCTTTTGAGGTGAATGCCGACATTTTTGTGCTTCGTAAAGAATATTACCATAAAAAATGGATGTGAAATACCTGAACGTATAAGATGTCTGCATGTTGAATTATATTTACGAATGATGTCCTTGTACCGATGATAAGATTTAGTATATGTTTTGACTTATTAAGATATCGAAAATCATGGTGTAATAATTTTTCAGTAATACACAAATTTCTCTCGCTAAAATCTTATATGTTGTTACATACACGAGCGAATCTTACAAGTTGAGATATATAAACACCATAAGATGATGACAAGGGAACGTCACCATCTAAAAATGGATAATTAACGATAGGAAATGAAAAATCATCTCTTTTATCATAAATTTTGGTATTGCGTTTACCGTTAATGGTATAGATATCAAGATCGAGGAAAGGGGCAGTGTTCATTATTAGTATTAGCTTTATTTAAAGTTAGTTCAACAGGATAAATTTCTTTAGTATACATAATGAAGTCGTCATTATTGAGAGCCAATATATCATCCAAATATCTAAAAGTATGGAACGCCACAGCTGTCTTATGTGGAACTCTGATATTACGTTATATTGTTCTATTATTACTTGATGATAGTTTGTCTTTACATAATATTTTTTTGACATTACGTAATGATGTTTTGATATAACTTAATATGGAATAGTCATTACTTAATGATATTCCGATATTACATGATATGGTTTCGTATTGACTAGTTATAGTTTTGTCATTACTTAATATGGTTTTGTCATTAATCGATGTGGTTTCACCATTATTTTATGTGGTTGTGTCATTAGACAATGTGGTTTTGACATTACTTGATGTGTATGTGACTTAACGTAATGTAGTTGTTTCATTACATGATTTGGTTTTGTTATTTCGTAATGATGATTTGTCAATTCTTTATATGGCTTTAACATTACGTAATGATGTTTAAAAATTTGACGATTTTACACTACATGATGTGTTTGTTTCAGTATTTGATGTGGTCATGTCATTCTTTGATGTGGTTATCCCTTTACACTACGACTTAAAATCACGTGACCATTTTGGAAAATATATGTTCTATTTTTAGACCGATTTCCATATGTCGTTTGTGTAATGCGCTTTGAACGAGTACCGCTATCCCTTAAGTTAAAATACAAGTTAAATTTCAAGTTGTTGTTCATAGTTATTTGGTATGAAAAAGGGGAACGACAGACAAAATTAAGAAAAAAGTACTAAAACATTTACAGTTATTCGGACATAAGAGGGATATCCCAAAACCACTTGCCGGTTTTTCCTTAGTTCTCAAATGGAAGCAGTATTATAATGAGTTCGTAAATGATTCCAAGGAACACTGCTTTATCTTGGTCTTGAAGAATAACTCCTATACAAGTTTTATAACAATTCATGGAGGTTTACAAATTTATCATGTCAAAATAGTTAAATTCGGTAATATTCAATGCATTAAAAAAAAACTTTATATAGAAATAAAAAAATGTGGTATGATTGCCAATGAGAAAACTCTCAACCACATACCAAATGGCGTAGAAGTTAATATATATGTGTGACTGTATGGTCTTTAAGAATGAGCAACACTCATACTACATAGTAAGCTTAACCCTCTTGCTGCCAGATGTTTTTCAAGGTTGCATTTCATATGCCAGAAAATACGACTACTCGATGTTTGTGACGTGGCATGCCAAACAATGACGTCATTCAATATATGACGTCATGTCGTAATGACCGTTACATTTGAGAGTCATTGCAAAAACATATTACACTTTTTAATTTTCGGTCTTTTATTTTGAAAGATGTACAGCAATGATGAGAAGCTTGCATAAATTAAAACATGGACATATGTGTCCCTCCGGTACAGTCGGTGTGGACATATGTGTCCCTCCGGCAGCAAGAGGGTTAAAAAGGTCTCGAAATGAAAAATATAAAAAAGAATTCAAACTAGAAACCTAACGATCTAAATGATGAAGACGCCGACTATACAACCGACGACTGCCGACGACGGCATATAGGTTTGTTGCATCTCACTGTCGCTACATTAATGTCGCATGTACGACACAAATCAAAAGACTTGTACTGTATTTTCAACAAATTAGACACTTTAAATCAACTCGCACTTAAGTTAAAGGGAAATGGGGGGTACTAAGTGACAAAGCATCAATTCTATAAAATAAGAATTCTCCGCGTTTTTTTTAGCGTGTAAGTTCATTTGAACATATGAATACTAAACTTTTATTTTTATTAATTGCAGTTTCTGATATACCACGCACTTATTGGAAAAAAAATAATTTTGAAATATCTGTTTCACAGGTGACGACGGATAGGTTCCATTGTCGTAACCACAATCTCGTCATCTTATCCTCTAATGTAAACTACCAAATAAAACCAAATCACTGGGTTTGTACTTTCACGAATAACACGACGGGTGCCACAAGTTGAGCAGAATCCGCTTACCCTTCCGAAGCACCCGAGTTCACGCTGATGGATTTATGTTACCCAGTCATACTGATCTATTGAGTTGAGCCAATCAAAACTGAATTACATTTTCTTCTTATGTTGTGCTATTATACACTAGGTTAAGATAGGGTTTAGAGTTGACATACATGTTAAACTCCGCCGCGTGCACTTTCTTAATATGCCTGCCCAAGCCAGGAGCCTGTAGTTCAATGGTTGTCGTTACACTTGGTTGAGTTAGGGTTTAGAGCTGATATACATGTTAAACTCCGCCGCGTGCACTTTCTTAATATGCCTGCCTCAAGCCAGGAGCCTGTAGTTCAATGGTTGTCGTTGTTTCATGTGTGTCATATTTGTTTTTCGTAGATTGTTTAGCTATAAATTAGACCGTTAGTTTTCTCGTTTGAATTGCTTCACATTTTCACGTGGTGGTCTTTTGTGGCCGACTATACGGTGTGTTGAAGGCTGTTCGGTTGCCTATGAATGCTTGCATCTACTGCATTTAAACTATGGTGGATAATTTTCTCATTGGCAATCACACCACATCTAACTTTATTTCATTTTCTATGTTGTGTTTTGTATGCTGTAAAATTGTTTATCTTTTGTACGCATACCTACCCCTAAGCCCTCTTTTCGGAAGCTCGAGCAAAAGCCCTTGATAAAAAAAAATAGAACTCATATTAGATAACTCGAATTTCAACTCTTAATCTTAATCTAAATGAGACTCAAATAAGGTTTTACCTCAAACTCTACGTCAAAAGGTGACTCAAAGTCGAATTGTAATTCGGAACTCTATCTTTAAATGTGACTCAAACTCGAAGTGCAACTTGAAACTGGGTATGTGGTTGAGAGTTGTCTCATTGGCAGTAATACCACATTTCTTTATTTCTATATAAGGGTTTTGTTTAATGCATGCTGTAAAATTGTTCATCTTTTGTACGCATACCTATCCCTGAACCCTCTTTTCGGAAGCTCGAGCAAAAGCCCTTGATCCGCGATAAAAAAAAAGAACTCATATTAGATAACTCGAATTTCAACTCTTAATCTTAATCTAAATGAGATTCAAATAAGGGTTTACCTCAAACTCTACGTCAAAAGGTGACTCAAATTCAAAGTTGAAGTCGAATTGAAATTCGGAACTTTATCTTTAAATGTCACTCGAAGTTCAACTCGAAACTTGGTATGTGGTTGAGAGTTGTCTCTCATTGTCAATCATACCACATTTCTTTATTTCTATATAAGGTTTTTTAATGCATTAAATATTACCGAATTAAACTGTTTTGACATGATAAATTAGTAAACCTCCATGAATTGTTATAAAAATTGTATAGGAGTTATTCTTCAGGACCAAGATAAAGCAGTGTTCCTTGGAATCATTTACGAACTCATTATAATACTGCTTCCATTTGAGAACTAAGGAGAAAACCGGCAAGTGGTTTTTGGATATCCCCCTTATGTCCGAATTACTGTAAATGTTTTAGTACTTTTTTCTTAATTTTGTCTGTCGTTCCCCTTTTTCATACCTAATAACTATGGACAACAACTTGAAGTTTAACTTAATGGATAGCGGTACTCATCCAAAACGATTTACAGAAACGACATATGGAAATCGGTCTAAAAAATAGAACATATTTTCTAAATGGTCACGTGGTTTTATGTCGTAGTAGTAAAGGGATAACCACATCAAAGAATGACATGACCACATCAAATACTGAAACAAACACATCATGTAGTGTAAAATCGTAAAATTTTGAAACATCATTACGTAATGTTAAAGTCATATAAAGAATTGACAAATCATCGTTACGAAATAACAAAACCACATCATGTAATGAAACAACTACATTAAGTTAAGTCACATACACATCAGGTAATGTTAAAACCACATTGCCTAATGACACAACCACATTAAATAATGGTGAAACCATATCGAGTAATGACAAAACCATATTAAGTAATGACAAAACTATATCAAGTCAATACGAAACCATATCATGTAATATCGGAGTATCATTAAGTAATGACTATTCCATATTAAGTTATATCAAAAATTCATTACGTTATGTAAAAACCATATTATGTAAAGACAAATTATCATCAAGTAATAAGAGAAAAGCATAACGTGATATCAGAGTTCCACATAAGACAGCTGTGGTGTTCCATATAAAAGTATTGTTAAATTTTTGTATCAGATGTTGTTTCGATGGGTCTTTGCTGATTTTAGTCATAAATTGTAACTCATAACAATACAAAAACAGGTCCGCAATAAGTGGTGCACAGTTAGTCCCCATTGAAATTCCGATAACTTGACGATATACGGAATCTCCAAAGCGAACAAAAATGTTATATAATAAAAATTCAAGGGCAGTTATAGTATCAAACCATGTCCAATTTGACATAGTTCTTTTGTTTGTTGTTACTAAAAAATGACCTTAAAGAGTTTTAACATATGTATTCGCATTCTGACTTTTTAAATGCCAATTTAATTAGGTGTATGAATGTTTTCTTAATAAGAATATGAGGCAAAGTGGTATATAGGGTAAAAAAATCAAAACTTTAAACAGATTCAAAATCACCAATATAAGCATGCAATTTATCAAGAACTTCCAACAAATTTTTTACACTGCAAAAGTAATTAATTCCACTATTTTCAAAGGCCTTATTTAATCAATTTATTATTAGGTTTTTGATTGTACCAAGTGTATTAGTAAGTAGAATAGACAATTTAGTAGTGGAACAATGGTTTGAAGACGAAATAAATCTATATTGTAAGGTGTTTTGTGTAGCTTCGGAAGCCAGTACATAGTTGCAACTTTCATTGTATTTGGTTCTGCTTGTAAAGAAGTAGCTAAAAGTTTATGTTTGTTACAGATGTCGTTTCCGAAAATGGAGTCAGTTGGAATGTTGTTGAATTCTTGATTTCCTTTTGCAGAACCTCAATGTAAAATTTACGTCAAACAATAATGATAATATTAGCAGCTTTATCAGCCGGGACAAAAACAAATTCCTTGGCGAGTTCTTTTAGTTTATGTTTGATACGAGAAATAGGGTTTTTATGGTTGTTGTTAAGTGTAAAATGTGTTTTAAAATGTTGTATACGTATATCAACTATGTTCATTACTGAATTAAAAAAAGAATCCAAAGATGTCTTGTCAGCTTTTTCTCGTTTTATCCATTTCGAACAGTAAGTACAAATGTTCGGGGCATACATGCATATATAGCCCGTAGCCAAGACAGTTGGTGACAGAACATGAAGACATCACAACTTAATTAAATACATATTGACAAACAAAATAAAATTCCTCAATCAAAATAGGGCTGCTTACTAATGATTAGAAAAGCAAAGCGATTGGGTAATTAAACAAATTGAATTGTGTAAGGTGTGGCTAAGCTTATACATACTATTTAATTAGTAACATTCTGGTTGTTCATATATTTTCTTCAAAACGCAATCCCAAGAGAATGATGGTGAAATATAACAAGGTTAGTACAGTAATTTATATGATTTATTTAAATCACTTGTACGAATTTGTTTTAATTCGTCGTTTTAATTTTTTTGGGAACTAAGTATTTATTCAAATATAAGATATGAAGGAATTAAAGCATATCTTATAATTGCAATTCAAACATTTTTCGAAATCTATAAGCCCCAGTGCGATATGTGCATCCAATTCATCTTATAAAAAAACAAAATTGTTTTGATGTACAAATGTTTATCAATAGTCCATACAAACTAATTTTGTATATTAAAATTTCATATTTGATCAAACATGAAGAAGGTATATATATAATTTTATATGTACAGATGTTTATTAGTTAGGGATATTCTATGGTAACAATAGAGACATTTACGCATCCGCTTAATTGTTATGCCTTTATAACAGATATTTTGAATCAACGAATTTTTAACACAGAGCGAAAAAAAAAAAACCTAAGCGTTACTCGAACTCGTCGTCATCGGTGAAACAGATATTCCATAACGGTAAACAAACTCGTCGTCATCTGTGAAACAGATATTCCATAACGGTAAACAAACTCGTGATTGTGTTCGTAGAATTTTCGATTAGGTGATTTCAACATCACCATTTGGAATTCTTGGTTTCATAGTTTCCTTGTGAATTGAGCAGCAATTCTCTATCAACGAAATCTTGATCGGAAATGTTGTATTGACCTGAAGATATATACTCCATATGCAGCGTTGCATGGATGTATCTACATAAAAATGAAAAGTTGTCAAATGTCTTTATTTTTCTTGTTTTGTATCAACAATTTTTAGTACACTTTTTCATGCATTTATTCCGGATTAAAAAAATATATCAACTTTATATCAATGTGAAATTATGTAAATAGCTTTCAGAAAACTTCTATAAGAATGTTTTTCTTTTGCTGCAGCCAATGTTACTACAAAACAAAATGGATGAAAAACTGTAAACAGATGGCATTTTCTTCATTTTTGTAAATTATGTTCATGTACTGATGTAATTCTGACTCATAACTTTTTAAATGTTGTCAAATCGATTTAGTTTTATTAGTTTTATTTTTCTATCGATATGAAGATTAGATTTGAAGTACTTCCAAAACACTACCATGTTTTGAAAATAATATGAATGGACCTTCATAAAAGACATGTCTGTTCTCTTTTGTGTTCTTTAAAGAAAAAAACAATGTAAAATACGGCAACTACAGAAGTTTTAATGTTTCCTTTTTCATGATATAAGTAAGGTGTCCAAATATGTACATGTAAGAACCATCTAGGAAGTAGATAAGTGATTGATCTAAAAATATTAACGTTACATTCGATGAAATTACCTGCACAAAACAAATGTGATTGTCTAAGAAAGTCAATGGGTCAAGTGAAGCAGATTCTCAAACAGTGATAACTTATATTTGTCCATTTGAACATTTTTCGAAAAAAGCATAGTAACATACGTGTATACAGTTTCCTAACCTAGAGCATCCTCTAACCTAACCATAAACGTAAATGAACAATAACTGTAAGTATAGGGAGACCTACAGTAAAGAAGGTCACAAATATGTACCCTTGAGTGCGGGGTTCTCTGAAGTAAAAAATGGTCAAAGTTTCAAACACCACATTCGTGATCCCCTCATTAACCAAATAGAAAATGAGCGTATATGTTTTAAGTCATAAATTTTTACCCAAATTTCCAGTTGCCTACATCTGTTGATAGTTCCAAGTTCATAAATTGTCATCAAAAGTTGAAAACAATTCTCATTGCAGACTTCCGTTTACTCCAACGGCAATTAAGCATTTGCCTGAGTTGCCTGTTGTATTTCATTAAAAAAGGTACTATTGACAGTCACCTGCCAGCGTATGTTCTTTGAGTCATAATAGCTAAATCTTTGAAGCGTTTTGAATAAAAAGCTTGAAAAGCTATTTTTATCAAAGTTTAATTGTTTAGCTTTTTTCAACTTGAGCACCATTATATATATATGAAATCACATCAAAAAAATTCACGAAAAACATTTCAACAGAAATTCACCTGAGCTTCTAGATATGCCTCAAATACATGAACATTCCTCTTTTAATATAGTTAAAGAATCGTTACTCGTTACAATGATCTTGGCTGTTTTTATTTCCGAAATGCGTTCAACGTTATCTGGTTCACTGTTATTTGTGTATCATAAAAATCTGTCAGGTAAAATCGAATTAAAATTCAGATTAGTTTCGATTAGTTCTATTTATTTTGTTCATACTTTGTTTTTCTTGGCATGATACTTTTATGGCGTGTTTCTATGTCTTATGACTGTATTGTGTCATTTACTGAATTTTTAAACAGTCTTCATTGTTGTTGTGATAAGCTGTCCTTCGAATTTATTGCTGTGTTAATTTCAAACTCTAGAATTGATAATTTAAAGGTACTTAACTTTTTAAAACATATTTTGTAATTTGAATATATCATCCTTATAATGCGACAATATGCATGATCCGTTACTGAAAGCGCCCAGAACGTTGAACTGCGAGAATACTTTATTGGAGTGTCGTGGTCATAAGGTGCTGAATTGACAATATCAAGCTTGAAATATCTTTCTAAATCAATTATCTTTATTTGCTAATTATTGATGCTATACAATATTTATATAATGTAAGTTTTAATTACAGCTATACTTGCTTATAATTGTGGCATTACTGTCTATAAGTGCATATAAAGCACAGATCATACCGGGACGGAATCCAATTGACCAGCAGCCAGAAATTTTTATTATCGATGACAGTGGAGCTAGAGGTAAAACTATTTACGATCGATTCATATTTAGGTAACTGGTTATTTCATACAAATCTCAGCTACTACTTTGGCTTAGCATGAATCGCTTTGTATAGCTTCTGCATCATAAAACATTCTGTTTTACCGGGTGTTATTAAACCTTGGGACTATTCATAGGGTACAGAAAAAACTATTTTATAACACATGAATCTATATAGATAGAGTGTTCAGATACTACGTGACTTTTCCATATCTTAAATGTGTTCGAATTGATATATCAAGACGTGAAATACAAAATTCATCTCATTTAGAAATGTCAGTTTTTAAGGGACAGATTTTTTTTTTCGCTGTTCCTCCAAATTAAACAATTTTAAATATTCCATTAAAAACAAATGTAACAATTCATATGCAAATCTATGTCCAGCTTCAAATATGCGTTCTTTCCTCAGATCTATGTCCTGTGATGTCATGACACTCTGGATTTTGATGGGTATCGTGTTTCTCAGTCTTTAGGTTTCTGTGTTGTGCTTTGTTGACTGTTGTTTATCATTTGGTTGTTTTTTGTATTTTGCAATGGCATTTTCAGTTCTTTTTCGATTGATGAGCTTCACTATTTATTTTATATCTTCCGCCTTTCTCTCGTTATGTGTGTTTAGTTATGTGACGTGATTTTGGACAAGCACATAATTATGTAATGCATTATGTTAAAAGCGCTCAGCCCTTCTGTTACTTTGGACTCTACACTATGTGTAATAAAAACAAATAAGGATAAGAACAAGCTGTAAAAACCAGTTGGATAGGTTTTGGCTCCCCATATTGGCTTAAAACACAAAAAGATCATAGTAATAGAAAGACGAAGAGACACAACTTAACGATCAAGTACTCAAATCTGTTTGTTTCTGTTTGGTCTGAAAGGCTCTATTTATATATTATTGAACAACCCCTCACCATATAAAAACCTTCCGCTTTTCTCTCTTTCAATCGAGTTTAACCGTTAACATTCCAAAAATCTTTCAAACCTGTCTCTTTATTTCATTTTTCTTCTGTGTGTATATTTTAATTTTATGAATAGAAGCCTATTTGTTATTTTTGTTTTCAAATAAGACGTATGTTCTCTCATACTTTTGTAAATTATCGTCATATTTGTGGTACTGAAAAACATGTTACAATCCTATATTCAAGTATATGGAATCTAATGCAAATTTTCGTATGCTTTTTGTGTGCATCAGTTAACTCCAAGTTTTAAAATTGATAAAATATTTCCTGTTAGGTAACCTGAATGTCAAATATTTTAACGCAACAACAAAAACTGGTTGTGTATCAAGTCAATGTAAACAGTAAACGTCAAAGACAAACTTTCATAATAAAAAAAATGACTGAGAAACACGCATCAAACTGAAAAACTGGGGTGATTCCAAGTATTCCAGAAAAGGTAAGCAGATAAACTAAAGCAGACACATGTATCATTCACATTTGTATAAGAACACAATTTTGGAGATCTGTATAGAGTGAAAATTGTGCCAGGAATACCGAGATGTATTTTTGGAATATAAATAGGATTTAGATACCTGATTTTTAGGAGAAACACTTATTTCAAAAATTTAGTTACAGAAGTTAATAACTGAAAGTGGCACAAAAATATGAAACATTTCTTGAAATAAGGAATTTCTAAAATTTTATGGTGTGTTTTAAAGAATCTTTAAATGTCAATTAATCATATAGAATTTTATTTGTTATAGAATCATAAAGGGTTCCCCCGAAAACAATGTTTCTTTCCCGCAAATGTTGTTGCCAGTATGAAAGTGTAATGCCGACTGCCAATAAACTAAACAAAAAAAATATTCAAAACTTTTCTCATGGTTAACCTCTTATCACCGAAGGAGCTCTTGTCCATGTTTAAAAAAAAAACCATGAAGGTTTGAAAAAATTATTCAAGTTGTGAAATATTATAATCACAGACTATACTTAAATGTTAACTGCAAAATAAACTATGTCAACTTAGTGATAAAATTATGGAAGAATGATGGATAAAATTCACATACTTCACAAGGTATCTCATGCTTATGCAGAAGCTTATATATAAAAGTTTACTGAAATTCCATGAAGGTTTCAGAAAGGCTATTGATGCTTTAAAGACTTTTACTTATATACAGCAGAGGCTGTATCTAAATGTTAACTCAAAAATAAGTCCATTTATCAGTAAAATATTGAAATATTAAAAGGAAAACTGTTTTTCTTCAGATGCTATTTCTTGATCATAAAGATTAGAAGCTTCTTCCACAGTTTCCTTATATTCAATAAAGTGTTGACAAAGTTATTTCTGTTTAAAGACACACACTCCATGCGTATTTAAAAAATGAACTGCTAAAGTCCATCAATCAGTAAAATACAGAACGTAAAAAAAAAATCAAAATTTTGCTGTGAATGATGTCTTTTTTGTAATGAAAAAGATTCTATACAAGTATTTCAAAGTTCCATGAAGGTTTGACATAGTTATTATGGTTATGATTTCTTACCCAAGATTGCATCTTAATGTGAGTGCAAAAAGACAATTAATCAGTGAGATAATGAAAAAGAAAATAAAAATACTTCCGTTGACCTTGAAACGAATATGTCCAAATTTCTGAAAATCCCATTTAGGTTTAAAAATCTTTACCCACAGCATTAAATCTAAACCTTGAGGACACAACATGGTAGAGGGAATATAGGATTGTTATGTCTCGCCATATATGAAAAATTTCAATGTTTTTAATTATCTTTTTTGTGAAAGACCTAACAGAAATGAATTCTTATAAATTTTTAAAACTCTCATTTGTTATGGGAAATAAAGTTTTTGTTCATCTTCTCGGATTGTATATAATTTTGCATTGCAAATATCTGATTTTGCTACCTTTGTTAAGAGAATAAATTTCCAAAATACACTCGAGACACAGGCACTTGTTTCTGAAAAAAAGTATTTACTTATAAACCTTTACAAATAAAGGTATGTAGGTAAAAAAAAATATTCAGCGACAAGTGCCTGAGGCCTGATGTAAGCAAAATTTGAACTCAATAATCTTCTTATATTTTTTTATTCAAGTTCACAATTTTACTTTTAGTAATGTCGTTTAAAATCAAAATAAGATACTGAATTAAAATAGTCCTTTTTTAAATTAAAGCATTGTAGTATTAAATCAATTAAAAAAATTGTATATTCTGTGTTTGTAAATTCAAAAGTCAGAAGACAGTTTGCCACTGGTTCTTGCCAATCTATTTTATGTAATGAAATATTTATGTATAAAAATAATCCACAAAACATAGCTGGTCATTTTCTTATCAGTAATCTGGGATATTATGGTCATAGGACAACTCTTGCTGTGAAGATACATTTAAACAAGTGTTTACTTTGACTAAATGATTTATCAATATGTTGTAAATAGGGTAATGTTTTAGCTACTTGGCTGATAAAACATAGAAACTAGCCTTTGTCCTATAACTGTAATAACAATAACATAAAATTGACAGTTTGACCCATGATGCTAGCAGATCTGCATAAATCAATTGATGAAAAATTTTAATATATGTATATTGATATATTATATGTATGAATAATTTTATATTTGATAATATAAAAGTAATGCATCTTAAGATGACCATCAATGTCTTTAACTACAGAAACACTTAAATAGTGTTGGGTCATATCAGGCTATATGGGATGTGTGGTTGTATAGGTGTTTTATATTAACAAAAAGAGGAAATATCAACTATCAAAAGCTGTTATTGAACGTAATTTTTAACTTCAGTGGATATTACTTGTTCAGTTGATATTCCGTGGATCAGAGTGTTAGGATTAAATCTTTCCCCTTAAAATCAAAGAACTAAATACATGGGGTTTTATGATTCCTCTAAAAAGACATTATTGGAAATCTTTTTCAGTCAGCTGTAAGTGTACAAAAAGGGGGGTTCTAACTGAAAATGTTTGATACTGCAGATATTTACACAGGTTTTTATTTGCAATTCTGCAGTATTCAAGTCTTTTATAAGTCAGCATTTAGATATCGGATAGGAGAAGTTTGATACATCCTCTTAACTCTCATTCCCCCCCCCTTTTTACATCAAATCCTAGATCAGTGCCTGTTTATTGTGCTCATTTGTTAACTTGAAATCTATATCTATAAGAACAACACTGGAAGTATAAGTTTGAATTGATATTATTTCTGATTTATGTCCATTGATAAGTGTTATTAATATTAAATGATCACAGGAATTGTTCACTCCTTTTCCATTCCCCACACCTGCATGCACATGGAAAAACTTATATAATATTCAGTTGTCACATACTTTAAGATCTCCTTTTAATTAATAAATAATTATTGTGTTTGTCTTCACCTAAACCATGCAAAAGAGAGCAAATACAAATGCAGTATTCGTTTAATTTATTTAATCTATCCTTTTTAACATCCCTGCGACCCTAAAACAATTTCCTATTGAAAAACCAGTGACAACTATAGACCTAAAATTTAATGAACCAGGCACACTATTTTGTTTTGCCTTATTACTGTAAATACTTTCAAATGATACAAATTTGAATAAAAGGTGGTGTGGGATAAACGTAAATGACAGCAAACCAAAAGTTATCTAGAAGTCAACATACTATCTTCCATAATAGGCAGATGTTTATACCGTATGCAAAGTTCTAAATTAACCCAAGTCCAAAAAAGTAGTTAATATATTTTTGCCTAATAACGAAGATACACTCACTAGTCATATATTATGTACTAAATGAAAGTTTACCAGGGATGGAAGGTATCTTCTGACAGGTTGAAGTGTCAGCAAAATTCTGATGGGTATACAACCCTTGCAGTAAAAAATTCTGATAGGTCAAATTTTCCTATGATAGCCCATCCATCCATTATGAACAGAAACTCTACATCTGATAGGTCTTAATTTTTAAATCTGATAGGTAGTTTTTCATGATGTTTTTTCTGATACATATCAAAAAAATTCTCCCCATCCATCCCCACCTGTCAGATATTAACTGGAACGGCCCAATTCTGAAGAATATTTTCAAACGATTACCAATTCATTTTGGCGTTCCATAAAATAATCAATTGTTTCTTATTTTCAGAAACCCTATTTGTGGATGGTACTGGATTTGGCACAGGATCAGCTTTTTGATTACTTCCTATTACTTTTTTAACGATAGCATTACTGATGATACCAATGGCAATGATGCCAATGATGAGTACTGTTACTAGTGAAACAAGTGTTGCACCCAGACCTGTAGTGCCAACAACTGTTTCTGTTACAACAACACAAGCAGCTGTACAAACAAGTAAGTATTTGCATTTTCCGCCACAACCATCATCATTATGTTAGTATTCCACTTGTTGGGGAGAAAAAAACAAGTTTTTCTATCTAATTGTCTTTGGCAACATATTTTAAGGATACTCTCTCACATTAAAGCTAAAAAAGCATAACATAAGCCTTTTCCCATCGTAAGTCGTAAATATCATCCAGTCATTATACTAATTTGATATAGAATAGGTAACCTACGTAACGTGAATGGTTTCGTACGCATAAAAATGGCGACCAAAAACACAAGCGCCACGGCAGGTTGTCTGCTTTTTTCTCATGAGAAAGTTGTTATTATATGATAGAGTGTTGTGCAAAGTACTTGTCCATTTGCTAGTTTGTATCTTATGTTACATGTATTTAAGTCCCCAAAATGCTAGTTTTTTTTCAAACATTTCAACACAGTTGCCTGATAAGGAACATTGACGGTTACAGCTGCAGCCGAAAGACACCAGATTAAAGCATTGCAAAGCAGTATTTTTAACGTGTGACGAACATAAACAAGTTTTTTATTGGACAATCTAGTTGTTAACAACTGTGCTTTGTAGTACAAACATTTTATATAGATTAATCTCTGTGTGTTAGTCGTCAAATGAACTAGGGGATTCATTTGCCAAAACTGTGTTTTTCAATGTTAGAGATATCTAATTAAATTTGATTTGCATCATGTGAATTTCGTATATTTTACCTTGTAATGTTGGTTATGTGTCAGTTTAACTTTATGTTGTTGCTGTTCATTTGAATAATTAACTTCATTCTGTGTCATATGAATAGCACCATGTGTTCCAACAAATTGCCCTGCAACATATAGGCTGTTGACTGACCAAACTGCTAGTCCTAATTGTTACTTCGACAGTGGAGATAGTAAGCAAACGTGGTCTGATGCTCTGGTGAGTATGTTTTATGTTGTATCAGATTTAATTACTTTTTGTTGTAGTAGGCTTTGATTTGATTGTTGATAAAGAATGTAATTAATATGAAATTTGGTCTCATTCAACCATCCCTTGGATAATATGCAAAAGGATATACCTTTCTTATGTCAACCATTGTACTTATCTGAAGCATATATTGTTTTGGTTAACCTTTACGGACACGATTAATAAGTTTTGCCATTTATTAAATGTAGTTCTTTTGCTACGGATAGAAGGCGACATGATAATGACAGTGTATTTCGAATGTTTAATTTAACTATCGTATTGATATTTGATGTAATTTTACAGCTGTAACACATCTAGGAGGAATATTCACCCCCAAAAAACACACTTGAGATCAAATTTAATACGCCTAGTATTCCTTTTCTAGATTTTTTATTTTTGCAAACATCTTTCTTGAACACAATGTTTATCTGTTTTGTTCCATGAAATTTAGCAATTTTGGAGTTATGAAGCATGATTCGAGAATTATTTGATATAAATGAAAATATATTAAAAAAACTAATCCATGCATACTTGCTTCCATTTAAAAAAACTTTCATATTTGTAAGAATTCAAGATTAACCATCCTCATTACTATTTGAATGTTGACAACGATGTTTATCAATAGAAAAAAAAAAGAATAAATCTAAGATACTATTCGCTTTGATTAATTAAACAAATATATACCAAAAACCTAACCCTCCTTATGATTTTATGTACAGAATTGATGACGGTATTTTCAAAGTCGAAAACATATCAACACGTGTCATTTGCTCAAATGCACAGCTTTTTTGCCACTCATTTAGATTTTGTATGCTTCACATAAGCGGGTTATTGCAATGTGAATTAAAAGACATAGAAGGTTTACGCCAGTAAGACAACAAATTAGACATTTATTAAGTTGAAAATCTTGTGTTTAATTCATTTGTCCTTTTTGAACAATAAAATACGTTTAAACTAACAAATTAAAAATAATGTTAAACAAAAAACAATAACTGAAAAATGCTGTTAACAATACTCGCAACACCGATACTTGATCATGCTTTTCCAATTTGAAGGCATAAAATAAATGTATCATTTCTTGTTTTATCTAGAAACGATTTACAAACTTAGAAACTGCATAATTTATGTGTCTTATTTTTTAATTTTAGAAGACATGTACCTCGACACCAGGAGCATACCTATGGAGGCCTAATACAGAAGCAGAAGCTAATGCTGTCAAAAATACGTTTGGTTTCGGTAAGTTATGAGTAAAGTATTTGAATATTTTGCTCATTTATGTATGAAAAACAATATCGACTATTGAGAGTTGTCTCATTGGCAATCATACCACATCTTCTTTTTATATGCCATGTATTTATTGACAAAGCACTCTCAATTACTTATTTTATGTAAAAAGAAAAAAAATCCTGTATCAGTTTTCAACATATATCAATTAAATACAGGTATCGAGACACATAGTTTTTTGTCATCGATTTGACTGCCATGCTATAACGTAAGAGATCATGGACTTCCGATTTAGGTAACTCTTTGTGATTTTTTTTTAAAGAGTGGAAAAGGTGTCAAAACTTCAGATGTAGATTGAGTTTCTCAAGCTTAGATTATTAATTCAAGATGCAATTCTTCTAAGCTTAGTGCTTTGTGTTTTTATCCTCGAATCGAGGGTATCTTATCACCAGCCAAGGGCGACAAGGTGCAAACTATCTTCGAAGTGTCAAGAAACGTGGTTGAATAGTAGGAACAGTTGATAGCACAAATTCAGTACCAACTTTTGTTAATTTTGCTGTAAAATGACTGAGTTGATTGCAAAAATTAGAACTAACATTGAGTCGGCTTTTGCATTTAATTCTTGTCAATTAAATGTTCTGAAAAAGATTTCCAAAGCTGCTTCATGTAAGAAAAAATTCCTTTGACCTGTAAGTGAGAAAAGAAAATAATCCCCGCCAACATTAACCACACCATACAACTAAAACATAAATTTTAATTCCACCTTCTATTTACGGAAGATTTTCGAAAAGGAATGCGTAGACATTAAATCAATCAAATATATACATAACAAAAGCCAAAACCTTGTTTGCTGTTCAAAACCCATACAACCTTTCGGATCAAAAAGACCAATGCGACTATAAATATCTAATCCCTGAAAATTGCATTGAATTTTATTAATTTGTTTGAAAGGAGTTGCATACCCCTTTTCAAACAAATTGATTATAAAAATAGCTTAGTCCGTTATGTAATAAGTTAAGAAACTACATAGGAGGTGAGCACTGGAAAGTCTGTACATGAAATTAAAAATTCATGAAAGTTTTAGTTCCTTCAACAGTTTGAGAGGAATGCGATCGGTAGATCCTTACTTCTATCAAATTATAAGATATACTAGAACTTCTGAAGTCCATTGTTTAGTAAGAGAAATAAATCCCAAAGCTTTATTGGATCGATAATAAAATACAAAGTGAGAAATGCAATTTTTTACAAAATTTTTAACAGAGAGTTTGTCGCTGTCATCTTTACTATGGTTTGTCATTTCTATTTTATTGATGATTTTTGGTTCATGACTCTGTATCTACTGATAACAAAATTTGATTAAAAATGTGTAGGTGCCTATACATGCTTTGTAGGATTTATTATTACATCGTACCATGGAAGCATTATATTGACAGGAACTCCAACGCAAAATTAGCACATTCCCATCCCACTAATTTCTTTAAGAAAATAAAAGTTTCCGACCCAGTTTGTCAAGTACGTGATAACTCCTTCGTGGGTTATCTGCGATGCCACTTTCGCCTGTTCTGTTTACTGAAGGTGGTCTTATCACATAATTAAGTATCGAATGTCTTATCTACCTACCAATGTAAACATGGTAAATAAACACGGAAACTCCCATGGTTATTTGTGAATCGCCTCATGAATAACGACACCTAAGTCTGTTCAATAAATGAAAGCAAACGATGAAAAGATCTAAAAATCGGTCCATATTTAACAGAATGACATGAGAAAGTTGACTGCATTCGGAACAAGGGCTAGATTATTTTTAGTTTTGTTTGCGGAACATACTGTGATGCACGTGTAGTGTGTAAGATGGCGAAGGATAGCTCAAGTTTAAGTTAAAGGTTGTAAATTTTTATCGAATGTTACAAGAACATTAATGGTTTTCTCCATCGTCTCAATGTAGAAAAATGTAATTAACGTATTTATCAAATATATTTAAAGAGGTTCATAATTACACGCACGTGATGACCTCTACGTAGCATGTATCAGGTTACGAGACAGATGAATTGTTATACCTTTTATAATGATTTAAAAGTTAAAAACAACCTTCAACCTTCAACCTTCAACCTAGTCCGAGATTGCCCTGACGTCATTTAAAGAATATAATATTTTTTATTCTTGAAATGTTATCATGGGAACAATTTGAATTTATTTTTGTGTTTAAATGCTTAACAGTTTTTAATAGTTCTGAAACATCTTACAACGTATGTTAAGCAATTTATGTTTGTGTTTCTTGTTAAATTGCATGAAATATTTTCCATTGGACTTTCAGTAAACAATTAATCAAAAAAATTGTCAAATTTAGCAATAAACCACAATTACAGATGCATTAAAACTTTTTTTTTCTTACACAAGGAATGTATTGCTATTCAAGCTAATATTAAAATAAGGAAATATGATTTGATTGTCCATGAGCTATTTCATTATGCCAAAATATGATATTTTTTTTCGATCAAAGCCCTTTAACCCAACCCACACAACCCCAGCCACACCTCCCCCCACCCCACCCCGGCCACCGCCGTTATGGGGAACCAACTTTCGAATTTAATTGATGTTGAAATTTCTTTCAGTAAACACTTGATTAAAATATTGGTCGAAGTTGGCAGTAAAACTCGATAATAATTGCTGATAAAAACTTTTCAGTTTAGTTTTTATAAGAATTCTATGATTTTGAAGCCTAGCATGTATATAACAGTTACGCATGTTTAGCCAACGGCCCATTCGTGAATAAAAATCTTACTATATAAATTGATTGTAACTAAAACTGAAATGTTTATGGCTTGTGAGTATTTTTACTCTTCAGTTGTTTTTTCTTTTGTTAAAACAGTCGCGGGGTTTTCGTTTCTTTATTTTTAATTGTTTTTACGCAGCAAAACCCGTCAAAACTGACATATTTGTCATTTAGTAACATGGTCGGTAAATATCATTTCCTTGACAATTAAGTACACATCCGGTTATTTCGGTATGCTCCGTAATTACGATCAATAACCTGGTTCCAAACATTTGATTGAACCAATGCATCCAGTTAATTAACAGATACTTAACGATTTTGTTGCATCGCACTATAAACGTTTGAAGTCGGTTTGTTGGAGTTCCTGTCAATATAATATTTCCATGATCGTACATAAATGACTTAACAATGTTAAAGCAAGTCCGGCAAACAGCGCAGTAGTTGTTTAGTTAAAAACAAAGTAATGATGAATTAGTCAATTCCAGGTTTTCAAAAAAAGAACCAAGTCTAAAAGTGCACTTGTAATAGTATATATTTGTTATCGTTATCTTTTTTGTTACATACAATTAAAATCAAACATGTGTGTGAGTGTACACATGTATATCAATTCCAGTACTTTGAAATAAGAAATAATTGTTGAATAAACGAAAGAACAGTTTTTATAAACGACATTGTGTAGACCGTTGCATATTGATATAAATCTGAAAGTGAAAAAAGAAATTTATTTTGATGATCTCCTCTATTTCTAAAGGAGATCTTGAATTGAGAAAACAGTAAAATCGATCATCTTTATGAATACTCCAGACGAAACTATTTCACTGCTACCAAGCGACAATACACAATCGCTTCAAGTCTCATGATACAGCCGAAAATTCTTAACCGGCAATCGACCGTACAGTAAAAAATATTTGGTATCATGTATTTGCACAGATTGAGTACTATTGGTAATGATTTACAAATTGATGTTGCTAAATTTGAGGAATAACTATTTCTCAATTCATATAACATATAAAGAGCTAACAAATTTTGAAAACAAACCTTTTAAAGTCAAAATATAAGATGAATGAACATAACCATTTGCATATTTTGGGTCGAACCTCTTAGTTTTTTTTCAATATTTCCCACGTTCTCTTGACGTAGAAATGGTTTCTGCTCCCGTAATTGTTAACGTGTTAATGCCAGGTATAGACATTTAATCTTTGCATAACAAGTAATCCATTAAGCTTACAATAATGACAAATTCTAACCTTCTCCGTTACTGTAAATTGTTTTCGAATGTCGAAGCCCCGCATGACAGTCTCCCGATCGACCAAGACATTTAAAAACCGTACAGTTCCGTTCCCAACCTGAGTCAATGTACGAATTTGACATTTCGTCATCTTAAAACGATTGATTTTCTATTACCCATTCGCCAGTTAATCAATATAGTTATAAACACTGATTATATTTGAATATCACGTTAAGCATATTTCGTTTGTGGTGAATTTGGATATTTTCTGCGATTTCAGACACACTTAGAATTAGTTTAATAGTTGGATCCAAATAACCGATGCATATCTAAGATTTTAAAAATTTACACCCTAGGACAGTAGCCCTTCTACACTGTTAACTTCTATATAAATTCCATTTGCATACCTCAGATCGGGAACTCTTAAAGAGTTCCCGATCTGAGGTATGCAAATGGAATTTATAAAAATATACGTTAATGCGGCAAAAGATCATGGTTTATTCTACATTTTATAATTTTATATTTTTCCCATATTTCTACGATTATGACCCTTCCTGATGAAGCTTAATCCAAAACAATCACTTTGGACGCATCGGATTGATAAAGAGTTATTTTCATTTATATTTTACTCCGTCCAAAAGCTTAAGCAAACCATTATACAATCCTTGTGATTCCAAACGTTGCATACAACTCTTGTTGTTGTGCATTAAATTACAGCAGGAGTGGTTCACCGATGTCAAACAAACAAACAAACAAAATAAATCGATTAAGAAGACAAATCAGGGCAACAAAAAAAAACAAACTTAGGAAATCACATTAACTCCAAACGGAGCAAGACCGATTGTGTTGTCAGGATAAGCGTCTACTGCTATGCATACTGCATCCGCCATTAGAACCAACATTCAATCTGAATTTTACAATCGGCAATACAACAAAATCAGTCACATTACAGATTAGATGACTTTTCTGTTATCAAAATATTTAAGACTGCCAAATCATGTCGATGGTGGGTAGAGACACAAACTACCGATCGTACCGATTAACACATTTGTGGTGGTGAACACTTATGTATTGTCGAGTTAAGTCGTCTTTCTAATAACTCTGTATTGTGTAACTGACCTGAATAAAGATTCTTCCTATGATACTAATTACAATTATATTCTTCTTAAGCAAACGACATAGATATATGGACTGGCGCAAATAGTCCTACCCATGACGGGAATTACGTATTTGCGGTTGACAATGGTGCTTTTTCATTTACTAGTGTTCCATTTGGAGAACGTAAGTTTTACCTTTAAGTTCTAAAATAATTGAGTCAAAATTGTGTAGTATAAATGTTCTGTTTATAATAAATAATTTACTGATGCTATTGGATGTGTAATCAAGAGCTACTTCAATAGGTATGTAGAAAAAATCGAAAGATTTAGAGTTCATGAAATATAAATGAAAGAGATGTCTGATATACGTCTAAGAGACAATGACCCACTAACAAAAAAACAATAGATTCCTTTTTCTAGTGGTAAAATAAACTGTATCAACTTACAATTAATGTGTCAGTACTTTATTTGTATAACTGCAAAAAATGTATGCAATGTGTGTTATTTTACCTCAATATACTCTCAAGTATAAAAGTCAGGAGATGTAGTATAATTCCCAATGAGACATCTCTCCACAAAAGATAAAGGAGATGGATGTAAGCACAACATAGTTTTACCTTTAACAATGAACAAAACCAATAACATAAAGTAGGATAAGCAATAAGAAAAACAATCTTACCTAGGCTATTAAAAGCCTCGGCAGGACAAAATTTGAGACAATTCAAACGAGAAAACTAGCAGCCTGATCTAAACTACAACAATATACGAAAAAAAAAATATGACAGACAGTAGCCAATAAGAACTACTTAATTACAGGCTCCTGGTTTGTGACAGCTTCAGTAAGAACAAGGAGAAGGGAGAATATATAGGCAATACACCTGTATTACTATTTCAGTACTAGTATCTTGCATTGCATTCGATTGGAACAATAACAAAAACAACTCTAAAACTAAAAAGTTGTCAAACGAGTATAAAACATGCTTCATGTTTTCGTTTTCAAACATTTAGAGGTTAGAGCACGAATGTTATTATTTCCATGCGTAGTAAAAACACCTGCATGACATTTTAATCAAAATATATTCTAATTCTTAAATCGTTATTGTAATTTTACTTGAACATATGATTAGTAGTTTTCACAGCTACAGTTAAGGACATAAGATGTCGTTTCTGTAAATGTTTCATAAATTATGTTTAAACATTTCATCGTCGGTCTGCGAGTGTTTTTGTATGAATTAATATTTGTTTGTATGTATCAATAATTTGCATGCATGAATTTAATTTGAATATTTCAGTATTAGTCTTTTTGATTATAATGATGCCTCTTATATTTTATCATAAATGACTTTTCTGCTCTTGATATATGATCAGACTAATAGTCAGTGCTGCAATACTAGCATGTTTTATAGCATTGCTCTTCTTAAATCCCCCAATGAGTTATATAGAAATTGATAAGAAATTAAGGTTTCGACTCCTGTAAGCACAATTTACCTCAGATTGATTTGATTATTCTTTTTTTAGGCTGATTGGTGGTCTAACATTTTTCGTAAATTCAAATACTTATACACATTTGGCTTCAGCGTTCCTACTGAAGGTAAATCCATAGTACATCACTACGACGAACCAAATATATAAATTGTTGTTTTTATATTCATCCATTTGATTCATGATCAATACTTTTAAGCAAGATATGTTGACCTTTCCGCAGCACCTAAGATCATCCCTGGTTTTTGGTGGGGTTCGTCTTGCTAATTCTTTAGTTTTCTATCATGTTATGTTTTGTAGACGGTTGATAGTCGTTTCGTCGTGTTTCGTTCTATGCCATGGTGTTATCAGTTTGTCCTCGTCTTATGAGTTTAAATATCAAAGTTGTATACCGATGCTTTTGGAATCGATAATATAAATGTATTAATTAGTTGAGTATTCCGACACCCGCTTCGTCTTTCAAAACTGTTGTTTTCGTCCGGAATTATGGGTTAGTTTTCATTCATGTTTTTATTTTTCTGTATTTCGATTGTATTGTTTTTGTACGTTATTAAACACTGATTTTAAAATAAATCTTTTTCTTTATTTTTTTCAGGGGCTTCGTCGATAACCAACTTAGACTGTGTTGAAATAGAATTAACTGATTCAAATAACTGGAACTGGGATGATGATGAATGTAATGACGAATATCGATTTATTTGCGAATTTCCAAGGGTTAGTATGAACATTCTTTTTGGAGTATTTGAAAATATTGAATATATCTTTTGCATCATATTGGACATACATGAGAAAGATCACTTGTGTATACTTCGACTCAAGTACGTGCAAAACCAATAATCACTCTCAGCGTAATATTGTTTTGCTTTTTTGCAAAAGAAATTATTTTAGACAAAGTAGGAAAATTGTAAAGAATGTTAAAATTGGTTACAATATCTTACTTATTTTTTTCCTGAAAGTCTTAGATCAATTGGGTATAATATTTTGATATAAAACTTACTATAGTTCCTATCTTCAATTGAAGAACGCTAGATATTAATATGACATTTATTCAACAGTTTAAATCTAAGAAATTAACATTTGACAATTAAAGATATTCATGATTTAAACTTTATAAACTTTTGTATTTTGAATCAGTGAATATTATATTAGGTCAAATGGAAATTCGCTGATTCCAAACGCGGTTTAGTGTTAAATAAGTCGAAGAGAAACTGACAAAACCATTGCAACAGTCGACCAACACCTACAAAGTACTTCTCAACCCCCCCCCAAAAAAAAAAAAACAAAACAAAAAAACAAAACAAAACAAAACAAAACAAAACAAACAGGGAAGATAGAAGTTGCAACTGAAGATTAAGCAATTCTTGCTCAACATATGACACCCGTCATATTGATCATGGTAAGGAATGTTCTGAATTCGTCTGAATGATTCAGAGGACATAACGTTGTATATTCTTTTGACTAGAATAAGTATTGTGTACCACTAAATTTAAATTTGATTATATTGATCAAACATTTTTGAACATTTCATTTCAATTTAATTATATGAGCTAATGTTACATATGTTTTTATATTTAGATTATACTATATCATATTTTTTTTTCTTTCAGAAAACCTGTCCGTAGAAGTGTATGTAGCCGTTGTTATATTCCAATGGACGAATATTTCTTATCCTTGGCGCCAAAAAATAATAAACTAGAATCATATTGCTAGTGTTATTTGATTTGTATTATCCTTGATCAACCAATAGTAGTTATTCCTCCAATCTCTTTAATATAAAAATAAGGAAATGTGGGATGATTGCCAATGAGACGACAACTATCCACCAAAGCACAAATGAAGTGGATGTAAGCGATTATTGACAGCCAAGTGGCCTCTGATAGTGACAAAAACATAGCCATTTGTTACAGTTAAATCGATTTATGACTATTGAACAGCGGTAATCTACTATTGCCTTTAATTATACCGTATAGTCGGCTATTATATGTACCGACATACAAAATATGAAACAATTCATTTGAGAAAACAGCTAAATTTAAAAATTTGTAAGCATCTTTCAAGAATGTGCTTAGATTCTATACACAATCAAGCATAAATTATTTCCATGGTTTCTTGGCAAGGCTTTATTTTATTCATCGAATTTAAGATTGTAATAAACGAGATACAGACTTTAGACAGTTGATTTTTTAACGAAACCTTGCTAGTATTGAAGAAAAATTATTCGGACAGTATTTTTTGGTCCAAAAAATATAGGTTCCCGTTGCTTTTCTTAACGTAATGTGTACTAATCTCCCATGCCTATCAATTTTGCATTTAAAAACACGTGTCTCGTCCTAGCGTTGAAAAGACATCTCAGCTCCGTTAGGGCTAAGGAAATAATTTAGTTTGCCTTTGGTATAATGCAGAGTGCACGAAGTCTCTAATAATAAAAAATAACGGGTGCACATATCGACCAATCAGGATTAGCCGTACTTTTAATTCTGAATACCATGTTATCTTCATAAAATGGCTGCGTCCATAAATTCTAATGGTTTATTGTAACCTATAAGGTGTTTAATATTTTTTAGAATCATGCAATTCATAGTGCGTCAGATGCAGAAATATATATGCCACATATAAATCATCCTCAAACCTTTCTTGCCTTACTCTCTAAATTTTCACAATTTTTTATCAGAGGTGACCCCCGTTGAAAAATGTATAAAAATTCCTGATTTTTTTAGAAAATGCGGTACTGCTAAAAAAGACCTGAAGATAATGTCCACTTACTCCAATGATTCTTTATATGTCATCAAGTACTGATTATATTGATACCAAAACTGATCCAATATGTAACTACTACGGTGCATTTTGAACAACAGTTTTAAAAGAAACCATTTTCGTATAAAAGTACATTTTTGAAACAGACTATAGCATTTCAAAATATGAAAAATGTGTAAATATTTGTGTTTTATCATTGAAAACCATTCTTTAACTACAAAATGTCATGCATATTTTAATTTTTATAGTTTGCCATTCGAGTGAACATTTTAATGTTTAAAGAGGATCATTTCTGTCCATTTTCACTGGATATGGTAGTTTCGATAACAGTACTTGGGTCGAGATTGTCATGTTTAAAAATCGATATTTGTATCCAAACTCTAGACGTGTACGCGCTTTTTTTCAAACAAATCAGCAGAAGTTCAGACAATGACATTATCTCCACAGTAAGTCAAAAGTCGAGCCCACCCTTGTTTCTTAAATGTAAAACGCAATGCAAATATGAAACAGACTTTAGCTTAAAACTAGTTGATCAATATTTCATTTGTCACCAATAAATACGGTTTCACATCAAATATCAAGTAAATTTACTGTTTTGGCACTTTTGAACACTATGATAAAGAAATGTCGACGCTGTATACGGTATTCAATACTTTCTAGAATCATGCAATTCATAGTGCGTCAGATGCACAAATCTGTATGCCACATATAAATCATCCTCAAAACATTCTCGCATTACTCTCTGAATTTTCACAATTTTATCAGAGGTGACCCTAAATGAAAATGTGAAAAAAAATTCCTGATTTTTGAGAAAATGCGGTACTGCTAAAAGGACCTGAAGATAATGTCCACTTACTCATAAGATTCTTTATATGTAATCAAGTAATGATTATATTGATACCAAAACTGATCCAATATGTAACTACTACGGTGCATTTTGAACAACAGTTTAAAAAACCATTTTCGTATAAAAGTACATTTTGAAACAGACTATAGCATTTCAAAATATGAAAATGTGTAAATATTTGTGTTTTAACATTGAAAACTATTCTTTAATTACAAAATGTCATGCCTATTCTAATTTTTATAGTTTGCCATTCAGTGAACATTTTAATGTTTAAAGGGATCATTTCTGTCCATTTTCACTGGATATGGTAGTTTCGATAACAGTACTTGGGTCGAGATTGTCATGTTTAAAATCGATATTTGTATCCAAACTCTAGACGTGTACGTGTTTTTTTTCAAACAAATCATCAGAAGTTCAGAAAATGACATATTCTCTCCACAGTAAGTCAAAAGTCGAGCCCACCCTTGTTTCTAATGTAAAACGCAATGCAAATATGAAACAGACTTTTTTTTTATATAGACTAGACCGTTGGTTTTACCGTTTGAATGGTTTTACACTAGTACTTTTGGGGCCCTTTATAGCTTGTTGTTCGGTGTGAGCCAAGGCTCCGTGTTGAAGGCCGTACATTGACCTATAATGGTTTACTTTTATAAATTGTTATTTGGATGGAGAGTTGTCTCATTGGCACTCACACCACATCTTCCTATATCTATTTAGCTTAAAAACTAGTTGATCAATAATTCATTTGTCACCAATAAATACGGTTTCACATTAAATATCAAGTAAATTTACTGTTTTGGCACTTTTGAGAAATGTCGACGCTGTATAGATTGTAATGAACAATTAATTTCCCATAGGCAACAATGATAGCCTTTTTCAAGATACAGACTTTAGAAAGTTGATTTTTAACGAAACCTTTCTAGAATTAAAGAAAAATTATTCGGACAGTATTTTTGGTCCAAAAATATAGGTTCCCGTTGCTTTTCTTAACGTAATGTGTACTAATCTCCCATGCCTATCAATTTTGCATTTAAAACACGTGTCTCGTCCTAGCGTTGAAAAGACATCTCAGCTCCGTTAGGGCTAAGGAAATAATTTAGTTTGCCTTTGGTATAATGCAGAGTGCACGAAGTCTCTAATAATAAAAAAAATAACGGGTGCACATATCGACCAATCAGGATTAGCCGTACTTTTAATTCTGAATACCATGTTATCTTCATAAAATGGCTGCGTCCATAAATTCTAATGGTTTATTGTAACCTATAAGGTGTTTAATATTTTTAGAATCATGCAATTCATAGTGCGTCAGATGCAGAAATATATATGCCACATATAAATCATCCTCAAACCTTTCTTGCCTTACTCTCTAAATTTTCACAATTTTTATCAGAGGTGACCCCGTTGAAAATGTATAAAAATCCTGATTTTTTAGAAAATGCGGTACTGCTAAAAAGACCTGAAGATAATGTCCACTTACTCCAATGATTCTTTATATGTCATCAAGTACTGATTATATTGATACCAAAACTGATCCAATATGTAACTACTACGGTGCATTTTGAACAACAGTTTTAAAAGAAACCATTTTCGTATAAAGTACATTTTTGAAACAGACTATAGCATTTCAAAATATGAAAATGTGTAAATATTTGTGTTTTAACATTGAAAACCATTCTTTAACTACAAAATGTCATGCATATTTTAATTTTTATAGTTTGCCATTCAGTGAACATTTTAATGTTTAAAGAGGATCATTTCTGTCCATTTTCACTGGATATGGTAGTTTCGATAACAGTACTTGGGTCGAGATTGTCATGTTTAAAATCGATATTTGTATCAAACTCTAGACGTGTACGCGCTTTTTTCAAACAAATCAGCAGAAGTTCAGACAATGACATTATCTCCACAGTAAGTCAAAAGTCGAGCCCACCCTTGTTTCTTAAATGTAAAACGCAATGCAAATATGAAACAGACTTTAGCTTAAAACTAGTTGATCAATATTTCATTTGTCACCAATAAATACGGTTTCACATCAAATATCAAGTGAATTTACTGTTTTGGCACTTTTGAACACTATGATAAAGAAATGTCGACGCTGTATACGGTATTCAATACTTTCTAGAATCATGCAATTCATAGTGCGTCAGATGCACAAATCTGTATGCCACATATAAATCATCCTCAAAACATTCTCGCATTACTCTCTGAATTTTCACAATTTTTATCAGAGGTGACCCTAAATGAAAAATGTGAAAAAAAAATTCCTGATTTTTTGAGAAAATGCGGTACTGCTAAAAAGGACCTGAAGATAATGTCCACTTACTCATAAGATTCTTTATATGTAATCAAGTAATGATTATATTGATACCAAAACTGATCCAATATGTAACTACTACGGTGCATTTTGAACAACAGTTTTAAAAAAAACCATTTTCGTATAAAAGTACATTTTTGAAACAGACTATAGCATTTCAAAATATGAAAAATGTGTAAATATTTGTGTTTTAACATTGAAAACTATTCTTTAATTACAAAATGTCATGCCTATTCTAATTTTTATAGTTTGCCATTCGAGTGAACATTTTAATGTTTAAAGGGATCATTTCTGTCCATTTTCACTGGATATGGTAGTTTCGATAACAGTACTTGGGTCGAGATTGTCATGTTTAAAATCGATATTTGTATCCAAACTCTAGACGTGTACGTGTTTTTTTTCAAACAAATCATCAGAAGTTCAGAAAATGACATATTCTCTCCACAGTAAGTCAAAAGTCGAGCCCACCCTTGTTTCTAATGTAAAACGCAATGCAAATATGAAACAGACTTTTTTTTATATAGACTAGACCGTTGGTTTTACCGTTTGAATGGTTTTACACTAGTACTTTTGGGGCCCTTTATAGCTTGTTGTTCGGTGTGAGCCAAGGCTCCGTGTTGAAGGCCGTACATTGACCTATAATGGTTTACTTTTATAAATTGTTATTTGGATGGAGAGTTGTCTCATTGGCACTCACACCACATCTTCCTATATCTATTTAGCTTAAAACTAGTTGATCAATAATTCATTTGTCACCAATAAATACGGTTTCACATTAAATATCAAGTAAATTTACTGTTTTGGCACTTTTGAGAAATGTCGACGCTGTATAGATTGTAATGAACAATTAATTTCCCCATAGGCAACAATGATAGCCTTTTCAAGATACAGACTTTAGAAAGTTGATTTTTTAACGAAACCTTTCTAGAATTAAAGAAAAATTATTCGGACAGTATTTTTGGTCCAAAAATATAGGTTCCCGTTGCTTTTCTTAACGTAATGTGTACTAATCTCCCATGCCTATCAATTTTGCATTTAAAACACGTGTCTCGTCCTAGCGTTGAAAAGACATCTCAGCTCCGTTAGGGCTAAGGAAATAATTTAGTTTGCCTTTGGTATAATGCAGAGTGCACGAAGTCTCTAATAATAAAAATAACGGTGCACATATCGACCAATCAGGATTAGCCGTACTTTTAATTCTGAATACCATGTTATCTTCATAAAATGGCTGCGTCCATAAATTCTAATGGTTTATTGTAACCTATAAGGTGTTTAATATTTTTAGAATCATGCAATTCATAGTGCGTCAGATGCAGAAATATATATGCCACATATAAATCATCCTCAAACCTTTCTTGCCTTACTCTCTAAATTTTCACAATTTTTATCAGAGGTGACCCCGTTGAAAATGTATAAAAATCCTGATTTTTTAGAAAATGCGGTACTGCTAAAAAGACCTGAAGATAATGTCCACTTACTCCAATGATTCTTTATATGTCATCAAGTACTGATTATATTGATACCAAAACTGATCCAATATGTAACTACTACGGTGCATTTTGAACAACAGTTTTAAAAGAAACCATTTTCGTATAAAAGTACATTTTGAAACAGACTATAGCATTTCAAAATATGAAAAATGTGTAAATATTTGTGTTTTAACATTGAAAACCATTCTTTAACTACAAAATGTCATGCATATTTTAATTTTTATAGTTTGCCATTCGAGTGAACATTTTAATGTTTAAAGAGGATCATTTCTGTCCATTTTCACTGGATATGGTAGTTTCGATAACAGTACTTGGGTCGAGATTGTCATGTTTAAAATCGATATTTGTATCCAAACTCTAGACGTGTACGCGCTTTTTCAAACAAATCAGCAGAAGTTCAGACAATGACATTATCTCCACAGTAAGTCAAAAGTCGAGCCCACCCTTGTTTCTTAAATGTAAAACGCAATGCAAATATGAAACAGACTTTAGCTTAAAAACTAGTTGATCAATATTTCATTTGTCACCAATAAATACGGTTTCACATCAAATATCAAGTAAATTTACTGTTTTTGGCACTTTTTGAACACTATGATAAAGAAATGTCGACGCTGTATACGGTATTCAATACTTTCTAGAATCATGCAATTCATAGTGCGTCAGATGCACAAATCTGTATGCCACATATAAATCATCCTCAAAACATTCTCGCATTACTCTCTGAATTTTCACAATTTTTATCAGAGGTGACCCTAAATGAAAAATGTGAAAAAAAAATTCCTGATTTTTTGAGAAAATGCGGTACTGCTAAAAAGGACCTGAAGATAATGTCCACTTACTCATAAGATTCTTTATATGTAATCAAGTAATGATTATATTGATACCAAAACTGATCCAATATGTAACTACTACGGTGCATTTTGAACAACAGTTTAAAAAAACCATTTTCGTATAAAAGTACATTTTGAAACAGACTATAGCATTTCAAAATATGAAAATGTGTAAATATTTGTGTTTTAACATTGAAAACTATTCTTTAATTACAAAATGTCATGCCTATTCTAATTTTTATAGTTTGCCATTCAGTGAACATTTTAATGTTTAAAGGGATCATTTCTGTCCATTTTCACTGGATATGGTAGTTTCGATAACAGTACTTGGGTCGAGATTGTCATGTTTAAAAATCGATATTTGTATCCAAACTCTAGACGTGTACGTGTTTTTTTTTTTTTCAAACAAATCATCAGAAGTTCAGAAAATGACATATTCTCTCCACAGTAAGTCAAAAGTCGAGCCCACCCTTGTTTCTAATGTAAAACGCAATGCAAATATGAAACAGACTTTTTTTTTATATAGACTAGACCGTTGGTTTTACCGTTTGAATGGTTTTACACTAGTACTTTTGGGGCCCTTTATAGCTTGTTGTTCGGTGTGAGCCAAGGCTCCGTGTTGAAGGCCGTACATTGACCTATAATGGTTTACTTTTATAAATTGTTATTTGGATGGAGAGTTGTCTCATTGGCACTCACACCACATCTTCCTATATCTATTTAGCTTAAAAACTAGTTGATCAATAATTCATTTGTCACCAATAAATACGGTTTCACATTAAATATCAAGTAAATTTACTGTTTTTGGCACTTTTTGAGAAATGTCGACGCTGTATAGATTGTAATGAACAATTAATTTCCCCATAGGCGACAATGATAGCCTTTTTCAAGATACAGACTTTAGAAAGTTGATTTTTTTAACGAAACCTTTCTAGAATTAAAGAAAAATTATTCGGACAGTATTTTTGGTCCAAAAATATAGGTTCCCGTTGCTTTTCTTAACGTAATGTGTACTAATCTCCCATGCCTATCAATTTTGCATTTAAAACACGTGTCTCGTCCTAGCGTTGAAAAGACATCTCAGCTCCGTTAGGGCTAAGGAAATAATTTAGTTTGCCTTTGGTATAATGCAGAGTGCACGAAGTCTCTAATAATAAAAATAACGGGTGCACATATCGACCAATCAGGATTAGCCGTACTTTTAATTCTGAATACCATGTTATCTTCATAAAATGGCTGCGTCCATAAATTCTAATGGTTTATTGTAACCTATAAGGTGTTTAATATTTTTAGAATCATGCAATTCATAGTGCGTCAGATGCAGAAATATATATGCCACATATAAATCATCCTCAAACCTTTCTTGCCTTACTCTCTAAATTTTCACAATTTTTATCAGAGGTGACCCCGTTGAAAATGTATAAAAATCCTGATTTTTTAGAAAATGCGGTACTGCTAAAAAGACCTGAAGATAATGTCCACTTACTCCAATGATTCTTTATATGTCATCAAGTACTGATTATATTGATACCAAAACTGATCCAATATGTAACTACTACGGTGCATTTTGAACAACAGTTTTAAAAGAAACCATTTTCGTATAAAAGTACATTTTGAAACAGACTATAGCATTTCAAAATATGAAAAATGTGTAAATATTTGTGTTTTAACATTGAAAACTATTCTTTAATTACAAAATGTCATGCCTATTCTAATTTTTATAGTTTGCCATTCAGTGAACATTTTAATGTTTAAAGGGGATCATTTCTGTCCATTTTCACTGGATATGGTAGTTTCGATAACAGTACTTGGGTCGAGATTGTCATGTTTAAAATCGATATTTGTATCCAAACTCTAGACGTGTACGTGTTTTTTTTCAAACAAATCATCAGAAGTTCAGAAAATGACATATTCTCTCCACAGTAAGTCAAAAGTCGAGCCCACCCTTGTTTCTAATGTAAAACGCAATGCAAATATGAAACAGACTTTTTTTTTATATAGACTAGACCGTTGGTTTTACCGTTTGAATGGTTTTACACTAGTACTTTTGGGGCCCTTTATAGCTTGTTGTTCGGTGTGAGCCAAGGCTCCGTGTTGAAGGCCGTACATTGACCTATAATGGTTTACTTTTATAAATTGTTATTTGGATGGAGAGTTGTCTCATTGGCACTCACACCACATCTTCCTATATCTATTTAGCTTAAAAACTAGTTGATCAATAATTCATTTGTCACCAATAAATACGGTTTCACATTAAATATCAAGTAAATTTACTGTTTTTGGCACTTTTGAGAAATGTCGACGCTGTATAGATTGTAATGAACAATTAATTTCCCCATAGGCGACAATGATAGCCTTTTTCAAGATACAGACTTTAGAAAGTTGATTTTTTTAACGAAACCTTTCTAGAATTAAAGAAAAATTATTCGGACAGTATTTTTTGGTCCAAAAAATATAGGTTCCCGTTGCTTTTCTTAACGTAATTTGTACTTATCTCCCATGCCTATCAATTTTGCACTTAAAACACGTGTCTCATCCAAGCGTTGAAAAGACATCTCAGTTCCGTTAGGGCTAAGGAAAATAATTTATTTTGCCTTTGGTATAATGCAGAGTGCACAAAGTCTCTAATAATAAAAGAAAATAACGGGCGCACATATCGACCAATCAGGATTAGCCATACTCTTAATTCCGAATACCATGTTATCTTCATAAAATGGCTGCGCCCATAAAATCTAATGGTTTATTGTATCCTTAACATATTAGTTTGTTTCCAAATTAGAAAAAGACAAACTACTAGTAATACGCCAAAGACAAAATTTAAAAATTTAAAAAATGACTGGTCAACATGCATCCCACTGAAAAACCGGAGTAATTCAATGTGATTTCAGGTCCTCCTGAAAGGGTAATGAGATAAAATTCTGAGAAAAACTTTTGAAAGATCATCAATACTTCTTGGCGTTACATAAATCAATTATTAGTTTTCCTATGTTCAGAAACCTCATTAGTGGATGATACTGTATTTGGCACAAGATCAGCTTTTGGGTTCCTTCCTATTCCTTTTTTAAAGATAGTGTTACTCATGATGGCAATGGGAATGATGACAATGACGAGTACTGTTACTAGTGGAAAGCTTCAAAGTCAAACCAAGAATTATTAGTTTGTCATTACTGACACAATTCACTAACTCCTCATTGATTTCTTTAATTACATTTGTAAAGACAATCGACTCTTAGAGATTAAAAAAATAAATACATTTCCAATACAATGTTTATTCAAATCATGCAAGTATACCACTCTTCATAGCACATTAGCCATTCTTCCCCAACCATCATCGTTATGTTAGTTTTTCACTTTTTTTGGGGGGGTAAACACATCAAGTTGTTCTCTCTAATTGTCTTTGAAAAGAAATAAATAAATAAACCTAAGATACTATTCGCCTCTATTAATGATTATTTTTTTTATCAAAATCCTAAACGTACACATCTTTTTATGTAAAGAATTGATGAAGGTATTTTCAAAGTCGAAAACATTTCAACACGTGTCACTTGCTCAAATCGTAGCTTTTCTGCCATCCACTTACATATTGCATGCTTCACACAAGCAGGTTATTGCAATGTGAATTAAATAACATAGGAGGTTTACGTCAGTAAGACAACATATTAAACATAACAATAATGTTTAGTTGAAACAAAAAAACAACAACTGAAACAATGTAGTTAGCAATACTCGCAGTACCGATACTTTAAAAGCTGCGTTATTGTTGTTCATGCTTTTACAATTTAAGGCATAAAATAAATGTATCATTTGTTGTATTATCTAGAAATAAGTTACAAATGTAGAAACTGCATCGCTGTCTTGTTTTTAAATTTTAGAAGGTATGTACCAAGAACCAGGAGCCTACCTATGGAGGCCAAATGATATAACAGAAGCTGATGCTGTAAGAAGTACGTTTGGTTTCGGTAAGTTATGGGTAATGTAATTGATTTTTTTCTTCATTTATGTATGAAAAACAATATCGACTATTCCATGTATTCGTTGACAAAGCACTCTCATTGACTTATTCTTAGTAAAAAGGAAAAATTCCTGTATTAGTTTTAAACATATATCAATTAAATACAGGTATCGATACACATCGTTTTCTTATTATCGATTTGACTTATATGCTATAACTTAAACGATAGAGAGATCATGGACTTCTGATTTCGGTCACTTTTTTAATTTTTTTTTTTTTTTAAATAGTGGAAAAATGTCAGAAATTCAGATGTAGATTGCTTTTCTCAAGCTCGGGTTATTAATTGAAGATGCAATTCTTCTAAGCTTTGTTTTTTGTGTTTTATCATCGAATCGAGGATATCTTGTCACCAACCAAGGGCGACAAGGTGCAAACTATCTTTAAAGTGTCAAGATACTTGGCTGAATACTAGGAGAAGTTGATTGCCATAATTAATATTCGCTTTTTCCGTTCCGGTCACAGCCTGAGTCAGTATATGAATTTGACATTTCGTCATCTTAAAACGATTGACTTTTCTATTACCTATTCGCAAGTTAACCAATATAGTTATAAACAATGTTAAACTTTGAATATCACATTAAGCATATTTTGTTTGCGGTGAATTCGGATATTTTCTACTATTTCAGATGCACTTATAATTAGTGTAATAGTTGAACCAGGAAATACGGTTCACTACGCACACACACATATGGCTTACATTGTCAGGGCCTGGATTCTAGTTGTTTTTGTAGGAGGTCTTTCTTTGGCAATCCTGACACCCCAAAGTGTGTTATACTACAAGAAAACCTGAAAATATGCATTATCTGACTTATATACCGTCAGAATATATTACTTTTCTGCAAAGATTTGCATCCTATTTTACCGATTAAATTGGGATATTCTTTTCATAACGTTCAAGTTTAATTACTCCTTACGGCTCATTTTAATGTAAAATAAGACTTACTAACTACTGTAGACCTAAATGTTACAGCTCAATGTGTAAATAATTTATTGTATTAATTAAGTTTATGAAAGTGGGTGCTTTTTTTTTTTGTTTTTGTTTTGTTTTTTTTCATGACATTTTTATCGCGGACAAGCTAATTATTTTTCAACAATTTTTAAAGGAACTATCCAGAAAAATACTTTTCTCTTTTTGTCTGGCAATACAAGTTCTGTTTCATAAGAACACCCCCTTTTCCCCAGGGTACAGTACGTGGCTGTTATTCTATAGAAAATGAAAATATTTGGTCATTTGATCATTTGATAGAGTAAAAGTATACATAAATGTTTGGAAAGTTCAAATGTGTCGACGACAATTTCTGGTATTTCAGTATAATAAAGAGGAAAGGATCCTAGCTTCTGCCATAAACCTATTGAAGATTGAAAACTAAGACGTAAAATCTCAATTGGCAACAACACACTATCGAATAAATTGAATGTTTAAGTAAATTTTAGTTTGCATTTTATGCCTTGAAGCAAATTTCATTGGAAATTGGTATCGTCCGGGTTGATTATTCAAAGGAAAGACATATCGTGTTGAAAGAAAATAACTCCAAATAGGTATATAAACGGTGCATATCTAAGATTTTAAACATTTACATCTGAGGATAGTTAAACAGAAGCCCTTCTACATTGTTAACATTTTAAAGTTCCCGATGTGAGGTATAAAAGGAAATTTATAAAATATACGTTAATGCGGCAAAAGATCATGGTTTATTTTATATTATTCACATATTTTTACGATTAAATTCTATACTAAGAAAAAACTTTACGGGTATGACCATTCCTGATGAAGCTAAATCAAAAATTTACTTCGGACGCATCGGATTTATCAAGAGTTATTTTCATTTCTATTTTACTCCGTCCGAAAACTTAAAACACACCAATATAGCAAGTACGATTGCGTCGACAGGACAAGCGTCTCCAGCTATCACTACAAACCAGTAAAAGTCTGAAATGGCCTATATCTGTACTCGACTGTACTGATTTTTATTCGACCAGTCTGAATTGATCTGAAATTTACTTAATATTACTGCTGGAACCTATACTTTTCACTCCATAGACGCCCTATTCCTCCAATGTATATTATCTTTTAAAATTAAAATAAAATAAGATGATCAAAAGAAGTAATTTCTGATCAATAAATCATGTAATAAATTAATAATTTTAGTTAAATGAATTTTTATATACATGATATCATGTTCACATTGCATTATGTACATCAAAAATACTAGAACTTTCGACCAAAATACAAATATCTTAAATGGTATTCAAATTTTTTAATGTTTCAGATATATTTTATGGGTACTGAAAATTTTAAACACAAATTTAAGCCTGGTATAAATTTATGATGTCAGTCGGTTTTTTTTTTTTTTTTATGGTATATAAAGTAGCTCAATTAATTTTAAAATGACACCTTTGTTTTGTAAATCCAAGAATTTAATATTATAGAACTTCCATAGCAATCCTTGATAACTTTTGAAAACAGAATTGTGTTCCTACGTTGCAGTTAAAATTTAGGTTGATAACTTACACGGTAGATATGGTGTTCGGCTGTATTCGTGGTTTTCGAGTGATTTGATCGGGTTTTATCGAGTGTGACCACTTTTTCGAGTGAATATGATAAAAATGTAAACATACAAACTTCTTTTCTGGTAAAACATGAAAAAGATGCTACAACCTTATATACAAGATCACAGAAGTTAAATTAACATTTTTGATACAAAGATATAATCAACCCTACATTATTTTGTTTTGAAAACGTTTAATTCAGCCTTACAAAGCTTTATTCCAAAATATAGATTAACGTCATTTCTAAACACATACCTATGCAAATATCAACGGAAATGTGCAAATGGAATATATGTATACTAAGATATACAGACACTTTGCAAAAGTTCTTGTTTTGGCATTGAAAAGGACATTTTGATAGTAATTTCATTTTATATGTCCATGTTTTTCGAGAGCAGTCCGTGTTTTTCGATTGAAATAAATCCTTTGGCTTCAAATGTATTATGTCAATGCATTTACGTTTAAAAGACAATGAAAAGGTTAAAAAGTACTTTACAAAGCACGATACAATGCATCAAACCAAACTGATAATGCTGTATTAACACGTACATTTCATAAAAGTCATCCTTCAGTTGCATTCAGAAATCTTCATGTTAGTGTACCGATATAGATTTCATACAGTAAATACCTCGTGATGTAAACAACCTTTATGTGAGGTCAGACATGTTGGACTGAGACGTACGTACACATAGTGTGTAAAGCGGGAAATGTGTTTTTTACAGAAAAATATCCTTAATGTTTCATTTACTATTTGTCTTGATGGAAATATTAGCTATCTTGGTGTAATCGGGAGTGTACAGAATAACACGGGTGTTGAAAATCTATACACTCTGAGGAGCATCTAAAATACCGTACACCACTGTTTGCACCTAGATAACGAATTTATTTCTTATTTTAGCGTTCGTTTACTTTCTCGGGAACAAATAAAAAAATCTTATGACCAACTTCAACTACACATTTTCAACACCAACGTTGCTGTACATTGTCAAATATTATCTATTTATTTTGTTTTTATTGATGGAAAATTTTACAATTTTTATTATTTGGGGAATATTGAGTGTATATTTTTTCTTCACTTGGATATTTTTTTGGCAAAATTTCAAAATTTGATGTTTTTCAATCAAAAATATTCTTTTTGTTATTATTTTTCCTAAAATTTTAATTTTCAAAATTTTGGCAAACATTTTTATTTTTGGAAATTTTGGCATATTTTTTATTCCTGGTGAACATGCACGACACATTTGCCACTGGACGTCAAGCAACCATACATGAATCATTTAGAATTGTCCGTTTATAAATTCAAAAATTATAAAGAGGCTTAGGTTTCAACTGCATCAGGCAAAGTTAAACTAAGATGGATTTGGTTATTTTTAGGTCCTTTTGTCACATAGCATACAAGTATAAAGTGTTGATTTAAGTTTTATTAGATATGGGGAAAGGGTCCTCTTTTAGTAGAATATTTGGGTTTATATTGAATGTATTGATTGTTTACTTCTTTTCTTTAGTTTTATTACTCCTATGTTTTTCGTCATTGTAATAAATATCTATCATGAAATATTATTGACTGTAAAAACAAAGGAAGCATACAATGAAATTTAATATGCGTCCCTGTACTCGGATCTTGAGACCGTTTTAAAACGCACCCATTGATTTCTTTTATCGTAATACAGCTAGGTTATGTAAAATGTTTTCAGAACAGAAAGTTATCATTAAAGTGAAAAAGGTTGAATTTTATCAACATTGTAATATGTTTTTGTAAATATTTATTGAAATATATAATATTGTTCTTCATTTGATTACAGTTATAAACTAGAAAAGTAGGATTTTAAGGTAAAGAATGCCTTATTTCTTATTCACATTTTCTTTAAAAAAACCCGGACGTTTTAACTGTTGCTCTCGCAAAAAAAACACGGACAATGCAAACCACTGAATTTTAGGTTAAATACAACGAAAATGTGCGTCTTTTGTGAACAAAACATGAAAGTATTCATAATAAGATGGACAGTCATGGATAAAACTATTATAATTGCGAAATAGCAGTTACTTGACCTGATCGCAAGTTTTATCACTCGAAAAAACCCGATCTACACTCGAAAAAATGGACCGATTCACTCGAAAAAACACTATACCTACCGTGAATGAAGTTTTGTCAAAATAAAATACATCGCATACAAGAAGCACTTTAAGAAGGTTTAGTTACCTCAGTACATGTGTGTTTAACAGGTAAAATGAAAACACTATTTTAATTAAACTTTTAAGACTCAGACTTTAAAATTAGATAATTTGACTATTTTAATTTGATAAATCTGATAAACAATGCAAAAATCTGTTTTATATATCTTTACTCTTATGTGGCATTTATCAGTTTGTCAGTTAAAAAGAAAGTTATTTAAACAGTTAAAATAAAAATAAAAAATCGTAGAAATCATTTGGTCAAGTGTGGTTCAAACTGGTCGAGTATTGTTCAGACCTTTGGCCGAGTATAGTTCAGACTGAAAAAAATAGATCAAGAACTGGCCAAGTATTGGTCGAGTACAGGTCGACAATGGGTTAATAGATATAAGAAGATGTGGTATGAGTGCCAATGAGACAACTCTCCATCCAAGTCAAAATTTATAAAAGTAAACCATTATAGGGCAAAGTACGGTCTTCAACACGGAGCCTTGGCTCACACCGAACAGTAAGCTGTAAAGGGCCCCAAAAATTACTAGTGTAAAACCATTGAAACGGGAAAACCAACGGTCTAATCTATATAAAAAACGAGAAACGAGAAACACTTATGAACCACATCGACAAACGACAACTACTGAACATCAGATTCCTGACTTAGGACAGGTGCAAACAAATGCAGCGGGTTTAAACGTTTTAATGGTACCAAACCTTTACCCTTTTTCTGAAACAATAGTGTAACATCACAACATAGAAAGACACACTATAAAATATCAACTGAAGTAGCTTAACTCAATCAAAGGACATATTAACACCATTGAACATGCACTGAACAAATAAATTTGACCTATGATAAGACTGTTTCAGACAGGCCGAAGATTAGGGTCAAGTTTAAATCAGTACAGTAGAGTATGGTTAAGATTGAGGTCGAGTAATATCGAGTAAAATTCAGGCCAATTTAGACTGGTCGCGTAAAAATAAGCACAGTCGAGTACAGATATAGGCCATTTCAGACTTTTACTGGTTTGTAGTGTATGCCTGATTATCTGCGATGAGAACCAACATTCGAACAGAATTTTACCATCGGCAATAGAACAAAATCAGTCACATTACAAATAGGCGACTTTTCTGTTATCAAAAGATTTGAGACTGCAAATCATGTCGCTAGTGCGTTCAAACACAAACTGTCGATCGTACCGATTAACTCATTCGTGATGGTGAGTTTAACACTATGTAATGTCGAGTTAAGTCGTCTTCTTAATAACTCTGTATTGTGTAACTGACTTGATAAAGAATCTCCTATGATACGAATAGCAATTCTTTTCTTTTAAGGAACCGATGTAGATATATGGATAGGCGCACATAGTCCTTTCCATGACGGGAATTTTGTATATGCCGTTGACAATGGTGCTTTGTCATTGACTAATCTTCCATTTGGATGCCGTAAGTTTTACCTTCTTAGATTAACGAGTCAAAAATGTGTAGATTGAAATATTTTGTTTATAAGATCAATTTCCTACTGGGATTGGTTGTGTAATCAAGAGATACTTCAATATTTATAAAAAAAAAAATCGAAAGATTTAGAGTTCATGAAATATAAATAAAAGATATGTTAGATATATGTCAAAGAGACAATGACCCACTAAAACAAAAACAATAGATATAACGAATTCAACAATATGTCTTCAACAGTAAACAGTCTTAAATCGTCCTGAGCCTAGTAACGCAGATCAGTAGTTTTACCTGAGAGAATCATACTGTAGATCTGTAAATTCGAGCAGATTCCCCAAAATGATACAAAGAAATTATGTCTTACAAAACAACAACAACGAACAAGTTTATTGACAAATGAACGTGTGGCGAGGGAAAGTCTTCATCAAGATACTGCCGTATAATTTTGTATTTCAGACGCGCTTTCCGTCTACAAAAGAATTATAATAGGCACTTGGATCAAACAGTGTGTAGGGTGTTAAGGGCTTTCAGTTCCTTGGGTAAAACTTAAAACACCAGTAGTTCTATGTTCATATATCAAACTACGATTCAGAAGACAAACCAAGGTAACAATCAGTGGATTCGAATGAACAATAAAAGGAACAAGATTAGTCATAATGTCACAACCAGAAATAGGAAACAATCGGTAAAATAACATTTAGAAGAATATCCTCTTATCTAAAAGTCGAAGACTACAAAGATGTCGCTAGTGAGCTGAAACACAGAGTTGTTGTATTGGTTAAACAATTCGGGATGATAACTGTAAAGCGTATGAAAATCAGGAGATGTGGTATAATTGTCGAACCTCTGATGGGTCAGCTTTTTTAAAAGGAGCACAACACTGCAAGTGTTGTCTGTATAATGTGAAAATGCTAGAACATAACGTATCGACTGAGGTATGTAAAAGCCATTCGATAAGACAGAGGGTACGTTACTGCTGAGAAATGGGAAGTTGACTATTGGAAACTGAAATCATCACGTTTGTCAAAGATTGTAGTTTTTATTACCCTTCTTGTCTTTTCCAGAAACCATAACAGATAGATAAAAAAAGTAAATAACAAAAAATATCAAATGAGTCAAATCAACGAAATCATCTTGAATGATGACTTTTATCGATTCCTTGCTTTTCACCAGAAGCTATTGGATACATTCGTATAACATTGAATCAGTTTTATGCATAAATGTCAAGTGAGCGATACAGGCTCCTAGATTTCTGACGAATTGATAATATGCACACTGATCACTATTAAGCAAATCGATGTCGATGAGTTTTACATCATATCAAACACGTGGATATCACCATCCACAACAGATGTTTCAAGTTCATGATAATTATTGTTACCCCTAAATGTATAGTTCGCGGTTTTCTTTTTATATAAGTAAAATAAACTGTACCTTAATTTGTAGTTTAATTTTGAAGAACTTACAATTAATATTTTTATCTGTATAACAGCAAAAAAGGTTTGCAATGTGTGTCGTTTTACCACAATGTACTCCCAAGTATGAAAATCAGGAGATGTGGTATAATTGTCAATGAGACAACTCTCCACAAAAGACTAAATGAGATAGATGTAAGCAACAATATAGTATGACCTTTATCAATAAACAAAACTTATAACACAAAGTACGCTCAACAATAAAAGAAATCATTCTTACCTTGAAGTAGGCTATGAAAAGCCTCGGCATGACAAATTATGAGACAGTTCAAACCAGAAAACTAGCAGCATGGTTCAAACTGCAACAGTAAACAAAGATAAACAGACAACAGCATGTAAGAACTGCTGGCTTGTGACAGGTACAGTAAGAACAAGGAGAAGGAAGAAGATATAGGCAATAAACCTGTATTACTATTTCAGTACTAGTATCTTGCATTGAATTCGATTTGAACAATAACAAAAACAATTTTGAAACTAAAAAGTTGTCAAACGGGTATTATGCATGCTTCATGTTTTCGTTTCAACCCCTTAGAGTTTAGTGCACGAATGTTTTTATTTCCCGTCGTAGTAAAAACACTTGCATGACATGGTAATCAATATATTTTAGTTCTTAAATCGTCCTTGTAATTAAACTTGAACAGATGATTAATTTAGTAATTTTTACAAGCACAGTTAAGAAAATAAGATTTCGTTATGTGAATTTTTCCGAAGTTATTTTCAACATTTTATCGTCAGTCTACGAGTGTTTTTGAATGAATTTATATCTGTTTGTATGTATTGATAAATTGCATGCATGAATTTGAATAGAATATTTCATTATCATTGTCCTTATCGATTATAATGTTGACTCTTATATCTTATAATTATGACTTTTCTACTCTTGATACATGACTATTTTTGTTTTGCAGACTGTTGTTTGTTACTTCGTCGTTTTTCTTTTTATGCCATGGCGTTGTCAGTTTTTCCTCGTCTTATGAGTTTGAATATCTCCTTGGTATATTCAATCTCTTTTTAGTTTTTTTTTTTTTTCTATACCGTCTTCAGCAGTATGGCATCGAGAACAACTAATCACAATTTGTCAGTAAAATGGCTAATATATACTTAGAGACCGATTGTAAGATTTTAAATTTGTATGCCAATGCTTTTTGAATCGACAATATAACGACACCTGTTTCGTCTATCAAAATTGTTATTTTCGCCCAGAATGATGGGTTAGTCTTCTTTCGTGTTTCTTCTTTCTGCATTTCAATAGTGTTGTTTTTGTGCGTTATTAAACACAAATGTTAAGAAAAATTATTTTTTATTTTTTCAGTGTTTGATATATCCGAAGAAGACTGTGTTGAGATAGAAGTAAATAGTTCTAATGTCTGGGAGTGGGATGATGAAGGTTGTAATGACAACATTCGAAATATTTGCGAATTGCCAAGGGTTAGTATGAACATTCTTTTTTTGAGTTTCTGAAAATATTGAATATATCTTTTGTATCATATTGGACATGCTTGAGCAAGATCACTCGTGAACATTTAGAATCAAGTACTCGCATAAGCGATAATCACTCTCAGCGTAATATTGTTTTGCCTTTTTGCAAAAGTAATGATTTTAAACAAAGTAGGAAAATTGTAAAGAATATTGGAATGGGATATGATATCTAACTGAATTTTTTTTCTGAAATTCTTTGATTAAAAGGGTATTATTATTTAATATAAAACTTACGATATTGCCTACTAGTATCTTCAATTGAAGAACTCTTTTGAATATAACATTTATTCAACAATTTAAATCTAAGAAATTAACATTTGACAATTAAATCTATTCATGATTTAAACTTTTTGAGCTTTTGCATTTTGAATCGGTGAATATAATAAAATGTCAAATGGAAATAGGCTTATTCCAAATAAAGGCAACAGTAGTATACCGGTGTTCAAAAGTCATTGATCGATTGAGAGAAAACAAATCCGGGTTACAAACTAAAACCGAGGGAAACACATCAACTATAAGAGGAAAACTGAAGTGCAACAAAAAAGAACGTCAACATACATAGAAACGAACTATTTGATAACAACTGCCATATTCCTGACTTGGTACATGACATTTTAAGAAAAATGGTGGATGGACGAATATTTCTTATCCTTGGCGCAAAAATAATTAACTAGAATCATATTTTTCGTGTTTTTAATTTGTTTTGGCCTTGATAGATCAATAGCTGTTACTCCTCCAATCTTTTGATATACAAATAAGGAGATGTGGTATGATTGCCAATGAGAGGACAACTATCCACCAAAGTTCAAATGAAGTGGATGTAAGTAATTATAAGCATCGTGCGATCTTCAACAATGAGATAAAACATACCGTTTAGTCGGCTATAATAGGGCTCGACATGAAAAAATGAAACATTTCAATTGAGAAAACTAACGGTCTAATTTATAATTTTAAGCATAATTTAAGAATGTGTTTAGATTCTAAACACCAGCTCAAGAATATATTAATTCCATAGTTTCGTAACAAAGATTTATTGCACACATTGCACTTAACATATTAGTTTTAAATCGATATAGGTTTTCAAGCTATCAAATATTAAAACGGTAAGAAGAACGTATTTAATTTTTACATACATGTAAACCTTAACATATTATTATTAAATCGATTAAGGTTTTCAAGCAATCAAATATTAAAACTATAAGAAGAACTTGTTACATTTGTTATATAAACACTATAAAAGAGCACCAACTTCAATTAAAAGACAGAAACCATTTCACTGTCTTCGCCTAGATGAGTGGCCATATTTTCCTTTGTTAACAGAAGCAATCTTTGTGAAACATCAATCGTACAATGGAAAATGAAAATATATAATGTATGTTAAATTATTTTAACCTGTTATCCGTGTAATAACTTAAACGGTACCAATTTTTCTGCACCAGATACGCATTTCGACAATCAATGTCTCTTCAGTGATGCTCGAGGCCAAAATATTTAAAAATCAAAGCTTATTAAAAGGATGAAGAGCTATTAACCAAAAGGAATAAAAAGTAAAGCCAAAGCCGGGCAAGGAATCAGAGCTTTGAATGAGGGAGATACATTCCTTAATTTTAAATAATTTCAAAATTTTGTAACAGCAAATTTTAATAACACAAAATCCGTATTTTCATGCCAGTACCGAAGTACTGGCTACTGAGATGGTGATACCCTCGGGGACTATCAGTCCACCAGCAGAGCATCGACCCAGTGGTAGTAATAACTTAAACGGTAGTAACTTTTCTGATATTTTAGCGCATTTCTGAAATACACACAGAAAGTTAAACTTACATGAGGTTTTGTTCGCTTAATAACACTGTTGACTAATAGAGTATGACATCCGCCTGATTTCACATAGCTTGTGTTAGTTGTAGTCATTTAATTGTCAACTATGGTGGATATTCAATAGATACACCGTAAAAAGTAGATACAGTTTACATTAATCACATTTAATTCTTTGACACGGAGTTAAAACCCAAAAGTTGAAAGTGACCTACAACTATATCGTTCAGTGAATAAACTAATCTGGGATAACATGGTTCGATATCAAGAGAAATTTTAATTCTTCTATTTTTTCACGTGTCTCTCATTTAGACATGAAACTGGATTCTGTGTATAAGATGTAGCTGTTTGATGCGTTCTTTTTCAGATTTAAATGAGTGTATACTGCTTTAAGTTTCCGTAAATGAATGGACGCAATTAATTTCTTTTGAATTAGAAAAGTATATTAAGCTAATATACGTTCTTTACATAACTCATGTACTTATATAATATCCATCTAGAAATAATTTCTCAGAATCTGTTTCATACCTTTTTTCCTATACATATAAACTTACCAACAGACGACATAGGACGTCCGACCACAATACTTTAAGACAACCTTGATTTACCGTCTCAAAACAGAATTGATAATGCCTTCACCTTGTAATAATAGTCTCCACGTAACATAGGCACTTTCTTAAATCTCTTGTCAACTGTTGTTCCTTTCCTGGGATCAAATAATTTTTTTATCATAAACTTCAAAGTCACATGGTTCGAGGTTCAAATTAACTTGCTTCATCAATAAAAAGTTATACACATACAAACACATATGTGTTGATATTTATCAGCAGTTTTATTTTCCGTCATCAAGATAAGGACATTCTATTTTCTTCAACCTATTAGCCTTTCTGTCTGTCAGTCTATTAGTCCCTCTCAGTTCAGGCTAAATGTTTTGGTTAGGGTGGGTCACCAGGAGGTTACAGTCAAATCAACCTATATCTTAGTACGCATGTTCATTGTTATGTGAACCCTTAAGAAAGCATCCCACATTTTGATATTGTCCTATACCTTACGCTTCACTGAACATAGAAGATAGGCGAAAGCTACCATAGGGACATTTAAACTCATAAGTCGAAAATAAACTGACAACGCTCTAGCTAAAAGACAAAGACAAACAGACAAACAACAGTATTCAAAACACAACATAAAACATTAAAGACTGAGCAACACGACTCCCACCAAATACAAGGGTGATCTAAGGTGCTTAGGAAGGGTAAGCAGATCCTGCTCCACATGTGGCACCGTAATGTTGCTCATATTAGTACAAAACCGGTGGTAAGTCTAATTTGATATTAATAAAAGCTTGAATATTGTCTACATTGAAAATAGATCAAAGTTAAACAAACCTTAAAACTTCCATTCCAGCTATGAACATAATTTCGAAAGCAGGATCAAAATGTTTTCGCTTTTACTGGAAGTAAATTAGGTAGTTATAGCTGTTGGTTGAACGCTGACGCTAAGGAAAACAAAACAAAATCTGATAGAAACATTCCTAAAAAAGATCCAATAATAAAATGAACCGTCAATCGGTAGTGTCATAGAGATTTCAGAAAGTTTTTTTATTTTCAGACCGTCCAAGAACGCACCATATTAAATGATTACAACTAATATTTTCGGGACTTATTCCAAACATTTAATAAGAGCTTAGTAAATAATGATATGCTGGTTTATTAAACGTGAAAATAAAATTCTAAATTTGGGATGTAGGTTTTATTTTTTAAAGGTTTATATTAAGGGATCTATGTAATAGAAAAACAAACCCTCTATTTAGTAATAGTTTATGTTTTCGGATTTTTCCCGGAACATCACATCAATGACCCACTTGAGATCACCGTCGACTCTTGGTGGGGTTCTTGTTGCTCAATCTTAAGTTTTCTATGTTGTGTTTTGTAGACTGTTGTTTGTCTTTAGTTTATGTTTTCGGATTTTTCCCCGGAACATCACATCAATGACCCACTTGAGATCACCGTCGACTCTTGGTGGGGTTCTTGTTGCTCAATCTTAAGTTTTCTATGTTGTGTTTTGTAGACTGTTGTTTGTCTTTAGTTTATGTTTTCGGATTTTTCCCCGAGCTGTTAGTTTGTCTTCGACTTACGAGTTTGAATATCCCTGCGGTATTTTTTGAGCTTCTCTCGTCGAGACGACAACCACAGAATGTATTGAATTATTTTAATCACAGGACAGAATTATGATCTCAATCTCTCGTTTTACCTTAAAAAGATAACACTGTTGCATTTAATAATAGAGGCCTTTTGGAAGTAATTAATCATTGCAGTATATTTCAAATGATATAAAAACATTTTTAAAAAAAAAGATTGATATTAATGTTGATTTTCTAAAAGTTGTTGTTAAGATCCATTGATATTCAATATTTCTATTTTTATTAATTTCTAATATTTGAAATGAATAACAACAATCGAAACTATACAATAACTCACGACAAAAGGGACGCTTTCTAGTTCCCTTTTTTATTCATTTTTTATAGTGTTGTTCCCTTTGTTATTTTCATTTTTGGACTTGGATGTTCCTTTAGTCGGATCAAAAGATGTTTTTATATTCGTTCTTCTGGCTCGCTTTGCTCGTACTTTAAGTGACGCTTTTAATTTCAATGAACGTTATCTCTGTATCAATGTTAATTAAAAAGTCATGGATTTCGTTACCTAGCAATAAATTACTTAAACATTTTTCCAATACTTCAATAGATACAAAGATTCGGTAATGACGTTTTGGTGTCCCTTATGAAAAGTCATTAAAACCGGGATATCACATCTTCATGTTATGTAGATATTAAAGTAGAGACCGAATATGGCATCGTACAAGGTTATTGTTTTCCTTTACTACTTATGACGTCTTTACACTAAATTAATTGGATGTGTACTGATCGATATTATAATCAGGGAGACACGATTTATTATTAATTGTAATTGGCTAATGGCTAGCTTTCAGTAACTGCGAGACTCTATGATTGGTACATTGTGACATAAGTCTTTTTGTTTGCTGTTTTGTTTTTATTTATGCCAATTTTCAAATGACTTTTACAGTTTGTTTTTATGTTTTGCTGGTTCAAATGATGTAAGGGTTGAGCATTTGCAAGCATGTTCAACCTATCCACATCATATATGTGCCAGTCTCAAGAGGGGACTTTAATTTTTTACAATACTGTTATGCTCATTGTTGAAAGCCACATGGTCTAATTTGCAATCGTACCAAATCTCCTTTTTATATATGAGACAAATAACAGATAAGCAACAGTTCCAGTTATACTGAAAAGAAAAGAAAAAATCAGGAAAGGCTAAATATACAAATTGTAGAGGGGCATGAGGGGAACTGAGGGAGAATTATTACAATTCTTCGGCGCATAGGCGAGAAAACCTTGTAATGCTAAGAAAAACAACATTTCTTGTGTTAAATAAAATTTGCTAGTGGACATTGTTACCCTCACGAGTGTTGTAATTTTTATCCTTAAAAGAACATACAAGACGCAAATAAAATTGTGCCCTTTCAAGTATATATTCTGTTATACGTTGAATCTCTCACAAACACTTCTTTTAATGATTTTCTTAAAAAAAAAAAACAGTATTTTATTAACGATATCCACAAAAGAGTACAACACTGGAGGCACACAATTTCCACACATAACAATACTCTTGCACTGAGATTTTAAATTACTATATAAACAAATGAAATCCAAGAAGAAATGCAATTTGTTTTTACGTAAAATTTTGTTCAATCTTTGCTTTAAAAAAAAAGAGGGACAAAACTAATAAATGTAATGTGACTCGTTCACTATACGTGCTATACTGACGGCCATATTTGGCCTGAACACTTTTAATATCTCTTTAATCGTTTGGTGAAATGTTTAAGACGCTTACTACACAAGAATATCATATGAATGAGCATTTTAAGTTACTAAACGACAAAACAAACTTCAGGCGAATGTGCGCACATCAATATTTCTTGTTGTTTTATTTATCTTAAATCTTGTCACGGAACCATAATTTCATTAATTGAATCTTTATCTGTAATCAGATTTTAATGATGATAGTAAATTTATAAGGTCATAGTTGTTGAATAATTATAGGTTAATTGTTTTGATGAACTGTAGCAGGCAATCTGAATGACCGTTCCATTTAATGTATGATGCAGCTGTGTTTTTATTTTAATCACTTCTCATTACAAGCGTATATTTTATTATTTTGTTTGTTTATATTCTGTCCCTATTGTATATACGGAATTGTGTTTTATAAAACCAGTGCCTAGGAAGAAAATTTATGTTAACTTCTAGTTAATTCAGGCGAATTTTTAAAATTCTGTTGGTGCAACATACAATACAAAAGACGTTTGAAAAGACAATTAACTATAACAAATCGAATCTGGGTTATGCATGCATATTAAAAGACGTTTATAAACCTGGAACACGTACCCTTTTGTTACGAGTTCACTCGATGATTTCGAATTTTCTCTCTTAGTTTGTATCATCGTATCAGTTTACGAGATTCACACGTTCGTTTACTACTGTTCGCCTCTATTAATGCTTTTGAACAGATAAATAGCTGCTATATGGTATAAAGGTAGTTTTATTGCGAATGTTGTAATTTTTTTATCTTAAATACTTTTAATATGACTGAATTGTCTCCCCTGTAAGTCCGAAGAAGGACTAGGTAAGAACATAACCAGTATATCAAAGAATTGTTTTTATTGTCTTTGGTCTTTGTTTTTTGTAACTAATTTTATTATTTTTAACGGATTTTGTCAACTTTCGAGCAATTACAATGATCAATACAAAAATATCACACAACGTAATAAAAAAATGCCCCCGTTTCAGAAATGCATAAATACATGCAATTTTATCAAATCTGAGAAAAACAATTAAAAAGAAAGTCGTTGACAGAATCACTGTTTCGACAGTGGGTTAACAAATCCCTGCCCTTGTTGTAAAATACACAAAGTACTAACATTGAGATATGGTAACGTTGTAGCATGAGGTGTATGCCATTATTGTATAGATTTCATAACTATTTATACGATTAAACGTGTTTTGTATTCTATACAATGACGTCATACACTACAGCGTTACGGCTGCAACGTTACCATAGTTCAATGTAAGTACTTTGGTTATTTTCAGACATTCATAAAATGTTGGGGTGCCGTGACAAAGATATGGATTCGAAGCTTAAGGCAGTACGTTCTCGACACAAAGAAGCCGTAACGAAGCTACTTATGCCTGTACCAAGTCAGAAATTTTACAATTGTTTATTCACACGTTCCGTTGGTTGATACAGTTAGATTCATTCAGTTTTTATGGACTTTCCCATTTTTAAATGTACCGTGGAGTTGGTTATTTTTATAATAATTTTTACTGTCAAAATTAGACATGTTGAAATCTAACACCAATACAAAACTTGACGAAGTGAAAGCTCTTGATGAAGCCTTCACTCAGAAAACATTGATTGACTCAAATAGCAAACATCGGTAGAAAAGCTGGAGCAGGAAACCACCAAATCAGATGAGTATATCTATGAACTAAATCAACAATTAACCATGTCCTTTGCAACAACATTAAAACTTCGCCAAGCAGACTAGTAAAAAACCAAAGGCCAAAGTTGATACGACCACTTGTGCAATAGACTATTTGAACGAGCAGTATTCAGCTCACACCCTTGCAGTACATACGTTTCAAGATCAAGATCACAGAATATCTAATCCTATAATACACTGGTAAGAAAAATTACTAGCTACATAAACATTATACACAAAATCACACTTATTGCCATCTTGAATTCTACATTTGCTTGTCCAATGATATCAATTTTATCACCTGATGCCGAAGTGATACATACATTATTAACTTCAGATACATCCATCCTATCAACAAAGCAATCATTCACAATACTAACTGTTGATCCCGTATCAACTAACATTAAGACACTTTCTCATTTACTAATCCTCGAGTTTTGGCGACACAAAACTTCGGATTTGAATCACATGAAATAACATTTCCCTGTACAACATCTAAAACAACCTTGGCGAGACAAGCTTTTTCAGTACTAATTTCCACATCATTCAGAACAGACAAGCTTTTTCAGTACTAATTTCCACATCATTCAGAACAGACGTCGCGACAGACGAATTTCCGAAATTTTTATTTTCACATACTTTAGAAGGATTCATTTCGTTTTCTGCTGCCTTCCCTCCCGTTAAGGAAGCACCTTTTAGTTTCCCGACGCATAAGTAGAATTCTTCTCATTACAACTTCTCTCCACGTGTCCAACTTTCATACAGTAATTGAAAATCGGCCTACCGTCTTATGCACGTAGGTTTCTGTTACTTCCATATCCTCGTCCTCCTCCTTGTCCTCTCGATTGTTGAAATCTATTCCCACGAGTTCCAAAACCACCTCTTCCTCTCGTAGATATATTGTTCATTTTCATTTCCAACACTTTCATTTGTTCAGTAAGATCTTTGATGTTGTCTTCCAAATTGTTATTACTAATTGCGCATCAAACTGTTTTTCTGTCCCGATTTGTTAAGGTACATTCCTCTCTTTTCGTTGACCTGAACGCTTCTTCAAATGTTGTAGGATTCGATAACATAACGAATCGTTTAATGTCCTGCTTCAGTCCTTGAATAAAATGCTCTTTAATCAGAACGGCTTTCTGATATCTTTTCATATCGGATTATGCACGTGTTGCAAGTTTATTAATTTTCGATGCGAAGTCTTCAACGTTTTGTCCTTGCCTGAAAAAGGTTACTGTTATATAATGATTGTAATTCCTTGGGAATAAATCTTTTCCTTAGGGATTCACACAATTTTGCTATATCTTCTTTTTTTTCATCCTCTAGTGATTCATAGAATTCCGCTGCACGGTCTCTCAAAAATGCAGGAAGCGTATTTGTTTTTCTATCACGGCTTCATTCGTTTGCAGTGGCAATTCTGTCGAAATTTTTCAGCCAACTGTCAATGTCTTCGTCCAAATTTCCATGAAATATAGTTGGTTTCACAATGTCTTTAATCGGTGCTGATTTAAATGTACTAGGGTTTGTCCGTATTTCTATTTCGTCATCATCCGATCTATTTCTTCTTGATCGTCCTTTGGTTGGCATATTGAAGAGTTGAAGAGTTAAAAGTTAAAGTCCAAAATGTTCAATTAGAATACCAATAAATCCCACCGCTGCCACAATAATGGCACGGAGCTATTAATAGGCACTGGCTTTGAAAACTCGTTTTCAAATTTACATATTTATTATGTACAAGTTCATATATATATATTAACACTTTTATTTAATTACCTTGTTCAAGAGAGAGACACATCCATTCGCTATCACTTAATATATTCAACTCTCCCGCATCTCAACATTCACCAACTTTTTCTTATTGAAAAGGCATTTACTACGTTCATGACTTTCTCAAACATTAAAGTGTCATTCACCTCCAGACCACACAACTATAGGGACAGTATATAAACAAACAGAAACATAAATTATACGGCTTGTAATAAAAAATGATTAAATTTAAAACACAGCTGCATCATACATTAAATTTAACGGTCAATCAAACAGTCTTCTAAAGTTCATGAAAACAACAAATCTACAAATACTTAACACTCTTGACCAAAGAATTTAATGTGGGCAATTAAATACCGATTTCAGATAAGAATTAAATTTACAAAGTTTTACTCTATGACACTATAATAAAACAAGAAATCAGCTAGATATTTTTGTTTCATTTTCATCATCTACAAATAAGAACACGTAAATTTTTGCTGTAAAGGTAGAAATTAATTTTAAAATAGAATATTTCTCCAGGTAAGCGATATAGGCTTGTAAGAGACAATTATTATCAAAACGGCATAATTTTGCCAGGTGAATGATTCAGGCTCTTGGGAGCCCTTTGTTTAACATGTTGCTGAATTTCGTAATTTTTTTTATCAAAGAATCAAGATTATTTTTAACAGACCACCTGCAGTAGTTTTAAGGGAAATATCATATAATGTAATATTTAAAAACAAATAATGATCGGATTCTGTCACAATAGATAATGGAAACCTATAACTTTTCAAAAGAGAAAAAAATCTAAAAAAATAAAATGGATAAAGAATTCCGCTCAAGCCGGTGCTAGGGGAACTTGCAGTGAGGTGAGAGATTTATTTTTTTTTTGGCTCCGTGCTGAAGGCCTCACTACGACTTTAAGATGAAGAACAGCAATAAAAGCGCTGGTCCTTTGCTTTTTGTGTGTTTTTGCTGTGCATGTACTGTTTTTGTGTCATGGATGGATACCCTATATCCTTTTTTTTTCTCTTAAGGAAACAATAAAGCCCATCTTTTGTTATTAATTTTGTGCAGAGTAACCATGGTCTTTACTTTCCCTAGCGTGATTTAGATAAAAGATAACCAGAGAGTAAATACACATTTTACATTTAATGAGTAACCACAGGACCAAACAACGTTGTAATTTTAATTTTTATACTTTTTTGTGACTATTTTGATTTGCAAAAATATGGGCATACTTAAAAAACTTTATATTTGAAGATTAACAGGAAATTTCCCTAAAATTATTGTTATGTTTTTCAACAACAAAAAATGTATATGGTTTGAGTGCACAAAAAGCATTAAATTCATTTTCGTAAACTATATGTACATATTTTGACGTAATAGTCTGACGTCATTGCAACGTTAACCTTGTCTAGTTATAACGTTTCTTAAATTTATCGTTTCCCTGTATTGTAGCGATTACTCCTCTTAACATATGGCAAAATCCTAGGTACTTTAATCATATGATTCGCACCACGTGACTTTGGCCTTTTAATTAAATTAGCTCCCTTAGATTGAAAATATAAGTTATATAACATTTGCGGACAATACAGTCTTTTTCCGTCTTGGGTCTGAAACTAACATGTCATTAAAAACTTCCTTTGGTGGATATTTATAAATATGTTGTGCAATTGTATGGGTAAATGCTTAAACTATGACTATTTACGAAATAGGAAGAATGAAATCCTCTCTACACATCAAAAACATCGAACAAGTTCCTAATTATTTACGAACACTAATACCACTTCCTGTATCAACTTTTTCTGGATATGATCTTAGAAACAACCCTGACCTCATGGTACCATTTTATAGATTAGAAGTAACAAAAAATTCATATTTCCTCAATACTCTAAGGCAATTGAATAAAATCGATAGCGTAATTAGAAATGTAGATTTCATCTCCAAATTTAAGTATTGCCTACGAAAGAAATCACATCAATCTAAAGCCCCAAAATACTATTATGTTGGGGAACGTGAGGCAAACATTATATTAACCAGACTTAGACATTCATGTCCCAACACTAAATTATGACCTTTTTAGATTCAATATAAAAAATTACCAAAGCTGTCGGTGCGGCAGTCTGACTGAAGACAGTTTTCATTTTTTCTTTGAATGTGGACTTTATGCAAAAATCAGAATTCACCTTTTAGACAAATTATGTTTAGTCCCGTCTTTAGATCATGGTACTTTACTAAATGGAAAAGAAAAGTTAACTCTTAGTCAAAATATATGCTTGATTAAAGAAGTCTTGCATTTTATTCGGAAAAGCGAACATTTTGACCGTTAGAAAGATATATTTTTTTTTTTTTTTTGGGACTGATATAGTTTAGACTGTCGATGAATAAGTTTTTTGACGTAGGACTGTTGTTTATCTATTTGGGAATTTGTGAACTTTCCTTTTTCTATAACTAATGTATACAACTATAATTATCTAAGGTTGTTGTTGCGTTTCTTTATATTTATATATTATAACTTATTATATTCAGGAGAGGACTATCTAAGTTGTGATAACTTGTGTCTGATCCTTTTTGTTATATGTAATAACAAATAAGATATGTTTAAATGAAAAATCATTTGATCAATATATATATATTTCGCATCGAACATTTTTGCTTCAATAGAATCTTATGCAATAACGGTGCTAATTTTACTGCACCAGATGCGCATTTCGACAATGGATGTCCTGTCAGTGATACTCCAGGCCAAATATTTAAGAAACCAAAACTTAATACAAACTTTTAGAGGATATTTAACCGAAAAGGACCAAACAGTATAGCCAAACAAGGACTTTTAGAGGATATTTAACCGAAAAGGACCAAACAGTATAGCCAAACAAGGACAATGAATCAGGGCTATGAATGACTGTCGTGATTTCTTATAAAAAGTCTTTTTGTCAGCTACCAGTGGCCAAAAAGAGTCAAAACACTAAATTAGTGATTTACTTACAGATTAAGATATTAAATTTTCCTTAAGGAATGACTGTAATATTTTTTCTGTCTATGAAGAAACAACATAAAAAATGTGGTGCGTAGCGAATTATTTAAAAGTGTGCACCACATTTTTTAGATTATTTCGAATAGACAGAAAAAATATTAGTCATTCCATAAAATTTAATTCTAAATTCCATTTTTAAGGAGTAGATCATGAAAAAATGTTGATGACGTCACGGTCACATGACAACATTATGTCTATGAGCCGCCGATAGACAAAATACTTTCAGCCAATCAGAAGACGTGTTACATCCAAAATTAAATTATGTATTGATATCACATGTATTACAATATCCTCCCAAACTATGGTACTTTTTAGAAATATCAATTTTCCAACATTACAACCTTTTTATTGAAAATTTTCTGACTACGATATGCATGTACACGTTTGCTGTTTTGATGTGTACATGAAGTATTTATTACTTTCTATGGTTATTTTCAGACAATTCTGGAGTCAGGTAGAATATAATTTCCATTTTTATTATGTATGTCCATATCATATTGATCAGAGATATGAACTTTCTGGAAAACTTATATAACAATATTTATCTTGATTTTCTACTATGCGGCTGCTCAGATCTAAATATAGACGAAAATATATAGATATTTATATATATGTCCAACACTATATTGAAGAAATTAGAAGATTTTTATCAAATCTGATGCAATAATATAACAGATGCTTAAAAATCCATTAGCCTATAATGACAGTTTATGTTTACCACTTTCTACTCTTACTCAAATGCAAGTCTAACACCTTTTACAACCAAAGTGTAAAATATTTATTTATATTCTATTTTATTTTTTAATTGCTTATTTGAATTAAAAAGTATCATAAAATAACGAACTCTGTAATAAGATGGTTTAAAAAGGGAACCTCCCTCTCTCTCTCTCTCTCTCTCTCTCTCTCTCTCTCTCTCTCTCTCTCTCTCTCTCTCTCTCTCTCTCTCTCCTTCAATGATAAATGATCTATGAATTATTAGAAATATATGAAATTGTATCATATCATATTATTCAATATATCTTGTATGGAAAAACTCATCAAAGATACAAGGCGTATAATTTTGTATGCCAGACGTGCGTTTTGTCTACATAAGACTCATCAGTGGCGCTCGAGTTGGAAGGCAAAATCACATACGAAGTTATAACGCTTTAAAACAGAAAATTCAGAAAACGGCCAAGGCAATCTATACTTGAAAGTAGAAAACCCATACCGTTTCGAGTAATTCGACATTTTACGTACAGTAAATTTATGAAAAGAAACTCATTGATATTTCGTATCAACACAAAAATGCTTACTACCGGGCTTGTGATAACCTCGGAGACGATACGTCCACCACTAGTGGCATCCACCCAAAGAGTGGCTGTAAAAACTCATCGAAGATACCAGGCTTATATTTTTGTACGCCAGACGTAAAGGATTTGTATAGGCTTTGCCTTTTGTCTAATAGCTTTATTCAAACGTACGTTTGATGATTGGAGAATAAAGTACTTTGTATATTAATATGAAAGGATATAGTTCAAGGTGTTGTAAGATTGATCTATGGAACTGTTATTTGAGAAGTGGCTGGCATGAATGCAAGGTATGACGTCACATCAGCTGTTAACATACCATTTCTATCAATTTTGAAATATTTCCAACAAGGAATGTGAGTCAGAAGATTTTTCAAAGAAAACCTGTATTATTTAACAATAAATAGTGTATATTCATTTTCAGCATATGATCTCCTCAGTACTTCATGTCTGTTACGGATTAGTGAGCCTTGACCCCAGGATAGTATGTGACATTCACAGTTGACACAAACAAACAAAAATGATATCAAGTGATTTTGGTCGGGTTGTCCAGTGTTTCTTTTAGATCTTGAAACTACACCTACTCATTGATTCCCCTCTAGAATATTTAGTTGTTGACAGACACCTAAAGAAATTTCAAATTATAGAAGAACTAGCACCAATACAGGAGTACAGGCAGTTAGTACTGGGTCCTATTATGTAATTCTCTGGAATGAATGAGTAATATGAGTCTTATATAGAATTGATATTTTTGTTTGATATCCCATTTTCTGGACTTGGCCATAAATGTTTGGTTGTTTTATATCACCAACTGCTCCTTCGGTTGATCAGTATTCCGATTCTGAAACTCATAAGAAATATTTTGATGATATGCTTTCCGCTAAAGTAATTTATCCGATGACTTTTTCTATTTAAACATACTACATTGCAGGAATTGATATATTTCGACATTAAAGGCTTTTTAAAATAAAGTTTGCACACTAAAGTCCGTGTGTTTTTCATGATATTGATGACTTGGTATTTATTCTTATGTATTTTGAAAAAGAATGTAATAAAGTGTATGAGGGTTATTTTCGTTCAAAGTGTTTGACAGTTTTATTTTACATAATACTGACAGTCAATAAGGATCATCACATGCTATTCGTTGCTGAATTTAAGAATAACGTTATTTAAAAAGATGTTGTCTTTTCGTTCATGTTTTTAATTTTAGTTCATTTATATGTTTTGAGTTTAGTGTGACGTCCATTTTCACTGAACGAGTACACAATGTTATTTAGGGGCCAACTGAGGACCACCTCTGGGTGCAGGATTTCTCGCTGCGTTCAAGACCCATTGGTGGCCTTCGGCTGTTGTCTGCTCGTTGGTCGGGTTGTTGTCTCTTTGACTTATTTCCCATTTCCATTCTCAATTTTATTCAATTTTGGAACCAGAACTAAAGATTGTTCAGTGTGCTTGATTTTAAGCCAAAAAAAAAAATAAAAAAATCACATTTGGGTGAGAAAAATTGTTTAACTTTTAACAAAACTTTTATGGAAAGCAATGAATGTTAAACTGTACGAAAGTGTAACGGGTATTCAGGTTTTATTGTTTATGACTCATATATGGAATTAAATTATTCAAGTTTTGACGATCACCTCCTTGATGTAATTGACCACAAAAAAAGCATTAAAAATAACTTGAATTTTCAATTTTTTTTATGCAGAATTTTTTTTTGAAAGATTACACATAGTGGTACCAATTTTACTGCACGAGAGACGCATTTCGACAATCAATGCTAGAATCCAATTATATTTGAAAATCGTCAACCTAATAAAGATAAATTCGGACAAGGAATCAGAGATGTGAATTAGGACGATAATTCCTTAATTCAATTATTTTCCAAGTTTTTCAACAGCCAATTTCAAAATAACCAATATCCGTATTTTCCGAGCTGTCGGTGCTAAAGTACTTGAGACTCACAGACACAGTCAACCGACAGAAATATCATTTATCAGTGGTTTCGATCCCTTGGAAGCAATTATGTACACAGTTAGTTTTTTTAATCGCAATCCTTTTCAGCACTGAAGGGGAGGGATAGATTTGATTTTAAAATAAAATATTAAATTGTATTTAGCAATAAATGGAACACATTTAAGCAAATTACTTATTTTGAATTGGAGTTATCTTCCTTTGTTCGTAATTGTACTTTTTTACTTGCACTTAGATTCATTTGCCATGCAGAACTTATGTGATTTTTAATACACATAAAAATCCTGACAAGTATGTGAGTTCAAATATATATTATTTTGTAACTTGAATATCAGAGTACAACATACCATTAATACATCACATGACAATGGCTGGATCGGATCTAAAGAATGTTTCCCTCAATGCACTATGTTGTTTTTACAATATGCTTTGGTCCCAGTTGACATTTGTTATTGTATTTAAGTATTTTTACCTCTGCTTGTGTTTTCGTCGTTTGTTGTGTTGTTACGTTAATACTTGTATTCATCACGTAAACACGTGAAATTTAATACCTTTTATTCATGCACAAACGTTGGCTGTCTTCAGTAAAGAATTTTGTGAATCTGGTACTTATACATCCCAGAACTGATCTAAATCAACCAATGTATACCAGCAGCATCAGTTTTATTGAGCATGTGATTTATTTATTAACCGATCAATTGATTTTACACCATCTAATTATATCTCGAAAAATAAAATGATAACTTGACTCAGTGACCTAATATTTCAGTAGCTTTATTCTTTCTTTTTATTTAAAATAATTTTTTTAACACAACTGAATAATCTTTATTGCACTATGTGCTGTTTTACAATTTACTTAGCCTAAAGCATTGGGCTAAGTTTCCTTGTGTATTAATCATTAGGTATTTAGGAGAATATCTTATAAAATGTATATAAATGTCGTCTACTTACAAATCAGAAAAAAAATAACGGATCTACACCGTTACGTTTACAGTTATTATGTGCGTATGTTTACCTTTCACAGGATACCTGTGTACCTGGGATTTAATTGTACATTTCTGATTATTTGAAGGATTTTTCGTTCAAACTTTACTATTTTACCATGCTAATGGTAATAAATATAAAGGTAAGCGTATATAATTATGTTAATTTCGAATCAAAAAGGTTATTTTTCAGGCGATGAATTGTTTTGCATCTCGTGGTTCTATTTTTACACGGAAAGTAGCATATTTATGTTAATTTGTCAAACTTACACACTACAGATATAACTTGCAGCAAGTTGAAATATGTTGATGTCTTTATTAACAGTTTGTCGGTTTCAATATTTCTTGTCGCATTTAATTTAATATTTTTGTTTTTTTTTTCCGTTTTGAAAATTTTGAATATATCCATCTTTGTTTCTTTTTTGTGTGAAATAAAATATGCCCTATATATAGAGACGAATACAACTGTTGTTTATATCAAAATATTTTATATCTGATATTTTATAGCCAGTTACTAAATTTTTAGTCTTAGTATGTGTCTGTTTATTTGAAGATAAAGTAGTTGTTTGTATATTTCTTGCCAGTATTTAGTGTTATAGGTGTATGGTTTGCAGAAATTGCATGAACTATTTTCTGATACTTTCCACTGAACTAATTATTCATTACATGGAAGGATAAAATGGAGTAATCTCCATTTAAACTTTTAAATGTATTGTTATTTAAGTTTTTAAAAAGAAAACAAAGAGTGTTTTAAATTTTATGTTCAAATTTTCTTTAAAAATTCCTTCCCACTTAAGAAAACCTACATGTTTTTCTTGTTTATGAATGTCAAAGAATATTGAATATATTTCTATATTACTCATTTCAGGACAGATATTATGATTAAGTAATTAGAATATATGCAGATATTTGGTATTGCATATGTATTTTTGTTTTAAATGATCTTTCTTGCTTTAAAATATTTTGGCAATGTTTTGGAATAGCTTTCTTTGTTAAGGATATTTCTCTAATCCAATTACGGTTATCTTTTAGTTTAAGTAATATTATATTTTCTGATATGTTACCATTTTCATCAAGTTAGACATTTACATACAGAATATTATATACAATCCTCTTTGTAATAATAGATATTTTCCATTTGTTTGTATCTTATGATTGCCCCATAATATGCTTTCTTATATCTAGAAAAGTTTGTGGGATCTTTGTTTGTCAATCCCTATACAGTAATACAATAATTTGCATCAGTTGCTGATTGAACTAAGGAAGGGATTTTTTGTCTCACAAATTAACATTTTTAATATTCATTTTGAATATCAAAAGGTTCTTACCAAATTTGTTTAGGAAAATTTTGAGTATGATTGACTAATTATCACAAGAGTTTTGCTTAAGTTTAAAAATCCAGCGCAGTGCTTTGAGATACAGATCTATGTCGATCATTTTCTTAATAGTCTTCGCATCAAATTATTTGTTTAACTTTATTTTTTTCCCATTCCATATAAAATTATAGACAAGAGTTTTAAACTTTTGTATTATTACCTTTGGTATGTGCATGTTTGATGCAAAATAAGTTAAATTTGGAAAAAATTAATGATTTTACTACTATTATTCTACCTATTAATGTTAAATTTCTCTTCGTCCAGTCTGATATTATCTTTACACATTTTTAAAGCTGTTTGTCAGTGTTCAGTTTTTGACAGTCTTGATTAATATAACCAAAGTAAAAGCCAAGACTTTTAATGTTATCAGTTTTATCATTTATGTTTTCAAATTTGTCTCTACTATGTTTAAGTTTTCCCAACCAACATCCTTCTGTTTAGTTTCTGTTTAACTGTAATCCCGAGAAGCTTCCAAAAGTTACAATTCTATTCATTACTAAACTAATATCTTTTGGTGATTTAAGAAACAGTGTTGTATCATCAGCAAGTTGACATATTTTAAGTGAGCAGTTTTTACCATCTAATTTCACTTCTAAACCCTTGAGATTATTATTTTGTCTTAATTCAATTGCCATATTTTCAACTAACAAAACGAAGGCTAGCGAAGAAATTGAAAATCCTTGTCGAATTCCGCGAAGAATATTTAAACCGCTGGACACCCAACCATTGTTGAGTATACAGCCTTTTAAAAAATGTACATTGTTTGAATCCGTCTAATAAAACTACTTTTAAAGTAAAATTCTATTCAAGGGAGTCAAATGCATTGATAAAGACCAACAGAAAGTATAGTTCCATCTACTTAAAAGTTCTCTGAGTAATCAATAACATCTTGTATTTGCCTAATATTGAAACCTATGTATCTAATTTTATAAAAACCTTTTTGGTCAGTATTAATTATTTTTGGTAACACTAGTTTTAATCTTTGAGCAAGTGCATAAGCTAATGATTTTACATCATAATTTAACAGAGTAATTGGACGGCAATTATTCATAGAAAGTGTATTTTCTTTTTTTATATCAATAACATTGCTCCAACTTTTTGTGAATTTGACAATTCCACTTTTGCATGGCAAAAATTGAAAACAGATACAATTAATTCTTTTATTTTTTTTTCCCAAAATTTTCTCTTAAATTCAACATTAAGTCCATCTAAACCCTGACCTTTTTTTTTATTTCTTTTTGAATAAAGCATCTGTACATTCCTGCACTGTGTATTTTTCCTTCAAATACATTACTTTCACTTTCATTTAATTTTGGGCATTTCCTAATATCGTTTAAGTACTTTATGGTGTATCCAGATGTTGAAAACATTAGTTAGAATTAGTAGAGGAATATAGATTTTTTTATAATAGTTAACTTCAAGGTTAAACAATTTTTTCTTGATCACTAATTATATTATTGTTTACATCATCCAATCTAGTAATAGTTTTTTTAACACTGCCTGGCTTTTTCAAGACCTAAGAAATAAGAGGTATTTTTTTCTCCCTCTTCAATCCATTTCACCCTTGATCTTATTTGATTGCCTTTTATTTTTTTCATTGTACAGATTTCCTAATTCCTTTTCTACTTTCTCAATTTTTTCAATCAGGTAGGTATTTGTTTCATAAACTCTGTTGTCATTTGTACGAATTTCATTATTTAATTGTATTAATCGATTTTCCATACATTGATTGAATCTGTTTTATTTAGTGCTTTCAATTTACAAAACTGAATAGTACAATCTTGAACTTCTATTTTTAAAATTGTCCCATAAAATAGCTAGATTTTTTTAATCGTTTGCTTTAATTCTATAATTGTTAATGAGATTGTTTATTATTTTCAGGTAATTTTAATCGTCTAAACCACTGATATTTAATTTCCAGTAACCACGTCCCTTTATATTTCTTGACATTTGTAATTTGAAGGATACCCTTTTATGGTCAGTGTATTAAATATCAATTGGTCTAGTATCACAAGAGGAACATTTTTTTTTTTAAATTTCAGTACCAACAAGGAAGTAGTCAATTCTTGTGGCTTCTGTTTAATTCTTTTACACCAAGTGAAATGAGTTTTATCTGTGGTATTTTTTCATGCCATATATCTGTAACTTTGAAAGATTTAATTTAAGTTTTAAGTTTGGAAACAGGTTTGTCAAATTTTACTTCTCCATTTTTATTTTTTTTAATCTTATTCAGATAAAATATCGTTAAAATCTCCTCCTTTTATTATTTGTCCTAGACTTTATTTCTCTATAAATTTTTTAACTGTTTAAAAAAGTGTTTCTTATTTAATTATTATTTGGTACATAAACATTTGCCATTGTAAGTATACTTTCATCGATTTCTAAATTTATCAAAAGAACCCTTCCGTCTTCTTTTATAATAATCATTAATTTTGTAGTTAAGCCTCCTTTTAACCATATGGTTACCCCTCTAGCATTGCTCTGACCATTACTAAAGAACAATTCTCCTTCAATTTTTTTTTATTATAGATTCTTCTAAGCTGTCATTTAAAATGCGATTCTTGTATAAAAAGAATATCACATTTTTGTTGTTTTGTCCATTCAAATAGTCGTTTTCTTTTTTCAGTTTGATGTAGACCCTTAGAATTATTTGAATTTGGATTCACAGCCTTGAACATTAGCTAAGTACGGAATGTGAACATGTGTACAGCTGCATGTATGCCTCTGGATATATGTACTTGTTAATTTACTATACATTTTGGGATGCTAAAATGCATTCTGTAGATATATGTGGACAATATCGAAAAGTGATATATGTAATTTTTTTTGGTGATAGAAGAAGGATCATAATGAGGTGTATCTAGGTTAGTTGGAACTGTGGTGAGGAGAGTACAAATTTTAAATCAAATATCAAGTAATTAACCAAAGATATGAAATGTGGATAGCGAGTGGGTCCATAGCTAAACAAAGTGTCACTTTTTCATCAACGCTGTGAATGAGTTTTGTTACAAGAATCATACAAAAATAAATATCACTGTATTACAGTATACTATTAAATCAGTGTTACGTTTGTTTATTTTCTTATTGAGTTTCTACAAACTGTTTATATTTACAGTACTGATAAACATCATTGAGTATCAATTGATATGATTAAGTAGCCAAAGTCTTTGTCCTTTTTACTGTGGTATCACCTTTCCACGTTTCTGTTTGTATTTAGTTTTGAGGGAGTGGATACAGACTCTTGTTGTTCAGTTACAAATGAAGTTATTTGTGTTTGTGTTGATTTTTGCCCTTTCTTTGGTTTGTTGTTTTTTCCTTCATTCTGAGTCAATACTGACTGGGACATATCAATGTCGTCTGTATGAACGCTTATAGATTCAAGTTCGCTAGTTGTTGGTGGATCACCTGTGTGACTTGGTTGTTGTGTAGCATCAGTATCTACAAGAGTTTCATCAGCAGCATGTTTGTTTTTATTTGCGTCATTTGTGCTTTCATCTACATCAGATTGTTTGTTGGTTTTTCCATTCAGTCACTTTGTTTATGACATTCCTTACCATACGAATTTACAAACCCAATTCGAGCGGGTCTCTGTATTTGCCTATCACTGTAAAGCGAGGAATATGTTGGGATAAGAGTCCCTCACATATAAAAATTCTAGCGCCTGTTAAACAGTTAGTACGCATGTCCTCAAACCTCAGACTTTCTCTAAAGTGGTTTAAAAATGCACAACACCGTTCTTCTAGTGCTCTTAAGATTTGACAGCCATCGCCAGAGAAAGGGACATATTTCACTCTAAGTCTAACAGTGCTGTAGTTTTCATGTATGGTCACCAGAGGGTTCCTTGAGTAGATGTTAACTTTTTTTGCTTTGAATTTATAATCCCTTAGAGAGAATGTGTTCTCTTTCAGATTCACAGTCCAAGTATATTCTCTCAAAGACCTTTAATATGTTGAAGTCTTATGATTGTTCGTGCTTCGACTGAGTAACCAAGGGTTTTATACATCTCATTATTCGTTAAGTATAGTGTTTTTGTTGTTACTCGATCTGTGAGTGAGCCAAAAACATCTTTTTCTTGAACAAAGACTGGTTTGACTCAATCCATCGTCAAAGAGTCTACCGTTTTTGGAACTTTTTTGTTGTGTAGGCATACGACGCAATTTTTTCTTCACCTTGGCTTTCTTCATTAGATTTTGCCATTTTACAAGAAATTTAGAATGTTCTTGTATGTTAAGAACGTGTAAATTGACAAAAGGAATGTGTATGGTAAACCTTTCACGACAATATGTTGCAGCTAAGCTGAATTTTCTTCGAATTTTTCATTTTTTTTCTTGACTGATTACAAAACCCGCTACCTTAGTCAAGGGCCGTAATCTAAATCTAATTGAGTTTTTATGTACACTGTACTGGTCTGAGCATTTTAAAAGTCACACAAATATGTGTATAGATTGGTTAATTGAGGTATCACTTTCGTTATTGATAGTTGTTGCAACCAACCCTTATTTTAATTTTCGTTCATTAAGCTTGAATTTCGGTCCGAGTTCAATTCTCAGATATAAGTTACATCTGAGTTTAGTTCTTCAATATATTTTTTGCGTACAATCATGTAATCGGGTGTCTCAACTCTTTCTTTGTAAAATGAATACCATGGTACTCAAATCATCTTAACAAGCATTAAATGTGAAAATAAATAATACTGGTGGAATTTGAATATCAGAAATTATAAGTACAGTAATATGCTTTAACATTTTCTAGTTTTTTTAGATATTCATCCATAAAAGCAAGATGTACGTTATTTAATGCTTTACTTAGCTGTTGAAGGTAATTTTGATTTAAAATAATTACCACATATTTTACCAATTTCATAACATCAATACCCAAATTGAAATGAAAGAAGCTTTAGTAAGCAAGCTCACCTATCCGAATAAATTAATTTGGGATACTTAAATAACAAATTCCCCTTCAAGATAAATAGTCCCAATTTCAGATGTTTTTGAAAATGGAACTCATTCAAGGCTATCATTAGTGGACACCTCAATCCAATGTTCGTTATTAATGTTTAACCCCTGTTTTTAGCACCAATAAATCAACATTAATCAAACCCCATTGAAATTGGTCAGAAATAAGCAATTAAAACAAAGATAAAAAATAACTGGGATTCTTTTTGATCCACATCAGGGTCCAAAAGGTCCAAAATTAAACTTTCTTGATTTAAACAAAAATTGAATGGTAGGGGTTTTTGCTATGCTGATGTACTTATATACGATCATATCATTTGTTTGTTTGGGTTTTTTTTTTACATTAAGAGTGACCTCCCTTACAATGTTGTAGCTTATAATTTATGTCTTATCTTTGAGGTGATATGCAAACGAGAAGCTGTCATTTAATTTATAAATGTTACTAAATATTTTGCTAATTCAGATATATTAATTATAGTGATTATTGTTCATGCATTTTTCTATTTTAAGATTGTTAACATGTATGATTTTCTATGGTTGAAAATTCCATTGGAAATAAGAATAGACATGTGTCCATTAGTTGATTAATTTAATGAAAGGTTTCCTACCAACTTACAGCTTAAATTAAATTACTTTATGGAGCCTTTTAAAAACTAACCTAATATTTTTCCATTAATAAACAAATGAATAGATTCGTGGTGTACTTAGATATGATGAATCTAACCATGTATTCAGATTTTAGATATTCGACCTTTATAGGTAAAAGTCTAATTTCAAATTTTCAGTTCATTGATTGCATTCATTCTGTGTCAGAAACCTAGGCTGTGTCAAATATTTAATCACAATCCAAATTCGGAAATGTATCAAGCTTGAATGTAGTGTACATACTTTCCCCCATCTGTTCAATGTTCGACCTCTGCGGTCGTATCAAGCTGCTCCCCACGGAGCATTATATATTGTTATCATTGACACACAAGATGACGATTTAAAAATAGTTTGTTAGCTTTTAGATAAAGAAAGCTTTATAAATCTTTGGATTAATTTTGTCTTTGGAAATGCAAAATTAATATAACTATGTGTTGTTCAACATAGCGGTGGAATGTAGATTGCAGATTTGTGCATTTCTGGGTTAACTTTTTATTTATAATTTTAACATCCGACAGCAGACAATCAAAAAGGAACCAGAGGCTTGAAAGCGAACAACTAAGATTTCAGATATGTATAAAACTGTACATATTTCAATAAACTTGCAATAAAAGTGAATAACATTCCTTGCAATGGCAATACACATGGGTTAGTTGCAGACAGTCATATGCCGATTTCAATACAAAAAGGGGGAGTCATGACAGCTTTTACAGAGTTGTCATAAATATTTCGTGTAATTCCTAATGTGTTATCTAGGTACATCATCTAATGATAAATGAAAGCTTTCATCATTATTTGAATTTTATCGGAGAAGAAAACACCTACATGATCATTCCTGCATTTACTCAGTCATATATGGTATAATCACAGATGATAGATTATAAAATAGCAGTAAATGAAAAAAAAAACATACTATCCTGATGTTTTTATGATTGACGTTTTGCAATTACGAATAACTATTTTGCTAGGAGTTAGGACATTTTTCTCTATTGTTTATCTTTGCCAATTATTCTCTATTCGTAGTATTTTAGCACCACAAGTTTCTCTTATATATATATTTTTTTTCGATTTCTCCCTTTTCTGTAGAGCCCATTCAGACCCTTAGATATAGCAGTGGTTAAGCTGTTGTATCCGATTGCTTAATATCCATAAAACATGAACACTATTAAACCATACATCTTTTACCGATGAAGTCTTATCAACAGTTTTTTACACAGGTTTTATTTCAGAAATTATGATAAGTAAAAAAAAAAATACAATGATGAGATAAAGTATTTTCTTTTACAAGAAAGTCCACGTATACTTGTTTTTATAATAAAACTTAACCATTGCAGTTTATAAAACATACTTAACTTTTTTTTAATTTGAAGTATCATATGACTTTAATAATTAATCACAAGGGTCTGGGATATTTTAACACGTCTATATTAGCAGAAATCATATTATTTTTAAGAAAGCAGTTACTACGTACATTAAACATGGGTACATCTAAGATCATCTAAATTATTTGGCATTACAGTCGATAGATACATAGATAGTTGTTAGAATCTAGTCAGATTGCATATATCTCCATCATTTACAGCAAAATGTGTGTCTGTATTTTTCGATGGATTGACTTAAACCGATATATATTCTAAATATTACCCACGAATGTTATCGAGTAAAATTTTCTAATGACGTGACAGCTAGCTTATAATTTCCTGGTTTAACAGATTGACAGGAATTTTTCAATGTATAGCTTATTTTTATGACTAATGTTTTTAAAACCTAGCAATCTTAACATGTGTGTTAAGGTAGATCTGTTATTTTGGAGTTCTATGCGACTGGCATACAAATAAGAGGTTTAGCTAGCTATAAAACTAGGTTTAATCCACCATTTCTACATAAGGAAATGCCTGTACCAGGGATATGACAGTTGTTTTCCATTCGTTTGATGTGTTTGAGCTTTTGATTTTGCCTTTTGATAAGCATGATAAGAGACTTTCCGTTTTAAATTTTCCTCGGAGTTCGGTTTTTTTGTTATTTTACTTTTCACTTCGTTAATTTCAAAGGTTAAGGTAACAAGATATAATCCAAACATCACAGAAAAAGACAAATGTAGAAACAAGCAAAGCAAACACCACATAAATGTAAGTGTGTGCATCAAAAGGACCACAGTAGAATTAAAAAAAGGTGCTTCCACAAGTTCCAGTGCTTCTCTGTTGTTTTTTTTTTTTATATATATTTCTCTTCAAGCAACGTCTGGGGATCTGGAAAGGTGGGGGTCCTTAATTTCTGTATTCTTTAAATTGTTAGAGCATATTTCTGTATCTATTAAAATAACGCTTATTCTGTAAAATTCTCCTGAAAATGATTTTACTATTGAATTTTTCTGTAATACGTGATTTCTTTATTCTGTGCATCTTTCATTTCTGTAATCAGTATTATAATTCCGAATTCTTTTATTTTCCACATTTATTCTTTTGCATCCCATTTTTGTCTATTCTTAATTTTTGGGCTCATTTTTTCTCTGTTCATTATTATTTATGATCATTATTCTCTATTCTGTAAACCCCATCCAGACCCTCATATCACTGAGTTGTTAAACGAGACACTGCATTGTGACATTTCTTGCTTCGCATCATGCAACTTGTTATCGTAACATATTATAAGCATGATGTGAAATTTCCATATCATAATCTGCTTTGGAACACATTTGAAAATGATAATAACAAATATTTCATAAATTTGCTGATTCTGAAGCACCTATCTGGTTTTATATTCGTTAGAAACTCGCAAACAAAACATAATTTGTTAAACGTAGGGCTGCATAACTACTTGAACATGTTGAAGAATCTTGAGAATTATATGACCGATGGGACATAAAAAGAATAGAAGAAAACCACTTAATATCAAATTTACATGAGGGAGTTGAATCAAATTTGACCAAGACTTAGACAGTGCAGTGTTTTTATTTAGTAATCTTCAGTAAACATATGCGATGTTTAAAAGTTAAGTCTAAATTGAATGGTCATTTCTAACATTCCTATGGCGTTTCAAAAACAAGGATTTTGGATATATTCTATGTTGTTTTTTGTGCTTTTTTGTGTTTTTTTTTAATTTATTTTGAAGGAAGGAGACGGAGGCAGGAGCTTCTCCGGTGGTTTTCGTTTCATCGGGATCGACGTCAAAACATAAATTGAGATGTGTTTTCGATAACCAAAATCATCTTAATTAATATGATATACATGATATCAATAATTTTTTCCCGCATAAAAAAACTGCAAATAAATCTGGTTTGTTTTGTGTGTGACTGTTATTTAATGAATCTCTACTTATGAATTGACTCACCAGTGGAGTCCTTTATAACATGGGAAAACATATCAAACGAATGGAAAACAACGATCATTTTCCTGACTTGGTACAGGCACTTCCTAATGTAGGAAATGGTGGATTAAACCTGATTTTATAGCTATCTCAACCACTCACTTGTATGACAGTCGCATTAAGTCCATTTTATTGACAACAATATGTGTGCAAAACAAACAGACATAATTGGTAAAAATGTCAAAAAATAGGGTATAGCAGTCAACATTGTAATATAATTTTAATCACTATAAAAACAAATAAGTATTTCAACAAAGAAAAAAAAAAGGCATATAGACACTCTATAGACAAAGTATATATGCAAAAATGAAAGACAGGAATACCAAAATGACAATAGCACAATGACACAGTGGCGGGATCTATAAGTATCAAGCCACGCCAATAGTATATTACCAAAAATGGACTAACCAGTAAAGGTTAAAAATGTACAAGGACAAATGAAAAGAACACTATAACACGTAATTAAGATGATAAACAACGTCAGTACCTATAATCTATACTTCAAGACCATCATGTATTATTTGTGAAGTTGATACGAAATATTTATCAACAAGGTCTTGGTATCTTCCATTGAAGTTTTTTAGAAAAAGGACGAGACGTTCTTTGACATAACCTTGGTTCATCAACTTTATGATCAGACAATGGTGACGTTTTGTAAAGCCTGAGTAGCAGCTGCAAGCTCTTGAATACCGAATGAGTTTAGAAATGTATATCCCATATGCAGATGAAATTGGTTAAGACACAATTTAACCTTTTCTTTTTGTTTCGATAATAACATAACTACATTTGTACTTGTCATGTGCAAAATGACAGGTTCAACATGAAGACCAGGATCTGCTTACCCTTCCGGAGCACTTGAGACCACTCCCGGTTATTGGTGGGAAAGAGGAAAGGTATTACATTGTTTGGGTGATTAGGATATATGTATGTGCAAATAATAGAATAGGGTTGCTTTACAGCAATATGATTGGACAAAACACTACTTGACAGACTAGCATGGAAATTCCAGTACATTTATAAAATGAGTAAAAAAAGGGGGGGGCGGGGCGTGATAATCGTATCTTTTCATGTTATCTTAGTTCTTGAAAAACCCTTGTTTTGATTAAACTTATGTTTATTTCAGAATGTCAACCAACCATAAGATATGTAACATATGCGACGACACATTACAAAACAAGCAATTGATTGGTGTTCCGAATGTGAACAGGCTTTTTGCAACGAATATCATGCATTGTCAATATTATCCAAAAACCATACAGCAATTCCGATATCGAATTTTCTATCACTAGAGCTATCATTCTCCAATATTACAAGTGTATGCGCTGAACACAATGAGATTTACCAAACATTATGTCAGACACACGATACGCTTCTTTGTCATAATTGTTTAGCGGAACATGATGGATGTAAAGACAGAGTTCCGCTAAGTGAAATTGCAAAAGCTGTGAAAACATCAACGAATTTCCAAGAAACACAACATGGTTAAATAGATATAAATGAAAACATAACAAATGTTCAGGATGGGTTGAAATTGTCATTACAGGCGATAAATTGTGAAGAGAAGATACTTATGTCAGATTTTGGAACGACGAAGAAGAAAATATTTGAGCATTTAGACAAGCTTGAAGACGACTTAAAAAAAAAGACTTGTCAAAAGAAACAACAGAATCACGCAAGGCCATCGAAGCATTGTTACAGGAACTTGATGAACGAAAATCCGACTTCAAAAAAAGCCTGCTTCAAATGAAAAATTTAGAGACTTATGCATCCAATTTTCACACTTACCTTAGCCTCCGGCAAATATCATCTACACTGGATTCGACTGAATCATTTGTACAGTCAATTTGCCTAAGAGCGAAAGTTAGAAATAGATGCAGTCAGGTTGAATTTGATAAAAAGATAAATGAACTAGTAAGCAATATCCAGCAGTTCGGTATGGTTCAGGTATATAAACAGGCTTGTCACGTGGCTCTCATCCGACAAAAGGATAAGAAAGCGCAGCAAGACGGAATAGGACAACTACTGATAAAGTCAATCAATGACATTAAACTGAAATTAGTTCAAACAATTGATACAAGGTGAAAACCAACTGGGGGATGCGAAATGCTGTCTGATGGGAAAATGATCTTTAGTAATTGTATCAGGAATGGTCACACAGTTTTATTTGATACTGATGGGAAACATTTGTTTGATATCCTAAAGCATTCTGCCAACGATTGCTTGGATAAAGCATGCATCGATAAAAACACCAAACTAGCTATTTCACATGGATTTGTGAGTCAACATATAGATATTGTCGATATTAGTAAAACAGAACAATTCCAAAAACGAATCCCCACGAAAAACTGCTCTCATAGACTGGCCTATAGTAATAACTCATTAATGTGCTACATTCACAAGGAAGGAATACAAAAGATTAGTTTGTATAACTATAAAGTGCCAATCACGGTCAAAGCTGATATATTAAATCAACTGACTGGCCATTTCTTACCGCAAATCTAATCTCCGGGAGAAAGGTTTATGAAAAGGCCACCGTGAACAGGTTAACTTCATAATAAAGGAACAAATAAAGGGCAAAATTTTAATTATTATTTGTAACAATTCTTTGTAATAGTTCGTCTTGCATCCATCACTTTTAAATTTGACTATTTAAATCTTGTGCAGGCAAACTATTATACTGTTTCATTTGACAGTTTATAACTGGATGGCCACCATTACACTGTAAGCATGAATGACTATATTGACAAAAGAATTTACACATTTGCTATTTTAATTGAAAGAATAGCACTTTTCTGGCAACCTTTTATTCAGATTTTTGTGAGCAGACAATACAGAATAACTAGTAGAAACTACTACTGAACTAGATGTGCCATTACTATCAGCCTTGTATAATAAACAAAGCTCTAAATAAACTTGTCCATGAACTTGCGCGATCAAGAGCTTTGCGCAACCTGAATTGCTCATCTTACAACTTCTAACTAAGACTGTCAATATTGCGCTCTACATACATGTACTTTAGAAGATCTTGGAGTCTACTTGAATAGGCTGTACAATGTACACTTATCAATATTATGAATGTCTAACAAGCTTTTATGTAGCCTGCGTAGTATTGCTTGTTAACAATATACCTAGATTAATATATATTCACTCTTTAGAACTTTGAGTAATATTAAAATCTATATCATTGTGCATGCTAGATATTTGCATAGTCTGACGAAATGTATTCAATGGCATTGTAAAGTCTGAGGTACAATAACCTAATGAATGTTCTTGAGAATCTTGACTGGTTTCTGTGTTCACCAATTCCGAGTACCTTTGAACTGGTACTCTAGAGTATAACAGGACATCAGTTGTGCTCACTGAAGATGCTGGAAAAGTATTTCAACTCGTATTTAACCCTGTTTGTGTATATATTGGGTTGATCATGTTAGATGTGGTAGTTGGTATAATTACTGTGTCCATTTGGTTTGATGCAAATGTAGTTGACAACTGTAGTACAAGTACTGATATAGCAGCTGGTACCATTTGATTAAGCTTCTTTCTTGTAGAAGCTGCAACCACTATTGAGGTATTTTTACTCTTTCTCGACGACCGCCTGAGATGAGCCGACATGACGCCTGAAAAATACGCAGAATATAGGAACACAATATAAAGTATAGGAAATTGATATTACATTCGTAATACTTAAGAAGTACAAGAACCTGTTACTTGCTTGCGAATAAAATTAACGAACATTTTGAAAGATAAACATAGTATGATTGATCGTTGGTTGCTAGAGGCAAATGTACATGAAATAAAACCTTGTAACAAAATAATTGTCAGATGCCAAATCAAATAATTTATAATAAAATACTACTTATCCATATACTTGTATCGAAAAAAGGTATAAACCATCTTTAAATGATGTATACAATTTAATTGAGGGGCATAACTATCAACGAAAAGTTTAAGTTGTCCTCAACTAAATTAAAATAAATACAAAACTGCTAAATTGACACCTATATTGGATGGAAATGATTCAACATTTGAAATTGCCTGTGATGTATTGTAAATGTAGAACCTTGTTGAAGACACAACATTATGTAAACCATACACCAATCTCGAGCTGGGTTTTTTTTTATAATGAATAAGATACACCGGTTGACCCGAGGTCAATCGGTGGAAATGACGTCATAAACAATGGGTTCTTACTGTATGGTGAAGTAACATAAGCATTGTGACGTAGAATATGTACGGGAAAGTGTACGATTCAAAAGTCTTTATAGTGACAGAAACTATGCATGTATTGTTAAATGTCGTCATATTTCACAGTGGTCTATTCCGTGATTCATATAGGTGTGTAATAACAACAAAAAAAGAAAATTGTCCGGAACGGGAATAGTGAATAGTCGATACGACGAATTTGAATTACTTACTATTTACTAATTTCATGTATTCAACTAATAAAAAATAATTGTCGTCAAATAAATAAATTTATAATACATACACGTCCAGAAGAGGATTCTGATTTCCAAACATGTGCTCGTCATGTCCTTCTCTGGTTCAGTCACGTACAAGTGTACATTTATCCTTGTCTTGTTAAAATAATAGTTAATAATATTGTAAAATTGGTAATTTCTTTTGATTTTAAATTTCTTCAGATTGTCAGCTACATCTCCTGTTGAACCCATATTCAAAAAGGATCGGTACGTCATTTTGGTTCAGTAACCTTAATGAAATTAGAGTCTCCTCAATTTAACGAATGACCAAACTTAACATAATGGTACAGCGCACCGTGTTAAAGTAATGGACTTAAAAATTCTATTACTTCCGACGGAATTTTTGTTTTCCTTAAGAATATACTTCTCATTTATTTTTGTTTGTTGTATTTATTTTATATTCATTTGCTTACGTTCCAAATTAATTCATTTATCAATCGAAGAATTGAAGTTACGAAATTTGGTTAAAATTCAAAAATCTTTAAAAATGTAGTATCACTTTTTTTAAACAAAAATGTGCCTTATAAATTAAAGGCTGTGTTACTATAAATTAAATTGACGACTGAAGGCCTAAGGGAAAATGTCCCTAGTGGTGACAAAAAATCAAGGGGAATACCATGGCCTGCAGAAAAATTTCAAAAATAGGAAATAATGTCCGAAAGATAGGAAATTTTTCAACGTTGAAGAAATCCTTCAATTTTTTCATCTTAAATCGTGTCCGTAGGGACATATTATTGATAAATCATTTCATTTCAATTTTTGGGAATACTTGTTATGGCAAGTGATCAGTTTGATACAATCCCAAAGAATTGGGCTTTGTGGCACAGGGATGTGACCATATGACCTCAAAAATCATATATGAGTAATAGTCGAACTGACATCATCTATATATCCCAATAAGGCTATCGCATCCTATATTAGCCTAATTTACCACCTACAATTAAGTACACGTTATACTGGATTGGACCCCTAAAGTGAGGTCACGCCTGATTTTATATGACAAACATTGTGAGTCGCAAAGGGTAAGTGGTCATATTTGATATGATGAGTAAGAGTCATACCAGACATGTAACGTCTATACATGGTCATGTCATAAATTGACATTACTATGCTGCATGCAGAAAGATAGCATACATCAAATCCAAACATTTAAATGCAGAAAAATGAAAACCACTGCTAATTAGTTTGTTTATGGTTACGGCATAGTATTGAGATATCAACTACCGCTAGCGGAAACCAACGGGAGATGATAAACCCGCCCAAATTCTGACCTCTATATGATAAGGTCACGTAGCAAATCTTTGACCAAACGTCGCTTAGAATGGCAGTCTATAGAAAACCAAACATCCGTCCCACAAAGCAGCCAACAATGTGGTGTTGGTATGACGTAAATACTACATTGAAGTTCTTAAACATTGCATTGATAAATTTCTCTTCACGCAGTCCGTTCGCTCTACAGTAAGGCGAATAGTAAACAGTCATAGTATTACCGCATTTCAGCTTAAGGCATTCTCTGAACATTTGAGTTCCCTACTACGACTTGGATAAAAACTACACAAAATCTCGGTATCTTTTCAACTCGGCTTCCAGTTAATTTTCTACATTTAATTTTTAAGTCATTTTAATCAGTTCCCTTACTACTATCAAATAACTCATTTTCATCCTTTTAGCCACCAGGCCCAAAGGCCGTCGTTCGTCGTCCATCATCCGTAGTCTGTCGTTTCAGAATGTTGAGCTCTGCCAATTATTCATATGCATCAAAACTGTCAGACGACTTCTTATAGGAGTTATTGCCTTTAAATGACAAATTTTACCTTTTTTTTCATTTTTGCCTATTATCTTTAAAACTGTAATAGATAGATAGAAACTTTAAATTGCAAAAATGATCAGCAAGACAAGTTTGTTGATGGAAATCGTCAGTCGACCCCTTATTAGAGTTATTGCTCTTTGATGACAATTTTTACCAATTTTTTGCGTTTGTACCTTATATCATAAAAATTATAGTAGATAGATAGAAATTAAATAAGCAAATATGATCAGCAAGACAAGATCTACAATTATGACAATACGGAAGAAATCTCCTTATTGGTGTTAATTGTCCTTTAATGACGATTTTTGACATTTTTTTTTTTTTTTGTTCGTTTTGCGTTTTGCCTTAAATGATAAAAATTATAATAGATAAATAGATAAATAGACACTTTAAATCACAAAAATGATCAGCAAGACAAGATATACTAACAAGTCAAATTTTGCCGATATAGTTAGTAGACTGTCACTTTATAGGAGTAATTGCCCTTTTACCCTCTATCTTTTTGTGTTTTGATCCAAAACTAAAAAAGATAGAGAGAAACTGAACAGACTTAATGATCAGCAATACAAGATCAACAAAGCAGAGATTTTTGTCATGAATTCAATTTTCGTCTACAATGTTGTAGAGTGTCCTTTTTTAATATGCACATAGACAAAGGTGAGCGACATAGGCTGTTTAGATCCTCTAGTTTTTTAATAAACCCTTAAAAAATGAAATTCATTTTTTTAGTGTAAAGCAATGTTTTAATGTCTTAGATAAAATCGTGCTTTTGATGGTCACTTCAAATTTGGTTGACAGTTATGACTTATCGATTCTCAACAATACATTTCCAAACAATCTTATCAAACAAAAATTTTCTGATTTATTAAATGTAAAAAGAAGATGCGGTATGATTGCCAATGAGACAACTGTCCACAAGAGACCAAAATGACACAGAAATTAACAACTATAGGTCACCGTACGGCCTTCAACAATGAGCAAAGCCCATACCGCATAGTCAGCTATAAAAGGCCCCGAAATGATAATCAGTTGAAAAGGCTTAACTCTTCAGATGGACAAAAATACAAGTGGACGTGGCAGGGTACTTGTACATCCCAACAACAAAAGACACTAAACAGATCTGAGAGTACTCGCAGTTATCTGACAGCTAGTTCAAAGCCACTAACAACTAATAAAAACATCATGGATCTAAGACTAAATTATCAATCCGTACACATCCAACATCCAATGGATTTAGTGTAAAGACGTCATAAACAGTCAGAGAAAAACATGACCTTGTGCAATGCCAAGATACAGGTATCGACAGATTGTAGATCCATGAATGTGTATATGTATATAACATACTAGTAATATTTAGTTTGCTTTTAATTTACTGATAACAAAATCAATAAAACAATATTCAATGATCTTATTACAGTGTTGAATTGGTAACCTTTAGAATAAGTTTATTTAAAGGAGCGATAAGTTTACAAGGATCATTTCTAAATTTCCGGGCACGGTTAACAATATTTCCGTAAAATGAGGATGTGCTATCCCGTTTGAAATAAGTTTTCTACAGGTACAACCAAACTTCAAAACCAAATCTTTATATCTATGGAAAAATTAGTAAAGGTTTTAAGTAATTTATGGTAACGATATCCCTGGTTTAATAATTTACCAGTAATACATAGATTACGTTCGTTAAAATCAAAACGTCACAACAGACACGGGCATAGCGAACGAGCTGTGAAATATAAACACCGTAAGATGGTGCCAAAGGAACATCACCATCTAAAAATGGAAAATTAACAATAGGGAACGAAAAATCGTTTTGTCGTAAATTTTAGTGTGGAGTTTCCGTTTAAAACCGAAATATCTAAATCTAGGAAAGGACAGTTATTACCGTTTAAATTTGATTTATTTAAAGTAAGTTCCTTGGGGTAAATTTCAGCAGTATATTGAGAAAATTCTTGTTATTTAACGAAAAATATCATCAAGATAACGGTAAGTGTTGTTGAATTTATCAATTAAATGCAATTTCGACGGGTCTTTACTGAGTTTAGTCATAAACTGTGATTCGTAACAGTACAAAAACAAGTCTGCTACTAAAGGGGACAATTAGTGCCCATAGGGATACCTTCAACCTGTCGATAAACTTTGTTGCCGAAACGTACATAAATATTATCAGAAAATTAACAGCTTCAGTCATCTTTTAAGAAAACTTTTTTGGTGCAAGTATTACTTGAAATGTCGTGATCAGATTAAGGAAGTTGACATATCTCGGTAAATAAATAGGAAGAAAAAAAGAATAAGACATCAGACAAACTGTCACAAATGAAAAGATGGTTATTTGTAGATCTTGTCTTGTTGATCATTTTGGTAATTTGTATTATATATCTATTTATTATATTTATTAAGATATTAGGCAAAAACGCAAGCAATTGGTAAAAAGTGTCATCAAATAGCAATTACTCCAATAAGGAGTCGTCTGACAATTTTAGCCATTAGACCTAAATGTCGATCTTGTCTATTACAGTTTCAAAGTAATCAGTAAAAATGAAAAAAAAGATGTTAAAATTTGACATTTATGGAAAATAACTCCTATAAGAAGTTGTCTAACAGTTTTGACGTAAATAAACATCAGATAGATCTCCTCAACATTCTGAACATTTCTGCCCCTTTCAGATTGGCTCTATTCAAAGCGATTTTCAAGACAATAGACAAAACTTGCATTTTACCCCTATGTTCTATTTTTAGCCATATCGACCATCTTGGTTGGCAGGACATTGTCTTCGGACACATTTTTAAAACTAGATACCCTAATGATGATTGTGACCAAATTTGGTTAAATTTGGCAAGGTGATTTCAGAAGAGAAGATTTTTATAAGACATTAATCAAAAACGTAAAAAATGGTAAAAATCGTCATTAAAGTTGAATAAGGAGTCGTTTGACAATTTTGCCCAGGTTGACTCATTTGTAGATCTTGTCTTTCTGATATTTTTTCGTCTTAAAGCTTCTTCTCTATCTCTTATAGTTTCAAAATAATAAGCAATAATGAGAAACATGGTAAAATTTGACATTTAAGGGCAATAACTCCTACAAGTCGTCTAACAGTTTTGACATAAATGGACAGCAGGTAGATTTCTTCTTTTCTTTTTCTAACATTAACAAATTCTGTATTGCACTAGTACCTAGTTGTTAACAACTGCTCTATATAGTACAACTATTCTTTATAGGTTTATCCCTGTGTGTTAATCGTCAAATGAACCAGGGGATTGACTTGACGAAAATGTGTAGTCTTCTTTGTTAGAATTATTTACATTTGCATTATTACATTTATTTAGCGGATATCTGTTTTCTCCGTTTACTGTTTGTTATTTACAGTAATTTATTTAAAAACCCTACACGTGTTACATTCTGTTGGATTCAAAAATGTGTCTATCATAATTATTCTATCAAGGTAAGTTTCAAATATAATTAGTGTGCCACTATGATTAAATGACTTAATATGTAAGGTTTATTTGTGTGTATATATATCTATTCAAAATATCTTCAATCTTTGCAGTGGCGGATCCAGAAATTTTCATAAGTGGGGGCCCGCTCCGGTCATGTTTCAGTGATTCTCTATATAATCAACCAAATTTTTCCAAGAAAAGGGGGACCCGGGCCCCGGCCCTGCCCCCCCCCCCCAAATCCGCCTCTGCTTTGATATTATTTTAAATTAAACGTTCAATGAAACGAAGTAGATATTTCAACATGTTTGATTTCTTCAAAATTGAACATAAGAAGGTATATTTCTAATTTAGAAAATCGTCTTGTGCCCCTTACTAATTTCAATTCGACAATAATAAAAACTTCCTGACCCATTATGCAAGAAATCAGTGATTTTTGTTGCGTAAAGAGAGAAAACTCTTTTTATACATTACATGCTATTTGTTTTTGTACAACTACCATCATGACCATTTTAACATACAAAATACACTCTCCTATGCATACGTATACATGTATATATATCTCTACACACAAATGTAAGCTTATACACCTAAACAATATAATTATATGGTCCTCATTCTATAAATGATCATGAAAATAAGAGTCAAAATACTAAATATGTGATTTAATTACAGATTAAGATATTAAATTAACCTAACTAATATCACATGCATTCCCAAACTATGGTACTTTTTAGAAATATCAATTTTCCTACATGACAGCTTTGTATTGAAAATCTTCTGGCTAAGATATGTTTGTACACCTTTCCTGTTTTGATGCAATGGGTTCTCAACTAAAGTTTAAAATTCTCACGAACGATTGTTTTAATGAATTGTATGAATTGTATAAACATATAGTAGCATCATACATCTGTTTGAAAATATACATATATATAGCATTAATATGAAAAGGCCTTTAACTTATTTATGCAAAGACCATTAAAAGAGGAATAACTCTATCTAAATTTTCTACACTCCAGAACTTTGAGAGAGATAATACTTTGCAAAAGAACAACCCTTTTTATTTTTTATTTCTTGTTCTTTTGTTTTCTGTGTCTATTTAATAATGTATTTAGAAAAATAATAAAAAGTCCCCATTGTTAATCGTACATAAAGCATTACCATTGCTGGTTGTTTTTTGCTGGGTGTTTTTTTTTTAACATATCAGAAAAAGGACTTGTTATAATTATTTGTGTATAGAATAGACCCTGTACTTAGAACATCTGTTAAAATCTATATTTTGATAAAATGATAAGACAAAATGTGTGTATACAATATTCATGATATAGCTTTTAGTTTACCATGTAAGTCATGATTTATAGATGCATAACGGGAGGGATTGTGCATGATTTTCAGAAAATTAGTCATAAAACTTTTGTCATTTTGCTTAGTTTCTTCTGTTACTTATTCTGACATCGGACTCGGACTTCTTTTAAAATGAGTTTACTGTGCGTATTGCTGTGTGTTTGTTTATTCTACATTGGCTAGAGATATAGGGGAGGGTTGAGATCTCACAAAATATGTTTAACCCCGCCGCATTTCTTTGCGCCTGTCCCAAGTCAGGAGCCTCTGGCCTTAGTTAGTCTTGTATGTTTTTTTAATTTTGGTTCATTTATATGTTTCGGAGTTTAGTGTGACGTCCATTTTCGCTGAACTAGTGCAAATTTTCGTTTAAGGGCCAGCTCCGGGTGCGGGATTTTCTCGCTGTGTTGAAGACCTATTGGTGGCTTTGGGCTGTTTTCTGCTCTTTGGTCGTGTTGTTGTCTCTTTGACACGTTCCCCGTTTCCATTCTCAATTTTATAAATATAATACACAATGATGCATAATATAAATTCATAAATACAAAATTGTTATAACTGTTGAATGGGAGATAACTTTAGATAAATATAAGAGAAAATTTCTTGTCAATAAAGTTTTAATATAGAATTAAATATATATCGTATATAGTCTATTCTAAATTGAGGTAAATTATATGGCCTTCCAAATACCGTTTCGATGCCTAACATCACTGAAGAGACATTAATTGTCGAAATCCGGATAGTGTGTTAATTTACGTTTTTTGATTGAGTTAAGCCTTCCAATTGATATTTTATCGTGTGTTTTTTATGTTGTTATGTTATACTATTGTTTCAGAAAAAGGGAGAAGGTTTAGTACCATTAAAACGTTTAATCCCGCTGCAAATGTTTGCACCTGTCCTAAGTCAGGAATCTGATGTACAGTAGTTGTCGTTTGTTTATGTAATTTATACGTGTTTCTCATTTCTCGTTTTTTATATAGACTAGACCGTTGGTTTTCCCGTTTGAATGGTTTAACACTAGTATTTTTGGGGCCCTTTATAGCTTGTTGTTTGGTGTGAGCCAAGGCTCCGTGTTGAAGGCCGTACATTGACCTATAATGGTTTACTTTTATAAATTGTTATTTGGATGGAGAGCTGTCTCATTGGCACTCACACCACATCTTCCTATATCTATGGTGTACAAATTTTTGCACCTCATGTTTGCGGTTTACCATCTTTTCCGCAAGTTTATTGTTTTCTGTTTGGTATTAAATTAATAATAAAGATCCATTTTGTTACATCTTGTGATCCGTTTATTTGGCAATCACCAATGGCAGTCAGCAGGGTTTAAGAACATCCGTTGTTCGACCTGTTGGTCAAATGCGTTTTGTTTAAATATACTTTTTCACTTTTTTGATCTTTTGGAAAATGTTGTTTGTACTGTATTTAGACCCCTCTACCAAGAAATTTATTTTGCATGCACACGTATAAAAATTGCGGTTTTTATCCAACGCAATCATAGGTTTGAACGTTGTTTTCAATTTAGACTTATTTATATTTTTTCGTTTGGACTTGTATTATATTTGCCTTTGGGTTTATATGATCCTTTCATCCTATTTAGACTCTTCAAAATTCAAGAGTCTATCCTAAATTGAGGTAAATTATATGGCCTTCCAAATACCGTTTCGATTCCTAACATCACTGAAGTGACATTAATTGTCGAAATCCGGATACGGTGTACAAATTTTGCACCTCATGTTTGCGGTATACCATCTTTTCCGCAAGTTTATTGTTTTCTGTTTGGTATCAAATTAATAATAAAGATCCATTTTGTTACATCTTCTGATCCGTTTATTTGGCAATCGCCAATGGCAGTCAGCAGGGTTTAAGAACATCCGTTGTTCGACCTGTTCTAAAATTTATGGGTTTTTCAATTTTTCAATTTTTTAACGACTTTTCGCTGTATGATTTAGAATTTTTAACTGAACAATGCACTCACTTAAAATGTGGCAACTCATGTCACAGTTTAGCTTCTGAATATCTGAAAGATTTCAAGCCATACACTGTAATCCTTACTGTACCAGAATTTCATCTGAATTTTGATAACGGAAAGAACAGTTTGTTTCTTTCATGCTTATGTAATGATGTAGGTAATTTGTGTTTTCCTTTTGATATTTTAATACCACATTGACATTGCTCTGATTCGCCTTAATTCTGTTTTTCAGTTATAACGTATAACCTGTTGTTTATCCTTATTTGCATAGTATGGAGTGTAATCGTCAGCACAGAGTATAGAGAACTTTGTGAAGTGATTTTAAATATATAATTGAGGAATATGCTAACCCGTATAGAACCCAGAATAGAACATTTTATGGAACCTCTTTGTAGATATTTTGTCTATTGCTTAGACTTGAACTACTCGAAAACTTTTCTATGAGATTTGAGCAGAATTTAAAAGACTACATGCTTCCAGCTTGGGTAATTAAAGATCGCGAGGAAGACTATTAAACGCCTTGAAAAGATTCATTAATATTGACATCTTTAATTATTCTTTGAATAGTTGTCTGACATGCCTATGTCGATTGAAACGAAATGGGTGAAAATGTAAATTAAAGTATTCCACAAACTGATTGTAAATTGCCCTTTCAAAAATACAGGGATTAAATGTATAGGAAGTATACTTACTGTTTTATAGTTGACTGTGCACGTGGCGAGCACATGTGGAGTGGTACAACGTGTATCTGTTTAAGATTGTCTGGAAAAAAGTTGTTTATGTTATTAATCAATCCAGGGATCATTTTTGTGATCATTAATTTGTATGTGCTAATTTTAGAAGATTATCTGAAAATCAATATATTCCAGTTGCCTTGTTTGTGTTTATTTATTATTGTTCGTCTACAAAACAAAGACGAAATAGTACACATATATGCATCTACTTTGTGTGAGGCAGTTCGTTTTCGTGTATATTTGTAACACATGGAAAGATTTGGTTAGCAGCTAAGCAGTTGCGAATATATTTAGATATCTTTATCTATGAAAAAAACATTCAAGTGTTCTGTTTCTTTCATTTTGCTCGCTAAATATAGTTTTAGTCATCATAAAGAATGCTATATTTTGTCAAGTTGCAGCCTATATTTGTAATTACAGGTTATATATTTGACCAGAAGTTAGTTGTTAAAGATCTACCGATTCAGCATTCGTAAAATAATTTTTATTGATTTATTCTTTATGTTAGTTACCAGATGTTTTTTTATAGAGTTCCAAGGTTTTATTAAGATTGTTTTTGTTATGGCTGTTGTACAGTTAATTGTGTTTTTGTTATGGCTGTTGTACAGTTAATTGTGTTTTTGTTATGGCTGTTGTACAGTTAAGTGTGTTTTTGTTATGGCTGTTGCACAGTTAATTGTGTTTTTGTTATGGCTGTTGTACAGTTAATTGTGTTTTTGTTATGGCTGTTGTACAGTTAATTGTGTTTTTGTTATGGCTGTTGTACAGTTAATTGTGTTTTTGTTATGGCTGTTGTACAGTTAATTGTGTTTTTGTTATGGCTGTTGCACAGTTAATTGTGTTTTTGTTATGGCTGTTGTACAGTTAATTGTGTTTTTGTTATGGCTGTTGTACAGTTAATTGTGTTTTTGTTATGGCTGTTGTACAGTTAATTGTGTTTTTGTTATGGCTGTTGTACAGTTAATTGTGTTTTTGTACACTGATTCTCCTTGTACATGGTTAATAAAGGCGCAGGTTGTTCGCATTGTTTCCTCTCTTTTTTTAATATTTACGAGAGTCTTCTCAAAACCTAAATATGCCTGATGTATATTTTCTTGGGATATTGTTCTAAAAAATTCAGTATTGACTAAGTTTGAAAGAACATGTTCTTGGTATATCAGGTATATAGTCTTAATGCTTCTATAAGTTGTATCGTCTGTGTGTGCGCTTTTTTTATTTCGCACTTTACCTGTTCACTGATCATAGTGTGGATATCATTGCTACCAGTAATAAAATGTCTAATATTCATACCCAAACTAGATTTATTTGTCAGTTTAACATCTATCAAACTTGAATTATTGCGCTTTGTATGACACGTAGGATCGTGAACCATATTTGTAGAATCACAAACATCACAGGCATGTTTAAAGTATTACATTACAAGTTTACAAGCATATAACAATTGAGATCTCCCAACAATAAAATATTATCGTATTTAGTTATATCTTTGTTAAAATATATATAAAGTCTTTGCTAATAAAATTAATAGTACAAGCTTTTCTGCACCACATGCGCATTTCTACAACAAATGTCTCTTCTTTCGTGCTCGAGGCCAAAATTTTTTAAAATCCAAAACTTATTGAAAAAATGAAGAGCTTATAAACCTAAAAGGACAAAAGGTATAGCAAAGCCGTGCAAGGAATCAGAGCTTTTCATGAAGGAGATATATTCCTTAATTTAAAATAATTTCCAAAATTTGTTAATAATTATTTTTAATAACATAATTCGTATTTTCATGCCAGTACCGAAGTTCTAAGTAATCAAGTTTAGAACGTTTGTACTTGGGGGAAAAATCATATTTTGTTATACAATTTATACTGACATACTAAGACGACCATTCAGTATTTTGAATAAAAAGAGGAAAAGTTGTCACTCTTACTTACACTCTACATTTTTTTTTAGCTATTTATACTAATTTTGCTTTCATTTATATTATGCAATCCATTGTTTTTCCAAAATGTACGGATACATGAAACCTATACATACTTTTCAAAATGTAATACAAATATGGCCACTGTTATTTGATGCAGGTTAACAATTGTGTTATACATTTCTTTTCTCCGATATTAAAACTACCAATTGTTTTTGCCGGTTTGGTTTTTTAGATTAAAAAAAATGTTGGCATTTAAAATTAAAGCCTAAGACTCGTTTAAGTCATTGTTCACCAATATTGGTGTCAATAATTATTAAACACTCCATCCTGAGATACCACTATACTGATTTATGATAACAGCATATAAATTTTATCATAAAGTATAAACATGGCTAGTGTAAACTGATCGGTCAATTGATATCGAGATAAGTCATACACGAAAAAAACCTCATCAAAGAAACCAGTTATAATTATGTACGCAAGACGTGTGTTTCAACTACAAAGAAAACCTCATCAGTAACGATCGAATAACAAAAGGTCAAGGCTAAACAACGTACGAAGTCGAATAGCATTTAGGACACGGAATTTCGAACAAACTCTACTGATATATCAAAACTAGTGATTTTAAAAGGCGGTGTCGTATTTTGAATAAACAGAAGAAATGTTGTCACTCCCCGATTTAAGCACACACAAATTGTTAACTTATGTATACATATATTGTTGTTGGAGATAATTATGCCAGTCAATTCAACCTGACTTAACAAATTTTCTGATTTATAATACCGGCGTTCACTTTTCAATATGAAATACAAATATGAAGCCTGTATTAAAAAGGCTGTCATAATAGTTATTCGTTTTTCGTTTTGTAATAAATCATGCTGCTGGGTTGTTTTTTTTTTTTTTTTTGCGTTTGAATTACACATATAGCTCATTTGTCATATCAGAACCTTTTAATAGCTGACTTTACGGTATGGGTTTTTCTCAAATCCTATATTTGCTTAAATCATCGTCATTAAGACTCTGTTATATAGTTGTCCAATGTCAATGATACCATATCTCAGTATATGGTCAGTGCTAACTAACAAAATCCATCCAAAAATATCAAGACTACTGATTGTATATGCCGCAATTTGAATTATGAGAAGAAATGTTGGAAATCTCGATTAATGCTAACAAATCAATTTTTAGTCACTGCACACCAATATTGGTGCAATTACAAAAATCCAGCCAGTAATAGTATTCTCAGATTTAAGTAATATTCCGTAAGCAAAAGGATAATTACAGTTCCAGTAATATGTATTTATTTCAGGTTATGAGTCAATGACTCTGAATAACAGATAACATTTATTTGTCTTAAGTCTACATGTGCGTTTGAATTTTAATTATTTCATTACTTCCTGCGTATAAAATCTGGGCGACATTTTCAATGACGTCACGACCTTTCGAACCTTTTAAACGGGATTTATTACTGGCATTGTTTGTTTTGCTTATTATTAGTTTTAATTGTAACGTTAAACATCTTAACTAAATCATCATTCCATTTCTTTTCCGAGATTGAACATCCAACATAACCCAGTTTAATAATAATAAATCAGAATTGAAAAGTCATGACGTCATTGTTACTGGATAAGATTGAGGGATCGCGATTTAAATAAAACTTGTAAACCTAGGGCACTTCATTATTCCAAAATTAAAGAGAAGGAAAGACGTGACAAACCAAATTAGAGAGTAAATCAAGTAAACAAAGGACACAAGAAAAGAAAGTACATGTACAAATATGAAATAGAGATTAAAAGTGCAATAAATTTCAGAATAACAAAGCTCTGCATTTAATTATAATTGACTTGCATTTAAAAAACATACTTCATGTCAGAATTATTTTTAGATTTAAACTATGATTAAGAGTGAAAAAGTAAACAACCAAAATATATGTGTAGCTGCTGTCTCTTTCAAATAAAATATGTACACATCATTGACAGTTAACGTACTAAATTGAATATTCAAGTAACTTGACGTCTTGATTTTATTTATAAAAAGGTATATTTGAACAGCTCAATCGGTTTAAATACTACTTGTGATACTAGTCGTTATAAAAATGAAATCTAGTGAAATTAGTACCGCCGAAATTAAATATGTACAAAAAGTATGTTATCCAAATTATAACTTATAGAAATATAAAAAAACCGGCTAATTAGCATTATTTTAATTATAATTTTCTTATTGCTTGGTTAATTCATTTCGCCTTTGTCTTTTTTTTTCCTGAACATTTTTGTTATTAGTATATAAAAATACCGATTTAGTGGTGTTCGAGAGACTATCTGGATTCACCATATTATACAGTTCATTGTTAATTTTGATATTTAAACGAAGTCTACATTGTAACACAATAAAACAATTTAGACGAAAAATGTTCTTTTTCTACGAAGGTTCGATTTATTAATTTTTGACCGTGGTGTTTCCGTATTAACCATGTTTTCATTTGTGACAGTTTATCTGATATCTTATTCAAGAAACACATGGCCAGGACTATTTGCACCAGTCCATATAGTATAATCCTCTTATGAAGAAATGAATTATAATAAGTAAAATAGGAAAACTGTTTATTCTAGTCAATTACAAAATCATGTCTTAGTTTAACCCGGAACTGATAAAAAACAATGTATAGGAACGACGACTGAAATCGACACTACATAAGAGAGAGGCGAAGAATAACAAAGGGACATTCAAAATCATAAGTCAAAAATAAACTGACAACGTCAATGCTAAAAAAGAAAAAGACAAACGGACAAACAACCTAGAAAATCAAAGACTGAGCAACACGAACCCCACCAAAAATTGGTGGTGATCTCAGGTGTCCGAAAAGGTAAGCAGATCCTGCCTCACATGTAGCACCCGTCGTGTTGTTCGTGTAAATACAAACCAGGTGATTTGTCATATTCGGTATGTCACATTCGGGAAAAGGGGACGAGATTGTAGTTACGACAATTGGAAGTAAGTTTTATGGTCACCTCCACACATTGATTGACCTGTGCGATATGTCTTTGAGACATGGTTTCGCAGTGTTAAATCTTTTGATACCTGATAGTTGTCTAATATGTAAGGTTCTTATCATGATTTCCTTGATAGAGGTTGCTGCTCACAAGGAAGCTATTAAACCAAGTGGTGAAGTTGAAATCATCCCTTAGTAAATTACGGACGCCATCATGAGTTGGTTAACCGTTATGGAATATCCGTTTTACATATGATAGCAGATATGTTCCCAATGTCGTAACTACAATCCCGTCCCCATTTCCCGAATGTGACTTACCGAATTACACTTATTACCGGGTTTGTACTAATATGAGCAACCTGCCGGGTGCCACATATGGAGCAGTATTTGTTAACCCTTCCTGAATACCTGAGATCATCCCCAATTTTTGGTAGGGTTCGTGTTGCTCAGTCTTTAGTTTTCTATGTTGCATTTTGTGTACTATTGTTTGTTTGTTGTTTTTTTTTTTAGCCATGGCGTTGTCAGTTTATTTCCGACATATGAGTTTGAATGTCCCTTTTTGGTATCTTTCGCCTCTCTTTATGTCTTTTTTTTATTGTACAATAATGTCTGAGTATTGGTCAGCATGGCGACTGAAAAATGCATAGAAAGAGCCGCTTATCATGTCGATGCTGCTTGTCTTGCTCCTTTTGAAATTCATGCGATTCCTTCAGCTTTTTTTTGTTACCTTGAATTGCCGTTATAAATATAATTGACATTGGACAACCAATCCTGACTTAATTTTCTGCACAGTATAAAACACTGTATGACACGTTTGAAATAAAACTCTTAAAATGACATTCAATGACTCAGTTTCTGTGAACATTTCATTCTTTTAAATAATTTCAGACATTTTGTAAAATGCCTTTCAATTTTTCCAGTCATTTTGTTTCAGTGCTTATAATGCCGTAAACACTGAAATAGCATTCATTTGTCTCCCAATCTGCGACAAAGGCGATATAATTAACACTTTCCCGTATTTTTACCATGACTATTCAAATGATAAATAGAACATAGAATATCGGATTTACATAACTGACCCTATCAACCCTATTTCTATTCGTTAAAAAATAGAATCAATACGGCAATGCTTTTATCTGCGTGCACTATGCACAAATGTAGCCCAATATTTCTTGGACCAAAAGATTCAAGTGTGAAAATTCACAGAGGTCTAGACCTTTGGATCCAATTTCGGGATATGACTTATACAACCCAAATCTAACTCATAAACAAATCCTTTGTGCCTTTTATATAATCTGCAAAAGGTATAAATACAAACGGCAAACAAAGGTCTCCTCAATTGGATGAGTTAACCGGATTTGGGGAACTTGGTATTTCTCATAGTCCGACTTAACTATTGCCGGATGGCCAAACTAAACGATTTTTTACGTTGGCCATGGTGCCATACAATACATTATTCTCTGAAATTGGCCCTTAGCACTTAAATCCTTGACACATACGAGCTTGTCAGCATTGGGCGAAGGTTTTTTTACGGAGAGGGAGGGGTGTACCTGGCTTGTCACATAATCATGCTCTAGATCGTACGACTTTGTCAGCGTAGGGTGAAAAGGGAGGAAACTGGTATATCACATAGTCCAATTAAACTATAACCGGCTGGCAAAACTAAAAGATTGTTCATTCTAACCATGATACCAGAGGTAGAGGTATACATTGTCTCTAAAATGGATCATAACACTCATGCTGTAGACCCGTACGAGCTTTCAGGATAAGGTAGGGGATACCTGGTTTGTCTCATTGTCAAACTTGACTTTTGTCGACTGGCTAAACTGAGAGGGTTATCCATGTTGGTCATGAGTAAAAGAAGACTTTGCCTCTAATATGGCTCATAGCACTTATGCCCTAGACCCCTGTGATTTTGTCAGCAGAGGGCGAGGTAGTCGTGGTACCGGGTATGTAACATAGTCCGACTTATTTATTGCCGGCTGGCCAAACTAAGAGATTCTCCACATTGGCCATGATACTAGAAGTAGAAAAACATTGCCTCTAAAATGACTCATATCACTTATGTCCTTGACTCATACGATGTTTTCACTATTGGGTGAAGGGTGGGGGTACCTGGTATGTCACATAGTCTGACTAAACTATTGCCGGATGGCCAAACTAAGAGATTCTCCACGTTGGCCTTGATTCCAGAGGTAGAGGGGGATATTGCCTCTGAAATGGATCTTAACACTTATGTCCAAGACTCGTACGAAGTCGTCAGCATGGGTTAAATATGGGGGCACCATTTGGTACGTCACATAGTCCGAAAGTAAAATAACAAAAATACCGAACTCCGCGGAAAATTCAAAACGGAAAGTCTGTAATCAAATGGCAAAATCAAAAGCTCAAACACATCAAACGAATGGATAACAACTGTCATATTCCTGACTTGGTACAGGCATTTTCTTATGTAGAAAATGGTGGAATAAACCTGGTTTTAAAGCTAGCTAAACCTCTCACTTGTATGACAGTCACATAAAATTCCATTATATTGACAACGATTTGTGAACAAAACAAACAGATATAATAGGTAAAAATGTCCAAAATAGGAATACAGCAGTCAACATTGTGTTATTTATCTTTTACCGGCTGGCCAAACTAAAAGATTATTCACGTTGACCATGATACCAGAGGTAGAGGTATGCATTGCCTGTGAAATGGCCCATAGCACTTATGCCTAGACCAAAACGAGTCAGCATGTGGGGGGTCTCCTGGTATCCTGATATGTCACATAATCCAATTTAACCATTGCCGACTGGCCAAACCTAGACATTATTCACGTTCGCAATGGTACCAGATGTTGCCTCTAAATTGCTCATAGTACCTAGGCCCTAAACCCGTACGAGTTTCGCAGCAGAGGTTGTGGGTACCTGGTCTTATCTTTCGTCTGAGATGTTAATATAATATTAGTACTGTATAATTCTGAAATTGATTTAAAACCAGTAAAAAATGTTACGTCGGCATGTAAGAGCTTTCAATAAGATCCTTTTTGTAATTTTGTATGGAATGTGCCTTTACCGAGAAGCATCTGTAAAGGCTATTCATTGATGTTTCAATTGGCATCTTTTTAAAAGAGAGGCGAAAGATTCCAAAGGGACATTCAAACTCATAAGTCGAAAATAAACTGACAACACCATGGTTAAAAAAGAAAAAAGACAAACAGACAAACAATAGTACACAAAACATAACATAAAAATCTAAAGACTGAGCAACACGAACCCCACCAGAAACTGGGGGTGATCTCAGGTGTTCCTAAAGGGTAAGCAGATCCTGCTCCACATGTGGCACCCTTAGTGTTACTCGTGTTAGTTTTAAAATTTACAGACAAAATATTTGTAAATATCGGTTCTATGAAAGCGTTCCTTTTTTATAATTGAATGAATATTATCGCAGGCTCATGGATATTATTGCAGGTTGGCAGCATGAATAGTGAGTGGCCGACTGTTATCGCCGGCTAACTTCACAATAGTCATGCATGTTTACTGGTTTCTATGAAGGCTTATTTTTGGGGGCGGGCAAAGTCGCGCAAAAATAAACTTTCGATTTCGTACACAATAATTCATTATTATGGGTATGATATTCATTCCATCCTGTTTTCGACAAGATGGGTTATGTTCAGTTCTCACTTTGTCTAGGCCAGCTTATTCATTTCATTACTTTATTTCAGTTCTAACTTGCTAAAGTTCCCTAACCGAATTATACATGAATAGTTGTCCCTTTCTTCTTTCTGATAATATTTATCAAAGTGGTAGCGATGAAAGCATATTGGGATATACTTATGATTTTTAAAATTTTTTTCATTTTTCTGTAAAGATCAGTTAATGACGATTGAGATTCCGGAGCTTTCGAATGAATTATTCGAAGTTCATGAATATTCATAATGAACATGATGAATCTTATGAAATAGGCATAAAAGGAAACAGAAATTAGTTTAATTATATATAATTTATGCAACTGTTTATTACATGATCATGAATAGTCGTCAATAAATAAATGCTTGACACATAACACAACAACGAAGACTTAAAATTTTATTATTATAAGGTAGTAAGTTTTAAAGAGAGGTAAATCAGATTCTTTAAAGATTTTGAACAGAAATTGTATTCCGCATTTCCATGCTTTTAGTATTAGATTGTTAAAGAAAAATGCTACTTAACATTGTGTTTTAAAAAATGTATTTCCTTATTTCTCCATATTTGCAGTGTTCTGTATTTTTTTATTATTTCTCACCCTATCCAAGTACAGCGCGGTGTGCTGATAATATATGCAAACGTCTTTTAATTCACGATCAAGAAACGAAAATGTAAAAGTCAGTGGCGGATTCAGATTAGGCATGGAGGACGCATACCACCCTCCCCTTTCAACTGAAAAAATTCTTCTTCTTTTTTTGCATAAAATCGTCCAACAATTTTTGACATTCTTCCGATCGGCGATATATACGCGTGTAAAAGCGTTGACATTTTGTATGAAGCGCTCAATATGTTAGAACGATTAACGCTTTGAAAACCCTGTGAAATTACAAAAAGAAGTATTCAAATCTGACAATTGACCTTGTTTGATTCAACAATTGAATTTGGTTATAGCACATTTTTTGTTTGTTTTCCTTTGTATGGTTGTTACATGGTCATGGAATCATGTGTTGTAATGAATGTTGTATTTTATTTTGCAATAATAACTTATTTTGAAGTTCCGGCTACTTTTTGTCTGTCAACAAAAATTAAGGATTCTTTGGAAAAATACGTATAATGTAATCATTAGCTGAGAGACGTTTGCATGTCATAGCCCTGATTTGGTCCAGGCCAACTCGATTTGAAGTGGCATGATGAACAAGTTTAATGACACAGAAAGCCGCCCGTTTGTAGTATTGCTCTTATGTCTTGATCAACTTTAAATGTTTGTAATTCAGACAATTGAACAAGGTTAAGGTTTTGAACATTGGAAGATAAACACTTCAATTTTGTTACCCAGTTAGTCCATGAAAACCCGTAAGCGTGCAGTTCAGTAACATTGTAGCACCAAATTACTGCACCGATTATATGTTTGCATTTTTGCAGACAAAATGGATAATAAATATGGATTTATGAAAACAGACTTACTGAATTTGCTGAGAGTTGCTAGTGAAGGTGAATCAAGAAAAGCGCTTCGGACGCATGACATTTATAAAGTGTTTGTTTTAATAAATTTACGCTGCGCTGGGTCAAAATCGCTGCTGGTGGATTTTCAGTCACCGAGGTGATCGTCAGTTCAGTGGTCAAAGTTTCGGTACAAGATTTATGAAATAAACTTTTCTGTTTATAGATATGGAAATGTATTAAAAACTCAGGTGTCAACTCCTTTAGGCAAAGTTGACCTTATTTAGCTAACCTTTTTTTGCTCCTGAACTGTTTCGATTCTTATTCACCCTTGGGTTTCAATGGTTGGCTTTTAGCTCAGTAGTCAACATTTCGGTGCTGATATGATTAATAACAATTGTATTCTAAACTGTCCGTTTATAAATTTGGAAATTAAAAAGAAACTATATTTTGAACTCAATCAGGAAAATATGAGCTACGATGGATTTTTCTATTTTTTTTTTTTTTTAATTTGTATTAGCATATGTTAAACATGTAAATACCATTTGTGCCACGATCGGTGCAACTAGTAATACCTGTTAGAGAACAAAGTTAAAATGTTTGAGGCATGCGATTCCATCTACTTTATAATCCTAGGGATTATCAATGAATACACGGTTATCATCAGTGGACAAGGATCTGTTTTCAATTCAAGAATATTTGAGATCCCCCTCCCCAAATGTTTTGGGAGATTGAGTGAGGGTTCGTTTTGCTCTATATTTTTTTTCATATATATTTTGTAGACTGGACTGTTGTTTGTATTTTCGTCGATTGTTGAAAATATTCATTATAATACAATTTGAGAAATTTTGCGATTAATATAGGGCACCGGGGTTTGAGCTCTAACTATTTCATAGATGAGAATGTATTAGAAAAAAATACAAAGTTGGGCACTATTTAACTAAAACTATCTTAAATGTTCGAGACGGGTCTAGATCAACCATCTGCTGATACAACACCTGGTGATTTTGCACTATTTATCTATCAATTTTGCCCCTATGTAGAACATAGAACAGCTAAAGTTGTTTCCCTTTGTACATTAACAAATATTAAATTGAAAATTAATGTCGTGTGGTTTATTGATTGAATTAAGATCAATAACAGCTAGACATTAATTATGTAAGATCACAGGAAAGTATAATTTAAATGGTCCATAAAATGTTGAATGCACTGTTTAAAGTTTTGTCTTTTTTTACAGAAAATGAGGGTATATTGGATAGAGAAACTGAAATTAAGTCTTGTAGCAGTCCATCAACGGACCCTTTAAAGAGCTCTTTTAATCGTTCGAAATGTGCCTGGCACTCTATCTCTACAAGACATCGGATTAAACGTCTCCTTTCAAACTGGACATGGCTGCGTCTTTATTCATCCAACATGACCAAATGGACGTCCCACATTCATAAGGAGTTAACTGCTTGTTAAACAAATATCAAAAGTGATCATATTTCTGTTTCAAAGTCCCCTTTGGGGTTAACGCCAATATAATCTCTAAATTATTAAGTAATGTTCTTAAATGAATTTTTCTTATTTTAGGATAGAGTATGAATAAATATGACGTCATGATGAAAATAGGATAAAAAAAATCATTCCCATGTTGAATATATTGCATAATTATACTCAATTATTTTGTTAATTTTTTGTGCTGATGATATGACCCCTCCCTATAGGCACAATAAAAAGTGTCTTTATCTGCTCTTTCTCTACATATAACATAACCTGTTGATATGATTCATACCCAAAGTCAATCTAGACAGTGTCCCTCTCAATCTATTCTATACTTAAAACATCACCTGCTGATATGACCCCTCCCCTACGCACTATAAAAACTGTCTCTTTTTACCCTTTCTTTACCTTCGACATCACCTGATGTTATGACCCTCCCCCAGGAACCATAGAAAGTGTTTCTATCGACCCTTTCTTTACTTATAACATCAATTGCAGATATGATTTCTCCCCCTAGGCACAGTACAAGTGTCTTTTTCGACTCTTTCTTTACTTATGACATCACCTGCTGATATACACTTTTTATGGTGCCTTTGATATGACCCATCCCCCTAGGCACCATACAAAGTGTCTCTATCGACCCTTTCTTTACTTATTACATCACCTGCTGATATGACAATTCCTCTAAGTACAATAGAAAGTGTCTATATCGACCCTTTTATTTGCTTATATTATAATTTGCCCATATGATTCCTCACCCTAGGTAACATAAAAAGTGTCTCAATCGACCCTTTCTTTACTTATAACATCAATTGCTGATATGATTTCTCCCCCTCGGTACAATACAAAAAGTGTCTTTTTCGACTCTTTCTCTACTTATAACCTCACCTGTTGACATGATCCCTACGACTTAAATCATGGAAAGTAAATCTTTTGAACCTTTCTTTTTACTTCTGACATCACCCGCTGATATGACCCTTCCTCCCCTCTATGCACCATAGAAAGTGTATATATCGACCCTGTCTTTACTTATAACATCACCTGCTGATATGATCCCTCGCCTTACATTAACTTATAAAGAAAAGTCCAAAGAGACACTATACATACTACTGGAGAGAATGGTCGCCTCAGCAGGTGATTTTATAAGTAAAGAAATGGGTCATTAGATACACTTTTTATGGTGCCTATGATATGACCCCTCCCCTTAGCACCATAAAAAGTGTCTCTATCGACCCCTTCTTTACTTATTACATGACCTGCTGATATGACCCTCACCGTAAGCACCATAGAAAGTGTCACTATTGACCCTTTATTTGCTTATAACATAATTTGCCGATATGATTCCCCCTCCCCAAGTACCATAAAAAGTTTCTCAATCGATCCTTTCCTTTGCTTATAACATCACCTGATGATATGATCCCTCCATGTAGGCACCATAAAAGTGTCTTTATCGATCCTTTCTTTACTCAAAACATCACCTGCTGATATGACATCCCCTAAGCAACAAAAAAATGTCTCAATCGACCTTTTCTTTAGTTATAAAAAGTAAAATCACAAAATTACTGAACTCCGAGGAAAATTCAAAAAGGAAAGTCCCTAATCAAATGGCAAAATCAAAAGCTCAAACACATCAAACGAATGGATAACAACTGTCATATTCCTGACTTGGTACAGGCATTTTCTTATATAGAAAATGGTGGATTGAACCTGGTTTTATACCTAGCTAAACCTCTCACTTGTATGACAGTCGCATCAAATTCCATTATATTGTCAACGATGCGTGAACAAAACAAACAGATACAATATGTAAAAATGTCAAAAATAGGGGTACAACAGTCAACATTGTGTTATCATCTTAATCACTATAAAAACAAACAAATGTAACAAAGAAGCACAAAAAGGCATACATCAAATTTAACATCCTCATTTTGCTTTTTAATTATACGATATTATTTATCTATGTAAAATCCACCCATAAAAGATGGAAGGTTTTAAGTACTGGCGTAGAATCGCGCGTTTGACGTCACACAGGTAGATATAAAATAATTTTGTCGTTCAAAGTATGACGGGATACATAAGTACAGAGTCACGTCAAATGGATATCACAAAAAAATGCCCTTATATCAAACATCACCTGCTGATAGAAGGTTTCTCTGTCGACCCTTTTTTTACTTAAAACATCACCTGTTGATATGACCCCTCGTCTTGGCACCACAAAAAGTGTCTCTGTCGACCTTTTCTTTACTCATAACATCATGAAAGCAGGTGTCTTTGTCGACCCTTTTTTTACTTATAACATCACTTGTTGATAGATGGTGTCTCTGTCGACCCTTTCTTTACTTATAACATCAACTGCTGATATGCGTTCTCACCTAGGCAAAATAAAAAGTGTCTTTTTCGACTCATTCTTTACTTATAACACCACCTGCTGATATGACCCCTCCCCCTAGACAACATAGAAAGTGGCTCTTTTGACCTTTTCTGTACTTATAACATCACCTGCTGATATGACCCCTACCCCTATGCAACATAGAAAGTGTCTCTATCGAGCTTTTCTTAGTTTATAACATCAAGTGCTGATATGATCCCTCCCCTACAGTTACTTAAAAAGAAAAGGTCAAAGAGAAACTTTACATAGTGCCTAGGGGAATGGTCATATCAGCAGGTGATTTTATAAGTAAAGAAATAGGTCGTCAGATACACTTTTATGGTGCCTATGATATGACCCATCCCCCTAGGCATCATTAAAAGTGTCTCTATCGACCCTTTCTCTACTTATAACATCACCTGCTGATATGACCCTCCCTTAAGCTCCATAGAAAGTGTCTCTATCGACCCTTTCTTTACTTATTACATTACCTGCTTATATGATGATAGAAATCATTCAAAAATTAAAATTGCCTGTGGTATGTTGTAAATGTAGAACCTTGTTGAAGACACAACACTATGTTAACCATACACCAATCCCGTAAAGTGAGGTCACGCCTGTGATATGACAAACACTGTGAGTAGCAAAGGATATAACAGATTGTGAAAGATTTATGTCTTATTCATATCGATTGATTCTTCGTATGCAAATGTATGCTCAGGGTTATAGTAATATATCATATGTCAGAATGGACATGTTAAAACAGTGTTCCTAACAAATTTGGACGAATTGAAAAGACCATGATTTTACACTATCGTTACCAAAAATACTCTTTAAATTTTATTACTCTAAAGCCATTTTCTGGATCAATAACTCTCAAATCCAAACATTTGAAAGTAGAAAAATGAAAACCACTGCTATTTACTTTGTTTGTGGTTACAGCCTAGTTTTGAGATATCAATTACCGCTAGGGGAAACCAACGGCAGATGATCAACCCGCTCAAATTCCTGACTTCAATATGATAAGGTCGCGTAGCAAATCTTTGACCAAACGTCGCTTAGAATGGCAGTCTATAGATAACTAAAAATCCGTCCCACAAAGCAGCCAACAATGTGGTGTTGGTATGACGTAAATACTACGTTCAAGTTACATTACATTCATAAATTTCTCTTCAAGCATTCCGTGCACTCCACAGTAAGGCGAATAGTAAACAGTCATTTTATTACTACATCTGAGCTTAAGGCATTCTCTTAACATTTGAGTTCCCTACTACGTCTTGGATATAAACTACACAAAATCTCGATATCTTTTCATCTCGGCTTTTAGTTAATGTTCTACAGCTAATGTTTAAGTCATTTTAACCAGTTCCCTTACTAGTATCAAAAAACTCATTTTTTTTTATAAACCTTAAAAAAATATTGATTTTTTTTTTTTTTGGAGTGTAAAGAAATGTTTTTAAATGTGTTAGATAAAAACGTGCTTTTAATGGTCACTTCAAATTTGGTTGACAGTTAGTTTGATGAAATGATTTATTAAATGGTCTTTTAAAAGTCATATTGCTGTAAGATGTCCCCTTGACAATATCTATGTACGTTTCGACAATAAAGTTTATGGACAGGTTGTAGATATTCATAAGGCCAACAATTGCACCCCGTCAATAACAGACTTTTTTCGTTATTACGAATTCACAATTTATGACCAAACTAAGTAAAGAGTCGTCTAGATTTCATCAACAACACTTACATATGCCACATGTGGAGCAGGATCTGCTTACCCTTCCGGAGCACCTGAGATCACCCCAGTTTTGGTGGGGTTCGTGTTGCTTAGTCTTTGGTTTTCTATGTTGTGTCATCTGTACTATTATTTGTCTGTTTGTCTTTTATTTTTGGCCATGGCGTTGTCAGTTTGTTTTCGATCTATGAGTTTAACTGTCCCTCTGGTATCTTTCGTCCCTCTTTACAATAACTTTGGCCACAATTTTTGCGATGAATAATAAAGTATTCTCAAAATATTGTGTCGAAATTTACTAAAGAAACTAACTTTAAAGGCGGATTACATAAACGATAATAACGGTCCTTCACCGAAACTCTTTATAAAATGTTTCCACAAAAATGACAATTTATCGTTGTTATGGTTAATTTGCCATTTTGAACGGTGATATTCCTATGGCCTATCTTACGGTGTTTATAGATCCCCACTTGTACTAACGTTATAGATTTTGATGAACGTAATCTACATATCAATAGAATACTATTAAGTTAGGAATTTCGTTGAAACAAATTACTAATAAAAGTTTTACTAAATTCTTTCATAGACAAACAATTTCTTTTGACATTCCCTCTTAGTTTGTATGGTCGTATCGATGCCTCCTTTAAGATTTTAGAGGAGATATATGGGTGTTATCGTGTATTAAGGTAGTTTAACATGAATAAGTTGTAATAATTAATGTTATATAGATTTGAATATGGCTGATTTTGTACTCGATATGTACGAGGAAGGACTAGGTACAGTTTTTAAACATTCGGTTTTGAGAAAACCTTTTTGGTGTAAGTATTAAATGAAATGTCGTGATCAGAATGAAGATGTTGATATATTGCGGTAAACAAATAGGAAGAGAAAAGATCAGAGGTCAGTTTTATGCCCGCACAACATGTGTTTCTCGAATAAGATATCAGACAAAATGTCACAAATGAAAACATTGTTATTTGTAGATCTTGTCTTGTTGATCACTTTGGTTATTTATCGTATCTATCTATCTATTATAGTCTTTAAGTTATCAGGCAAAAACGCAAGCAATTGGTAAAAATTATCATCAAATAGCATTTACTCCAATAAGGAGTCGTCTGACAATGTCAGTCATTAGACCTAAGGGTAGATCTTGTCTTGCATATCACTTTTCCGGAATAAAGATTTTTCTATATATTATTGTTTTCAAAATAATCAGCAAAAATGAAAAATAAAATGTTAAAATATGACATTGATTGTAAATAACTCCTATAAGAAGTCTCTGACAGTTTTGACGTAAATTGACAGTAGATAGATTTCAACATTCTGAACATTTTTACCCCTTTCAGATTGTCTCTATTCAAAGCGATTTTCAAGATAATAGAGAAAACGCACTTTACCTCTATGTTCTATTTTTAGCCATATCGACCATCTTGGTTGGCAGGTGGGGTTATCGGACACTTTTTGTCGAGCCTGCGACATTTTTGTCGCGAAAGCGAGACATAGCGATCCTAGATTCCGTCGTTGGCTTCGGCGTCGTCAATATTTAGGTTCAGCCTGTGGTTAAAGTTTTTTTAGACATCAAACCGTCATGGAATTTTATGAAATTTGGACAGAAGCTTGTTAATGACCAAAAACAGTATCCAGAGCAAATTTTTGAAAATGTTTATTTTCATTTTTCCATATTTTACTGATCAATGGACATAGTTTTTTTACCGTTAAAATGCAGATTCAGTCTGAGGTTAAAGTTTTTCAGTCATCAATAACTTTGTCAAACCTTCATTGAATTTTATGAAATTTGGACAGAAGTTTGATAAAACCAAAACAATGTATCCATAGCAAAATTTTGAAAATACTTATTTTCATTTTTCTGTATTTCACTGATATATGAACTTAGATTTAGTCTGAGGTTAAAGTTTTCAGTTAACACAAACTTTGTCAAACCTTCATGGAATTTTATAGATGTGGACAGAAGTTTGTTTATGACAAAATATTTATTTTCATTTTTCCGTATTTTACTGATGAATAGACTTAGTTTATTTTACAGTTAACAAGAAGATACAGTCTGGGGTTAAAGTTTGTTACACATAAAATACTTTGTGAAACCTTCATAGAATTTTATGAAACTTTGACAGAAGCTTTTTGTATGATTAAGAGATAATGTCTGAAGCAAACTTTTGAAAATATATTTTATTTTCAGTATTTTTCTGATAGATGGACTTAGTTGTTTACGGTTAACATTTACAGACACTCTGGGATTCAATTTTTTCGACATGTTAAGCTTGTAAACCTTCATGGATTGTTATGAAACTTGGACAGAAGCTAATCTTCAAGACCAAGAAATAGCATCTAAAGAAAAAGTTTGAATTTCTTTCTAAATTCTGTATTTTACTGATAAATGGACTCAATTTTTAAGTCAGTATTACACTTTTACATTGATAGCAGCAATGTAGGCGAGACACAGGATTCCGCGGATCCCCTTACGATCTTTGCAAAACTAGATACCCTAATGATGATTGTGACCAAATTTGGTGAAATTTAGTTTAATGGTTTAAGAGTAGAAGATATTAATCACAAACGCACAAAATCGTAAAAGTCGTCATTAAAGGGCATTAACTCCAAAAGGAGTCGTCTGACAATTTCGCCCATTTGGCTTATTTGTAGATCTTGTCTTTCTGATATTTTTTTCTCAATGAAGTTTCTCTCTATCTATCAAAGCTTTTAAAATAATAAGCAAAAATGAAAAAATAGTAAAATTTGATATTTAAGGGCAATAACTCCTTCAAGTCATCTGAGAGTTTTGACTCGACAGCAGGTAGATCTCAACATTTTAAACATTTTTGACCCTGTCAGATTTTCTCTATCCATAGCGGTTTTCAAGATAATAAACAAAACTATCATTTGACCATATGTTCTTTTTTAGCCATGTCGGTTATCTTGGTTGGCAGGCGGGGTCATCGGACACATTCTTTAACACTATATACCCTAGTAATGATTCTGACCAAAATTGGTTAAATTTGGCTTAGCAGTTTCATGAGAAGATGTTTGTAAAAGTTAACGACGACGGACGACGGTCGACGACGGACAACGACGAACGACGGACGCCAAGTGATGAGAAAAGCTCACTTGGCCTTTCGGCTAGGTGAGCTAAAAATGATAGAGAAAAAATCAATGCAAAAGGAGTTAACCAAACAATAAAACAATTAGTATCTCAATTGGTTGTTCTACAGTTGAAAGGTCTTTCCTTGAAAGTCTGATATGTGTAATGTACTCCTACGAACTTTCATTTGATATACGACAAGCATACCTTCTTAAACCATTCACTGTTCGCTCTTAATGACCCTGTCCACCTAAATTTTCGAAATTGGAAGTATAATATTTGTAATGTAGACTTGATGTCCTTTCATTTGATATGTGACAACACCTTCTTCTAGGATGTTTGATTGTTTGCAATTGATAACCACATCCAACTAATTTTGGGGGGACAGGAACTGGATATTTGAAATGTACACAGTATGACCTTTCATTTGATAAGCGACAACCTTACCTTCGAAGACAATTTTTTTTTGCACTAAGTGACCCCACCCAACCCATTTTTGGGGGACAGAAATTTGATATTTGAAATGCACGATTCATGGACTTTCATTTGATATGCGACAACCTTACTATCTTAGAACTATTAATTTTTGCACATAATAACCCAACCCTTAAGGTGGATTGCGGGTTTGAAATTTTCATTTTTGAAAAGAGCTCATTTGGATGTTCAATTTTATATGTTACATGACCCCATTTGGCAAAATCCAAAAATGATGCAATATCAATTTTATAAATAGATTTTATAAAACTTACAAAGACAATGTAAATATGAAAATTTTAAACTGCTTATTTTTCTTTGTTTTTATCAAATGTTATTTGTATTTAGTCAAACATATAAACATGTTAAACTCTTCAATTTCTGAGAATTTTAAAGTTGGTAGCTGTTGTTGATTCAGATGTATATGCCCCCTCACAAAATTTCAAACTGCAATATCTATAAAACGACAACATATATCTCAAATCTGCTAAGTGTAAGATGATCTGCAGATGAAGTACAACACTGTAAAAAACAATTGGGGCAATACCATAGCTCATTCAGGGCATAATAAATGATTAATTATATACAGTCGTAGAGTCATGGGACTACCACCATTCAACTCAGGACCACTTGGCCTTTTAAAAGGTCTCAAGGTCAAGGTTATAGTACCCTTTGAAGGTCAAAGTGAAATTTCCTTATGACCTTGACATGACCTCAAGTGGAAGTCTTAAAAATACTGATCATTTTTGTATCTGGAACCATTTCATGGATATACACAAAAAACCTAACTATATCTCGTTTTAACTTTTGAACAGATGGTCGGACAGTTTTGGGTCTAATGCATGTATTAGATACAGAACAAAGATAACAAAAAAAAAACAGACTGTTAACATTCCTGACTTAATCAGGTCTTTCTCAACGTAGGCGAAAGACCTTGATTACAACATAATGCTACTTAGCTTGGTTTGTTTGTTTGAAATATTTTTATAAGCCATTCATTGGATAACATATTTTTTGTATATATTTAAATTTGGCGGTTGTAGTTTAAAAAGATTTAATCTTTATAACGGCTAGTAGTACTTCTAAGTTATTGAACCGTTAGAACAGTTCAAATGTACCTTTTCATATATCAAGACGTCAATTTACTTGAATATTCAACTGACTACGTAAACAGTCAATGATTTGTTCATACATTTTTGTAAAGAGGCAGCAGCTACGCATACTTTTTCTTTGTTTACCTTTTCACACTTAATCATAGTTTATATCCAAATCATAATTCCGACATGAAGTGGATATTTTCAATGCAATTTAAGTATAATTAAATGCAGAGTTTTATTATTCTGAAATTTATTGCATTCTTAATATCTATATTTCATATTTGTACTTGTACTTTCATTTCTTGTTTCGTTTGTTTCTTGATTTACTCTGTAATTTTGATTTGTCTTGTCTTTCCTTCTCTTTAATTTTGTATTAACGGAGTTCCCTAGGTTTATTATATGTATTTGAGTGGTGATCCCTCAAATTTATCCAGTTATAATGAAGTCATGACCTTACAAATTGGATTTATTATTATTAAGCTGGGTTGTGTTGCATGTTCAATTGAGAAAAGAAATGAAATGATAATTTAATAAAAATGTTTAACGTCACAATTTTAACAAATAATAAGCATCATAACCCAGTAATAAATCCCGTTTGAAAATTCGAAAGGTCGTGACGTCATCGAAAATGGCGCCCAGAATTTATACGCAGGAAGTATTGAAATAATTAAGCTTTAAAAACACATGTCGACTAAAGACAAATAAATGAGATCTGTTATTCAGAGTCAATAACTCATAACCTGAAAGAAATATATGTCACGGTAACTGTAGTTTTCGCTATACATACGGACTTTTACTTAAATATACAAAATGATAAGAGGCGTCATTTTCTTAATGACTTTAAACAAAACTGAGTGCTACTTAAAAGTACATAGTAGCTTCTGTACTGAACTTGTACTGAACAGCTAAACATACCTTTAGATTATATCTTGCGAGTTATTCAGGCATTTACGAATTGTTCAGTTCAAAACTACCATATCAGTATGTAAGGACCTTACTAGCATTTGAATGGTTGGAAGGATGGTTTGTGATTTTTACTTGTTTATAACAAACAGTTTTACAAGCATGAATTAAAATCGGTCATATGTGTACACTAAAATTAAAAACTGTATGCTAGTTTAATAAATCAGTAATCATTTTAGTAACTTGAATGTATTTTTATAATAACACCAATTTTAGTGTGCAGTGACTAAAAATTGATGTGTCAGCATTTATCAAGATTTTCAACATTTCTTCTCATAATTCAAATTATGGCATATAAAATAAGTAGTCGTGATATTTTGGATGGATTGCTCGACACAATTTTTTGACCGCATTAATTAGTTAACACTGACCATATACAAATTGTAAAGTAAGGAGATGTGGTATAATTGTCAATAAGACAACTATACAAAAGAGTCTTAATGATGATGATTTAAGCAAATATAGGTACAAAAAACTTGTTAACATTCGAAACACATATATTACAAATCTTCCGATTTGTTGACATTCTGAACTAAATATAAGATTGATCAAGAGGTCCTTCAATTACTAAGTGTCTGCGAGTTGTGACGAGTTATTCACGGATACCATCAAGTTTTTTTACGCTTGCTTGCGATTGACTACCAGTTGGCGATCAGCAGGGACTCGTCAGAAACATCCGTGTATGTGAAGGGGTCATTATGGCCAACATCAGTAAAGACCCATCTAAATTCCATTGAATTGATAAATTCATCAACTCTTACTGTTATATTGATGAAAAATTCTCGTCAATTAATCAAGAATGTTAACAATATACTGCCAAAATTTACCCAAAGACACTTATTTCAACTAGATCAAATATAAATGGCAATATTTATATTTTCGTAGATCTAGATATTTCAGTTTTACACGGAAAGCTCTATACAAAAATTTACGATAAAGGAACGATTTATTTTTCGACAGTGATGTTCCTTTGGCGCCATCCTCCGGTGTTTATGTATCCCAACTCTTTCGTTATTTCCGCACCTGAAGTGACGTTTCGGATTTTAATAAATGTAATATATCTTTAACTGGTAAATTATTGAGTCAAGGATTTCGTTTCCACAAATTACTTAAAACCTTTACTAAATTCTTCCATTGATACAAATATTTGATTTGTAAGTTTAGCTGTAGTTATTACAAACGGGATAGCAAATCCTAATGTTTACAGTGATGTTTTTTACCGAGCTCGTAAACTTAGATACGATCCATGTAAACTTATCGACCCTTTGAATAAACTTAATCGACAAAGGTTACCAATTCAACACAGTGACTGCAATTATATCTTTGAATACTGCTTTTATCAGTATAGATATTGATTTTGTTATCAGTAATTTGAAACCAAGCTGAATAATTTTGTAATACACATTAGTATATCAACGGTTCTACAATCTGTCGATACCTATATTTTGAAACTGTACAAGGTCATCTTTTTCTCTGACTGTTAATGATAGTCTTGTACTAAATCAATTGGTTGTTGGAAGTGTAATAATTAAGATTTAACCCATAGACACACGATTTTTTAATTTAATGTTATTGGCTTTGAACTAGCTCTGAACTAGCTTTCAGTAACTGCTAGTACTCTAAGATCTGTATTATGCTATAGATAATGCATATTTTAAGGTTTTTCTTGTCGTAATACACACCGAGGGGTGTCAGGATTGATCAAATGAAAGACCAACCGTAGGGAGGAATATATAAACACTAATACTAGTACGAGCAATTGTTTCTAAAACCTTAACATCGTATGGGATTACAAATAATATGTCATATCTGTTTATAATTAAACAACAATCTTCAGAAATGGATTCCTCAAACTGTGAACCTGTGGAAAGAACCAGTCAATGGAATATTGGATTCCAGGTTGATTCTAAAATCACTTCGATAGGCAATAGCTATACAATTTAATATGCAGTGATAACCATTCACCGGATGTGATCTCAAGTGTTTCGAAAGTGTAAGCAGATCCTGGTCTTCAATTTCAACTCATCATTTTGCTCATTAAAAATACAATTTCGGTTATGTCATAATAAAACAAAAGACGTGATTGTGGTTAGGACAGTCAGAAGAATTCACAATCATTTGTAACACAGATATTCGATAAATGTCAACCAATCGTAGAAACGTCGAAGTGAGTACTTCAACTTTGCCACTAATAATGTTTGGTTCGATAATGAATATGTAAGCTACAAACCTCTATCAAGGGAATCGTGATAGAAAACGTTTACAAAAGCTAGTCACATCGTATCAACTAGAAGATATTTACTCAATAAACAGGCGCTGTTAAAATTTTGCTTCATAGAAATGGAAAATTCACGAGAGCATACCATCTCTTTTGTATCACAATTTGGTATTCAACCGAGCCTTGTCATTTCTAGATACAAGTAAACTTCATCCTTTGTATCTTGTAAAACAGTTCTGTGGAATAGATGCATTCAACAGTCAACAAAGTTTATTCAATGAGAGGACTTCGTCAATATAACGGGACTTGTAGCTAAAGGATTAGACTTACTGTTTTTCATTCTTACTGAGAAACTCCTGTAAAAATTATGCATCATATGAATTAAGGAACAAGTCGGATCTCATAGGATTACCAATTGTTTGTTGAAAAACACGTCCTCCAAACATTTAAAAGGTATATTATATATAGAAGAGATAATGAAACGTTATCAAACACATGCATGTTCCATTTTTATTGGGGGAGGGGGGGCATTATCACTATTCATTGTTCTGTTACGTATTTATTGTCATTGTTGAATCTAAAATGATTCCTACTTTTATGGAACTAGTCGCCCGTTTTCTTATTTAGTTCACAAAATGTTATAGTTAAAAAGGAACTGTAACAAGTAAGAACATACAGAAGTAAAGTTCTTCAAATAAATCAAATTAATTAGATTGAATCATTATGAAAGCTTTTGCTCTCATTAGAAATAAAACTTTAACCCTTCATCGTTGCTTTTTTTTTTTTTTGGCTATTTTCCAAAAGTATTATAAATATAAAAAAATGTTAGCGGAAAAATTCAGCCAAATACGACCAACAAATAAGTTAATTTGTACTTAATTTGTACTTAGTCTACATGAGTTTTTATTTAAATTAACCTAATTGGAAATCAACTCCTTATATCAGTTATTGTCCTTAAATGATGACTTTCTTTATCATTTTTTTCAGAAAAGACACTTTTACTTAATTTTGAGATTTTACAATTATATCAAAACTAAAACAGATAGGGAGAAAATGTGAGCACCAAGATAAAATCTACATAAAACAGGAAATATTACAGAACACACAATGTATTTCTTTGTAAGAGTAGAAGTATTTAATGAATATCCACAGTATAAAATAAAATAGCAAATGAGCGGATTCAGAGTCGTTCTATTAGCTGTTGATGCCGAATTTAATAAATGTGATGGTCTCAAGAACTGAATATTATTTTTACTGCCCAAGACATGCCGAAAATAAACATCATATCATTAACTAACCGACCTACCTGACACATATGAATTCTTTCTTTGTGGTATTTAGCTCGCCGGGAAGTAAAATAAAACAGCTGTTCACCTGCGACATCTGGATTACCTGTAAGCTTCAGTTTTCTGTCTCGGCGCGAAAGATTCTAGACGTCCTTTCAGCTCGTCGTTATTCATTTACTAGTTTTAGCCGAATGTTTAACATGGTTGTTACAAAAGTGGAGGTGAATTATCACCGGCAACGTCTCAAGTTGACGAAGAAACGGCGAAGAACTACACGCAGGTCTGTAAGTAAAGCTTGTGCAGGTTCTGTAAAAAAGAAGAAGTCCAAGTATGAAATACTTTGAAAAAAGTGGCATACCAAGTTCGAGGACTTAGATAACGCAATTGACACTAAATTGGACCTTTTTTACAAAATGTCCACATTCATCACAAAGACGTTTAGTCTAGTAATAGACGGCCACAAAGGCCATTGAAAGACGAAATATTGTCACAAGTAAATCATGATTCTGATCACAATGACAATATAGAAAGTAAAGATGATGATAGAATCTCTTTGCACATTCGGCCCAAAGAGAGGTAAGACTTAGATGAATCAGACGATGACATAAAGTCCATTGATGAAAATCTTAGTGACAAAACAAAAATGTTTGTTTGATTTATTTGGTAATGATGCAGTTGCAAAAAAATCGGATACAAAATCTGGTATTAAACTTGACGATTCACAAACACAATGTTTGTTAGGTAGCTGGCGTGAACAAAAGCCAAATTACATAAATGAGTTTAATTATGCAAATGTACTTTCAACAAAGTTTAGGTAATGTACCTAAAAAGTTGAGACTTTATCTGAAAAATCTGTCGCTTAAGATAGATCAGTTAACAAGTGCGTGACAATTATTGCCAATTATCAATTATTAAATGAATTAGGTATTGACATATTTGTTACGTTTGGAGGTCGTGTTTTTCAACAAACAATCGGCATTCCCATGGAAACAAACTGTGCCCCTCTGGTTGCCGACTTGTTCCTTTATTCATATGAGGCTGACTTCATACAGGAACTTCTTAGGAAGAAAGAAAAGAAGTTAGCAGTATCATTTAACTTTACTTTCCGCTATATAGATGATGTTCTCTCACTAAATAATTCAAAATTTGGTGAACATGTTGAACGCATCTATCCCATCGAACTTGAGATAAAGGATACAACAGATACAGTTTAGTCTGCCTAATATCTTGAATTATATCTAGAAATTGACAAAGAGGGTCGGTTGAAAACAAAACTTTACGACAAAAGAGATGATTTTCAGCGTCCCAATTGTGAACTTTCCATTTTTATATAGCAACATTCCAGCAGCGCCTGAATACGGAGTATATATCTCCCAGTTGATACGATATTCCAGGGCTTGTATTTCCTATTATAATTTCCTAGATAGAAGGTTGCTGCTCACAAGGAAGCTATTTAACCAAGAGTTCCAAGTGGTGAAGTTGATATCATCCCTTCGTAAGTTTTACGGACGCCATCACGAGTTGGTTGACTGTTATGGAATATCCGTTTCAGAGATGATAGCAATATGTTTCTAATGTCGTAACTACAATCCCGTCCCCTTTTCCCGAATGTGACCTACCGAATTAGACTTATTACCGGGGTTGTACTAATATGAGGAACACGACGAGTGCCACATGTGGAGCAGGATCTGCTTACCCTTCCGAAGCACCTGAGATCACCAACAGTTTTCGGTGGGGTTCGTGTTGCTCAGTCTTAAGTTTTCTTGTTGTGTTTTGTGTACTATTGTTTGTCTGTTGGTCTTTTTAGCCATGGCGTTGTCACTTTTTCAATATATTGAATGGTTACTTTACACTGTTCCACTGGAAATGAACTGTTACCAACGACTTTTGTGGGAATATTTAACCGTAGCAATTGTTTTAACCCATTGTTTTTTTTAGTACTTTGTTTAATGATACAGATTTCTAAAATTCTAAAACTATACGAGAAGTGTTAATTTAACACTGTTCTTAACTATTTTTTGAATTGTTTTAAGTTTGTCCTAGTTGCAAAATCATGATAACTTGTATTACGTATAAATGATTTTATTTTTAATATACATACTTATTACCATCATAGAGTACAGGGTAAATTGCATGCATTTAAATCCACGACATTTGGTTACATAATATCTACATTACATAACATGCATGTAGCCGGGACAGTCGGTGATAGGACATGCAGCTGGCTTTGTAAGCTACGAATTGAATGCATATTGACTAGCTTATACACACTACATATAAATACTCAGGTTGTCAATATGTTTTATTCAAAACGCAAAACCCGAGAGAATGATGTGCAAACATAAAAAGGTTAGTTTATAAACTTATTTCACTTATTTAAATTATAAGTTATTACACTAATAAGATTTTTTAGTTCATGGTACTAAGTATTTATTAAAGTATAACATATATAAGAAATGCTGGAATTTAAGCATATTTTATTTTTGAAATTTCAAACATTTTCGAAATCCATTAGCCCCGGAAAGATATGCACATCTAATTCATCTTATAACAAAAACAAAATTGTGTTGATGTACATCAATTGTTGTTTATCAATTGTCCATACAAACTAATTTTGTATATTAAAATTTCATATCTGATCTTACATGAAGTAGGTACATATATAATTATATATGCACAGATATTTAAGTACGTTAGTAATGTTTTATGGTAACAAAACAGAGACATATACGCATCCGCTTAATTGATATGCCTTTATATAGGATATTTTGAATCAACGCATTTTAAAACAGAGGTGGAAAAAACCTAAGAGATATTTAAACTCGTCGTCATCTGTGAAACAGATATTTCATAACGGTCTACCAACTCGTGATGGTGTTCATAAATTTTCCGAAGGGATGATTTTTACTTCACTACATGGAACTCTTGGTTAGATCATTTCCTTGTGTGGAAATGCAAGCCCTGGAATATTGTATTAACTGGAAGATATATATACCGGCGTTGCTGGGATGTTGCTACATAGAAATGGAAAGTTGTCAAATGTCTTTATTTTTCTTGTTTTGTATCAACATTTTAAGTACTCTTTTCGTGCATTTAATCAGGATTAAAAAGTATTACAACTTCATATTTTGTAAATCAAGTAAATAGCATAAACATTCGTGTTCCCTTATTAACCAAAAAAAAAAATGAGGTCTATATTTTAAGTCACAATTTTTTACCCAAAATTTCCAGTTGCCTAGAATCTTTGATTTTTTTGTTCATTTATGTATGAAAAACAATATCGACTATTCCATGTATTCATTGACAAAGCACTCTCATTTACTTATTCTAAGTAAAAATGAAAAAAAAAATCCTGTATCAGTTTTAAACATATATCAATTAAATACAGGTATCGAGACACATAGTTTTTCTGTCATCGATTTGAATGCCATGCTATAACGTAAAAGATGGAGAGATCATGGACTTCCGCTTTTGGTCACTCTATTTTTAAAAAGTGGAAAAGGTGTCAAAACTTCAGATGTAGATTGCGTTTCTCAAGCTTAGATAATTAATTCAAGGTGCAATTCTTCTAAGCTTAGTGTCTTGTGTTTTTATCTTCTAATCGAGGGTATCTTATCACCAGCCAAGGGCGACAAGGTGCAAACTGTCTTCGAAGAGTCAAGAAACGGTGTTGAATACTAGGAAAAGTTGATAGCCAAAATTAAGTACCGACTTTTGTTATTTTCTGTTAAATGACTAAGTTCCCAAATTCGGAATAATGTGGGATCTGCAAAGAATTGCACAACATTAATACATGTGTAATCTTTTGGTGATGTTTCAAGGATCTCGGCTGAAAAAAGGAGTTGATTGCAAAAACTGGAACTAACATTGAGCCGGTTTTTGCATTTAATTCTGGCCAATTAAAAGTTCTGAAAGCTGCTTCATTTAAGAAAAAAGTTCTTTAACCTCTGAGCGAGAAAAGAAAATAACCAACATCAACCAACACCATACAGCTAAAACATAAATTTTAATTCCACCTTCTATTTTTGGAAGATTTTGGAAAAAGGAATGCGTAGACATTAAATCAATCAAATATATACATAACAAAAGCCAAAACCTTGTTTGCTGTTCGAAACCCATACAACCATTCGGATCAAAAAAACAATGCGACTATAAATATTCATTGAATTTTATTAATGTGTTTGAAAGAAGTTGCATTCCCCTTTTCAAACATATTGATTATAAAAATAGCTTAGTACATTATGTAATACGTTAAGAAACAACAGATAGAAACTACATAGGAGGTGCGCACTGGAAAGTCTGTACATGAATTAAAAATTCCTGAAAGTTTCAGTTCCTTCAACAGTTTGAGAGGAGTTGCGATCGGTAGATCCCTACTCGTATTTAATTATAAGATATACTAGAACTTCCGAAGTCCATTGTTTAGTGAGAGAAATAAATCCCAAAGCTTTATGTAGTCGAAAATAAAATACAAAGTGAGAAATGCATTTTTTTTCAAAATTTTAAACAAAGAGATTGTCGTTGTCATCTTTACTATGGTTTGTCATTTCTATCTTATTGATGACTTTTGGTTCATGAGTATGTATCTTCTGATAACAAAATTATCTTGAATGATGAATTTTATCGATTTCTTGCATCTCGCCAGAAACTATTGGATATATTCGTATTACATTGAATCAATAGTATGCATAAATGTCAGGTGAGTGATAAGGGTTCCTAGACTTTCGACGAATTGATAATGAACACACTGATCACTATTTAGCAAATCGATGTCGATGAGTTTTACATTATATCTAAACACGTGGATATCACCATTCACAACAGATGTTTCAAGTTCATGATAATTATTTTTACCCTTAAATGTATAGTTCGCGGTTTTTCCTTTTTCTAGTGGTAAAACAAACTTTATCTTAAATAGTAGTTAAATTTTGAACTTACAATCAATATGTCAGTACTTTATTTATATAACTGCAAAAAACTGCTTACAATGTGTGTCGTTTTACCTCAGTGTACTCTAAAGTACGAAAGTCAGGAAATGTGGTATAATTGCCAATGAGACAACTCTCCACAAAAGACCATAAGAGATGGATGTAAGTAACAAGATAGTATTACCTTTAACAATGAACAAAACCAATAACATAAAGTAAGCTAAACAATAAGAAAAAAATCTTACCTTGAAGTAGGCTATAAAAAGCCTCGGCATGACAAAATTTTAGACAATTCAAACGAGAAAACTAGCAGTCTGATTAAAACTACAACAATAAACGAAAAACAAATATGACAGACAGTAGCCAATAAGAACTACTTAATTACAGGCTCCTGGTTTGTGACAGCTTCAGTAAGAACAAGGAGAAGGGAGAATATATAGGCAATACACCTGTATTACTATTTCAGTACTAGTATCTTGCATTGCATTCGATTGGAACAATAACAAAAACAAGTTGTCAAACGAGTATAATACATGCTTCATGTTTTCGTTTTCAAACATTTAGAGGTTAGAGCACGAATGTTATTATTTCCCTGCGTAGTAAAAACACTTGCATGACATGGTATTCAATATATATTTTAATTCTTAAATCGTTGTAATTTTACTTGAACAGAGGATTAGTAATTTTCACAGGTACAGTTAAGGAAATAAGATGTCGTTTATGGGAATGTTTCCTAAATTATGTTTAAACATTTCATCGTCGGTCTGCGAGTGTTTTTGTATGAATTGATATCTGTTTTTATGTATTAATAATTTGCATGCATGAATTTAATTAGAATATTTCAGTATTGTTTTTTCGATTATAATGTTGACTCTTATATTTTATCATTATGACTTTTCTACTCTATACATGATTAGACTAATAGTCAGTGCTACGATAATAGCATGTTTTATAGCATTGCTTTTCCTAAATTCCTCCAATGATTTATATAGAAATTAATAAGAAATTAAGGATTTACTCCTTTAAGCACAATATACCTCAGATGGATTTGATTATTCTTTTGAGGCTTATTGGATGTTTAACTTTCATCGTAAATTCAAATACTTATACACATTTGGCTTCAGCGTTCCTAATGAAGGTAAATCCATAATACATCACCACGACGCACCACATCTATAAAGTGTTGTTTTTAAATTCATCCATTTGATTCATGACCAACACTTTAAAGCAGGATCTGTTGACCCTTCCGCAGCACCTAAGATCATCCCTATTTTTTGTGGGGTTCGTCTTGCTAAATTATTAGTATTCTATGTTGTGTTTTGTAGACGGTATTTTGTCGTTTCGTCGTTTTTCTTTCTATGCCATGGCGTTGTCAGTTTGTCCTCGCCTAATGAGTTTGAATATTCCTTTGGTATATTTTACCTCTCTTTCAGCGTGCTAGACCATCTCATTTTACTATACCGTCTTCAGCAGTATGGCATCGAGAACAACTAATCACTGTTTCGATAAAATGGTTAACATATACTTAGAGACTGGTTGTAAGATTTCAAAGTTGTATACCGATGCATTTGAAATCGACAATATAACGGTTCTGATTAGTTGAGTATTCCGACACCTTCTTCGTCTATCAAAACTGTTATTTTCGTCCGGAATGATGGGTTAGTTTTCTTTCATGTTTTTTTTTTTCTGATTTTCGATTGTATTGTTTTTGTACATTATTAAACACTAATGTTAAGATAAATAGTTTTTAAATTTTTTCAGGAGATTCGATATCCAACAATGACTGTGTTGAAATAGAATTAGGGAATTCAGATGTCTGGAACTTGGATGATGATGAATGTAATGACGAATATCGATTTATTTACGAATTTCCAAGGGTTAGTATGAACATTCTTTTTGGAGTTTCTGAAAATATTGAATATATCTTTTGTATTATATTGGACATGCATGAGAAAGATCACTCGTGTACATTTAAATTCAAGTACGTGCAAAACCAATAATCACTCTCAGCGTAATATTGTTTTGCTTTTTGCAAAAGAAATGATTTTAAATAAAGTGGGAAAATTGTAAAGAATATTGAAATGGGTTATGATATCTAACTGAATTTTTTTTCTGAAATTCTTTGATCAAAAGGGTATAATAAGTTAAAATAAAACTTACGATATTGCCTACTAGTATCTTCAATTGAAGAGCGCTTTTGAATATAACATTTATTCAACAATTTAAATCTGAGAAACTAACATTTGACAATTAAATCTATTCATGACTTAAACTTTACGAGATTTTGCATTTTGAATCAGTGAATACAATAATAAATAATAGATCAAATGGAAAAAAGGCTTATTCCAAACGTGGTTTAGTGTTAAATGAGTCGATGAGAAACTGAAAAAATCATGATAAAACATAAAAACAACAAAGACAAACAACAGTCTACCAACACTTACAAAGAACTTCTCAACACCCACCTCCTCCCCACACACACACACAAAAGAAACAAACAGGGATGATAAAGGTGCAACTGAAGAGTAAGCAAATCTTGCTCAACATATAACACCAGTCCGTAGAAGTGTATGTAGCCGTTGTTATATTCCAATAAACGAATATTTCTTATCCTTGGCGCAAAAAATAATAAACTAGAATCATATTTTTTGTGTTATTTAATTTGTTTTGGCCTTGGTCGATCAATATTAGTTATTCCTCGACTCTCTTTGATATGAAAATAAGGAGATGTGGTATGATTGCCAATGAGACGACAACTATCCACCAAAGCTCAATGAAGTGGATTTAAGTAATTATAGGCAACCGTACGGCCTTCAGCAATGAGAAAAAAAACAAACGTATAGTCGAATATCATAGGCACCGAAATGAAAAATATGAAACAATTTAATTGAGAAAACATACGGCCTAATTTTTATTTTTCAAGCATCTTTTAAGAATGTGCTTAGATTCTAACCACCATCAGGAATATATTATTTCCATGGTTTCGTGACAGTGATTTATTGCACACATTGCACTTAACATATTAGTTCGATATCAAGAGAACTATTTATTCTTCTTTTTTTCACGTGTCTCTCATTCAGACATGAAACTGGGTTCAGCGTTTAAGGTGTAGCTGTTTCTTGCGTTCTTTTTTTAAGATTTAAATGCATGTGTACTGCTATGAATCAGAATTTTTATAAAAGTTTTACGGAAATGAATGGATGCCATTGATTGTTTTTGAATTAGCAAACTTCATAAAGCTGATGTTCGTTCTTTACATAACTCATATAAATATATAATATCCAGCTAGAAAAAAAAAACTTTTTAGAATCTGTTTCATACCTTTTTTATCCTAGATATATACAAACTTTCCAACAGACGATACAGGACGTCGGACCAGAAAACCTTAAGACAACCTTGATTTACGTTATCAAAAACAGAATTGATAATGCCTTCAGTTTGTAATTATAGTCTACACGTAACAGTTACTTTCTAAAAGCTCTTGCAAACTGATGTTCCTTTCTGGAGATAACATATGCTTTTATTATAAACTACAAAGTCACATGCTTCAAGGTTCAACTTAACTTGCCGCATGAATATAAGTGTAATACGCATACAAACAACATGTAAGTTGATATCTATCAGCAGTTTTTAAGCCCCGTCATCAAGATTGGGGCATTCTTTTTTTGTCAACCTATTAGCCTTTCTGTCAGTATGTCTGTTAGTCCCTCTTAGTTCAGGCAAACGTTAGGGTTAGGTTGGGTCAGCAGGAGGTTACAGTCAAATCAACTTATATCTTAGTACGCATGTTCATTGTCATATGAACCCTTCAGAAATTATTCCACTTTTTGATATTGTCCTAAATTTAACGGTTCACTGAACGTAGAAGAGAGGTGAAAGATACCAAATGGGACATTTAAACTTAAAAGTCGAAAACAAACTGATAACGTTATGGCTGAAAAACCAAACAGACAAACAATAGTATACAGACACAACAATTAAAAACCGAGCAACATATACCCCAAAACAAAAACTGGGGTGATATCAGGTGCTCTGGAAGGGTAAGCAGATCATGCTTCACATGTGACATCTGTCACGTTGCTCATGAACGTACAACCCCCGGGGTAAGTCTAATTCAGTAGGTCACATTCAGGGAAAAGATGACGTAGATATATAAAAAAATTGATCGAGATATTGTTCTCAAAGGGCAAATTTTCTTGTTGTTTCTTATTAATTAATATTTGTTAAGTTCTATTATCCATGCAATTATCAGTGTTAGTGACACATTAAATATACACATGAGAGTGGTACAACGTTATCCATTGCGATGGGATAAGTGTAAATTGATTTCAACTTATTCTACTAACTTACAGTTTGCACAAAATCGGATTTATGTTAGAGTTAAAAGCACAATGAAATAAATCAATTACGATGGAATGAGTGTATGTTGATTTCATTGAACTGAGCTACTTACATGAAAAAAAGCTTGAAGGTTGTCTACATTGAAAATAAATTAGAGTTGAACGCACATAAAATCGTCTATTGCAACAACAAACATAATTTCGAAAGCAGGATATAGAAGTTTTCACTTTTACAGGAAGTTAACTCGGTACATGTATTCATAGCTGTTAATTGAACAAGACGTTGAGGGAAGCGAAAAAAATCAAATAACAACATTCCTAACAGGTAAAAAAAGAATTCATAATACAATGAACAGTAAATCGGTAGTGTTATAGAGATTGCAAAGCATTTTTTTGTATCTTACAGACCGTCCGAAGAACGCACCATATAAAATGATTACAACATATATTCTCGGGGCTTATTCAAAGAGAGGCGTAGAATACCAAAGGTACATTCAAACTCATAAGTCGAAAATAACTGACAACGCCATGGCTAAAACAGAAAAGACAAACAAACAACAGTACACAAAACAACATCGAAAACCAAAGACTGAGCAACACGAACCCCACCATAAAATTCGGAAGGTCACATTCGGGGGACGGACGAGATTGTAGTTACGACAATTGAAACATATCCGTCGTCATCTGTGAAACGCATATTCTTTAACGGTCAAACAACTCGTGATGGCGTCTGTAAAATATACAAAGGGATGATTTCAAATTCACCAATTGGAAATCTTGGTTTAATAGTTTCCAGTTGAGCATCAACCCTCTATCAAGGAAATCATATTAGGAAACACAAGCCCTTGAATATCGTATCAACTGTGAGATATGTATTCCGTATGCAGGCGCTGCTTAAATGTTGCTACATAGAAATTGAATGTTCACAATTGGGAATCTGAAATCATCTATTTTGTCGTAAAGTGAAATCAAAACTTGTAATAAGAGCTTAATCAAACATTTGATAAGAGCTTACTAGATTATTCTGTGTTGGTTAATCATACGTGAAAAAAAGTAAAATAACAAAAATACTGAACACCGAGGAAAATTCGAAACGGAAAGTCACTAATCAAATGGCAAAATCAAAAGCTCAAACACATCAAACGAATGGATAACAACTGTCATATTCCTGGCTTGATACAGGCATTTTCTTATGTAGAAAATGATGGATTAAACCTGATTTTATAGCTAGCTTAACCTCTCACTTGTATGACAGTTGCATAATATTAAATTATATTGACAACGATGTGTGAACAAAACACACAGACATAATAGGTAAAAATGTCAAAAATAGGAACATTGTGTTATAATCTTAATCACTATAAAAAACAAACAAATACGTCAACAAAGAAAAACAAAAAGGCATAAAGACAAACCACGTCAGCAAAAACGAAAGTCAAGAATACAAAAATTTACCATAGCACAATAACACAATGACGAGATGTATAAGTACCGAGTCACGTCAAATATATATATTACAAAAAAATAGACTAAAGAGTAAAAGTAATAATTTACAAAGACAAATAAAAGAATACTAAAACACTAAACAACTTCAGTACCTAGAATCTATACTTCAAGAGCATCATGTATTATTTGTGAAGTTGATACGGAATATTGTATCTTCCGATGAACTTTTTTAGAAAAAGGACGAGACGTTCTTGTACATACCCCTGGTTCATCAACTTTCTGCTCAGACACTGGTGACGTTTTACAAAGTCTGAGTAGCAGCTGCAAACTCTTGAATACCGCATGAGTTGGGAAATGAATATCCCATATGCAGGTGAAGTTGATATATTGCTACTAAGGTGGGGGAAATTGATAATTTCAAAATTAAAATCGTCTCGTTTGTCATAGATTCTGGTACTGAGATAACCGCTCATGTCAAATTCGAGGTATGAGTCTAAAAATGAGGCAGAGGAAGCCGTGTCTGTTGTTTCGTTATTTCTAGTTCTGGAGGATATATTAATTGAACCCAATCAGAAAAGTTTGGATTGTTAATGGAAAAAAACATTATCAATATATCTGAATATGAAATTAATTGATCTGGCTTCTTTGATCTTCTTGTTTTTGACAAGTGTCTGAAGGAACCCGACTCATATGAAAATAAGAAGAGGTCGGCAAGGAGAGGCGCACAGCTAGTTCCATTAGGAATGCCGACAATTTGTTGGAAAAGTCTACCTCCAAATTCAATAAATACATTGTCAATAAGAAATTCCAGCATACTGATCATTTGTTCCACGGTGCAGCATGTTTTACTTTTTTGTTCACTATTAACAAAATATGGCGTATGGTTACCCAAATACAAAAAAAACTATAGCGTATGCTACCATTCTTATATCACTGTATATTGAAAAGCACTGCGGATTATTTCTTTTAGGCGATTTTTTAATTTCACATGGGGAATGATGTTATAAAGGGTTGAAAAATCAAAGGTTTTGATTGAATTAATTTCAGAGAGAGATTGAATTTTAAAATTATCCAGTTCAAATAGAAATTCAAGAAATAAAAATATAAAAGCAACAAAAAAAAATTATTGTAAACGCAAGACATATATTAAAAACTGACAAAACTATATTATGATATACGTTTTTCAGACATTTTGTTAAACAGTTGATCGTATTTTACAGGAGTACATGTTCACTGTCGCAACAGTGTCATATTTGAGAAATAGATTTTAGTTAATTGAACTGTTCAATATCCTTTGATTTCAAGGTATGTACTAGTGGTCATCGGTATGATGACATGCATAGGTAAAAAAATAGGAACAGAAAGATAAGAAGTATTTTTTTTTTTTTTTTGTTAGCACACCACATGTTTCTTGATCGGGATAACAGACTAACTGTCATATATATATATAAAAAAACATGTTTTAAACACACTGAAAATAACACGTAATGAAATTGAACCTTCTTCAAAAGGCAATATTTACTTTTAAAGTGTTTATATAGTAATGCAAGCTCAAGTTTAGATATTGAATAAAACAAAAACAAAATAGCTAATTTTCCGTTTCTATATCTTTTTTTTTTTTATTACAAAATTTGATAAATAAAACAAAACAAAGGCTAAAGGAATAAAAAACAATAAACTTGTTCCCTGTCATTTATCTGTTTGGCTCTAACAACAAGGATTCTCAGATACCTGTATGGAAACCAGCCTAGTCAAACAATAGATAAACTTTAGAATAATGCTAGGTAGCTGTTTATGTTTTTTTTTTCTATAATTTATAGAGGTTTAAGTGTTAACAAATAAGTCCATAAATAAAGGCAACAATAGTATACCGCTTTTCGAAAGTCATAAATCGATTAAGAGAAAACAAATCCCGGTTACAAACTAAAACCGAGGGAAACACGTCAACTATAAGAGGAAAAACGGAACAACAGAAACACTGAACTGCAACAAAAACAAACGCCAATATATATGGAAACGGACTATTTGATAATAACTGCCATTTTCCTGACTTGGTACAGGACATTTTAAGAAAAAAAATGGTGGATTGAACCTGGTTTTAAGGATAGCAAAAGCTCCCGCTTGTATTGCAATGTTAAAAAATACCGCTAAAATGACATCACTACGTGACGGGAATACAGTACAAACAAACGCACGAACACTCAGCACAGAGAAATACATCAATAAATAATATAAAAGTACATTACAACATGTAAACCGCAGAATAACATCGGACATCTCCCATGAATTAACGACAGCACAGGACACCACAAACTGCGCGTCACATGAATTGATCATCGCCACAAAAGTGACGCATATATTATCAAAGGTAATCTTGAAATTCATACAATTATATGGAACGATATCCAAAAATTCAGAATTATTTTCACAATACTAGTCTACATAATTATCAGGATTATGATGGTCTTGAAAGGCTAGTTTAAATTAATGCTGTGACGACGGCATAATTATTTGGAGTAGCACAATTCGTTATCCATGGAAAATGGAAATTAACTCGACTATACTGACAAATAATACATAATTTGTATGTGAAATGTATCGAATAATAATACGTATGATTGAAAAAAAAATTATTATGGGTAGACTCATTACCTCCTCCCATAGCATATTTATACTGTCTATATTCAAAACCATTCTGTACAGCTACAATATATTTTCATTCAAGTTGTTCTGAATTATCTGGTATGTGATTGGAACAATCATTTTAGTGTCATAAGTATAACAAAATGTATAACAAAAATACCCAACTCCAAGGCAAATTCAAAAAGGGAAAGTCCATAAACACTGAAAAATTTAATGCTATTAATCAACGGAACAAGTGAAAAACAACTGTCATATTTCTGACCAGAAACAGGCATTTTATGAAGAAAATGGAGGGTTAAACCTGAATTAACAGCTAGTTCAACCTCCCACTGTATTGGACAGAATCTATATTTGGTATAACATGATTTCTGAAAGAGATGATCAGGACCTTACTTTGGACTTGTTAGTTTTGAATTTCTGCATGTATTTTCGGCTTAAATTAACTGATCCTTATGAGTCGTATATGATAGTAAATGCAAACTTTCTATCTTTCTTTATATAAGTAATGAAACGCAATATCAATGGAAATCATACACTTTTGATAAAATGCATATATGAAAGATCAAACGGCCAGTGTCAACATTTACAACAAGGAAGGTCACCGTTTGACCTCCAGAATTAACTATATACTTTATTTCTCTTTTGGTGTTATCAGCTTCTTTCTATTATAGGTATTAGATTTTCCAATATTACAGTATCGAACATCAGAAATGAATCATTAATAGTAAAAAAACCGCATCAGCGAAAGAAAATGTTATGAACCCAATTATGAAAATACTAAAATGAAGATTTTAACACTGTCGCAATGGTTTTATGTAAAAAGTGCACATAATATAAAAATCGACGATACTAAAATGAAAATGCAATCTTTGTTTTTGTAGACGGATTTTGGCAACTTTCGGATAATTACAATATTAAATATAAAAATATCACTTAACGTAACAAAAAATTGCCTTCGTTTGAGATATACTTAAATCCATAAAATGTTATCAAAGCTGAGAAACATTTTTAAAAAGAAAGTCGTTGACAGATTCATAGTTTTTACAGTGGGTTAACATGGTTAAAGTGTCCTACCCTTGTTGATTAATACACGAAGTACTAACATTGAACTATGGTAACGGATTAGCCATAACAATGAGGTGTATGGCATTATTTTATAGATTTCATAACTATTTCTACGATAAAACCTATATTGTATTCTACGTCATATACTATATGGCTATGGCTACAACGGTACCATAGTACCATAAGACAATGTAAGTACTTAAATACGCGTATTTTTAGACATTCCTTTAATAATGGGGTGCTGTGACCAGGATATGAATTCCAAAATAAAGTCACTGCATGTTCGACACAATGCAGTCGTAACGGAGTTACTTATGCCTGTACCAAGTCAGGAAGATGACAATTGTTTGTTTTTCTATAAATAAATGTCACGTGTTGTCGAGTATTTCTGGTTATATAAGTTCAATCATGTGACAATTTACTTCCTGGTTACATACTTTACGTTGAAAGGTAAACACTCAGCATGCACTCTTTTGATAATTTGTTATGGATAATATTGCTAATTTAATTACTAATGAGATTAATTAGAGAACAGTAACGTAAGGTTCAATGATTCTAACCCCTCCCATAGTGATAATGAAACGGACTTATCGAAAAATGTGTACGCCGGACACCTACAATATTTGGGCCATCGACATTTCTCTTTCCATAGATTTGATATTTGAAGTATTATTTGTAAATAAACCAGTTGTATTATTATCTTGGATCTATTTTCAAAATGCTATTTACGATTTATACACAATACCACTGACTACTCAAGAAGTAATAATATAATTCATTTATATTTGTGATGAGATGAATACTATTTGATTAAATAAACAGATCAGTTTAGCATCTTTAAGATAGGTATCAAAGTGAGTTCTTCCTACAGATCTATGAGTATAAATATCCCGAGATAATCACGAGGTACAGAACTTGGTACGAATTTCTCCAATGGAAGGATGCGCATAGGTCGCCCGCAGATGAGAAGATGAATGTAACAGATTATACAAAAAACGCCTGTGGTTGCACAGAAATTGGTATTATATATGTGACTTCTACAGTTGTTTTCTCAGAATGTTATACAAACTTGCAGATAGAAAATCTGAGATCTAATCTAAGCCTCAGGCAAATATCATCTATAGTGGATTCGGTCGATATACCAGCAGATGGAATCAACGCATAATAGAGTCTCTATGGACATAGCATGTTTTAAGTAATTCGTGTACACAAGAGGATAACAACTGAAAACTATTGTCATGGAGTGGCATACAATGATGACTAATTAGTGTGCTGCATTAAAGGAATTGGTATTCAAAAGATACGTTTAGATGACTACAAGGTGTCAACCATTGTCTATGATGATTCAAGCACGCTTAGATACGTTGCTATACACAACAATAAGTTATATTACACTGACCGCCTCAAAAATGTTGTCACAATAAATAAATATTAATTTTAAACACAAAACAAATATCTAATTTTTCATATTTTCCGAACTGGAATAAATCTCAGATATTACGGAAGCCCATTTAGGCCTTCCGAAAAATATTTGAATTAAAAATCACGAATAAAAAAAATCATGATCACAGATTATAATCGCTATCACTAATTATGATGATGGGCGAGTTTAACGACCTTACAATTTTCTAATTACGCAAATTTAACGCATTTAAAAATGTCATCGGAAGCTCATTTTTGCATAAAAGTTTATCACTGTAGTGCCCTTAATTGTTTGATATATGTCAATCGATTAGATTTCAGTGAATCATCTAGATCTGCTACTCAATCATCCACAATACAAACTTTTTTCAAACTTGCCTTGAGAACCAGTAGCTAAAACTATAGTATAGTTATGTTAATAATTTATCAGAAAAAGATTTTTGAATGGTATTTTAAAACGAAATATAATTAGTCGATATCCGGAGATTCTGTATATTTGATTCCACACATAAAAAAATGATTGATGGGTTGGTGAATGTTTAATGAACATTCAATGGTATTCAGGGTTATAACATTTTAATAAATAAAGAAATATAAATTATTCTGTACAAGACATATGTGATCAGTCAAACTTTTAATATGCAAGCTCACATGGAACACAGTCCACCAAAAGATATTTTACCCTTATCAGATAAATAATTCTGACTTTCGATCGCGAACAATCTTTGATGTGGCTCCAGAATGTGGCATGATTGGAGTAGAAACAGCAGACACAAATTTTACCGCCTTCCGTTTGACGAGTTTCGAACCCATAACCTTCCGTACTGGCGACGACCACGATGATGCCGTCGTATCGTGCTCAATTTGAGTACGGAAAGTCGCGGTTGCGATCACCAGTCGGATCAAACAAAGAATTTGAAAATTGGTATTTGCTGCTTCTCCGCTGAGCACGCTGCCTTGAGGATTAAGAGCAGTGACTAGTCGGATCTAAGTCAAAATAACATGGGTCCTGATAGGGTTGTATGTCTACATGCGGACTGTGAACTATCTCGTTACAACTACGACTCAAATTGTTTGTCCAGCAAAAAGCAGGGTTTTTATTCATATCACATTATCATGACTTTTTTTTCTCGTCCTGAAATGTATTTAATTTGATACTGGACGTTAATCAGTTATCCATCTCCATCAAAACGAAAACGCCAGACTATGAGACCAACGAGGCGGTTCGTCATTTCGTTTTAACCTAAATCTTAATCAGATGCAAACTTAAACGCAAACCTAATCAAGTGGCCCAGATGCCTCTGGAATCTAAATACATTATTGATGATAAAAAGCCTCTGACAAATATGAAAACATATTTACAATCAAATATGTCAATAAAGGTTTTGATTTTGTAAATATTGCCGGTATTTTTAATGATCATTCCATAAAAGAACAAATTCCTGGTTATTTTGATAATACTGAGCTCCATCTAATTTGTTATGTTTATAAAAAATCTACCCGGAAATATGTGTTTAATTATAGCGAGGTGTGTAAAGATGTTAATATCAGTGACAATACACCTACGTCATGAAATTGCAGTAATTCCAAATACATTTATGGTCCCAGTTCCCATGTTATAACAGGAGACCTTAACAACGTCCAGGACCAAGAGTTGAAATCTTTCCTTAGTAAAGGACCTACATATCGTCCCCCGTCAATTATTAATTGGAATGAGTGCCGTAACATTATCCACGACTCACTCCGTATTTACTGCACGAAATGGATAAAACGAGAAAAAGCTGAGTGACAAAAAATCCTTAGATTCTTTTTTCAATTCAGTAATGAACATAGTTGATATTCGTATTAAACATTTTAAAGAACATTTTACTCCTAACAAAAACCATAATAGCCCTATTTCTCGTATCAAACATAAGCTAAAAGAACTCGCCAAGGAATTTGTTTTTGTCCCGGCTGATAAGGCTGCCAATAATATCATTATTGTTTGACGTAAATTTTACATTGAGGTTCTGCAAAACGAAATCACGAATCCACCAAAATTCAAACTGACTCCATTTTCGAAAAATGACATCTGTAACAAACATAAACTTTTAGCTACCTATTTACAAGCAGAACCAACTACAATGAAAGTTCCAACTATGTACTGGCTTCCGAAACTGCATAAAACACCTTACAAATATAGATTTATTTCGTCTTCAAGACATTATTCCACTACTAAACTGTCTATTCTACTTACTAGTACACTTGGTACAATCAAAAACCTGGTAATAAATTGTTCAAATAAGGCCTTTGAAAATAGTGGAATTAATTACTTTTGGAGTGTCAAAAATTCGTTGGAAGTACTTGATAAATTGCATGCTTATATTGGTGATTTCGAATCTGTTCAAAGTTTAGATTTTTGTACTCTATATACCACTTTGCCTCATAATCTCATTAAGAAAAAAATTCACACATCTAATTAAATGGGCATTTATTAGACCTGCTTTGATACGATAACTGCACTTGAATTTGTACTAGAAAACATTTTTGTTTGCTATGGAGATTCCGTATATCGTCAAGTTATCGGAATTCCAATGGGGACTAACTGTGCACCACTTATTGCGGACCTGTTTCTGTATTGTTATGAGTTACAATTTATGACTAAAATAAGCAAAGACACATCGCAACAACATTTGATACAAAAATTTAATAACACTTTTAGATATTTGGATGATATTTTGGCTCTCAATAATGACGACTTCAGTATTTACACTAAAGAGATTTATCCTGCTGAACTGACTTTAAATAAAGCTAATACTAACAATGAACACTGCCCTTTCCTGGATCTTGATATCTATATCTTTAACGGGAAGCTTAATACGAAAATTTACGATAAAAGAGATGATATTTCATTTCCTATTGTTAACTATCCATTTTTAGATGGTGACGTTCCCTTGTCACCATCTTATGGTGTTTATATATCTCAACTTGTTCGATTCGCTCGTGTATGTAACAGCGTATTTGATGTTAACGAAAGAAATCTCTGTATTGCTGAAAAATTATTGCACCAGGGTTTTCGATATCACAAACTAGTCAAAACATTTACTAAATTTTATCATCGGTACAAGGACATCATTTGTAAATATAAATCAACATGCAGAGATCTTATACGTTCAGGTATTTCACATCCAATCTTTTATGGTAATATTCTATACAAAGCACAAAAATGTCGTCATTCACCTCAAAAGCTAACCAAACCTTTAAACAGACTTATTCAGAAGGGATATAGTTACGATACTGTTGTCAGGTCATTAAAGATGGCATATTTTGGAATTCATATTGATTCACTCATAGGGTCTTTGCATCGGAAATAAACACATTTATTCTAAAACCAGTTGTTGGCATGATACGGATTATGTTCTCATATATTTTTATATGATGGTATGATAGTAAACCCCTAACGGGGGGAATGTGCATGATTTTCATATAATGAAGACATAATCGTTCAATCAGTTTAAGGTCTGGAGCTGACATGTCAGTAACTGCTAGCAGTCCTTTGTTAATGTATGTATCATTGTCATTTTGCTTAGTTTCTTCTGTTACCTATTCTGATATCGGACTCGGACTTCTTTTAAACTGAGTTTTACTGTGCGTATTGCTGTGTGTTTGTTTATTCTACATTGGCTAGAGGTATAGGGGAGGGTGAGATCTCACAAAACATGTTTAACCCCGCCGCATTTTTGCGCCTGTCCCAAGTCAGGAGCCTCTGGCCTTTGTTAGTCTTGTATGCTTTTTTAATTTTAGTTCATTTATATGTTTCGGAGTTTAGTGTAACGTCCATTTTCACTGAACTAGTACACATTTTTGTTTACGGGCCAGCTGAAGTCCGCCTCCGGGTGCTGGATTTTTTCGCTGTGTTGAAGACCAATCGGTGGCCTTCGGCTGTTTTCTGCTCTTTGGTCGTGTTGTTGTCTCTTTGACACATTCCCCATTTCCATTCTCAATTTTACATCTCATTTTCGGTATAAGAAACAGATAGCTGTATTTTCCGCCAGTCGTTCCGTTTAGTTTCTCGTATACGAGGGGTTTTGGACGACCCTATTATAACAAATGTTCTGGGGAGAAGCTCACAGTAAAAGTAAGTTAAACATCATTTTGGATACCAAATGTGATATTAGTTCAACTTCAAATACAACCACATTTAATGTTATTCACAGTATAAATCATACATGTAAAACACGACAATCTCCAGTATAAATGTTTTGTTCACTACTGATTTCCGTATACATATAAATTCGATGTTCACACTAAATCTTATTTCAACTATCTACTACATGTAACATTACATCATAAGCTATAAACTAAGAAAATACAACAAACAAGGTATTAAATAAAACTGAAATCAACATCAAGTTTAGAAAACCTCCATTTCTTTTACCATCTAATTTCATGATGTTAGTTCAATTATTTTTAATTTGATGTAACTATCTTTTTTCTTTTAGTTGATTTTTCATATTCAACCTATTTATTATGATTTAAAGACATATTGTGCATTATAATTAACCTTACGAAATAAATTGCAAACACTTGATAGTATGACTAAACCTTTTCATGTTATGTAAACATGAAAACTTGGAAACTAAGCTTACTCCATGCATGCATGGACGAAGGCAACTAACCTTAACTTAGTCCATGCTTGCATGGACTAACACAACAGACTTAGTCCATGCATGCATGAACGATGGCAACTAACGTTAACTTCGTCCAAGCTTGCATGGACTTACACAACATTCAATTATTCAAGCGGACTTAGTCCATGCAAGCATGGACTAAGTTAACGTTAGTTGCCTTCGTCCATGCATGCATGGAGTAAGCTTAGTCTTTTGGAGTGTCAAAATTCGTTGGAAGTACTTGATAAATTGCATGCTTATATTGGTGATTTCGAATCTGTTCAAAGTTTAGATTTTTGTACTCTATATACCACTTTGCCTCATAATCTCATTAAGAAAAATTCACATCTAATTAAATGGGCATTTATTAGACCTGCTTTGATACGATAACTGCACTTGAATTTTTACTAGAAAACATTTTTGTTTGCTATGGAGATTCCGTATATCGTCAAGTTATCGGAATTCCAATGGGGACTAACTGTGCACCACTTATTGCGGACCTGTTTCTGTATTGTTATGAGTTACAATTTATGACTAAAATAAGCAAAGACACATCGAAACAACATTTGATACAAAAATTTAATAACACTTTTAGATACTTGGATGATATTTTGGCTCTCAATAATGACGACTTCAGTATTTACACTAAAGAGATTTATCCTGCTGAACTGACTTTAAATAAAGCTAATACTAACAATGAACACTGCCCTTTCCTGGATCTTGATATCTATATCTTTAACGGGAAGCTTAATACGACAATTTACGATAAAAGAGATGATATTTCATTTCCTATTGTTAACTATCCATTTTAGATGGTGACGTTCCTTGTCACCATCTTATGGTTTATATATCTCAACTTGTTCGATTCGCTCGTGTATGTAACAACGTATTTGATGTTAACGAAAGAAATCTCTGTATTGCTGAAAATTATTGCACCAGGGTTTTCGATATCACAAACTAGTCAAAACATTTACTAAATTTTATCATCGGTACAAGGACATCATTTGTAAATATAAATCAACATGCAGAGATCTTATACTTCAGGTATTTCACATCCAATCTTTTATGGTAATATTCTATACAAAGCACAAAAATGTCGTCATTCACCTCAAAAGCTAACCAAACCTTTAAACAGACTTATTCAGAAGGGATATAGTTACGATACTGTTGTCAGGTCATTAAAGATGGCATATTTTGGAATTCATATTGATTCACTCATAGGGTCTTTGCATCGGAAATAAACACATTTATTCTAAAACCAGTTGTTGGCATGATACGGATTATGTTCTTCTCATATATTTTTTATGATGATATGATACTAAAACCCTAACGGGGGGAATGTGCATGATTTTCATATAATGATTACATAATCTTTCAATCAGTTTAAGGTCTGGAGCTGACATGTCAGTAATTGCTAGCAGTCCTTTGTTAATGTATGTATCATTGTCATTTTGCTTAGTTTCTTCTGTTACCTATTCTGATATCGGACTCGGACTTCTTTTAAACTGAGTTTTACTGTGCGTATTGCTGTGTGTTTGTTTATTCTACATTGGCTAGAGGTATAGGGGAGGGTGAGATCTCACAAAACATGTTTAACCCCGCCGCATTTTTGCGCCTGTCCCAAGTCAGGAGCCTCTGGCCTTTGTTAGTCTTGTATGCTTTTTTAATTTTAGTTCATTTATATGTTTCGGAGTTTAGTGTAACGTCCATTTTCACTGAACTAGTACACATTTTTGTTTACGGGCGAGCTGAAGTCCGCCTCCGGGTGCTGTGTTGAAGACCAATCGGTGGCCTTCGGCTGTTTTCTGCTCTTTGGTCGTGTTGTTGTCTCTTTGACACATTCCCCATTTCCATTCTCAATTTTACATCTCATTTTCGGTATAAGAAACAGATAGCTGTATTTTCCGCCAGTCGTTCCGTTTAGTTTCTCGTATACGAGGGGTTTTGGACGACCCTATTATAACAAATGTTCTGGGGAGAAGCTCACAGTAAAAGTAAGTTAAACATCATTTTGGATACCAAATGTGATATTAGTTCAACTTCAAATACAACCACATTTAATGTTATTCACAGTATAAATCATACATGTAAATACACGACAATCTCCAGTATAAATGTTTTGTTCACTACTGATTTCCGTATACATATAAATTCGATGTTCACACTAAATCTTATTTCAACTATCTACTACATGTAACATTACATCATAAGCTATAAACTAAGAAAATACAAAAACAAGGTATTAAAAAACTGAAATCAACATCAAGTTTGAAAACCTCCATTTCTTTTACCATCTAATTTCATGATGTTAGTTCAATTATTTTTAATTTGATGTAACTATCTTTTTCTTTTAGTTGATTTTGTCATATTCAACCTATTTATTATGATTTAAAGACATATTGTGCATTATAATTAACCTTACGAAATAAATTGCAAACACTTGATAGTATGACTAAACCTTTTCATGTTATGTAAACATGAAAACTTGGGAACTAAGCTTACTCCATGCATGCATGGACGAAGGCAACTAACCTAACTTAGTCCATGCTTGCATGGACTAACACAACAGACTTAGTCCATGCATGCATGGACGATGGCAACTAACGTTAACTTCGTCCAAGCTTGCATGGACTTACACAACATTCAATTATTCAAGCAGACTTAGTCCATGCAAGCATGGACTAAGTTAACGTTAGTTGCCTTCGTCCATGCATGCATGGAGTAAGCTTAGTTCCTAAGTTTTCATGTTAACATAAACTGAAAAGGTTTAGTCATACTATCAATTGTTTGCAATTTATTTCTTATGATAAGTTATATTGCACAATATGTCTTAAAATCATAATAAGTAGGTTGAAAATGAAAATATCAACTGTGAAGAAAAAAATGACAGATACGTCAAATTAAAAAATAATTGAACTAACATCATGAAATTAGGCGGTAAAAAGAAATGGAGGTTTTCTAAACTTGATGTTGATTTCCAGTTTTATTTAATACCTTGTTAAAAGCACTCTAGGTATTAAGATAATAAATTGATCGTTAAAGTTTTTAGACAATGAACAATAACAAACGGATTATAAAGTACGTAATGTTAGAACTACTCACCCTTCTAGTTCAATGAAAAGTCATTTTTTCCTTCTAATTTGCATGTACATGGCTTTCCATGCACTATAAAATGCTATACATGAATGACTTTTCATTGTAGATTAATTATGAAAGTGAACTCTTAATAACGTCACTAACGAAGTGTACAATCCCTGAGGCATTTTCCGTGGGAAAATAGCCTACTGATTAAAGATGAAAGAGAAAGAATTATAAAAACATTTTGAACATTGCAAATCTTTATATTACTTGTACATTATATAACAAACAAAAAATAAAATAAAATGGGGCAAACTTATAGGTAAAATGATCTTTTATACAATTTTTATACCAGACATTCGAGTCGATTATTTTTTCAAGAAAACAATGTCAGACTAATGATATATAAAGCAAAGGATTTTTGAGGAAAAAACCCACAATACATGTACATTCATCAATAAAAAGTAAGCATCTGATGTTGAATGGTCATAATTCAAATATTTATAGAGTAAGTTTTTATAATTATCAAAAAATATTCAAATTTCAGAAAGCGGATTGATATAACATTTTGTGCTAATTAAAATCAAGAAATTTAAGGTATATAAGTATTAAATTTTTACCTGATGCAGAAGAAAAACTCAAATGTTTGAACAATTTATCCTTTTTGTCCTCACAAACTATGTCAGTGCTATTTCATTCCATTCATTGTAATAGTCATTACCTATGTTATATACTCATTATAAAAAGTGAATTCTTATTTAGTTTTGAATATTACAATGGGAAAGGATAATTTTATAAGGTCACTCGAAAGTGTGAATATGTTCTAAATTGGTCAGACAATACTTGGTCATGTTTTATGAACCTTTAAAGCCCTCGGCTACGCCTTGGGCTTTAAATCTTCATAAAACATGACCAAGTATTGTCTAACCTATAATTAAAACATGCGTGATTAGCACATACATGTAGTTAAAATCTTTTAAGATTAAAATGACTAACATGAAAGAAAACAGAAGTTCTGAAAGATAAATTAAATGAAATAAATGAATCTAAAAGTTTCAATATGTTCACACTAGAAGTAAATGGATAGTATTACTGTCACATTCGCGTAATCAAGTAGTTAAACATCCTTGGATTTCTTTGTAGGTTTGAGTATTCCTGGTGAAGGTTAATACAGAAAGAAAACGCTTTAGACTCACCTGATTCATAAAGTGTCATTTTCATTACGTGTTCTCGAAATAAGAAAAGACGAGTTAATTACATTGGTTGCAATTAGTGAAATACAAACCGATAATTTCACATGTGAAATAAACTCGATAATTTCACTTCTCTGACGTTATGCAACAATAGGTATTGTCAAGACGTTGTCGATATGAGTAAAACAGATATAGTTCCTTGCATTTTCTACTTTATTTTCACTAAAAAGCACATTGTCAATGTAATAAAAAAAAAGACTAATCAAAGAATTCAAATATCGAAAAATATTCAACTCTTGACCGAACAACACTGATAATTAACTCATGCGCTACGCGCATTCGTGTATCAATGGTTTAGTTCGGTCACTCGTTGAATATTTTTCTATATTTGTATTCTTCGATTAGTTATTCTATAAATACTTATTGACGGACAATAAAATCTTTTTTAATGTTATTATCATTTCAGATTTGAATGCTTCTTTTTGTAATTCTATTGGGCATAACATTAAGTGTTCATGAAATTTGCATTTTATTTCGAAATAAAATCAAATTTCTGAATGGCTCTCGATTGTTGTCTCCCAGACGAATCCAGATTACGGATTCTTGTGAAAGATACATGTTATGTAATTATTATCTAATAAACTTTCAATGGTATCTTTAAGCGCAGTTTACGATGACCTCTTTACAGTTATTTTGTCAAGCGAAACAACAAAGTCATAAGAGTTAAATAATTTCGTTTGACTATCTGCCTTCCTCTAATTCTGAGAAACTTGGCTGATGTGAAACAGTGGTGTTTCACCATCGAGGGAGTCTTGTAGACATTAGACGTTTTGATATTTCTTGTGTTAATAATATTAAACTTCCTTTTTGGACTCAAAATGAATTCTAGGTGAGTGAAACCTACCCAAACCTCTTTTGCGCTAAAGACTTTGTTTGAATAATAAAGATGGTCTGTAAATACAGGCTATAATGACTCAAGATTCATTGACAGCATGTCCGAATACAAATGTTCAGTTTATACAGGTTTACATTTAACTCAGAGGACGGTTTAGACCGGTTTTTATATACATGCCATACAAATCAATGTCAATATTTCATGTCTTTTTAGTATAACACTTCTCGTCTTCTATCTAGGGAAATTTATTTCAAACGATTCAATCAATAATACGGATTTATGAAATAGGTCTACTGAATTTAAGCAAACTCTTTTTTTTTTTTGCACGCAAGCTGATCTTTGTGAATTGAGTAAAAATAGGGCAAATAAAAATTGTAAACAAGCCGAAAACAGATTTGTTTTCACAGCTTAAGAGTTGTTCCTTGGAATCAACTTGATAGTCCAAATTTTTATTTTCACAGGTAAAAAAGGTAAGAATTATTTGAGACATGAACGGTACCTCTAGTAATAGAACAATAATGTTTGAAGGCATGCGATTTTATGCTTTTTAATTATCATGATTACTATAAGGCATCGGGGTTGGGCTTTAATTATTTTATTCCGAGAATGTATTAGAATAATAAAGTCGGGCACCGTTTACATGTTTAAGACTAACACTTTTTATTCAAAATTCTTTATTTTGTTATCTTATGCATGCATGGACGATGGCAACTAACGTTAACTTCGTCCAAGCTTGCATGGACTTACACAACATTCAATTATTCAAGCAGACTAAGTCCATGCAAGCATGGACTAAGTTAACGTTAGTTGCCTTCGTCCATGCATGCATGGAGTAAGCTTAGTTCCTAAGTTTTCATGTTAACATAAACTGAAAAGGTTTAGTCATACTATCAATTGTTTGCAATTTATTTCTTAAGATAAGTTATATTGCACAATATGTCTTAAAATCATAATAAGTAGGTTGAAAATGAAAATATCAACTGTGAAGAAAAATGACAGATACGTCAAATTAAAAATAATTGAACTAACATCATGAAATTAGGCGGTAAAAGAAATGGAGGTTTTCTAAACTTGATGTTGATTTCCAGTTTTATTTAATACCTTGTTAAAAGCACTCTAGGTATTAAGATAATAAATTGATCGTTAAAGTTTTTAGACAATGAACAATAACAAACGGATTATAAAGTACGTAATGTTAGAACATACTCACCCCTTCTAGTCCAATGAAAAGTCAGTTTTTTTCCCTTCTAATTTTCATAGTACATGGCTTTCCATGCACTATAAAATGCTATACATGAATGACTTTTCATTGTAGATTAATTATGAAAGTGAACTCTTAATAACTTCACTAACGAAGTGTACAATCCCCTGAGGCATTTTCCTTGGGAAAATAGCCTACTGATTAAAGATGAAAGAGAAAAGAATTATGAAAACATTTTGAACATTGCAAATCTTTATATTACTTGTACATATATATAACAAACAAAAAATAAAATAAAATGGGGGCAAAGTTATAGGTAAAATTATCTTTTATACAATTTTTATACCAGACATTCGAGTCGATTATTTTTTTTCAAGAAAACAATGTCAGACTAATGATATATAAAGCAAAGGATTTTTTGAGAAAAAACCCACAATACATGTACATTCATCAATAAAAGTAAGCATCTGATGTTGAATGGTCATAATTCAAATATTTATAGAGTAAGTTTTACAATTATAAAAATATTCAAATTTCAGAAAGCGGATTGATATAACATTTTGTGCTAATGAAAATCAAGAAATTTAAGGTATAAGTATTAAATTTTACCTGATGCAGAAGAAAACTCAAATGTTTGAACAATTTATCCTTTTGTCCTCACAAACTATGTCAGTGCTATTTCATTCCATTCATTGTAATAGTCATTACCTATGTTATATACTCATTATAAAAAGTGAATTCTTATTTAGTTTTGAATATTACAATGGGAAAGGATAATTTTGTAAGGTCACTGAAAGTGTGAATATGTTCTAAATTGTCAGATATTGGTCATGTTTTATGAACCTTTAAAGCCCTCGGCTACGCCTTGGGCTTTAAATCTTCATAAAACATGACCAAGTATTGTCTAACCTATAATTAAAACATGCGTGATTAGCACATACATGTAGTTAAAATCTTTTAAGATTAAAATGACTAACATGAAAGAAAACAGAAGAATTTCTGAAAGATAAATTAAATGAAATAAATGAATCTAAAAGTTTCAATATGTTCACACTAGAAGTAAATAGATAGTATTACTGTCACATTCGCGTAATCAAGTAGTTAAACATCCTTGGATTTCTTTGTAGATTTGAGTATTCCTGATGAAGGTTAATACAGAAAAAGAAACGGCTTTAGACTCACCTGATTTATAAAGTGTCATTTTCATTACGTGTTCTCGAAGTAAGATAAGACGAGTTCATTACATTGGTTGCAATTAGTGAAATACAAACCGATAATTTCACATGTGAAATAAACTCGATAATTTCACTTCTCTGACGTTATACAACAATAGGTATTGTCAAGACGTTGTCGATATGAGTAAAACAGATATAGTTCCTTGCATTTTCTACTTTATTTTCACTGAAAAGCACATTGTCAATGTAATAAAAAAAAAAAAAGACTAATCAAAGAATTCTGAATAGAAAATATTCAACTCTTGACCGAACAACACTGATAATTAACTCATGCGCTACGCGCATTCGTGTATCAATGTGTTGTTCGGTCACTCGTTGAATATTTTTCTATATTTGAATTCTTCGATTAGTTATTCTATAAATACTTATTGACGGACAATAAAATCTTTTTTAATGTTATTATCATTTCAGATTTGAATGCTTCTTTTTGTAATTCTATTGGGCATAACATTAAGTGTTCATGAAATTTGCATTTTATTTCGAAATAAAATCAAATTTCTGAATGCCTCTCGATTGTTGTCTCCCAGACGAATCCAGATTACGGATTCTTGTGAAAGATACATGTTATGTAATTATTATCTAATAAACTTTCAATGGTATCTTTCAGCGCAGTTTACGATGACCTCTTTACAGTTATTTTGTCAAACGAAACAACAAAGTCATAAGAGTTAAATAATTTCGTTTGACTATCTGCCTTCCTCTAATTCTGAGAAACTTGGCTGATGTGAAACAGTGGTGTTTCACCATCGAGGAGTCTTGTAGACATTAGACGTTTTGATATTTCTTGTGTTAATATTAAACTTCCTTTTTGGACTCAAAATGAATTCTAGGTGAGTGAAACTTACCCAAACCTCTTTGCGCTAAAGACTTTGTTTGAATAATAAAGATGGTCTGTAAATACAGGCTATAATGACTCAAGATTCATTGACAGCATGTCCGAATACAAATGTTCAGTTTATACAGGTTTACATTTAACTCAGAGGACGGTTTAGACCGGTTTTATATACATGCCATACAAATCAATGTCAATATTTCATGTCTTTTTAGTATAACACTTCGTCTTCTATCTAGGGAAATTTATTTCAAACGATTCAATCAATAATACGGATTTATGAAATAGGTCTACTGAATTTAAGCAAACTCTTTTTTTTTTTGCAAGCTGATCTTTGTGAATTGAGTAAAAATAGTGCAAATAAAATTGTAAACAAGCCGAAAACAGATTTGTTTTCACAGCTTAAGAGTTGTTCCTTGGAATCAACTTGATAGTCCAAATTTTTATTTTCACAGGTAAAAAAGGTAAGAATTATTTGAGACATGAACGGTACCTCTAGTAATAGAACAATAATGTTTGAAGGCATGCGATTTTATGCTTTTTAATTATCATGATTACTATAAGGCATCGGGGTTGGGCTTTAATTATTTTATTCCGAGAATGTATTAGAATAATAAAGTCGGGCACCGTTTACATGTTTAAGACTAACACTTTTTTATCCAAAATTCTTTATTTTGTTATCTTACAAATGCATGATTTCAAAAACATTTCAAATTGTATGTATGTTATCTATGGCTTTTCGTCTGCAACCTTCATATTCAGAAATTTATAGTGTGCCATTTTGCAAAATATTTAATAGATTTTTTTTAATTCGCCCTTTCAACATGGTCAACCAATCAGACAATCATATTAAGTTGCATAAAAAAGCCTAAAGGTATATCAAGTGATGCTTATTTGCAAGAAGAAATATTTGTCTTTCAAAATACAACTTTCAAGTAGGGATCGTAAAGATGCATTATGAATAGATGAGCTAACATGACAGCACGGCATACGAATAATGGTAAGACAATTCTAACAGTGTAATGTATCGTGCATGCTTGTAAATGTACATACGTATTTGTGCATGGCACACGACATGTGTCTGAGTAGTAAATACACTGGTGTGTGTTGCTTTGTGTTCGAGAATGTTTTCCAAAATCAAAACAAAACGTGTGATTCACCTTGATGATATATTCTAAATATCAGTCACGGAAGTCATCGAATAGTTAATTCACATGACTGCGAACTCACTTTCTGGTTAAACACATATGGTCGACAGGTAACTTTTTTCCACATTTAACTTAATACTAGAGGTTGGTAAAATAAGATAATATAACATCGACCGCGGGTATAACTCGATATATATTCCAGCCTTTAGAAAATGACAAAATTCAAACTTGGAAAATTAGTGGCAACTGTTTATACTGTCTATTCGTTTATTTTAAAATGTCTATCTAAGATTTCGGATCATAGTCGAGAATTGCGTTGCTTCAATTTCATATACCGCACTACCCTTGAGTGAATATCATTGAATACACCGCTTACGAGGTAGGTACGTGGCTTTCGTTTTCGTAATGATCCGTAATAGATAAATGTCCAAGTCCAATTATTTCGCACTGTCAGAACAGAATTATATTGCTATATTGCATTAGAGAAAAGTTTATAAAAATCCATTAGACGGTGTTAAAAAAAGTTGCGCTTAAGTTATTCGTGAACAGTAGAAATGAAACAAGCAGACGGACTTACTGAATAACCACACATGTGACTACTAGTATATGTTTCTATATTGTTAGGTTCTACCAGTTTGATGTTATTCCCATTCAAAGGTTTCAAACCATTTTGCAAATAATAAGATAAATATAACTTTAAGGAATTTTGGGTCCTCAGTGCTCACCTTCGTACTTTATTTGGCTTTTTGTTTTTACTTTTTGATTCGAGCGCAACTGGTTACTCTTTTGAAGACGAGACGCGCGTCTGACATGCCAAATTTCGGTCCTGGTATCTATGATGAGTTTATATATAATAAGGTTTTAATCTGTGGATGATGACAACGACGATGTTCAATAAATTATATGATAGCACCCATCGGCGATAGGCGCACATTGTTCTAAGTAATTGTTAACTTCATGGCGATGCACTACCATTCACACCACCCTATCGTTACACCCTTTACATTAACACAACTACACCGAATGACAAGGAATCAGTGCGGAATTCAAAAACCTAATTCACAAATCAACACGGAAATATTGAGTTTTTGCTGAGCATGTAATCTGCTTTTAAAGATAATCTGGAAAGCTGGCATGAATAACGTATATGGAAATTTTGTGTTTATGTGTTAACTTGTGCGCACGCAGAACCATATTAATTTCTTTTTTACAAATTCATGACTACGTTGATCCTCAGTATCTTTTTATTTTGTTTTAAGATTTACTTATTAATTCAATTTATGTATAGACGTTATTTATATATTAATTTTTAATTTAAACATTTAAACGCAAAATTTATTATATTGACGTTTTGTGCTTATTGTATACACATGGCCATGCCTGGTAGGAGGTCTTTTTGTGTTTTGCATTTTGGTGAATTTATACCGTCTTCGTGCCATTGCTTTCTTTAGAAAATGTCTGTACTAAATCAGGAATATGGAAGTTGTTTTTTCACTTGTTCTGTTGAATGATGGCATTTGATTATGTCAGTTTTAATGGACTTCCCCTATTTGAATTTGCCTTGGAGTTTTTTTATTTTTAGTTTAGGTATTTTTGTTATACTTTTTTGTTAAAAATTGTGATTTTGTCTGTTACAAATGTCCCAGGTTCGATCATAGTTTTGTCCAGTTGTAATGTTAAAGGAAAATCATACTCTATTGTAACACTTGTAAGTATATTCATGTGGCAGACATATAAAGCTGTGTGGAAAGTCATTGTGTTGAAAGCAAAATGACAGCAATTGCTCTAGTGCGTTATGTAGTGTAAAATGTGCTGTGAAACGTTTTTGAATAATCATGTCGAACGTGCCAGAGTTTATTTGCTAATAATTTACCTATGATAATAGATAGATGGCCGAGATAACAAACCGTGAGCAGACATACACATTGTCCATTTCTATATATATACATGTATCAGGGAACAGTATGACCATTAACGGTACTGGTATATACTCATTGTCATTAATTACTATAGTAATTCAAAATGCATCCCTTTCTTGGAAGTAAGTACTGGTAATGATATTATTTTCTTCATTCAACTTTAGAGTTTGAAAAATTTAATATCGGATTCCACAACTGCATCGTATCTTTAAATTCATGATATATAAGCAATTTTTAAAAAAAGTCTTGTTTTTTTTTTAAATGTCTACCAATCCAAAGATGTGTAATATATGTGACTACCGACATGTATCAAAACCAGCAACAGATTGGTGTTCAGAATGTGAACAGTTTTTTTGTAGCGAATGTAAGGAATACCATGGGTTTTCAAGGTCGTTCCAAAATCATGCAACGATTCCAATATCGAATTATTTAGCCTTCGAGACGTCTTTTTTGTCTATGTCCAGTATATGTACTGAGCAAAATGAAATTTACCATTTGGTTTGCCAGACTTACGATCAACTGCTTTGCCTTCGTTGCATAGAAAAACATAATGAATGTAAGGCTATATTTCCACTGAGTGAAATTGCAAAAAATGTGAAATCATCAACGAATTTCCAAGAAACACAACATGGTTTAACAGATATGAGAATATAACCAAGTTCTGGGTGAGCTAAAATTATCTTTCGAAACGATAAATGATGAAGAGAACATACTAATGTCAGAGATTGGTTCGATGAGAAAGAAAATAAATGACCATTTTCACAAGCTAGAAGACGACTTAAGAAAAGACTTGTCAAAAGGCAACAGAATCACGCACATCCATCGAAGTATTGTTACGGAAACTTGATGTACAAAAATCTGAGATAACAAAACATCTGCAAAAAATGAAAGATTTAGAGACTTATGCATCCGATTTCCAAACTTATCTAAGCCTCAGGCAAATATCATCTACAGTGGAGTCTACTGAATTATTTGTGCAGTCAATGGCTAAAGATGGACATTTAGGAATAGATGCACTAAACTTAAATTTTGATGAAAAGATAAATGAAATAGTAACCAATATCCAGCAGTTCGGTATGGTTCATGTACATAAAAAGGCTTGTCACGTGGCTCTCATCCGACAAAAAGATAAGCAGGCACAGATAGTAGGATCAGTTCCAGTCATCAATTCTATCGATGACATTGAACTTAAATTAGTTCAAACAATTGATACAAAGTGTGAAGCTGTAAGAGGGTGTGTAATTCTCTCCGACGGGAAAATGCTCCTTAGTGATTGTACAACGACAGGCAACGTAGTTGTTGTTGAATCCGATGGTAAATATTTGTTTGATATTTTTAAGAAGGAGGGTAGACCTTATATGGATATAACATGTATCGATGACACTACAAACATTAGCTATCACAGATGGATATGTAGATAAATGTATTAAATTTGTAGACATAAGAAAACCTGAAGTAATACAAAAACGCATTACAACTAAAAACACCTGCTATGGGGTGGTATACAATGGTGACTCATTACTTTGTTGTATTTTAAAAGAGGGCATACAAAAAATAAGTTTAGAAAACAATAAAGTGTCAACCATTGTCAAGTGTGATTTAAGAATTAGGTACATTACTGTACACAAAAACAAGCTATACTACACCGACAACACACATAATGTTGTCGCATGCAGTGATATGGAGGGCCGGTTAATATGGACATTTAAAGATGAGAAGGTTCTGAAAGGACCATGTGGTATATCAGTTGATACCCAGGGATTTGTATACGTTGCAGACACCTCTATGAACAATGTTATATTATTGTCTCCAGATGGACAAGATAAAAGAGTTTTACTATCAAATGTTGATGGATTAGACAGCCCATGGGCTTTATACTTTGATAAACTAAGAAATCGTCTACTTATCGCCAACAGTGAAAACAAAGCACACTTGTTTGAAATTGCAGGATAACAACAAAAAAATACATAAAAAAATCGTCTCGGAGGTCAATAGAAAGGAATTGGAAAAATAGCACAAAAAAGTAAAAATAAAATCATTGTTACCAGAAGTAAAACGTGCATTTGAAACAAAATCATTTCAAACTCTCAAATTACCTGCAAGGCAGAGTTCATAATGTTTCTCCTTGCTTCTGGTACAAAAATGTATCATACGTATTGCTGACTACCAAATTTTTACCCGAGAAGAACAATTACCGTTGGCAAAGAAGATCGAGCAGTCTAATATTATATTAAGATAAAGATATGTCCAAGAAACTATTTTATATTGTTACAAGGGGTGCCATACTCAGAATAAAAGTAATAACAAAAATATCGAATTCAAAGTGAGCGAAGACCATAAAACCTGATTAAATCAAACGCTCGACCATATCAACCAACGGAACAAAAGGGGAAAAAAATGTGAAATTCCTAAGAAAATAGTGGGTTAAACCTGGTTTTATAAAACTTCCCTCTTCCATGACAGCTGTTTATAGTTCTGTTAAATTGGCAAAACTGGTTGAACAACCCACATAGACGTAATTGGTTAACGTGACAATAATTGGGATCCAGCAGCCAAAACTGTGTAAACATATATCACAGACATACAACAGAGTTGTCTTATTACAGGGAACGACCATTTAACTTCAAGAGGCGGGCGGGGGTTATGGTTTTGTCGCAGAAAGCTCGACTTCGGGATAGAGATCCGGCGACGGCGGCGTTAACTAACTTCTTAAAAGCTTAATATTTCAGAAGGTAGACGACCTGGGTGCTTCATACTTTGTATATAGATGCCTTATGATGTGAAGTTTCTGTCTGTCATATGTCCATTGTCCTTGACCTCATTTTCATGGTTCAGAGACTACTTAAAAAAAGTTAAGATTTTTGTAATGTTGATTTCTCTCTTATTATGAGTAATAGGATAACTATATTTGGTATGTGCGTACCTTGCAAGGTGTTCATGCCTGTCAGACAGTTTTCACTTGACCTCGACCTCATTTCACGGATCAGTGAACAAGGTTAAGTTTTCGTGGTCAAGTCCATATCTGAGATACTATAAGCAATAGGTCTATTATATTTGGTGTATGTAATGAGTAAGGTGTACATGTCCAACTGGCAGGTGTCATCTGACCTTGACCTCATTTTCATGGTTCAGTGGTCATATAGTTTAGTTTTTGTGTTTTGGTCTTTTTTTCTAATACTGTATGCAATAAGTCAACTGTATTTGGTGTATGGAAATATTTTACGATGTTCATGTCAGTCTGGCAGGTTTTATTTCACCTTGACCTCATTTTCACGGTTCATTGCTCAATGTTAAGTTTTTGTGTTTTGGTCTGTTTTTCTAATACTGTATGCAGTAGGTCAACTATATTTGGTGTATGGAAATATTAAGTTTTTGTGTTTTGGTCTGTTTTTTCTAATACTGTATGCAATAGGTCAACTGTATTTGGTGTATGGTAATATTTTACGATGTTCATGTCAGTCTGGCAGGTTTTTTTTACCTTGACCTCATTTTCACGGTTCATTGCTCAATGTTAAGTTTTTGTGTTTTGGTCTGTTTTTCTAATACTGTATGCAGTAGGTCAACTATATTTGGTGTATGGAAATATTAAATTTTTGTGTTTTGGTCTGTTTTTCTAATACTGTATCCAGTAGGTCAACTATATTTGGTGTTTGGAAATATTTTACGATGTACATGTCAGTCTGGCAGGTTTTATTTGACCTTCACATCATTTTCACGGTTCATTGATAAATGTTAAGTTTTTGTATTTTGGTCTGTTTTTCTAATACTGTATGCAGAAGGTCAACTATATTTGGTGTATGGAAATATTTTACGATGTACATGTCAATCTGGCAGGTTTTATTTGACCTTGACCTCATTTTCATGGTTCATTGCTTATGTTAAGTTTTTGTGTTTTGGTCTGTTTTTCTTAAACTTTAAGCAATAGGTCAACTATATTTGGTGTACATGTATGGAATGATTGTAAGGTGCATATGTATGTCTGTCTGGCAGGTATCATCTGACCTTCACCTCATTTTCATGGTTGATTGGTCAATGTTTAGTTTTCCTGGTTAACTTTTTCTTAGATACTTTAAGCAATAGGTCAACTATATTTGATTCATGGAATGATTTTAAGGTGTACATGTCTGTCTGGCAGGGTTCAAATGACCTTGACTTCATTTTCATGGTTCATTGGTCAGTATATAATTTCCATGGTTTGGTCTGTTTCTTTTATACTATAGGCAATAGGTCATCTATATTCTGTGTATGGAGAGATTGTATTAGGTGTACATGTATTTCCGGCTTGGTTTTTCTGACCTTGACCTTATTTCCTTGGATCATAAATGTTAATGTGATACTTGTAGTAAACTTTATATGTAGGATTATCAACATAAAATCAATGGTCAGTATAGTAGGCGAGACATTTCAGCGTGTGTACTCTTGTTTCAGTAATGTGTGACTTATTTGTAAATTCTATTGTGCTGACCATTTTGTTATTTACTGTTCTATTATAGTTTTTTTTTCATAATTTGTAAAACTTGTAAAAATTAACTTTCAAGGACAATAACTTCTCTAAGGGTAAATTGACCATTCTGCCATGTTGGCCTATATGTACATCTGATTTTGAAACAAATTTTTGCTCTAAATTTTTTTATCTATTTAAAATAGTTTCTGCAAAATGGGTAAACACGTCTTTAAGGGCAATAATAACTATAAGGGTCAATTGACAATTTCGTCCATTTTGGACTATTTGTAGATGTAATTTTGCTGAACATATTTTTTTTAAATCTCATTATCTACAAAACATGTTGTTTTGCAAAATGCAGAAAGGGTTAACATATATCACAGACATACAACAGAGTTGTCTTATTACAGGAACGACCATTTAACTTCAAGAGGCGGGCGGGGGTTATGGTTTTTGTCGCAGAAAGCTCGACTTCGGGATAGAGATCCGGCGACGGCGGCGTTAACTAACTTCTTAAAAGCTTAATATTTCAGAAGGTAGACGACCTGGATGCTTCATACTTTGTATATAGATGCCTTATGATGTGAAGTTTCTGTTTGTCATATGTCCATTGTCCTTGACCTCATTTTCATGGTTCAGTGACTACTTGAAAAAAAGTTAAGATTTTTTGTAATGTTGATTTCTCTCTTATTATGAGTAATAGGATAACTATATTTGGTATGTGCGTACCTTGCAAGGTGCTCATGCCTGTAGGACAGTTTTCACTTGACCTCGACCTCATTTCACGGATCAGTGAACAAGGTTAAGTTTTCGTGGTCAAGTCCATATCTGAGATACTATAAGCAATAGGTCTATTATATTTGGTGTATGTAATGAGTAAGGTGTACATGTCCAACTGGCAGGTGTCATCTGACCTTGACCTCATTTTCATGGTTCAGTGGTCATATAGTTTAGTTTTGTGTTTTGGTCTGTTTTCTAATACTGTATGCAATAGGTCAACTGTATTTGGTGTATGGAAATATTTTACGATGTTCATGTCAGTCTGGCAGGTTTTATTTCACCTTGACCTCATTTTCACGGTTCATTGCTCAATGTTAAGTTTTTGTGTTTTGGTCTGTTTTTCTAATACTGTATGCAGTAGGTCAACTATCTTTGGTGTATGGAAATATTAAGTTTTGTGTTTTGGTCTGTGTTTTCTAATACTGTATGCAATAGGTCAACTGTATTTGGTGTATGGAAATATTTTACGATGTTCATGTCAAGTCACGGTTCATTCCTCAATGTTAAGTTTTTGTGTTTTGGTCTTTTTTTCTAATACTGTATGCAGTAGGTCAACTATATTTGGTGTATGGAAATATTAAATTTTGTGTTTTGGTCTGTTTTTCTAATACTGTATCCAGTAGGTCAACTATATTTGGTGTTTGGAAATATTTTACGATGTACATGTCAGTCTGGCAGGTTTTATTTGACCTTCACATCATTTTCACGGTTCATTGATAAATGTTAAGTTTTTGTATTTTGGTCTGTTTTTCTAATACTGTATGCAGAAGGTCAACTATATTTGGTGTATGGAAATATTTTACGATGTACATGTCAATCTGGCAGGTTTTATTTGACCTTGACCTCATTTTCATGGTTTATTGCTTATGTTAAGTTTTTGTGTTTTGGTCTGTTTTTCTTACACTTTAAGCAATAGGTCAACTATATGTGGTGTACATGTATGGAATGATTGTAAGGTGCATATGTATGTCTGTCTGGCAGGTATCATCTGACCTTCACCTCATTTTCATGGTTGATTGGTCAATGTTTAGTTTTCCTGGTTAACTTTTTTCTTAGATACCTTAAGCAATAGGTCAACTATATTTGATTCATGGAATGATTTTAAGGTGTACATGTCTGTCTGGCAGGGTTCAAATGACCTTGACTTCATTTTCATGGTTCATTGGTCAGTATATAATTTCCATGGTTTGGTCTGTTTCTTTTATACTATAGGCAATAGGTCATCTATATTCTGTGTATGGAGAGATTGTATTAGGTGTACATGTATTTCCGGCTTGGTTTTTCTGACCTTGACCTTATTTCCTTGGATCATAAATGTTAATGTGATACTTGTAGTAAACTTTATATGTAGGATTATCAACATAAAATCAATGGTCAGTATAGTAGGCGAGACATTTCAGCGTGTGTACTCTTGTTTCAGTAATGTGTGACTTATTTGTAAATTCTATTGTGCTGACCATTTTTGTTATTTACTGTTCTATTATAGTTTTTTTTTCATAATTTGTAAAAACTTGTAAAAAATTAACTTTCAAGGACAATAACTTCTCTAAGGGGTAAATTGACCATTCCTGCCATGTTGGCCTATATGTACATCTGATTTTGAAACAAATTTTTGCTCTAAATTTTTTTATCTATTTAAAATAGTTTCTGCAAAAATGGGTAAAAACGTCTTTTAAGGGCAATAATAACTATAAGGGTCAATTGACAATTTCGTCCATTTTGGACTATTTGTAGATGTAATTTTGCTGAACATATTTTTTTTAAATCTCATTATCTACAAAACATGTTGTTTTCGCAAAAATGCAGAAAGGGTTAACATCACCATATAAAGGTAATACCTGCTATAAGTGGTCTATTGATGATTTATGCAATATTGGCTATCTGTAGAACGTATTGTACTGGTCATTTTCACTGTTTAAAATATCCCTCTTTCTGTAATGGCTTTTAAGAAAACAAAGAAAAAAAAATAGACCTTGCCTTGTTTATTATATTTTACCCTATCCGTTTTGCTCTAACCTTTTTAGTTTTTCAAGCAAATTATTTTTTGGCATAACATTGTCATTTCAGGGGTAAAAACTCCAAAATGGGTTGTTAGATTTTTTTGAAAAATTGCAAAGGAGATAGACCAATGCCAGATGATCATTTTAACCGTGTCGGTTTCGCGCTAACTACTTCAGTTTTATAAATATAAGCCAAAAGCGGCATATTACCTTTATATTATATTTTTAGCAACAGCGGCCATGAAAGATGATGGATCAAATCCCTGGATACAGTTTTTGAATTCACTAAGGAACATCAAAGTAAAGTTTGGGTAATGTTTGACCCAGTAGTTTCAGAGGAGAAGATTTTTTGTAAAAGTGTACGACGACGGGCGCCAATTGATGGCCTTTAAGGCCAAGTGAGCTAAAAAATAATAAATAACGGACACCTTTTCGTCGAACGCTGCAGATTGTTTTCGTCGTCTTGTAACATTTCAATGTTTATTCTATTTCGTTTGGTATTTCTCCTGTCCTTTTGGCTTTACATTGTACATTTTGTACTTTATTGAATCTAGCTCATTTTAATATATCTGTTTCTGAGCAACAAATAAAGTTTATCTCATCAAAGCTATTGAATCCTTATGACTTAAAAGGAACTTCCCCTTTTATAGGTCTTTGATATTATCTAAGTTTTGGTAGGAGTCGAGTTAACCAAAATGTAATTATATGAGCTATATGTTGATTATTGTTTTTTTTTGTTTTCGCCATGTTGTTGTCAGTCTTTACGCGACTTTTGAGTTTGATTACCAAATTTCTGGTATTTTTGTTTTATTTTCGAATACCGATAAAATAAAACAGTTCTATTATTTGAGATTATTGAACATTTTGTAAATGCGATGGCAAAATTAGAACATAATAATAATGGAACAGGGTAATCGATACATTCATTTGCCATATTAAGACCATCGGAATTATCTGTTCAGAAGTTTGATATTTGACATATTTGAAGGACATGCAAAGCCACCATTTATAAAGGAGGAGGATTAATAAAAGCCATTATTTGGTCCCTGAAATTGCAAACAAAAAAAAAAGTATATCTAGTAAAGGTAACAGTAGTATACCGCTGTTCAAAAGTCATAAATCGATTAAGAGAAGACAAATCCGGGTTACAAACTAAAACCGAGGGAAACACATTAACTATAAGAGGAAAACAAGGGAACAATAGAAACACTAAACTGCAGCAAAAACAAACGCCAACATACATAGAAACGCACTACTTGATAAAAACTGCCATATTCCTGACTTGGTATAGGACATTTTAAGAAAAAATGATGGGTTGAATCTGGTTTTATGACTAGCCTTTCAAAACTATCATGTTAATTTTACTGATAGATTTATAATAATTTTTGATTATCGAATTCGAGGGTCAAAATTTGTCTTATCATACCTTTCCCTTTTTAAATTAACCTACTGTGTATCATACTCTTAGCTCTATTTTGTCACTTTTTTATTTTTATGTACAATATCAGTGGCTCCTCAACAAATATGAGTAGAATTTATCTACATCTGTAATTATACTAAATATGTGAATAAAACACACTGATGGTAGGGATAATTGTAAGCATTTCCTACTTTTTAGCAAACTCCGAAACTGTTGTAACGTTTTCCTTGGTACGCTACGTTTAGAAGTGTATCCCAATTTATACAGGAAAATGACAATTTAATTTCCCGACCCTGTGCAACTCTCGTGATATTTCAAGTAGCAAAAAAAAAAAAACGTTTCCCAGAACATTTGATTGAAATCTTATTCATGCTCATCCCATCCATGCATAAACTGTTTGTGCTGCTCAGAAGTAAAACACAAACAATCAATCAATTATTACTTAGATGATCTGAAATAAGTCAAAGTTTCTGGACCAGATACAGGTTATGATCTGATTTTCAAGTTTTAATTTTTTTAATGTTTTTGAAATCAAATGTTTAATTTAGAATGTCGAACAATCAAAAGACATGTAACATATGTGACAGCCTACATATAACTTAGTGAGCTCAAGATTGGTGTTCCGAATATGAACAGGCTTTTTGAAATTAATATAAGGTATTCTACGTGTATTCAAGGTTGTCCCAAAGTCATGCAAAAATTCCAATATCGGATTATTTATCATTAGAGCCATCTTTCTCGACTATTACTAGTATATGTACATACTATAATGAGATTTGCCTTTTAGTATGTCAGAATAGAAAAACACAACGAGTGTAAAAGCCTAGTTCCACTGAGTGAACTTACAAAAAACGTGAAATCATCAACAAATTTCAAAGAAACACAGCAAAGCATAGCAGACATATATGAAAATATAACCAAAATCCAGGTTGAACTGAAATTGCATTTAGAAAATACTTATGTCAGATATCAGTACGATGAGCCAGGAATACAATAGGTGATCATTTGGACAAGCTCGAAGACGATATTAGTAAAAACTTGTCAACAGAAGTAGCAAAATCACGCAATGACATCGACTTAATGCAGAAACTTGATCTAGCACCAAGCAGCAGAAGAGGAATTTAAAGATCGACGTATGCATCCGATTTTCAAACTTTCCTGAGCCTCAAGCAAATATTGTCTCCGCAAGGGATTTAACTGAATCATTTGTCCAGTCATTGGCAACAGATAGAAAGTTGAAAATGAGTCATTCAGCATTCAGCTTGAATTGTGATGCAAAGATAAATGAACATAATTTACCACATCCTTTTTACTGCGTCATGTCGTTAATTGTGCGACACTTTTTAATTGTAAATTTTCATGTTTTTTATTATGTAATTGTACAACTGAAATGAACCCATAAATAAAAACTAAATAAACTTATCATATATACCAGGATTACAATTTTGTACACCAGACGTGCATTTTGTCTACAAAAGATTCATCAGTGACGCTCGAATCGAAAAGTTAAAAATGCCAAGTTACGAACGAAGTTGAAGAGCAATGAGGACCCAAAGTTCCGACAGGTTTTTGTCAAAAACAGCTAAGGTAATCTATTCCTGGGGTACAGTATTTTTTTCAATATCAGTCTCCCTAAAATTGCCTATTGATTTTGACAAAACAATTTATGACATATTATTGAGAAACAACAGATCTTTTTCTCCCTAAATTTACATGTACATTTTTGTTTTGGGATGCATTGCCTTTTTCTATTGATCTTACTCTTATTATCAAGCACGGAAAATGAAATTTCTATGGGTAGCATAGCGTATTTTCCATTTCATTATTTTACTGTATAATTTATTTTCAGAAAGTGGAACTAAATAAAAATATTGAAATTATTTTTTATTTACATTTGTTTCACTAACATTTTGGAGAAAATACATTTCCTTTATCCAAATAGCAATAGAATTAATGATATAGGGATGTTATTGTATGGTTGATGCCAGGAAACATACAAGAAAGTAAAGCAATGTTGCTTATTGTCAAAAGAGCATAATCCTCATGCACGAAATACCTGTTTTAGGACACAGACTGTGCCAGACTTTATGCTCGTCATTGCCTGAAATCATGTAGTATGATGTTCATTCGTTATACGTTTTACTCAAAACAATGTTTTATGTTAATAAATAACTTTCTTATAAAGATTCAAATATATAAAAGTTATACATAATAAACAATATTTTTTCTATTATTTATAAATACCTTAACATAAATAACCCGATTTCTTTTGTATCCACACCATACCAGACTCTAGTCGAGCCTCTCTAACGGCTCTGTTAGTACTATCTAATTCAAGACAGGATAAGAAAGATAACAATTACGAAAAAAGCTTATGTTGCATTTATTTTTTGAACATTTACACCAGCGAACACGTCTACAACTAGTTCGCAGATGCTAATTTGTGTGTAGGGGCACATGCGGCACAATATATATGGCATCATTCACTCGGCTTTATTTCCAGTTAAAATTCACTCAGATGTAAATTAACCAATAACCATTTAACTTTGTGTACGGATTCGATTTAAAGACAATAACAGCCTGTCTTCAAAATTATGTCATTGACTATTCGTATAACTTTGTAGGAATGAATCTTTTTCAGTATATCAGCATCATACCATTAAGGTCACTTTGAACTATATTTTACACATCAATAAGTTGTTTTTTTAAGTCCTGGTTCCATATACTTGTTGAACTACAATATCATACGACTTGATTTAAGGTTGTTTCTGTATTAGATAGTATACTAGAAACCAATTGTGTTCTGCTATTTTACAATCCAAGATTCTAATTCTCCAAAAACAGTGTTAGTGTATAACCTACAATTGGTAAACAGTGCTTAATTATCTTAACCATCTTTGTCACAATCTTACTCGGTATTTGAAAGATAACTGCCACTGTGTCTAAAGCACCAACCGTTCATCTTTTTGTTGAAACGGGGGTGGGGGCATGCGAATTTGACGGCCATTTTCTTGTCTAATTATTCGTTAATCCTGAGAAATTTTTTCAAATAACGAATTCGGTGTTGTTTAAATATCATGATGTAAGCCTAAAATCAAAATTAGGTCACACTGTCGTGCTTTAGTTTTAACGTTCGAACTTCTGCTCTCTGATAATAAGTGACTAACAATCACATAACTTGTGTAAAAAAGATCCATCAAGGGGAATGTATCAAAATTAGCATTTTACTCTTCAACTTCTGTTTATAAATCTTATGCAAGTTCCAATTATCAATTGAGTGTTTTATAATCATATATGGTGAATAGTAGTCTCAGGGTGAATGGGTGCCTCTAAGGAAATATAGTTCGCCTTTCTGCCAAATAACGTCATTTTGACTTAATTTTCAAACGGCAATTCAATTTATATTTCAGTCTATTTCTTTTACATATTTCAGCATGTAATTGTGTTTATAGGTTTCCTTGTAAATTGAATTCAAATGTACTTGGATTTGAAAGTTTTGTTATTTATAATTGTATAATATATATCTATAAAAAAGGTATGACCAATTTTCTCTGAACTTGTTTAACTCACACTGGTCAAAATATTAAAACTGATGAGACCTTTTGGAATTTGAATACTAGAGCCTAATAAAGAGCCTGTGTCGCTCACCTGCATCCTCAACAATGGCCACATTTTAGTAGAAATCATCATTAAACAGGAATAAATCTATTAAGAGTTAACTGACAATTTCAGTCATGCTGACGTGTTTGTAGATCTTATCCTGCTGATAATGTTTCCCTTTTAAAGTTTCTATTTATCTATTACAGTTCGCATGGCAAAACATGCAAAAAAAGTTGTAAAAAATATCAGTTAATGGCAATAACTCTAATAACTAGTTGACTGAAAATTTCGGCCCTTATGGCTTATATATAGATCTTGTCTTGCTGATCATTTTTCCAATTTAAAGTTTCTATCTATCTATTATAATTTCAAGATAATAGGCAAAATCGTTATTATAGGGAAATAACTTCAATAAGATGTCGACTAACAATTTCAATCATGCTGAATTATATGTAGATCTTGTGTTGGAGATCATTTGTGCTATTTAAGATTTTGTCTATCGATTATAATAGTCAAAAATAAAAAAAAATCATTGTTTAAGGGAAAAAACTCCTATAAGTCCTCTAACAATTTTAATGTCAATAATTATTATCATAATTAACATTATGCAGACCTCATCATTCTGAATATTTTATCCCTGTCAGATTTTTCTATTTATAGCGGTTTTCCAGATACTAGACAAAAATAGCATTTTACCCCTATTTTCTATTTTTAGCCATGTCAGCCATGTTTGCAGTGTGATGAGACACATTTTTTTCAACTAGATACCTCATGGATGATTGTGGCAAAGTTTGGCCATGTAGTTTCAGAGAAGATCTTTGTAAAAGTTAACGGACAACAGAAGAAAACCACAGAAGACAGACGCTAAGTTATGCCAAAAGCTCACACTGGCGTTTTTGGCCAAGTTAGCTAATTAGAGTAAAAATTTCCTAGGTTTGATCATATGCATAAATGAAATGTTATTCATTGCTACAAATAGCTGTTGAAGTAAAAGGACATTAATATTGTAAATTCAAAATTAATGCGTCAGAGTGCAATTATTATTGAGAATCCTTGACCTCGGTCAAAAATGTGAAATCTGATTAATGTGATTTCAAACATTTCATAAAGGAAAATTACTACTAAAATTATGAATGCGAGATTTTATTAATGTGAATCTGCCATTTTTCGCATTAATGTTTGAATTTACAGTACCAATAATGAAATAAATTGTACTTAACTCCAGATAAAATTTTCATTTATCAAGATTTTTTAAAACTACACTAAAAGTTTGCTTAAATCTGTCAAAACTGCAGTTTTTCCACCTTAAGAAGCTACAACTCGGTTACATATTCAAAACAAAGACATTATTTGTGAACAGTTTCAATATCCATATGTATTGATGTGATTTTAGAAAATCTTTTCAACTTTTGTAAAATGGCACACTTTTTGTCCTTTTAATATTTGTCTGTTCTTCAACATTTGTATTAGGTCTTGGACTTTCAAATATTTTGGACTTGAACATCACCGAAAAGACATTAATGCACATCTAGTGCAAAATAATTGGTACTATTAATGTTATTATGTGATACAAATTCAGGGGAAATTGCCCTAACCTCTTTTAAAAATACATCTGATCTATAATTTCTGGCCTAAGAATACAGGTGAAACAATACATTAATAGTAAATGATTTTTGTACAAATTGCGATATTTCAGGTAAGATACATACCACAGGAGATAGGTATTATGAAGTGATATTTCCTCCATGTCTGCCAGTTTGATGTTTCCATTATTTGTATCTATTCTTTCAGAATAAGATATAAAAGATAAAAGTACCATAAAATAAATAGATCTGGTATGTTTTCTAGAAATGGTTACCCCTCTTCTTGAGAAATGGCTCATTTATAATTAAGAAAACACATGTATACAAATTCAATATTTTATTTCAGTCAAAATTAACACAACAATGAAGCAGTAACAACAATATAACATGTTTATCCCATTGTGTTATGACAATGTCATGTTTATCCCAATGTGTTATAACAATGTCATGTTTAGAGTGAAGACACTTTTTTGTAATGGTATATTTACAATTATGTATAACAGAGCACTTTTACACTGGGAGGCTACAACAGGATTTGGCATAAAAGTTTTATTAAAACTACTGTAGAAAGTTGTTGAATTTTGAATTAAAGCAAACTTGTTATTTTTTTATTAAAATTTAAAAAAAATATAAAATTCATCGTATCTCAAACATTTTTAGGATTAATCATCAGAAACACTTAAAGATGTACTAAGGTGAAATTAAAAAAATCTAGAATTTAAAATTGATACTATAAGTCAGAAGAGCATTAGTTAAGAAACAAAATAAGCTAAAAATATTGATAGGTTATGGAGCTCCTTTTCGAGATATTTCATTTTTTAAAAATGGTGGAAAAAGGCTGCCTCGGACTCTTACCTTATATTTTCATTGGCATTACGCATGTGTATATGGGTCTCAAATCGAAAGAAAAGAAATCTAGAATCTGCTAAAATTTTGGTAAATTACCTTTTACGGGCTATTGAAGTCTTATATGAAAAGAAAAATGGGTGTTATGGGGCAAAATATTTTACCCTGTATCGTAGGAAAAAACCAAGGAGTCCGAACATCTGACAAAAATTCCTAAACCTGACCTAAGTACATCCTTAAAACAAATATTTGGTATCCAAAACAATTCTTTTACATGAAGAGCTATTCCATAGAAAAAAAGGGCTTGGAAAGAATTGCCAACTACCTTAGGTAAACTAAGGGAGTTAAATCCTAGTGATTTTGTATCAACATATAATTTATGCATGTAGTAGTTAATCAAGACCATGCCAAAGGACTAACTATTCAGTAGACACAATAAAATGAATATTTAGAAGTCAGCATGAACATATAAACACTAACAAAAATGTATAGAGAAAAGAAGGATGAAAGAATATGATTAAAATAAAACGAAGTGAGTAATTGGCTAAGAAGAAGTTCAGCATCTATTTTCACCAAAAATATTTAAGACTGTAATTGTATATGGTGAACCAACACCTGGAGTGGTAATTGTGCAGTAGGGTAATTAACAATACCTATAGATATTCACAGTTGTCTTTGAAAGAGTAAGAAATAATCATCCAGTAAAGTTGTCTTTAATGTTAATTATAAAATTGAAAAGTAAAACTTTACAAAACATGAACATTTTAATATATCTCAAGATCAATTTTAATTGAAAGATTTTTGGGGAAAAGGAAAATGTATCACTAAAAGCCCTTTTTAAAACTTTTTAGGTTTTTTCAGTTGCATCTTCAAAGCATTTCAAATATATAGCTGAATGTTAGTCATATGTTTAATGATAGAAGAGTACAAAACTCAACTGCCTTCCAAATTTTTTTTCAGATGAACATTGCAGCAAAAAAAAATTTCAAAAGTTGTCTAATGGACATATGAAGAAATCTATTTAACCCCCCAAAAATGTATGTTTTTTGACAATCTAAAAATAAAATGAGACTCATTCCCAATTTCAAATGACTATTAATTGTAGAGCAGAATGCAGTCCAATAAAAAAGGCACTTATATTTTATCACTTGGGTTTAATCATTTTGAGCAATTTATTTAAAATAACATTTTTCCTTCTACAAAAAGATGTGTTTTAAACTTTTGTATAAGTGGGTTTGCTTCATTTATTAGCTCAACCTTCCCCGATCACAAACCCAAAAAGACATAAAATGATTTGATAATCCTATAAATGTACAGGTAATAAATCAACAGTTTGGACATTCCAAAAAAGGCACTTGAAGAAATCCAGTATTTTTTGCATAGGTGTCAACTAATCAAACTTCAAAAGTTGAACATCTCCCTCTTAGAAATTTTTTTTTGACATAAAGAAGTAGTGGCAAAATAGTGTAGAACCACTAATTGGGACCCGGTGAGAAAGCACATACCAGAAAGTAGTACATATTTAACACAAAATAGTTCCTACACATGGGTGTATCTTTCAAAATATGTATAATATTTTGGTAATTTTGGTATCAAATGAAAGCTGAATGACTGGTGATCATTGTAGAAGACTTTTAACTTAAAATTTTGAACAATGAAAAAATTGCATGAAATTTAAAAAGGAGGGTACATTTTGCCTGTTTCTCAGATCTGAAGTACCTGTTTTGGTACATCCGAAGTTTCGGGAACCAGCTCTCTCTCTTAAATATGTAAATGCAATTAAAGGTATGTTGATTTCACCATAAGGTATAGTTTGAGATGCAATGATCATCACTTTGTTTGAACTTAAAGACAAAGAGCTGTGCCTGCTTGAAGTTGAGGAATTTAACATAGAAAGCAATGAATTAGTAGTGTACTTCCATAAGGCCCAAAATATAAAATTGAAAAAAAATTATCATACAGAAATTAAATTTGTCATAAAAAAATTTAGGTACAAAAGGAATTTAAAAAAATAAAACAAAATTTTACATGGGAAATAAAGGCAACAGCAGTGATTTTGCTAGCGCTAGTCACTTTCGTCATTTACGAAAAACTGTTTTCAAAATGACGTTAAGTATTTAAAATCAGTTTCGTTACTTGAATTTGGAAATATTTTCGCATGGAATAACAATTCTACCTGTCTTCATGTTTCTGACAAGTTTATGACCCTCAGCTAATTAACATTTACAACTGGTGTTATAAAGTTGTGATTACAGTTAATCCGTTTATCGCCATCGGATGGGTCACTAATCAGTTAATTATTACCAAACTTCATAATTGACCATCATAATTATTCTCCCCAGTTAAATCAGTCAGTCGGTATTTAAATTTCAGTATTTCTCAAGGCCTTCGACCACAATTTGCAGTTCGTTTGTCGTAGCTTTGTCATTTGAACAAAATATTGTTTTCCCTCGGACAGTTCGTTTTTTAATTTCAATGTTTCTAAAAAGTTCACAATTTGTAGTTCGTTTGTCGTAGTTTCGTCAAATGATCCTATTTTCATCATCTTTGATATAAAACTTTCAATTTCGATTAAAAAGATAGAACTTTATCCAAAACGTTCAGAAATGTTTTCACGAGTCAAACAGGTGCTTCCTTTACGATATACTGCGCATGCGTGAAAGTATTCCTATGAATTTATAGACACTAAAACGTAAAATACGAAATAAATTTAGTATCAAAATAAATGAGAGAGACAAATATAGCTCTTACTAAGCAAATTAAAATTAAAAATGATAATTTCCTGCCTTTTTAAACACGAACCAATCCGTAGATGAATCCGGATTCATTCTGAATTTATTATCTACTTGTCACTTCCCATTTACATTTCATTTGAAAATCGAAAATAAACGTGATCAATTCTCGATTAATTTACAATTTACAGTTATTAGAATCGTTCCAATAAGGATTTGTACAAATCCTTTGTTCCAACTGACAAATTGAAGCCATCTTTTGTTGAGCACCTGAAACTTATTGAAGTGAAAGTTAGTCCGAGATTACTCTGACGTCCAACGGCTGTATTGCCAGACAAGCTGGGGCCGTAGTGAAAGTTTGAACTAGATTTCCAGATTTTATATCCTAGTCTTCATTTTTGAAGTGCCACATCAGTCAAACCATTGCTGTTACTGCCTAGTAAATTTAGGCCTTAGTCCTTCAAAGTCTGACAAAGATGTATAGCTAGTTATATACACACATCCTTGGTCCCTTTGCTGTTACCCAAAATAATGTTGATTTTCATTCTCGCGCAAAAGTGACTAAAGCCCACAAAATCCTAGCTTAAACCCTGCAACAGTAGTATACTGCTGTTCAAAAGTCATAAATCGATTAAGAGAAAACAAATTCGGGTTACAAACAAAATATATTCCCAACATTCGAAATGTTTTATTTTTATGGAAAAAGTTTACAATTGGTTAAATGTCTTCCTGGCACTTCAAAAATGATTGACATATAGATGATACAAAATTGTTCTATATAGTGTCAAGAAACATACATATAGTTTACTGTCTCTCTGACATTATTCTAATTCTATCGATGTGTGAAATTGACTGATATATACTGTATGACCATGGCAATAGACGACACAGAAATGATCATGTACATTTTTTTCATTACACCCTTATCATGCTCACAAGACATTTCAATTTCTTTACAATTGTATACCAGGAGATTTATTCAATATTACATGGACTGGAATTTTGTGTGTTGGTAGAAGGTCCTTCTGCTATGAACACATATCAAAATTCCATAATTGAAGTGGCCCTAACAAAACTTAAGACAGTATAAGTACTAGATGATGTCTCTTCATGAAATGCCTGATGTCCATATCTTGTTTTTGTAAATTGGCAAATCTTTGCAATGTGTTTTCAAGAATTTTAAAACAAGAGCATTAGTTTTGCATACATAGTAAATTTGGTGGTGTTAATATCTATGAGATCATTATTACAGTAGATGGAAGTGTGAAATGAAGTATGAAGAAAAATACTCAATTTACAATCTTCAGAATTTTCCCTATTGCCATAGTCACAGTAAATGTTGGACTTTATATATGATTTATGAATTTTTGATACAATATTTTACAAATGAGTCAAAGCTTGGTGCATGTGATCTATTATAGAGTCTTTCTGTTGTGAAGACACAGCATATTTCATGGCCCATGTGACTATTTTCTCTGCAAACATATGTCTCTCGTTTTCTGTCAGGGAATCGCTCTTTCCACACATCACTAACAACAGTTTCACAGAATCCATTGGGTTAGGAAATGGTGTCTGTCAAGAATAAAAAATATCATGAATTACTGTAAAAGTTTAAAACATTAAAGGGGCATTAGCTGTCAAATGTATGTTCACAGATTTGACTCAAATTCTTATATTCGACCTTAAAACATACTTAAACGCATATCCAAATTATAAAAAGTCTAAAATAAACAATTTACGATGCATAGACTCAATAGTATGTATCAGCATTTCGTGTGTATTTTAGTCTAGACGCCATCTAATTAACCATCGAGGTGACCTACGAAGACTGCCGACGGTCACTTAACCCGATATAAACATAAACATAGATATAAATAGATTGCGAACTCGTACAATTGAATTTTTCTAGGTCTGTTTGATTTCATATTATAGGTTAAAAAAATATGTTAATAATCATTTTTACCTGTACAAGAATGAGTTTTTCTAGATCTAATCAGTCAAATAAATGTTTTACACCTGTTTCACTTCAAATGTTTACATTCTTTTCCATTTAATTACTAAACACGCCTAGTTCATGTGTAACCCATCTCTAGCTATAGGGATCAATCAAAGTTCACATGAATGAGGGTAGGAATGCCCTTTACCATCAGGTGTCAAACGGTCATTTTCGGCTACCATTAGCATCAAATTGGTTAAAGTTTTATTGTGATTCGTCAAAATATCCTTATCGTGATTCATTAGAGGTATGAAGTAATTAACCGTTACCGTTATTTTAGGAAAGAATTTAACGTGATTCGTCAAAATCAGTTGATTTTTTTTTATCATCATAAAGAAAAGGTTCACTTTATCGTCAGGCACCAAAAATTACTGTTAACGTCATTTAGCAAGATTTTTACCGTTATTAGTCATGAAAGTACCCCCATTACGACCATTTTAGAGGACATTTGGCTCAATGTTCCAGAGCAGAATGACATGTATTCCTGCTGAATGTAACCCTTGTGAGCCAAGATATTAAAATGGTGACTCAGTTTGTCAGAGGGCCTCGGAATAGTCAAATAATAATTTACTTTTGATTATTATTTTACTATTTCACTTTCATTAATGATTGAACAAAAAAAATAAAAAAATGATTGAACAAAAAAATGAATTTAATAGGTAATTAGACTACCTATTAAATTCATCCCATTTTGAAAAACAAAAATAATATAATTTATTCAAATGTATGCCAACTTAATTCTTACTATAATTACTGTTAATATCCTATAAAATGTTCAGTGCTTGACCAAAAAACCCAAAAAAGCAATTTTTAAATCTTTGGTTTGACATAGGCATGGATATATGAACACTCCAGGCAGTAAACATGATATGGGAAATTTCTCAATGTTTTGTTGGAATGCTTCAGCTGTTACCTTAAGTCATCAAATTAATTCATTTATATAATTAAATTATAAACAATTAATCATAAGCTGATTATCTTGCGGGTGCAAATATATTATTGTGTTGAACAGCTTTTTAGAAAAGCTTCCTCTTTAAAGATGACATAACTTGCAAAAAAGAACACTTGATAGAAATTTTACCTGTATGGCATCAGGACCATTCTTTAACTCCTGCATCATGTACTCCTGTTCCTCTTTTAGTATTGCCATGGTTACATATTTCATTGTATATTTTTGATCAGCAGGCATGTTATACCATTCATCAGGCACATTAATATACTTATTAGGATTAATAATGCTGGTTAAATTTTCTTTCCCAGAATGCACTATTGCTAATGGATGATGAGGTTCATCCTCCCACAAGACCTTCCGTGACTTGATCAACCAATCAGATGACATATATAAATCAGGATCCTCAATAAGATCTTTATCAATGCTGGAGTATTGAAGCGACATGGCTTCCAGACTTGGTTGACTTCCAGTTGATGCTGAACGATGGCACATTTCTAGTGTCTCATGTGGTTGAAGTTTTTGAATGACAGGTTCACTGGAATGACGTTTTTTACCCATAGCCGACCCCTGCATTTCAATTAATGATCCAACAGACGATCTTGCAGACATAGATTCTCCTTCAAATTCGGGATTCGACGTTGGTATTGCCTGGTGGTCCAGAGGAAGAATTTCCGACATTGTTTGATTAACTTCCACTTGTGAAGGTGATGGTGATATTGAACTAGGTTTTAAGTCCAGCAAAAGTTGAGAAATTCCCTTGTATATATAACCTAATGTTTCAGTTAGTGCATACCGTTTGCCTTGTATATCCCAAAGTAAACCCCTAGCCACATGTGAAAGCTTTGAAACACTGAGACGATACTCTGGGGTTTCAAAAGACATAAATCTAAAGGTTTTTGGCCTTGCGCCTATTCCACTCACTAAACTTTGATCAGCTGATCCACCCACCGGATTTGCTTCGTCATCAATCTTCACATAAAATTTCACTTTTTCCACCAAATTTTCTTCTGTATCAGATGATTTAATGATCTCAAGCTGACCAGATAGGCTAATGCTAGTGTCAGATAATGAGGCCAAACAGCTTGTACTACTATCAGATGTAGAAGGCAAATTTTTCTTTCCCAAATGAATGCTTGCTTCTGAATTTTCTTTACTGATAGCAGCCAATTTATCACTTTTCGTATCAGAGATTTCTTCAGTTTTTGAATTGTTATTTTCACATTCCCTAATACCTTGTTTATTTTCACCTGAATCAATTTTATCAACCTCCTGCACATCACTCTTACTTTCACTTTTGATTTCTAAATTTGAGCTTTCACTTTCCTTTCGATCATCCTCTTTTTTGCCTAAATTCTTTCGTAAATAATTCAAAATGGCCACAAAATAATAAGCTCTAAGGCAGTCTAACTCCCTGCACCGTAAGCCTCCATTCGAAACAGAGTCCTCGTCTTTTAGTTCGGACATGTAACGTTTGATCGTGTGCATTTTTGACGTATCAAAGTCAATATTATTCTCCATACTGATAACCACCCTCATGGCAGTAATCTCCTGTTGTAACTTCAGCATATATTTTGGCCCTACAATTTACAAAGAAAATAATACAATAATGTAAGTGTTACCACATATAAAAATCAATTACTGCACACCAACTGTTTTTCGCAGATACTTTATTTCACGTTTAGCCCTTGCCAGGCAATTTATTTTTGTGATGTTCTAATTTTTCGTCATCTATTTCATTTCTGGAAGATATAAATTCTAAATATTCACGACTACTTATATTCATGTTTATAATTTTCCTAATCGTGAAAGTGGTGAAATTATATTGGTCAAGAAAATTGGCTGGTTTACAGTATTTAATATGCTTAACTGGTTCCCAATAATACTTTCTCAAATGGTTATGGCCCATTATCCATTTCTAGCATGATGAGATAGGGAGAGTGATACGAATAAGTGATACAAAAAATTTGTTAATTTGATTAGCTTATCCAGCATTATGAAACCAAATTGTGACATTTATATTTGCTATTTGTTAGGTCATTGATGACTTTCAAAGGTCAAAACGATGTACATTTCCTTCATGGTAACTGACAAATGTGATTACTTTCATAATGTACAAAATATTCACACTTTCCACCTGAAAATCTTTTTTGTCAAATCATATATAATTAGCCAAAGGCTGGTTTTTTATATTATTGTGTTATTAAATACCTCAGGTTGATATCAAGCAATATCCAATTCTTACTAGTTATGAAACCTATAACTATGTTAGATTTTAGAATTTCGGTATTCCATGTCATAATAAACATAGGTTTATACGCTCTTCATCTTTTTTAAAAATAAGTCTTGGATTTTCAAATATTTTGGCCTTGTGTATCACTGAAGAGATATTAAATGTCCAAATATGTATCTAGTGCAGAAAAATAGGTACTGTTAATGTTAAAACTCATGTTTGGTATCATTATATAATTTTATTTTGGATGTAACACGTCATCTGATTGACTGAAAGTTTTTTGTCTATCAGCTCATAGACATAATTTTGTCATGTGACCATGACGTCATCAACGTTTTTTTTCATGATTTACTCCTTTAAAATGGAATTTAGAATTGAATTTGTATAATAACTGAGTGTTAAAGTTTTTTTGTCTATTCTGCCTAAACTGTTTCTTTGGTTTTAATTTTGCATTTTTCTAGTCTTTGATTCTAATCTTCTCTAAAAAAACATCACAAAAATCTGACGTGAAAAGATACATCCAATTTTTTTAGGGGCCTAGGAGGCCAAGTGGTCTAAGTAGTCCAGTTACAGTATCACCAGCCTGTCAACACTGAGGTTGTGAGTTTGAACCTAACATGTGCAGGTGTGCTAAACTCCAATCTTAAGGTGGTACCAAACACCTTGATTAAAATTAATTTGGCTCGTTAAATTTTCATAAAATTTTGACAAAATATTTACTTTGACCCTTTGAAAAAAATATAAAAATTTCAAAAAACTTGAACCACAGACTTTATCGGAAAAATTTCATTGGATATATATAGCAGTTTGATAATCACTAATTTTGACCATTGAGAAGCTTAATATTTCCTTAACTATAGAACATGATTTTTACAGAGTTACCTCCCTGTAGTGTTATGTACCATCTTAATTGACTAGGATTGTCAGTTTTCTTGCCAAAGGTCGATGGTTTTTCCGGGCATTTTGGCTTCCACCAACAACAAAAAAAACTGACAGCCACAAAACAGCCTTTAGTGTTGAAAGTGACATTAAACACAATCAATCAATCAATCAATCCAATTTGTTTCAAAAAAATTATCTGAATTACTCACCCTGTGGAAGGAACAATTTGAGCAATATTTCCATTACTTTTAAGTGATTAGCTTCATGTAGACTACTGACAGCTTTCAGCAGATGAGAGATTGCCATGGGTGTCTCGGACATCAACAAGGACAACAAACACAGCACTAGGTCTATACTGATCTGTACCAGTAACTGGAATAGAAAAACATACGGAAAAATCAGAAATGTTTGCATGTTTTTATTATTGAGATTGTTAAAAGAGGGTGGTAAAGGGTTATTTTCGTGCAACGTGTTTTGCCATTTTTATTTCACGTGCAGCCATGAAAAAGGTTCGTTATTCACCGTGTTTCGTGAAATCGGTAAAAAGATCAACTTGCAAGAAATTTTTAATAGTTCGATCATCGTGAAATGGCAATTTTATTTCGCGTTCTTCCGTGCAGATACCCCCCCTTTATGCCCCTCTTAAAAGATTTAAAATAATTACATTTATCGGTAATTTGTACATTTTCCCTTTGATCTTACTGCCTAATATTTTAAATATCATGGACAGGACTTAATACTCGAAAAATATTAGGCAATGACCTTATGTATCAGTGCAGCAACATTACGTGCTCAAGTCCATCCGCTTGAATTAATCAATGAAATGCATGCAACTTCATTCATACAACAAAAAACTATCCAAACGTTTTGTATGCGTAAAAGTAGTTTTACTAACTATTTCATTTTACTTCATATTCTCAACCAAAAAAAAACATACAGTTAAGACAAATTGCGAGAAAAAGAATAATTGGGATTTGATACTGACTTCATCCCTCAGGGCTCGCATGATATTCTTGCTGATCAAAATCAAAAATGTCATTGTTCTATATGTAATGCATTATCAGGAAGTGCTACATACCAATTATGCTATCATAATTGAAAGCATAAGTTTTAATTTTGCGAAGCTTTTCCTGTTGCCATTTTCAAATAATGAAAACATCGCAAATAATTTGTGAATTTCAGTACATTATAAACCACAAAAATCACTGACACATTTGCATTTATTTGGCAAAGTGTCACTTTCACAAGAGTGAAAGACATTGCATGAAAGTCTTGACCAAACATTTATGAACAACAAAAAAAATGACTAAATCACAGTTACAGTCCTTTTCTGAACAAGGGTAAACGTCCCAAAATTGCTGTGAACAGTTGGTGAGATAAAATCTGCAGCTAGGATGGACAGTCATTTTTTTGGTTCATGGTAAAACCTTTTGTTAAAATAATCTACAGACATATCTTATATATCTTTATATTTTACTACTATTAAACAACACAGGAATAAAAGCCCTGTTCACTGATAATTTTCTATGTTTTCTAGGTATTGTGTGCGATTTTGTCCCATGTACATTTACTCCATATCCTTTCATTTTCTACAAATTATATATTTTTCATAACCTGTGCATTTGTTATATTAGATAATTATATGTTTGATAATCTTAATGGTAAGCTTCTAGATTGATATTACTGACATGGTATATAATTTTTTAAGTAAGGAAAATTATGTTACTTGATGTTTTCCACTAACAAATGTACAGATTTCAATAAAATATGAAAAAGACAAACAAAAAAACAAGAAAAAAAAAAAAAACCTTTGAAAAAAAAAAAAAACTTTTGTTTTTTATTTTACCTGCATCATTGCTTTTTTTCTTAACATTTTCCAGGGTTACAAATATTGGCAAATGCTGGTTATTGATTGAACTTGAAGATAACACTGTAAATTTCTAGATTTTTTATTTTATTTATCTCTTTTACTATTTGGAAACAGCCTCAGTTATGTAATACCAGAACAGTTTCAAATAAAAATTAAGTATTTTGTTCTTTCTTTATTAAAATTTTAATGATTTGATCCCAAAATAATCAAATAGTTATATTTACTTGATTCATTAATTGAGTTTAATCTGACCGTGCGATACCGTCATGGGTATTCAAGGTCGTTAAACACCCCCTAGTTGTAGGAGTTTAATCTTTTTACAGCCACACAAACATTTAATTTTTTTCTACCATGAAAATCCTAACAAACATTTAACTAATCATATTTTTCAATGAATTTTTTTATACTGATGGACAGATTTTAACTTTTTTATGAGTATTACACAAATTAGCAACATACAAGGCAGGAAAAATAAAGTTATCATCTTTTATATTGATGAAAAAGTTATATATATGAAACTTAATGACTAATGACCCTAATGTACTGATGAAAATAAAACTAGAATGCATGTGAAGTCATTCTAAGCATTACACCACATGTTATCCAAAGTACGGGCAATTAGGAGGTAAGAGTCAGACAGATCAGAAAAGTGAACAAACATGTGTTGTCTAGCTGCTGACCAAATATGAAGTCGTTCTGTTTAGCAGTATTTGAAAAATGTTCAAAGAATTGTTTTTAGTTTATTGACTTATTGAAAAACTTGAAGAATTGTTTAACAGGAAGAAGGTATCTGACAGATTCAAAAGGTGCTCGCACATTATCTCTCATCATTGTCGAATGGGAGGGGCCTCGGTGGCCGAGTAGTCTAAGTAGTCAAAACTACTATCACTAGCCTGTCAACACTGAGTTCGAATCCTTCCTTGGCAGGTGCACTTGACTTCAATCTTAATTGACTTTGATTTTCAGTTTTCCTACCGAAGGTCGGTGGTTCTCTTCGGGGCACCCTGGCTTCCTCCACCAATATAAGTTGATTGCCACAAAATAGCACAAGTGCTGAAAGTGGCTTTAAATATCAATCATTGTCAAGTGGTTGACCAAATATGCAATCATTTTGTTCAGTAGTTTCTGAGAAAAGAGTGACAGAAATATGTATTGGACAAACTGGGAGACAAGGTAATTGCAATATAGACCCAACTTGTGGAGTAAAGGTACACAATTACAAATGAGCAAATAGGCAGAAAAACAATGACTCGGCAATACCTGAACGTGTGGTATTTGTGTGGTAAAACACTCAAAAATAAAAGGAAATGTCAGAAAATTAGCTATTAAATAAAATATGTCACATTTTTATTGCATTCCATAATCATTATCAAGGTTATTTTACAAACTTTTACTTTCAAAAGAGAGATAACTCTTTATGTATCATGTATTACCAGAAGTTCTGTGAATCTCCTTATGGCTATTCCATTAAAATGTATGTGGGAGGGTAGGAAGAGAAGTTTAATTATTGAATGTGGGTCATGGGTCTTTTTTCAGTATGCGTCTATTACCATAATGCAAATTATCTAAAATATGGTTCTTGGTTGTAGGGATATTTTGAAAGTCCCTTCCTACCCTCCCACATACATATTAATGGAATAGCCCTTATTAGCTGTTCGAGAAAAAAATTTTACTCAATTATTTCCTATACTGTAAATGTAGAAATTTTTGCAAGCATTTATTATCATGTTTGTTGAACAAGGGACAAGAATGTGAGATCAATTGTTACGATTCAGAAAACGTTGATAACAACTTTGCTATCAAAATTTAAAATGCAAGTTTTACATTTTGCAAAAACCTATTTCGTCGCAATTTTTTCAAAAATGAAAACATCTAAAATAAATTCTGTATTTACAGTATTTGATCCAGCTATCTTTCTAAAATCAAATTCTACTAGAAGGACCTTCAATTAGAATTGCTGGCACTTGAAATAAGCGAAGTGAACTTTAATACAGAAGAGCATAAAAAAGTTTAATTTTAATATTTATATCTCTACTGTAATTTTTTCAAGAGAAATGTCAATTCTAATGCAACCTGACAAATTGCTTTGTTCTAAACATCAAAGTAATTGAATACTCAAAATAGACAGATTAACCTTAGTCTCTCAATAAAATGAAGAATTCGTTTTTTTAAATAAATTTAGCATATCTGTCTTCAGTTGTTGGAAAAATGCTGTTTTGGCTCAAAATTTATGCGTTCAATGTCAGGTGACTGTATCTGAGAGAAGTTTGTGGTCCAAAGGGAGACAACAAAACATGCCCTTACCCTTAATTTGCATACAAAATAATAGTTTTTTGGTATAGTTGGATGTATCAATATGAATACCTTAAAAAAATCAGAGATATTCTTAGTGGCACAGAAAGACGTTCATTTAAGTATTGAATGCTTCTTTTGTAAATTTATTGGGGTGTAAAAGAGTTGACCGAAGTATATTTTGTTCCGCTTCATTCTTAAAATGTGCGCACGGTCAACACTTTTACAACCCTATAAAATTACTAAAAGAAGCATTCAATACTTATAATTACATTTTTTGCCAAGATCATGAAAACACGATTTCTATCAAGTTTTTCTTTTATTAACCTGTGCACTTTATTGTGGAAGCTCTTGTCATCATGAATGTTACATTTCATTTTGAAATAAAGGTAAATTTTAGTATGACGCGAGATTGTTAAGTAATTTAAAATTGTACATCTTATTATTACATTGCACCTGGAGGCCATTGATAGACTTGTTTTACAATGCCTTAATTCCTGTTCATTTTCAATCCATGACATACAATGTACCAAATTGTGTTTTCTTTACATACATTTGTTCAGCTTTTAAACAGTAAAACATGTTGATTTTAGAGTATAATAAAATAAACAATTAAAGGAGGTATAGATGGAAAAAGTAATTTTCAAAATTTTTTATTTTTCAATTGTTCTAAGGTAGAACAATAAGTAAAAGTATTATTCTGATATGTTTGTGCATTCAATTCATTTTGGATTTAATCTTTTTACAAAAAAAACATAAGTTTAAGGAGTATATTGTGAAATGACAAAAAAGGGGAAGTAACTCAAGTTGTTTTTAAAACAACTTTGAAATAGACAAATTATTTACGACCTAAATCTAAGGTAATTGGTGTTAATTAATAGTGTGTTTGACACCAAAGCTGTCAAGTGAAGCCATCCACTGAAATGGGTCAACAGCTAGTTGAACTTCTTGTCCAGGAAGAATTACGAATTTGATGGTATTTCATTGCAATCACCTTATATCTAATAAGTCTGAAGGCGAAGGAATCTGGGTGAAAACGGGTTATTTTCAGAGTTCCCGGGTTATTTGGTAACCCGGCGGGTGTTCCGGGTGACCCCTCAGAATTGTGAAAATCTCGGGTCACACCTGCAGGATCTGGGTCAGTTGACAGGTATGCTTTACCTTAGATTAAAACATTTTTATGACTTGATTTCTGTAAAAAAGATTTTTTTTCCACAAAACTTTGGCACCTCAATTTTGATTTTTAAAGAAATGACCCACTAAGATGAACTCAGTTATTAATGGTAACCAAAGGTCCTTTCTAAAAACCAATAGGTCCTAAACCTAACCATTGACAGTCTTATACCAAGGCTTACTTGTGGCAGCTCTGTTTGAGCTTGTCTCCCAGCATGCAACACACTCAATGACTTGTACATTTCCTCAAGACTATTGGTATCCATGGTGATGCCAAGGTTACCATACCAGGTTCTCAGAACATGGTGGGGAAATGTGTGACCTTCAACAATTTTTGGTTGCCATGGTGATATTGGATCATTCTCATCTGGGTCTAGTATGAAATCTGAAAAAAAAATTAAAATTTTAGTTATAGATGTTCTCTACTTTCTTAGTATCAACTCTATAGGTATCATTGGGAGCCTCTTTATATCTTTTTTAAAATATTTGGAAATCTCCTTCTCTGATCATTATTTTCATTTTGTGAAAAAAATCCCCAAATTCTCCTCTTTCACAATTCTTTGTTTAAAGAAATGTGAGAGTCTTTCAAAGAAGATATTTGTCACCTGCGGTTTAAATATACATAAGCAGAATGGGCAAAGTCCATGCTTTGGTATGGGTTAACCCAAAAAATTGTGCGATCAAAAATCAAGATAGCATTAGTGCACAACTTCATCTCGTGTGAAGAAAAAGTAAGGTAATAATCTGTCAAATTATTTTCAATAAATTGAAGATTATCAAACCGTTATAAGCATAAATGCTACATCCATGTTTTGGTATGTGAACCAGAAAAAATCCCTCAGATTTATCAAAGAGCTGAAAGCTCTGAGGAAAAATGACGCCACTGTCTCTAATATTGTGATATTTTTTATGCAAGTCTTGATTTTCACATACCGTAATTAGTTTAACATTCCAACATGTCTCGTAAGCATATAATTGATATTCGTATATGTGTGTGTTATGTGAAGATGACAACTGGCTGTTTTTTTAGTACAAATGTATGGTCAAGACTACCTGAATGATCTACAGTATCCAATGACTACTAGCTGGTTTTTTATAAATAAAAGGTCAAGACTACCAGAATGATCTACAATATCCAATGACTACTGGCTGTTCTTTTGTACTAATAAATAGGTCAAGTCTATTTGAATGATCTACAATATCCAATGACTACTGGCTGTTCTTTTGTACATATAAATAAAGACCTGAATGATCTTAAGTATTCTAAGTAATGTGATTTTTGTCTTGCAATTACATTTTCTAAATCAAGAATATAGACTACTAGTATCCTTTTCAAACCAAATGATTATGAAGAGCCTGTTGTTATCAAGCTCTTATACCCCACATACTCATTAAATAAGTTACTAGTGACCTAGTTATTTCTGTTACTTGAAGCAAATTATATTTCTGTATATTTAGACAATAGTATAATATTGTTTTACTAGTTTTATTTCACCTTGAAGATTAGACAAATAGGGATACTCCTTTGATTTTTATTTCATGTCAGTCAGGTCGCTTTATATGAAACTTGAAACCACTTCTCTGCCATATTGTTATTTCATAACAACTCTGCCCTGACCATGTTGACCCATGTAATTGATATTCATTCTTTAACCATATATCAAAGTCAGTTAGTTTTTGATTTTGCACTCCACACCACCTTTCAGGTCAAATGTCTGTCTCCATTTAAGTTAATGACATTGAACAATCATGGTATTAAACACAATTTCAATAGTGATAATGCTGTTCTAGTAGGTCACCATATATTCAACTTGGGTAGCATTCCAGTTATTGAAATTTGTTTCAGATTAGAACAATGATCTAGACCTTTAGGGATGGATCTTACAATTTAATATGGAGCCATAGTATGGGACCCCTACACGGTAACAAAAAAAAGCTTGAAAGGATACAACGTCAAGCGGCAAAATCTATCACCAGAAATTACAAGTCAAGAGAGGATGGACGGGATATGTCTCTAAAATGCTTGCCTAACTGGAACTACAACAAGATCTCCAGACAAGACGAACAAGGAGTTGAAGCCAGAAGTTAATATTTATGTAAAAGTAGTTGAGGGCTGATTCCGCTATTGAACCATACTGTCATTCTATAATATTATTATGCAAGTATTTCTGTATTGTCCATGTTATTGGTCCATGTCTTGGTGTATTGGTCTGAGGCGGCGAAGGCCAATACTGCTGGGCAAGGACCAACAATAAGGCCAATACATAAATACATGTAATAGTATCGTTATTAATTAACTACAGTGTTACAATATTTTTTATTTCATTTCACAAGAGATAAACATTTTACCTTGAAGTGGAACTATCCAAATCTCAGTTTCTTTTTATAAGATGCAATATCAAATGATTTGGTGCCGTTTCCATGTATCTTCAGCCTTTTCTCATCTGATGAATTTTCTACCCTTTCCAGTCACTATAAAGTGTTACAACTTTAATTTAGACACAACACATAAATAGTAATTGAAAGGTACTGCCATTGCATGTGTAATGCAAATATATTTAAAAAAATAATGTAAGAGTTGAAATTGATACAACTATCCATAAGCCAATTGACCAAAGAACGAAGATTTGCGCAATTACAGAATGCATATGCCTGGTTCGGTTTAAAATAAAAGACCGTTTACAAAACATGAGAAGCGAAAGTAAACAGTAAAATCGATTTGTACCATCGTTATGATGAAATTATGAGGTCGTCAAGAAATGAACTTTGTGATAATTTACTCGTTCCCCAAACCTGAAATAATTCCATCGTCTACTTTCAAAATGCTTTTCAAATGAATGGGACCGTCTTTAACCTAAAATTTATGCCATACTGAACGTTTCAGCTTGTTTATAGTGAGTAAATAAAAACTGCGTCGTACAAACAACTGTTTACTTTCAGTTTGAGTTTATCGTGACTTACGATCTAAAAACTAGAGACGTTCCGAAATCCTGTTTTGGCCGGATCAGAACTCGGAAGTAGGAGAGATCGATTACGGGGAGGGACTGAATTATTTGGGTTAGCAGATTAGTATGTAAAATAGTAAATATGAAACCGAGTGCGGTAGGCGGAGGCATAATCAACTTCCGTTAGTTCTGGTCAATGGTATCGGAAACATGCCGCTGATAGCGTCATTTTCCAAAAATCAAAATAGTAAGTACACTATGTTCATGCACACGTTCTGTTGAAGAATCTGTGCATGTTTACTGGAACTCTGACTGAAAGTGGATTTCATGACTGATTCTACAGTTATAACAAACCTGGTAAAATGGGAGTAACTTGAAGTTTCTCTGACCAGTCAGTCAGGTTGTCCTTTTCTATAGTGATCAAATCACCACTGCATTTTGTTATCTCTACTGCTAATAACTCATGCATAGCTGTTACTGCAGATAACAACTGAAACAAAGAAACAAAAGTATTTAAGGCATGTATAGTCTTTGCTGCAGATAGCAATATTTATTTAGAAGTAAGAATTCAACTCTTTTTTAGCTTTTATTGCAGAAGGCAACTTAAATATACGAGACTGTCACTCATGCTTAGCTTTTACTGCAGAAGGCAGCTAAAATATATGAGACTGTCACTCACGCTAAGCTTTTACTGCAGAAGGCAGCTAAAATATATGAGACTGTCACTCACACTAAGCTTTTACTGCAGAAGGCAACTTAAATATAAGAGACTGTCACTCATGCTTAGCTTTTACAGCAGAAAACCTTTTCAGAGCACCTGAGATAAACCCCAGTTTTTGGGGTTCATGTTTCTCAGTCTTTTTATGTAGTGTTTTGTAGACTGGTGTGTTGTTTTTGTTTTGTTTTTTTGCCTTGATTTATTCAGTCTCTCTCTAAATTATTTTCCATTCTCCCTTTGATATTTTTTGCCTCAAATTTAAAAAAAATGTAGACTGAGACTCGTGCTTATCTGTTACTGCTCAAATATACATATCCTTTTTTTTCAAACATTTTCCTCATAAACAAGCACAAATGGTGTAAGTTTTGTTATTTTTAGAGCAAGCATCCATAATCACAAAAATATTGTGGATTCATGTATTTTTGTGGGTGTCAATTTTTGTGGATTGAGGAAAACTTCGTGGATATCTAATTTGGTGATTTTGCCAAAGTCTGCATACAACCTTATAGAAAATGTGTCATTTGTTGAAAATTTAAATTCATGGTTCACCTGTACCCTGAATTTCACGAAAATTAAAATCCAACGAATAATAATGAATCCACAGCAAGCAGTAAAAAATGTTGAAATACCTGAAGATGCTTGTCTTCCTTGAGGAAGCTGTATGCCTCTTTCCACTGGTTCTGTATAAGGTACTGTTGGACCACTTTCTGGGCATACACCAACCCCTGCTGTTTGTCTTTAGCTATCATACAGACATGGGAGGCGGTACGGAGGCTTGGCTGGTTATATCTACGAGCCAGAAGGTTAGCAGCATCCTGAACCTGTCTCATAGCCAAGTGGCTGAAATGAAACAAATAGTATATTGAATTGAGCAGCAGTATTTAACTAATAGCTGTGGCTACGTTAGTTGGCTTTCTGTAAGCTATTGTTCACTAATGATACACCTGTTTCAAGTATTTGGTAAACAGGTAGTTATTGAGCAATGGATGTAACAACACATCACAGTATAGCATGCTCACATGAAGCTTCATAACAAATTTCAAGAGTCTTAGATTCATTATTTCTGAGAAAAATGCAACAAAAATGTAAGAATATATAAGAATTTAAGTACAGGAATTTGATGAGCATTGAATGTGAAAAATGCATAACAAGGTAAAGCATGCTCAATGAAGATGATCGGACCAATAAAATTTATGAAGTTTGATTTTTATTTTTTAGCAAGACAAAACACCTCACGATAAATTACTACTTAACAGTAATAATCTACTACTATTATCTGAATGTACTTTTCCTAAAAAAATAATCATACCATTTAGCTGCTTGTTCATAGTTTCCATCCTTAGTCAGCTGGTGTGCCCACAATGTATACAAATCTTCCAACACAGGGTCAAAGGGAGATAATCTTACTTTTGCCAAGGCTATAGCTTCCCTGTAACATACAAATTTGATAGATCACAAAAAGTACTGTAAAAAACAATTTTGTTGAGTGAAGTGTCAACTCAAATATCAGTTGGAAACTATTTGTTTTTATATTGGTTAAAAAAGGACAGAAAGATCAAACCCTCAAATCTCCAATTTAGAAGAAAATTCTCAAAAGCCAACCTTACTCCATCTGTATCACTCAATTTTGTTGAGTGAATTATAATTAAACATAGGTGTCAACTCAAATATATGTTAGAGCCTCCTTTTGATTATTTTGTTTAAAAAAGACTGGAAGAAAAAATACCTCTTAATTTTCAATTTAGAAGAAAAATCTCTCAAATCCCCGCCCCTCTTCTCCATCTGTAAAGAGCAATTTCGTTGAGGGAAGAATAATTCAACATAAGTCTCAACTCAAATATCAGCCTCCTCATTTTTTTTTGTGTTTGAAAAAGACATAAAGATCAAACCCTTTAATCTCCAATTTAGAAGAAAAATATCTCCATTTCTTCTGAATCAAAATTGTTAATTCTGTAAAAATTTACAAATCATTATCAAAACATTGTTTGGTAAGAGCTGTTCAAGAATTATTTTTATGGGAAGGGGGGGGTCAGAAAGCATTTTTATTAAAAACTGGTGGGTAGTACAGGTAGTTAATTTAGAAAGACATCCTAAACAATTCATATGAAATAACTGAAATGTATGGTGGGGTGAAATTAAAAGTGCCTTCTGACCACTTTCTTGAAAAGCGCTATTACAAATTTAGATTACTGAAGCTACCAGACATGTTGAATTCAATCATTCATCTTGGTTCATTTATATGTTGGAAATTTTAAATGTTAATATCTTATCTGAACTAACAGTCAAATAGGTTCTCTAGTAAATTTTCGACAAAAATTTTCCTCTCGGAAGTGTCACTCCTTCACACTCCCCCCCCCCTTATTGGATGTTTAAAAAGTTGACAAGTTGACACCAATATGTTAATGTTTACAACATACATATTAGCTTTTAGAAAAATAAACGTAGGCGTAAATATACATATTGTAACCATAAAACTCATAACAAATTATCAATCTCAATTGGGCTGTTCCAAAATTAATTGTATGGGGGTTTGAAAGGCATGATATATATGCATGCCATATATAGGGATGGTAGAGTTCAAAACAACTTTTCACAAAATATTGCATTTCATTTGTAATTAAAATTGTATGGGTAGGGGTCTTTGTAAAATAGAGCCTTCCACTTGATCCCCCTAGATTTAATTTTGAAAAATCCCATAGAAATACCTAGATTTTGTGACATTACCACATGTGATCAATCAACTTGGAAACACATAACAATTCATTATTTTTGCCTTTTGATGGATATTTTGTTTTCATCAATGGAAATAAACATCAACTTGGGGTTTCTTTTTCACACCCAAAGAATGAAAAAAATGATAATTTTATTCAGTTTTCGGTAATTGATGCATCAAGGCACATGATAAACAGGGATACAACTTAAGACTTTGGCAATGGTAGCCCACAGCTTAAATTTTGTAGCCCACATATATAGTCCTATACAAGAAAAGCAGAAATTTAATTAGCCCACACCAAATTTTAGGGGCCATTGGCCTGTGGGCCCCTGCTAATTTCATACCCTGGATATTTACAGCAAAACAAGCTGAGAACTTAGCCTAAGGTCACGATTAGTTTCCTATATAAATAAAGAACCTGTGTTATATGAATTGTATTGCTTTCTGTTTTTTGTTCATTCAGATGTTTCTTATCAAAATAAAATATTTTTGGTTATAAAAATAACGAAGACATATATTCAAATAAGACATTCATGTGAAAAAAAATGACCTTTCTGCACTTACATGATATACACACCTGATTTTTGATATATTATTCTAATAAACAATAAAATATATATACTACATTTCTTGTTACAAAATATGACATCTCTCAATAAAATAAACAGGTTCAACCCAAAATATTTCCTTTTTGAAATGATATCTTAATCAGAAATGCATGTGAAATATAAAACTGACTGTTAAAAGTACAAGTAGTGAATTTTTCAAAGTGATGAAAGAAAAAATCTTCTATTTGCATCTTTTTAACACTTAAGTCCTCCCTCTGTATGTTTATGGGGCTATCACATGAAAAAAGTAGAGTAGATAGAGATGTTATTGGACAAATATACAAGCACTTTTAAAATAACTTTTATTTTTGTTCATAAACCAATTCAGAAAAAAAAATTCATTTAAGAGTTACCTTCCCTTTGGTTGAACTTAATTTAAAATATTCATTTTTAAAACATTTACCGGCACTTAATTTGAGAACTTTTTAAATTTGTTTCCAAAAAAAAAAAAAAAAAAATTTGGATCTTTTCTTAAAACTATTTTGTTTAGTCTATAATAATGACAAAGATACACAATTGACAATTTATGTTACAGGCTTTTTGAGCCTAAAAGATTCTTTATTCAAGTGTTTTTTGCCTCTTGTGTTGTCACAAATCCAAAAATCATTTCAAAATTGACTAAAATCGTTGTATTTTCATGGAACTCTTTTCATGCAGTGTTGGGGCTTTGGTGGCCGAATGGTCCAAGTAGTTGAACTACTGTATCACTAGCCAGTTAACACTGAGGTTGTCAGTTCGAATCCCGCATGTGGCAGGTGCACTCGACTCCAATCTTAATTGACTAGATTGTCAGTTTTCCTAATGAAGGTCTGTGGTTCTCTACCGGGCACTTCGGCTTCCTCCACCAATGAAAACTGACCGCCACGAAATAGCACAATAGTGTTGAAAGTGCCATTAAACACCAATCAATCAATCAATCATGCAGTGTTTTTCTTATGATCCTATATGTATAGTTAAGGACTATATGTTCTGAACCTGTCATTTAATATTTATAAAATTACTAAATAAAAAAAATTAAAGGATATAGGGTATCCATCAATGACACAAAATCAGTACATGCACAGCAGAAAACAAACGAAGAGCAAAGGAACAGCACTTTTATTGCTGTTCTTCATCTCAAAGTCACAGTGAGGCCTTCAAATAAATTAACTTCTAAAAAATTCCTTCATTGTTACCATGTCATAATGACAAACAATCGAAATCTAATCAAATTGAATTTTATATAAAGTATAAACTATGGCACAGATGATTGATTTATGAATATATTTTATCGTTACTGCAATATTTTCAATGAATGCTTTATTGATCAAAATCACACGTATTCTCTTAAATCTGCAATGAATTCTTTTATTTACCATAAAAATAAATTATTTATCCTCTTTTTATGTGTTTTTCATTTGTAACTGTAATTAAGAAACATACAATCAATTTTCTTCGATATCTTACATTTATTAGGTTTCTATTTCATTGAAAGATTACATAAAAATATGTAAGCAATAAATATCTTTTCTGCTGCAGGAGAACATGATTTCGTGTTAGTCATGTTCAATGATTAAACTTTTATATGGGGTTAAATTGGGCCCTTTAAAACAATATTGTTGATATGTATTAACTCTGATGATACATTTATGCATCTGATATAATTGCAAGATAAGAGAGAAAAATCCCTTTCCGAAAATATCATAACAGCAAATTTCTTGCAGCTTTTAAAACATTTTCCTTATATTAGTAAGTCGAAGATTGTCAGAAAAACTGTTTTGCTTTAACAAGTTAAAGAATAGCCCAGAACTATTTTTCTACACAAGGTTGAAAAGATTGCCATTAAAGTTTGTTCAATATTATGTTAAAAATTATCCTTTTGAACTTTTATTTTTTATTTGAAGATGTAGATAAGCCCTAAAACCTTCTTCTTTATTAATTCAAAGGAGAATCCTTAAACAATTTCCCTATATTAAGAAAAAATAGCTCTGTAAATTTTAGTTTTTTCAAAAATTCACCAAAGATATCAGGCTTAAAATTTTGTATGCCATACACCTGTTTTCATCTTCAAAAGACTCATTACTGACCCTCAAATCAAAAAGTTAAAAGACCAAATAAAGTTCAAGTTAAACAGAATTGAGGACCTGAAATTCAGAAAGGTTTTGCCAAATACAGCTAAGGTAATCTATTCCAGGGGTAGAAAATCTTTAGTCTTTAGAACATTTTAAAGTTTAAAGTAAATAAAAAAATAGCCCCAAAATTTGTTTTCTATATTTGGTGGAAATATGGCCGAAAACATGTTTATCTTTACAAAGTTACAGAATAAGCCTTCTATACAAACTTGAAGAGTCTATGTTTCTTGAAGAGGTCTATCGCATCGTAGACTTTATGTGCTGCCAACAGGTAGGACACAGCTTTGTGGTACTGTCCCTCCAATTCCAGCTGTATAGCATAATCTGTGCAAACAGTTACCCATGATTCAAATGAAGCTAAAAATAGAAAATATTTTACACTCAATAAAGGTCTGAAATAAGAATGTTTCCTGGTGAAATTCAAAATAATGACACTTTTAAAAATGATGTTTTTTTTAATTAGTCAATACAAGTAGTAGTATATAATTCTTCAAAATAATGAAAATTCGGAATGCATTCTACAAACCCCTGTATCCTCCTGATGATTGCTGCTATGAGTGTAAAAGTGTAATGGTGACTGCAAAAAACCAAGTCCATTCATCAGTAAATGCATAATTGTTTGTGGTGAACGCAACTTTCAGCACCGTTGGATATATTACGCAGTCAGTTTTTATTGGTAGAGGAAGCCAGAGTGCCCTGAGAGAACCACTGAAGTTTGCCAAGAAAACTGGCAATCCTTAGTCAATTTAACTGGAATCCTACACACCTGCCATGAGCAAGGTTTGAACTCATAACCTCAGACTGGCTCAGTGTTGACAGACAAGTTGATAAATTTCTTAAACCACTCAGCCCCTGTCAGTAAGTAAAATACAGAAAATTAAAAGAATTTAATTCATTTTTTCAAATGCTATTTCTTGATCATGAAGATCGAAGCTTCTGTAAAAGTTTTGTAACATTTCATAAAGGTTTAACAAAGTTATTGATGACTTAAAGTTTAACCCAGACTGTTTGTAAATGTTAACTGCTAAAAAACAATGGCAATCTATCAGTCAAATACCAAAAAATGGAAAAACATATTTTCATAATTTGCTACAGATGTTATCTCTTAATTATAAAATAGTTTCTGTCCAAGTTTCATAAGATTTGTTGAAGGTTTAACAAAGTTATTGATATCCGAAAGAAAAACTAAGTCAGTTTATCAGTATTATAAGATAAAATGAAAACAAATATTTTCAATTATTCTGGATATTGCCTTTTAACAAAAGACTGGACCTAAATTTTGACAATAAAGATTAATAAACTGTTGACACAAGAGATTTGTCTCACTTTCATGTAATTTTAATAGTATAGTGCAAATGTTGAAATCAAAATGGAAATACTTTAACATGAAAACTATGCAAAAAATTTTTAAAGTCACTGCCTGGAAATGAGAAATTCCAATGCGGATAGAAATGCATACCAACAATCATTGACTTATCACAAGTTAAGTATATTCCCTTTAAACCTGCCAACTATCCAGATTAATGGGGGGATATCCCCATGAGAGGTGTTGATCTGAATTCAGAAATTCTTTATTATATAAACTGAACACCTCAAAACAGGCATTCAAATGAGTTAAAAAGGGTATTTAAGCACATATATACTAATTCAAACAATATAGTAGTAGATTAAAAACACTTATGGCAATATAAGAGGAGCATTAGGTACTCTTGAGCGTGAAATCCCCAATAGAGATTTTGAAAAGTGGGCAGGTATGTAAGCACATAACTTTTAACATGTACAGTTAACATTGGTAAAGTATCAAGGTCAATGAAGAATGATGAGGGAGCAGGGCCATATAATCTCCATGGAAATGAGATGTGCGAATGCGAATATAACTGCATACCAAATATCATTGACCTACAACTAGTTGTTCCCCTTAAACTGACCAAATCACATAACTTAACAAGAAAAAGTTTCAAAGTCAAAAGACCATGATTGAGGGACAAAGCTAAATATTCTCAATGGAAATTAGATATGCTAATTTAAATGGCAGATATGCAACTGTATGTCTTATAGAAGAAACTTTGCAAGTTTGGTTGAATTCAGAACAGCCATGTATAAAAAGTTGCCGACAGACAATTTTTGAAAGTGAACCACCATGAGGAAGGAAGAATGATTGATTTTTGGTGTTTAAAGGCACTTTCAGCACTACTGGCTATTTCATATTTATTGGTGGAGAAAGCAGGAGTGCCTACAGAGAACCACCAATCTGCTGCAGGTAAACTGACAATGAGGCAAACTTAAGTTAGAGTGCAGAAATGAAAATGGGACAGACAGAAGGACGGACGGTCAGGGGTAACACTTAATGCCCCCGTTGCCTATGGCGGGGGCATAAAAATATCTTAAATAGCTTTTCTTATGAAATTAGGTTACATTCTTATGATGAATTTAAAGCAATGGGAAGTCTTAACTAAAGGATAGGCACATTTTCCTAAGTAAAGTATGTTCAATCCTTATGATGAATTTAAAGCAATGGGAAGTCTGAACTAAAGGATAGGTACATTTTCCTAAGTAAAGTATGTTCAATCCTTATGAAGAATTTAAAGCAACGGGAAGTCTGAACTAAAGGATAGGTACATTTTCCTAAGTAAAGTATGTTCAATCCTTATGAAGAATTTAAAGCAACGGGAAGTCTGAACTAAAGGATAGGCACATTTTCCTAAGTAAAGTATGTTCAATCCTTATGATGAATTTAAAGCAATGGGAAGTCTGAACTAAAGGATAGGTACATTTTCCTAAGTTAAGTATGTTCAATCCTTATGATGAATTTAAAGCAAGGGGAAGTCTGAACTAAAGGATAGGTAAATTTTCCTAAGTAAAGTATGTTCAATTCTTATGATAAAAATAAGGAAATGGCAAGTACGAAATTAAGGAATACAAAAGACTTTCTATAAGTTTGCCGTTTCTGTGCCACTTCGCATCATGGACAGGTACAAATTACATCCATGTGATATTTCCTGTTACAATTACCAGTATGTACCTTTCTGCACTAACATATATTACATGTGCACTTGATTATTGACATTTTATACCTACATAACTGAATCTATTAAACAATAAAATATACAATCCAGTTCATGTCAAAAATGTGACACCTTTTCAACAAAATATACAGGTTAAACCCAAAAGGACATTTTCCCAACCAAAAATATGACAATTTTGATATGATACAAACTTCTGATTTGAAAAACAACAAAGTTACTGGCACGACCATGAACTCTAACTTGTTTATATTTTTGATTGATCCCTTTGACAATAAGTTTTGAGTTTTAACACTACATCAAATACCTTTTTTCCCCCTGAAATAAAAATTTTCACCAATTGTGTGCCAGCTACTTGACAATAAAGAGTGTTTTTCTGATAAATTAAGACAGATGAACACCTACGAAAAGAAAAATCAAGGACGTTTTTTAGAGTTCATTCACAATATTGCTTAAAGTTAGCGTTTTCAAACAAAAACTCAACAGACCAAATCCAGAATTTCAAATTGGATTGTCCTATTGAATTCTAAAGGTTAAAATTAAACTGTCTTCCAAATATTGTCTTCACCAATATGCAAAATCATGTTTCTGTAAGTTCAGAAATGTTTGCAATGTTTTATAAAAATAAAAACTGGCATTTTAAATTTTGAAAGCATCATTTGTATGTAGCATTTTGTGAATATGCAATAATTTAATTTCCTATTTTCGGTCAATGTTCTATAATTGCTGCAATAATATATACACACAGATATTTATATTCAAAGTGTGAAAGCTTGAATAAAAAAGTGCATGGTTCATGGTTAGAAATTATGCTAGTTCAATCATAGTTGCCAACTGACATGATATTCGCGTGTAATACACGCTTTTTCAACGGTTTACACGCGAGGTTTTGTCACATGGAGTGTACACGCTTTTCACCACTTTACACGCAATTACACGCATTTTCGTTGTTTTGATTTTTTGGTCGTTAGTGATATCGCAATTCTCTGGTTTTTTCATTATTAGACGATAAATACCGAAAATTTCGAAGTAATTGTTTAATTTTTCTATATGGACGAACAGCAAAAGCCCTTAAGGTAAGTAGTTTGTGATTAGTTTTTACGATTTTGTGACTTTCTTTCTTTCAAATTCACTAAGGGGAAATGTCCACAGAAAGAGGTCGCTTTCAGGACCTGTACCGTCGTCTAAAGAGCTGACTGCTAAGCGAAAACGATGTGTACGTACCAAGATTCAAGATTTATAAATTATATTTGGGAGTTCCGAGTTTAAATGATCGAGGGACGAGTAACGCATTGTGCACCCTATGTTGCAATCATAACAATACATGTGAGAGGAGAACTACAAAATGTCTACAATGTAGCTATTTTAAGCATTTAACATGTTTAATGGTAATCAAATTATAAAATATTTTTCTTTTTCAGTTTAAAATCTAGCCAACAAATTCCACAGGCCAAAGGGGATGGAAATATCACAGAACTGTTGGATCAGTTCTCATAGTACCAGCTGTCTTCTGATGAACTACCCAGTTTTGACCAGGCAATAGCAACATAAATATATAGTTTGTTGGTAGCAATGGCAGAGATAATAGATGACATTTTAGATGGCAAAAAAAAACGTTATGACACTCTTTCAAAGCTTGATAAAGCTATTTTAGTTCAGCCAAATATCAATTCTGACTGTGAGAGAGCATTTGCAATTATAAAGAAATTTACACTGAATTCTGATCAGAACTCGACAATGATATATTGTGTGCCTTGTTATCAAGTAAATGTAACCAAACTGGCAGTTGTTTTGAATATGTGCCTAGTGTGTTGCTTTAAAAGCAGCAAAACAGACCACTGTTGAATACAATAAAAGTTTTCAGTAGAATATTGTTTTTTTATATTAACAAATTAGTATAATGTGAAATTATTAACATTGTTCATATTAAAAAGTCCACATCTACGTCGCGCGTTTTCACACGCTTTTTGACATGTCATGTCATGTCATGACATGATTTCTCATTGTCAGAGGTTGGCAAGTATGAGTTCAATAATAAATTGCCTTTCAAAAGGATTACAATATTACCATGCAAATAGTCAGTTAGAATTGAATCAATTCTGGCACACACAATTATAAGAAATATTTGAATATTTGATCAGTTTTGCATGTCATTTTAAACAGAGGTTGTGATTGGTTAACAACATTCTACACAGATGATGTGATTGGTTAATAACCCCCTAAACAATTGAAATTCAACCAATGGTGTAAGCTTATTTTCATTATGGTGTACCAACAGTGAAAGTTACCATTTAAGAATCTACAGGACAATGGGTAATTTCATTTTGCATAGCCCAAAAAGAAAATAACGTCACATCATAAGTTGAATTTCCATTGTTTAGGACATTATACAGTGTTAGCCAATCCAACCATTTTGGAGAATTCTTTTGAAAATTTTTACCCAGAATTCATTAGATTCTGAAACGGCAAATTACACACAATCTTTTAGATCCAGAATGTAACAAACTGAGATTTAAATAATATTATCCTACCCATTGGTGCCATAGCAACAAGCCAGTCTGAAAGTTCTTCTCTTTCCCTTGCTATCCTGAGCGCTCCAGAGATGTTTCCCTTCCAGATTTCAAGCTGATAAAAATAATCCATGTTATCATTTTCTCTGTGATACTGGCCTGAAAAATAAAGATAAATTGATCATTTCAACTCTTGGATAGCAATTTTAAATAGAGATTGACATATGATATGGGTGACATTTTCCTTCTATTGAAGAGGGAGCCTCGATGGCCAAGTGGTCTGAGAAGATCATCTACAGTTGTCACTAGGCTGACAAACTGAGGTTGTGAGTTTGAACTCCTATATTGGCAGGTGCATTTGACGTCTATCTGAATTGAGTAGGATTTGCCAGTGTTCCTACTGATGGATTGTGGTTCTCTCCAGGTACTCTGGCTTCAAACATCAATTAAAACTAGCCACCACTCTGTATCCTAGGGTGCTTAAAGTGGCATTAAAAACCAACAATCAATCAATTAATCTTCTATAAAAGATTCAATGTTGGCCTCTATTTGCTGTCTGATTTCATTTTTATGGTTTTGATTTGCTATTTCATTGATATGTAAACCTACAAATGGTATATATATTTAAATACAACACTACATATGTACAGCCAAACCTGTATATGAAGGACATCCTCTAAACCAGGGAAAAATTATGTTATTATAAAGAGAGCTAGGTTCAAATTTTTAATTAAGATTCAAAATGATTCCACTATCCAAAAAGCATGGGCCCTAACCATGCTATACCACATCTTCTTATTTATATTAGAAAAAGAAAAACTCAAAATTTGCAAGTTTCCACAATGTCAAAGAAGCATGGGTCCAAATCATGCTGGTCGAAGCTAAAAACTAATAATTTGCAGATTTAATATTGCTCTGCTAAATATCAGACATGGTATATAAATCATATAGGTATAGACGATCTGTTGTATTATTATAGTTTAAACTAATAGGTTTGTTCTATTTCATAATCTCTTATTATGATATTATAAAGCCGATGACATCTATCAGCACTAGGCTATAGCTATCCCTGTCATTACATAGAGATAATATCTAGCAGTAAACAATAATAGTTCAACAACCGGTCATCAATAATTCCAATCTATTACATTAATATTTCCAATAAAGTATCATATCAACCATAATTATTTCATAATTATGATAATATTACAGTAAAAATCAGTAACGTGTTGACCAATTTTCTTGCAACTAATCAGTTATTAATCTATATGTATGTGAATTTTCATTTACTGGGGATTCATAATTATTCGTGTGATGACAATTTAGTTGATTTCTTGGGTACAAGTGAACCAGGAATTTAAATGTTCAACAAAGTACAAATTTTCTACATAAGCAACACGACGGGTGCCACATGTGGAGCAGGATCTGCTTACCCTTCCTGAGCACCTGAGATCATCCCCAGTTTTTGGTGGGGTTCGTGTTGCTTAGTCTTTAGTTTTTAGTTTTCTATGTTGTGTCATCTGTATTATTATTTGTCTGTTTGTCTTTTTATTTTTGGCCATGGCGTTGTCAGTTTGTTTTCGATCTATGAGTTTGACTGTCCCTCTGGTATCTTTCGTCCCTCTTCTATAGTCTTGTATGCACACTTTGGCAAAACCACGAAATCAAATATGCACCAAACATTTTTTTTCCTCAATCCACAAAAATTGGTACCCAATTGTGTACTAAATTTAGTACTTGTCACAAACTTACTGTTTAAAGTTGATATGGCAATAAATATTTAAATTTGAATTAAGATTTTTTTTAATTGAAATCAATATGAATAGGTAAAACAGCTTGATCCTGGCAACCTCTTTAGATTTCAATACAAGCAATTTGGTTTCAAAACATGGTTCATGTCTGTCATATTTGTTCTTCGTCAATTGTTTTGTTATAAATAGATTAGGCCATTAGTTTTCTCAATTGAATTGTTTCATATTTTTCATGTGGGGGCCTTTTAGAGCAGACTATACGGTATGGGTTTTTCTCATTGTTGACAGTTGAAGGCTGTTCGGTTGCCTATGATTGCTTACATCCACTTTATTTGAACTTTGGTGGATAGTTGTCTCATTGGCAATCATACCTCATCTCCTTATTTTTATATAATATAAATTGCTCTTGATAAATTCAAATTTAGTAAATATAAAATAAGAAGATGTGGTATGATTGCCAATGAGACAACTCTCCACAAGAGACCAAATGACAAAGAAATAAACAACTATAGGTCACCGTACAGCCTTCAACAATGAGCAAAGTCCATATCTCTTAGTCCATTATCTACCCAGAGTCACACAAGAACAAGAGTGAACAGTTGATCTGTGACACAATTCAGAACTAAGTTGATCCTTTCATAAGCAACTTGATTAACTCAAAATAAAATTGGCCACTAGTGCATGAACACTCAGGTTAACACATGAATTGGTTTTGTTGTAATATAGACAGAATGTTCCATATTATAATGAGCACTGTAGTGTTGAAATGACATTTCTTATCAATTGTAATTTAGACACCTACAATAAGGTATACAATATCTATATAGACGCAAAACAACCACACTAGAAGATAATTATAGAGCCACTATTTCAAAAGTGACCGAAGGGGGTGGGGGAGGTCCTGGGGGTTTGTAATTTTATTAACCAAATTTTTTAAAAATCCTTTTTTCATCTTAAACATTTGATATGATATTTATCCATGCGAGACAGTTAAATTTTAAAATTTAAAACGGCAGATAAATATTTAAAATTTAACTGTAGAGAGTGGAAAAATATCGTTTTGCATGAGATTTGGTGGTGGAATCTGTTTCTCTGATGATTTTTAGACGATATGCAGACAATCTTAATCCTTCTTTTCGAACAACTTGCAAAAAGTTGTGTTCTTTCTAAGTGACGTCATCAGGAATTGTCGCCTTTTTTCATGACGTCACAATAGGAATTGCAAAGGAAAGCAAGAAAATTTGACGTCATAATCAAATTTTGACCAATGAAGAACTGAGATCAAACGAACTACACTTGGCTTAAATAAAATAATCAACAGGTCAGGAAAGGGATAAATCGAGTAAGAATTACAGAAATTTGTATTCACTTTCGTAAACATAAAAATTAAAATATATTTGTAGTTTAAGTTCTATATGCTTTTATTTCTTTTATTCGTCATACAAGTGAATCTCTGTACTTAAATATATCAATTGTTTAAGTGCTTTATTGCTTTGTTTTTGTTTCTGTTTCACAATTTAAAATCAATTTGTCCTTTCAATGGTTAAGGATTTGAGAATTTGTGTATTGAATTGTGTTATTTATTGCTTTGTTTTTGTTCAACAATCTAAAATACATTTCAAAGTTTTTACTCGATTTAACTGTAACAGCTTAAGAGTTAGTATATGAATATTTATTACAATTGACTTTTAAAGAATGAAATAAATTTAACATATTTAACCTAGCTTCTTTAAGCTATTTTGTAAACACAACCTTGTACTGACTATTTTGTTTTTTTTCTAATTTAAAACAATGTTATTCATTGGAATAACAACTATATGTAATAATTAACAGGATTGTCTGTTACCAAAATGTAAATTTACGTCAATATCAACAATTTAATACATTTTAGATACAGGGTGTGATAAGTATATACATTGATATAGTAAAGATATGTAATTGTTGACGATTATTTCTTCTTGTTGTTATTGATGCAAAACAAACAAATCACAAATATGCCAGAATCATGTGTTAATAATTAAGAAATATGAAATTGACATCAACACTTAGGAAATCCCTTACGAATGGTTTACAAGGTCAATTTTATGATCTGTAAAAGAGCAAAAATTTGCTAAACTGGGGATTTTCTTAATAATCATGGATTTTGCCAGTATAATTATGTGAACCACAAATTAAAATAAAAAAAAATATACAAATATTACTGAGTCTATTTTTAAGGCTTAAATGTAGATTTTGTCGATGGGTCAACCACAAAATCAAATATCCACGAAATATTTTTTCCAAAATCAATAAGAAATGAACAAGACCCACAAATTCAAATATCCACGAAATATATTTTTCCTAAATCCATAAGAAATAAACGAGACCCACAAAAAATGATGAAATCCACAGTATTTCAAATTATATTTTTAAACTAAAAGGTTTTTTTTATCAATTCTTCTTGTTTTTGTTTTGTAATTATATATACACAGGAGTTCAGAAACAGTAATCGTTTATCAAAAGTATTACAGATTTCCAATTACTCAAGGTCAAAGATCATATATCATGACCTGATCTTTATCTTGTGTTTTAAAAATCACATATCAATTTCATAAATATGATATGATATTATGATCTGATGTTTACTTCTCCTTGTTAATGCTCAATTAAGCTTAATGAAAAAGTATTAAGTTTTATAACTGAAGGAATAAACCTGTCTGAAGGTTGAAATTTACGTCTTAAAAATAAGTGTTTGAAAGAACTTTGAAATTAACATTCTTCGTTAAGGTATCAAAGTCCGTGATATTTATTTAAAGTATGCACACATCGATACAATGCCTGCTTGTAGTATTAACCTTGAAACTGACAATGGCTTTTATTTTAAGGCAAGAAGTTTTTTTTATTTACAAAAATATTTGGCAACAAAATTTTATGAAGAAAAAATATTAACAAAATTATTTCAAGAGTACTTGCCTAAATGTAAATTGTATTATTTACTTTTTGAAAATATTTGAAATTTTTTAAATTGCTCTATTGGAGACAAGTCAGGTCTACACTGTTGTGTTACTTTTTAAAACTATTTTTTTTAAGGTAAACAGACAAACCTCTCAAACTAGAAACTTCAAAAACCAAAACAATCGTAACTGTAGCATTGGTTCCCTTCATCATAAGTCATTGACTGAGCTTGATAGCAGACAAGATCAGTTACTACTGTTCTATATATACTGCAACAATTTTTACTTTACCTTGAACACAGAGTTAAGTGGTAAAATAGCATTGCACTACAAATACTTCACATTACAGGAGAAACCATTCATATACTCTCTGTTATATCCAGAGCTTCTAGAAAATTGTGTTGAAACCTAAATTGCTTAATTGAAACTCTGGTATTATCTATGGTTAAGTTACATATTTCAATTGCTAAAAATTGATTTTCAATTAATTTTTAGTACTTAATTAAATTTTTTGGCAGCTTCTTACAGCTGAATATTTTATTGCTCAAGCAAGTTTCTAAGGCTAGAGTTATTTTGACATGTACTCCAAGAAAATTCGTCTCAGAACTTCTGACAACAGTATCAGCTTTTTGACTTCTGTTTTCAAGGATATATATATCTGAAAGTAAATTCCTTACATAACTTGAAATAAATTGTGATACTGGTTTTAGTGGTGAAAAAAGAAGGAAAATTTAACATTTTAGATCTGAAGCAGATGATTTTCACCAACTGCCGAGGAAAAGTTTCTTTTCACTACCAGTATTTCTGATTGATTGGTGTAGTTTGTTGCTTAACACCCACTGGCTTAAAAAATAGCCATGTTGTTGGTTCATGTCTGTCATATTTTTTTTTCGAAATTGTTTTGTTTTGTTATAAATTAGGTCCTTAGTTTTCTCAATTGAATTGTTTCATATTTTTCATGTCTGGGCCTTGTTGAAGGCCATATTACGGTTGCCTATAATTGCTTGCATCCACTTCATTTGAACTTCAGCAGATTATAAGTTGTCTCAATATTGGCAATCATACCACATCTTCTTATTTTTATAAGGCAATATTTAGAAGAGTGAAATTTATCATTCATGGTTTTTTTTTGCATGAATTATTCTGTTATAATATTAGTAAAAACATTAACGAGTTTTGTACAAAATAGTAAATCAATGTATTGTGTGTGGTCAGTAATGTCTTATAATCCCTCAGGTGACCAAGTTATGCATAAAAGGCTTAATGACCACTAGGCTGAGACCCTCTGTAAGTGGACTTAAGATTTCAAAGGCCACACCAGAGTAATTTGTTGTTTCACAGTAACCTTAATGAAAGATAATTACAAAAAAGCTACCTTAGAAATTTCTTTGTAAATATTAGTTTTATGCATATTTTTGAAAATAATTCCCAAAATGCACCAAGATTGAATATGAGAAATTAAATGATAAAAAATATAAAATATAAGAACAAAGCAGTTAAGCTAGGCAATGCTAGAGATTATCCAGTTTTTCAACCCAGGTTTTAGCGATCGGACAAATTTACTCCCCTCCTCCTCAAAAAAAAAAAAGAATAAAAAGGATAGGAAACAGTTATCTTTGCGATATAGCCAATGTGTGCTGGACATCAACTTACCAATCAATCACATTAAGGCCGGAACACCTGACATTGACCACGACTTTGTCAAATTCTATAGAATACATGTAGGAATTGTCTTCCAATAGCCTTTACTATTACAAATTATTTTTATGCTACTAATTAGAAGGTCAATAGTTCAGCTTTTACAATAGCAGCTGCTATATAACTGACTCCACAGGAAACAGTGAATACAAAAATATAAGATATTTGGAAATAATGGATCTCATGTCCGGAAGATGTCATAACCATATGAATATTGTATAACTGATTAGATCAAATAGGTCAGTCTTAACATCTTGTAGATTTCATAATTAGAAATCTCTATACTTGCTAAAACTAAATTGACATAAAAATAAGGAGATGTAATATGATTCATTCTGATTGCCAATGAGACATTAGGTCATAACTATTTACCAAAAACCAAGGGAAAAGGATATAAACTACAGGTTACTGTACTGCCTTCAACAATGAGAAAAACTCTTAAGCCAAAGAAGGCCCGGCATCACAAAATGTAAAACAATTCAAAGAAAAAATACTAAGAGCCTGAGTAATATTTAGAATGGATTTGGCTGTAAATAACAATAGACAAATTGAATCAAGGTCTTGTTTACCAAACGTATTTGTCAGAACCAGTTTAAATTTACACAGAATTGTATCCTAAGAAGTCTGTATGAATTACTGTTTGAAATTTTTAATCATAAATAATATCCATTTCCAAATTTGATCTGTAGAAATAAACATACTTATCACGTTGCTTCACCGATATTCCTTCATCTTTTTGATAATTTTAAAATGCATCTAGCTGTTTTCTTAGAGATAACAATGTATCTAGTCATTTTCTTAGAGATTATTATGCTACTGAAAGCACAAGAAATTTAAGATTTATAAAAGAAAAAAATTTAAAAAAATTGTGGTAGCAAAAATTAATTGGGATACAACTATAACTGCTTAATTTTATAGAAAAACATCCAGCTCAGAAATTTGTCTTTGCAATTTAATCATGGTAACAATGTAAAATTCAGTATTTTTCTATACATATGAGATATGTAATACTACAGGCCCCCAAGAGCCTCAGAATTGCTCACCTGGCAAAAAAGCTATATTTAATTTATTTTCACTTTTATTGCAATTGGTTTGTTTGTTTGTTTATATATATTGTCTAGTTGGTAATTTTGCTGTTTTCTACTTTATCTTTTAAGGTTTTCAAGAAAATATCATAAATGCCAAAAAATGGGTTAAAATTTTCATTTAAAGACAATAACTCTTACATGAGTCAATTGCAATTTAAGCCATGTGCTATAAATCTAGAAACTGAAACCTCACGGTGCCTATTAAAGGAGTCGGTTGACAATTTCAGTGATGTTTACCTATTTGAAGCTCTTAAATATCTTGCTTAATTATCATTTAACCTGTTAACCTGAGTCCAATGCAACTATACAAACAAAAGAGGGTGTGGATGGGGGTTTACAGAATAGAGAATGGGCAAAAAATATAAAGAATAGAGAAAAATGGCCTAAAAAATTAAAGAAATAAAATATAACAGAAATGAAGGACCCCATCTAGACCCTCACAGAAGGGTGAAAAAATTCTGATCTTAATCTTATGAACAACATCTAGCTCATAGGTGGATCCAGGGGGGCCCTAGGGGGCCTGGGCCCCCTTTGTGGGAAAAATTTGGTTGATTATATAGGGAATCACTGAAGCATGACTGTAGCGGGCCCCCTCTTATGACAGTCAGTGGGCCCCCTTATAAAAAGTTCTGGATCCGCCACTGTAGCTTGATGACACTTCTTTGATTAATTGTTGATTGTTGGTGTTTTTCAGCACTCTTGGCTAGTTTTCATTGGTAGAGGAAGCCAGAGTTCCCAGAAAGAACCAACAACCTTTGGCTGGAAAAATTGCAATCATAGTTAATTAAGATTGGAGTCAAACGCACCTTGCCAGGAGCAGGGTTCAACCTCACAACCTCTGAGTGTTGACAGTCTAAGTAATTACTGTAAATGAACTACTAAAACAACTGGGCCATTAATTTATTTATATCTATTTTTGTTGTTCAAGGCCACTATCAGCACTCTGACCTATATTATGGCAGCTTGTTATTAATTGTGCAGGAAGCATGTCGGTTCCTATAAAGAACAAACATTACCCTCATGAACCATAATTTCTGAATATTAGCTGAATGAGGCTGAAATTTTCTGAATTTTGGCTGAAATGTGTCTTAGAACAAATCAGGTATCTGAATCCTGTCTGACCTGTTTATTGATGGTGTCTGAATATTGTCTTATAGTTCTGAATTTTGTCTTAATACTTCCTATTTAGTCAGAAAAAGTTTCAGACATATTCAGAACTTCTGAATACTGTCTTATTTGTCTGAATTATTAAGAAAAGTAAGATCAATTCAGAAACCAACAATTAAATTAAATACACCCTAAATATCTGAATATTTGGCAGTACAAATGGCAATCCTATGTCAATTAAGATTGGATTCAAATGCACCTTGCCACAACCTGAGGGTTTAAACTAACAGTCTCAGTGTTGACAGGATACTAATCCATGTAGCTGAACAACTTTGACTCAACTCAGAGGCGGGCCCCTGTACTTCTGATACCAAAGCATTGCAGGATTTTCCAATTTGATTCTACTTGTGTTGCCACTTAATAACACAAATATGATATATTACAAGAAATAACAATGTTTGAGGTATACATTAATCATAAATGATATCCATTTCCTAATCTGATCTGTAGACATAAACATACTTATTACAATGCTTCACTTATATTCCTTCATCTTTGGTAATTTCAAAATGTATCTAGCTGTTTTTCTTAGAGATTACAATGAATCTAGCCTTTTCTTAGAGATTATATCTGTTATTGAGTTGTACTACAAATTTTTCAAAACAGCTGGAACTTGTAATGTAGAAGGAAAATAAAATAAAAGAAAATAAATAAATGTGTGTGGTAGCAAGTATGAAGGCCAATTAATTATCACTATCAAAATTTTCTTGTACAAGTTTTCTTGGTCAAAGATTTTGATGGATTTTTTTTTATAGTAATACAACATCAAAGATCTTTGATCAAAACATTTGATGGACAAATTGGATAGAATAGAATCTATTTCCTTCCTTTCTTGAAACTTGAATGGACTTGTACTGGAATTGTTCAATCATAGCCCAAAAGGTTCTAATATCAGGAGAAATTTATACAATTAAATTAGTAGAGAATTTTGAACACAGATTTTGGCAGGCTCTACAATTTTCAATTGGAGCCTCCCATTACTTCTCTCTTCCTTAAGTCTAACAAGGCATTGAGGTAATTTCTAACTTAGAAGAAGAAAAAAAAACCCTCCTAATTACATCCTCTTTCCTGATCATTTCACAAACAATACTTTAAAATGTTAGTTAAGTAAAAATTGTGTCAAATTATTGTTTGTTTACACATTGTCAATATCAGAATTCAATTGTTTATTTTTATTTTTGTTTAGACATTTAGGTGATGAGGATAATAGGCCAATGATACGTTACAGCCCAACAATACAAACAAGAATGTGTCCATAGTACACAGATGCCCCACTTGCACTATCATTTTCTATGTTCAGTGGAGTGTGAAATTGGGGTCAAACTCTAATTTGGCATTAAAATTAGAAAGATCATATCATAGGGAACATGTGTACTAAGTTTCAAGTTGATTGGACTTCAACTTTAGCAAAAATTACCTTGACCAAAAACTTTAACCTGACTTGACCAAAAACTTTAACCTGAAGCGGGACAAACGGACGGACGAATGAACGGACGAACGCACAGACCAGAAAACGTAATGCCCCTACTACTATCATAGGTGGGGCATAAAAAGCAAATCACCAACATTAGTCTTCAACAAAAGTAAGGGGCCATGAATTAAAATACAATAACTTTATTCTATATTATATGGGCATCATTTCTGTCTTTGCTACAAAATATTCAATTCAATATACTGTTGATTCACTATATTATACATGCGGTACTTATTTAAGGAACGACCATTTAACTTCAAAGGGGGAGGGTATGGTTTTTTCCTAAAAAAATATTCTGATCCCGATTTTGAAGATGACAAAAATAAAAATTTTGAAGCCAGATTTTCCCTGTACCTTATAGTGGTAAATTTTGAGAAAAAAAAAATTTGATTGATAGCATGGAAAAGCTAAAAAAAAAAAGCGCGAAAAATATTTTCTGACTCAGCCAAAAAACCCCTCCCCCTTAAAAATAAATGGTTACTCCCTTATGATGAATTTGTAAGTAAATGGGTCAACCAAGAATCTAAACGTTCAACAAAATACATATTTCCTATAGGTCTGAATGCAGAATTTGTTAAAAAACCAAAACTAAGTATCCTGGAAAGTACAATTGTTGTGGAATCCATGTAAATAAATCAATACAGTCTGTCAAACTCAGTGAAATTTTGAGTACATACATAAATTTGTCATATAAAATTGTAGTAGATGTCAACAGAAAAAAATCATTGCAATTTTTAAGGACATGCTTTGATCGTATTTGAAAAAGGCAGCTTTGGCTTTGAAGTCCCAAGTGTATATGAGAGGACTAATTGCCAAATCTGTACCAAAGCTCTAAAAATGATACCCCCTACCTCCGCACATAGTTAATGGCATACTCTATGAATTGGTTGAGGGAACCCCACAAAATAATGTCGATCAGAACACAAAGTTGTAAAAGAACATGCACTGGTATATATTTGTTGGATATTCTGCGAAAATTTCATTAACTAACAATTAGGTGTTAATGAAGAGAAGGAGATACCAGCTAGCTAGACCATGATTTAGTGCTGTTTTTTTTCTTTGATTGCTTGTCTATTTTCAGAATGGGACAGCATACATGTGACAGAGTTGTCAAGTCACAACTGGAGATTTGAAAACTTTCAGCTGGAGTTTGGGCCTCATAACTGGAAATTTTTTACCGACATATTTATGGATGTTTTAAGTGTTCAATTGATTATAAAGCTACATACCCCCTCCCTTTTTTTAAAAAGTATTACTAGTAATGTATTCTAGCTCTTAACAAGATAAATGTAAAACTCAATTTTGCCTTTGTCATGTTAAGAATTGCTTTGAAACTCCTTTTGATTTACTGGAGAAGGAAAAGAGTTTTCCAGCATCTATTCGTAATAAAAATAAGGAGATGTGGTATGATTGCAAATGAGACAACTATCCACCAAAGTTCAAATAAAGTGGATGTAAGCAATTATAGGTAACTGTAAGGCCTTCAACAATGAGAACTAGAGGCTCTCAAGAGCCTGTGTCGCTCACCTGTATTTACTGATGCTTTGGAAATCATGTAAAATAAGGTTAAAATCATAATTAATAGTATTAGATATTAGATATTATAATGATATCTAAGATAATAACAAAAAACTGCAAAATTTTTGTAAAATTACTAACTCAGGGGCAGCAACCCAACAATGGGTTGTCAGATTCGTCTGAAAATTTCAGGGCAGATAAATCTAAATCTGATGAACATTTTTGCCACCTGTCAGATTTGCTCTAAATGCTTTAGTTTTAGAGATATAAACCAAAAACTGCATTTTACCCCTATGTTCTATTTTTCAACCAAGTTGGCCATGATGGTTGGAAGGCGGGGTCATCGGACAAATTTTTTAAACTAGATACCCTAATAATGATTATGGCCAAGTATGGTTAAATTTGTCTCAGTAGATTCAGAGAAGAAGATTTTGTAAAGATCACAAAATTTACGAAAAATTGTTAAAAATTGACTATTAAGGGCAATAACTCCTAAAGGGGTCGACTGACAATTTTGGTCATGACAACTTATTTGTAGATCTTACTTTGCTGAACATTATTGCTGTTTACAGTTTATCTCTATCTATAATTATATTCAAGATAATAACCAAAAACTGCAAAATTTCCTTAAAATTACCAATTCAGGGGCAGCAACCCAACAACAGGTTGTCAGATTTGTCTGAAAATTTCAGGGCAGATAGATCTTGACCTGATAATCAGTTTTACCCTATGTCAGATTTACTCTAAATGCTTTGGTTTCAGAGATATAAGCCAAAATCTACATTTTACCCCTATGTTCTATTTTTAGCCATGGCGGCCATCTTGGTTGGTTGGCGGGGTCATCAGACACATTTTTTAAACTAGATACCCTAATGATGATTGTGGCAAAGTTTGGTTAAATTTGGCCCAGTGGTTTCAGAGGAGAAGATTTTTGTAAAAAGCTAACGACGACGGACGACGACGACGACGACGGACGACGGACGCCAAGTGATGAGAAAAGCTCACTTGGCCCTTCGGGCCAGGTGAGCTAAAATCCATACCATATATATAAAACAGCTATAAAAATGTAATAAGTAATAACAATATAATGTTTGTTGTTGGTTTGGTCAGTTGTACTTCCTGATATCTTTGGTATTATCCCTAGTGTTCTTCATATGTATAATTAGCAACATGAGAACACGACAGGTTCCACATGTGGAGCAGGATCTGCTTACCCTTCTGGAGCACCTGATAAACACCCCCAGTTTTTGGTGGGGTTCGTGTTGCTCATTCTTTAGTTTTCTATGTTGTTTTGTGTACTGTTGTTTGTCTGTTTGTCTTTTCTTTTTAAATTTTTAAAGCCATGGTGTTGTCGGTTTATTTTCGATTTATGAATTTGAATGTCCCTTTGGTATCCTTCACCTCTCTTTTAAAATTTAAAGTTCAATGTTATTCTTTGTAAAATTTTATTTTTCTAAACTGCCTGAAAAATATGTTAATTTATTCATATCAAATAAACATGCTGGGAAGAAAGATATTTCCATCCTCAGGTACATGTCATAGGAGATAAAAAAAAAATTAAACAGTTTAATTAACCCCATTTATCCCAAAATAAAGTTACAAACTTAATCTTCCAATGTATTTTTAAATGACTTCTCTAATTCATGTAACTGATCCATAAACAAAATTGTAAAGAATATACATTTATATACAAATGCATAATGTTTATATTATTATGCAAAATGTCATAATAACCTCTTGACCTTTTCCCAAAGTCAGGATAAATCTTTATATCATATTAAGTTCAACTTGTAATCCTTATTTTTACATCATTTGCATTCCTTTCTAGAAAAAAAAATCATGACCTAAAATAAAAATACTCAAGGCCACCTACTTTAAATGAAGCAAATATTATTTCAACATTTTTAAATGGAACCTGTTACAATTGAAAAAAAATTAAAAGTTTTGAAATTCTTGAAAATGTGCTGCATTGATTTTCTAAAACTTATTTCATCAGCCGATATGCCTAAATAAAAACAATTCATTTGAAAAAGCAGTAAATCCTAATTAAATTTAAAAAAAAAGACTTTTCATTAATTTGTTCACTTAAGCATCAGCATCATCTTCTTTTCATCTATAACAATTCATTTTCCACTGTAGCAATATATAACAAAAAAACACCAAACATATCTCCTTATTGTTCTATAAAAAGAATTACAAAATATCCTCCCCTCCTTTCCAAAATAAGTAATAAAAAAAAAAAAAAAAAAAAAAAAAAAAAAAAGTTAAAACCTAGATATGGTATGGAAATACAAATAATAAAATCAACTTTAAATTTACACTAAACCCTTTTCAAAAGAATCATTTGATGATTATTTTAAATCCTTTTATTTGTAATACCTGACTTTTAAATAATGTTATATCGTTCAATTAATTTAATTAAGTATCACAACTGTCTTAGCTGTCCATATCATAACATATGTATGTGCTGTAAAGATTGATTGATTCAATTAAAAATATAGATATTAAAATTCAAATGCTAAATAATCTATTTGACAACATATGTATCAAATAAAACTGACATCATCTCTTTGATGTGCATGTATATAAATTTTCTTGAAAAGTTTAATTAATATCAATACTATGTAATTACGAAATTATCAAAATTAGACAAACCTTAATCTTGTCATTAATGAAGTTGTTCCATGCTTATTCTGAGACCTCTCTTAATTCCTACTTCAAATAATTCAATAATATTCCATACAAATAGCTTTATCATTTAAGATCCAATTTTGCCGATTCCTAAATCATTGTCATCACAACTCATCCTTATTACAATAAGAACAAAAAAATGAGACTGTTAATTATCCTTCCCGATAATTTTTCATCCTCTCCTATGTAAATCCTCCTGATAATAGTAAAAACTTGTATATATACAACGTTCTGTCAATAAACTTGAGCGTTGCTGAACTATCAATCAATCCGATTCAACAACACAACAAAAGTTGTAGTCAATTTCCCCTCCGTTTAGCATTAATCTGAGTGTGGGCAGTAATCTAACAAGGTCTGTTTTACATGCAATAATGATTTTTATTGTCTTTTTGTTCCGTGAGGGAATGTGAGGAAAATTTCTTTTTCTTCAAAAACCAAATTTTAATTTATCGTTAGTCAAATATTTTCCTCCAAGCACAAAAACTTTGCAGTTAATTTAAAAATATTTTTATTGAAATCTTTTTATAATTTTTCTGGTGACATTAAAATATCTGATTTATAATCTGACATTCCATGTCCCCCCACCCCCCAGATAGCTACTGTTTTATTACCTTAATTAAAACTATTTCTGCATTTTAAAATCTAACCTTGAATTTCAGAAGATAACATATATAAATACAACAGGTAGGGAATGTCTGAAAATCTATACAGGGATTACAAAATTGACCTTGAGCCATGAGTATAAACGACTTGTGATATAAAGCTAGTTAGTCATATATCTACCAACCATCTTTTATTTTATCAATAAAAATTTGATAAAAAATTTGCATAATATTTTTTTAAAGATTGGCAAGAATTACTGTACATAAATTTACCCAACCTTACATAATTTCATTAGCTTTCAAACATGTGTAAGATGACTACATTTAAAGTAACCATTTCAAGTATGGCAGGGGCGGATCCAGTCATTTTCAAAAGGGGGTCCAACCATATGTCCCTATTCAAAAGCATTGACCGTCAAAAAAAAGGGGGGGTTCAAACCTCAAGACCCCCTCTGGATCAGTACGGTATGCATGAATGAGTGAAAGAAGGTAAAAAAAGAGATATCACAGTCTGAAACAAAACCTTTAAACACAGAAGCAAATTTTCATAAAATACTTCTATATGTCCAAATGAAAAAATTAAATATGTTCATGATTGTCAATTGGACAACTTTCAACCAGAGACCAAATGATGTAGATTAAAGTAACTTTTGATCACTAATTTTTTTGGAAAAATTTATAACTATCTTGAACCAATTTTTACTTGTTCTCTGACTTTTTTTCTGTAGTTCAATTCTGGATCTTAGGCAATATGATTTTTATTTTTCAGCAAAGGGAGGGCACCAACAGATCACATTCTTTAAACATCTAAGTCTGAAAGAATCGCTTCAATACAGTAATTTGTCACCTTTTATTGAACAGAATTTTTTTCAAGACTACTTGAAGAACTAAAGTTTTGTTCTTTGAAAGATAAAAATTGATTTGAGATTTTTTTTAATACATTAAAATACATTCATTTAAAAAATATTAAGTGATATATATATCAAATAATAGTTGCTGTTTTAAGGTTATAAGATTGACTTTTTCACTTCAGATACAATTTTATTTTCAAATGTTGCAAAAATTTAATGTATAAGCTCTTTTCATAATCCATGGGGAGATAATTCTTCAAAAACATCGTCTTTCTAAAACTGATGCAGAAAAAATTTTAAGAAGGAAAAATTATTCAGTCTTATAAACTGTAATGTGTATTATAGATTATGGATTTCCAATTTAATTAAACTTTGGCAACATCAGAATTCTACCCATTATTAAACAATAAATAATTCTGACCATTATATGAAAAACATCATAAAATAACAAAGTTTCTAAAACAATGTATTGTGCAGTATTTCATTAATTATTTTCATTTACAATATCCTGAAAAGCAATTGATGAAGAAAAGTTAATCATCATTATTGAAGGATATTCAGAGCTTTATTCTTTGCAGAAAAATATAGTTCTGAGTGAACATGAAACTTAATAAATACAAGAGGGTCTGGAAAGGGGGGGGGGGAGGGTCCTTCAATTCTGTATCCTTTAACTTTTAGGTAATTTTTCTCTATTCTTTATATTTCAGCACCACATTATTTTCTATTCTTTATATTTTTGCCTATTAATGTCTCTATTCTTTTATTTTTTTTTTAGCCCATTTTTCTGTAGTAATGGCCCATTATTCTCTATTCTGTAAACCCCATCCAATAATAATGGAGTACCTCATATAACATGCATTGAATTTTGAGCTGCTTTTTTTTTTAACTTTAAAATGTAGAAATAAAATATGACAGGATTTGAGTTGAATATAAAGGACAGGTGGAAATCTATTCGTGGAAAAAAGGGGGGGTTTAAATTTGACAAGTAGGGGCGTTAATTATGCAAATTACTGTCCTCCTTAAGTTGATTTCTAAATCAAAAGTTATCAGATTTCATTTACAAAATTTCAGAATTTTTTTTTAGACAGTTTCATGATTTTGAAAATAGGAAAATACAAGTATTGCAACAAGTGGAAGCCATTCATTTGAAATTCTGATCTCAAAACAATTTTGTCTTCTTCATTTCCCGAAATCAAATTCATTTAAAATATGTTGCTTTTTCATCAGCTCATTTACAATCCAATAATAAAGGCAAGCAATATCTTCTGAATTAACTGTACTTTTCAAATTTTAAAAGGTCATATTTTCTATGTTAACTTTTTTTCAAACTAGCAAAGTATTAATAGATTGATATTTTGAAATTATAGCAATATTCACATATTTGCACCATAATAATACAATCTTATCAACTTGAATCAAACAAATATAATCTATATTGTGTTAATAAATTTGTTAAAACGATGCTCACTTCCGGTGTTTATTCAATCACTGCATTTAAATATAAGATTGTGGAATTTCTCATGTGTTCTAATTTCATTTGGAAAGATTTCTTGACATTTCGAAATTCACAGCTTAAACAGTTTTTCTAACAATTTCAAAAACAAAGTAAAATTTCATTTCAGCTTCAATAGCAATGTAAATTTCAATCCACGAAAATAGCAATTATACAACAACTAAAACAATTTAGCAGCTCTCTTGGCAGAAAAAAAAAAACAGAGAAAAAAGATCTTTTTAAGTCTTAAATTGATTACAAGTTTTATTTTCTACTGAATCTTGCATGACCTGCAGCTTTAATATATAGTGATCTGTTTCATTGGATTTTTTGTGAAAAGTGCAACTTGATATCTTTTAGCGTTAAAAAGCAGTCCTTCGTTTACTTACAAATAAATCATTTTCTATTCACTGGAATTACCTTACACTAAGTGAATTCTTAACAACTGTTTCTTTAAATACCCAATGCTATTAAAAACTTTCAATTAAAATGCTATTAGATACAAGTAATTACTGTACTTCCCAACAAAGGGCAAAAACCTAAAAAAATCCATTAGCTGAAATTTCAAAGTTCAAAACTGTAAACAGAATTGTATGTAAGATCTTTGCACCAAAGGCATTATAAAATTTCAAGTAGTCTGAAGAATCTTTTATTGTAAAGAAAATAATTAAAGCATAAAATCATCCTAGTTATATAATCACATGGTTTAACTTGCAATAAGTTAGGAATGTTGAATTACAATGGATGTTTGTTCAAATACTCCCTCCCTCCACATCAGGCCACCCATAATGGCGATAAGCGTGAAAAATGTTATTAAAGTAATGATTTCTTTCATAACAACAAGATGTGTCCATAGGAAACCATGCCCTGCTCATTCTTCTAGAAAGTTGAATGATCTAGTTGAATTTTAACTGCATTCTATCGATGTCTCATTGTTTCAAATTGGACCAATAATTCTGTAATTGCATTGTTTCAAATTAGACCAATAATTCTGTAATTGCATTGTTTCAAATTAGACCAATAATTCTGTAATTGCATTGTTTCAAGTCAGACCAATAATTCTGTAATTGCATTGTTTCAAATTAGAGCAATATTTCTGTAATTGCATTGTTTCAAATTAGAGCAATATTTCTGTAATTGCATTGTTTCAAGTCAGACCAATAATTCTGTAATTGCATTGTTTCAAATTAGAGCAATATTTCTGTAATTGCATTGTTTCAAATTAGAGCAATATTTCTGTAATTGCATTGTTTCAAATTAGAGCAATATTTCTGTAATTGCATTGTTTCAAATAAGACCAATATTTCTGTAATTGCAGTTTCAAATTAGCAATATTTCTGTAATTGCATTGTTTCAAATTAGAGCAATATTTCTGTAATGCATTGTTTCAAATTAGAGCAATATTTCTGTAACTGCATTGTTTCAAATTAGACCAATATTTCTGTAACTGCATTGTTTCAAATTAGACCAATATTTCTGTAACTGCATTGTTTCAAATTAGACCAATATTTGGAAAAATGCATTATTTCAAATAAGGCCATATTATTAAATTGAATTATTTCAAATAAGATCAAAATTTCTGCTGTTGCATTGTTTTATTTTAGACAAATTTTTCTGAAATTGTATTGTTAGTTACAGTAGACTAATATTTCTGAAATTGCGTTGTTCAAAATAGATTAATATTTATGTTACATTTTGTATATTGTTCAACAATCAAATATATATGTCAGCAAAAATTCAGAATTTAAAGTATTTGAAATGTAAATATTTGGAGGCATTATAAAATTTCAAGTAGTCTGAAGAATCTTTTATTGTAAAGAAAATAATTAAAGCATAAAATCATCCTAGTTATATAATCACATGGTTTAACTTGCAATAAGTTAGGAATGTTGAATTACAATGGATGTTTGTTCAAATACTCCCTCCCTCCACATCAGGCCACCCATAATGGCGATAAGCGTGAAAATGTTATTAAAGTAATGATTTCTTTCATAACAACAAGATGTGTCCATATGAAACCATGCCTGCTCATTCTTCTAGAAAGTTGAATGATCTAGTTGAATTTTAACTGCATTCTATCGATGTCTCATTGTTTCAAATTGGACCAATAATTCTGTAATTGCATTGTTTCAAATTAGACCAATAATTCTGTAATTGCATTGTTTCAAATTAGACCAATAATTCTGTAATTGCATTGTTTCAAGTCAGACCAATAATTCTGTAATTGCATTGTTTCAAATTAGAGCAATATTTCTGTAATTGCATTGTTTCAAATTAGAGCAATATTTCTGTAATTGCATTGTTTCAAATTAGAGCAATATTTCTGTAATTGCATTGTTTCAAATTAGAGCAATATTTCTGTAATTGCATTGTTTCAAATTAGAGCAATATTTCTGTAATTGCATTGTTTCAAATTAGACCAATATTTCTGTAACTGCATTGTTTCAAATTAGACCAATATTGCGGAAAAATGCATTATTTCAAATAAGGCCATATTATTAAATTGAATTATTTCAAATAAGACCAAAATTTCTGCTGTTGCATTGTTTTATTTTAGACAAATTTTTCTGAAATTGTATTGTTAGTTACAGTAGACTAATATTTCTGAAATTGCGTTGTTCAAAATAGATTAATATTTATGTTACATTTTTGTATATTGTTCAACAATCAAATATATATGTCAGCAAAAAATTCAGAATTTAAAGTATTTGAAATGTAAATATTTGGAGGCATCTGCCTGATACCCTGATTGATTGATTGGTTGATTGATTGGCCACTTTTAGCACTCATGGCTATTTTGAGGCAGTCAGTTTTTATATATGGTCAGGAAGCCAGTCTGTGCCCAAAGAGAACCACTGACCTTCAGTAGGAAAACTGATATTTATTATAGTCAATTAAGATTGTAGTCGAATGCTCTTATAACTTGAGATTTGACACAGAGGGTCACATTACTGATGAAAAGAAGCCATTTCCTTACACTACAAAGACACATATATATAATTACACTATTTACTTTATAGAATGAAAATGACACCTTGTCCACAATACATTATGAATGTCTATTTCGTACATGTATCATGTCTATTTTATACATGGTTTATATGTCTTTTCTTCCAAAAATGGACTTTCTATTGTGATTTAAAGTTGATAAATTACTTTGGAAGTCAAAGTTCAAAATATATGGCACCAAAATAATACCTGTTTCCTTTTTCCCCTTCCCAATTTAATTTATGAAGTTATTTATTACTACAAGTTTATGCAAAGTAATTGAATATGAATAATTCATACATCTATCTCATCTTCACACCTTTTTGGCATAAACGAAAATTAATTAGCATAAATTAAATCATGTTCAAATTTCGTCTTCAAGCATTTTCTTAATAACTGCACTTTCGGCTAATGAACTCTTGAAGGACGAAAAACAACTTATCATAATCTTTTAATTTATAACAATCCATTAAAGTTAAAGTATGGCCTTGACAATAAAATTGTATTATATCATTTATATTTCATCATATATTTGTTATATTTAAAAGTACTTTTTAAACTCACAAAATAATGATTAAAATAACCTTATGTCTGCACATCTGTTACAAATTTATTGGAAACATCAATAAAATATATAGTTGGAATTTATTTTACTTTTAATTCTTTCACAAATTCTGAATCTTTCGAAATCAGGATGCCAATAATTTTCATGAGGGTCTAGATTGGAGGTCTTTTAAGGATGTTCGCTACTCTTGTTTTTGATTTTTTGTCAGATATTCAGAATCCTCTATAGTTTTATCCATGTAGTGCCAATAAAAATTTTGCCCACTGACCCCTACTTTTCTTTTCATAATTTTATTGCATATAGTTTTAAAAGTTATTTTTGAAAATCTTACAAAATCCTTGTTATTTTTTCATAGTTTTTGAAAGGAAAAAGGTGTCAATGTTAAATGTATGAAAAATCTAGAGAGAAGCATTTCCCGCTAAATTTTCAATTGATTATATCACAAAAGCTAGAACACAGACCTATCATTTTTTTCTAATTTTTAAGTTCCCTTATTCATATTCTATCAATCTATAACAGTCTTTAAAAAACCTTGTTATTTTGAAACAGAGTAGCAAACATCCTTAAGTCTATATTCTTTAATTTATTAAGTCATTTTTCTCTATTCTTTATAAATTTTGCCCAATATTCTCCATTTTTGCAAATCTTAGCACCCCAATATTTTCTATTCTTTATTTTTTTAGTCAATTTTTCTCTATTCTTAAGATTTTTTGCCCTTTATTCTGCAAATTTTGTCCATTAATTCTAGACAGCTATTCTGTAATCCCCATCCAGACCCTATTTTATGGGCTCTGTTTTAAAAATTCACTACGACTCAGAAGACAGGGAATCCTTGAAAATTTTAAATATATATTATATAACTAAAATGTATGATAAATGTATGATTTATATGATTTTTTGATATTATTTGTTTGTAAGCCAATTGCGCATATTGGGGTAAAGTGATTTTCAATTGCCGATAAGTATTATATATTTAAAGAAAATATTTAGTATTCAATATCCTGAAAATACAAAGATTATATTTATATGGTAAACAAATAGGTAAAGTATTTAATATGAATACAATAAAAGTAATATATGATAAACAAATTTTATATAACTCATTTCTATCTTAATCTGGAATTTTATTACATAATATCTTTATAAATGATTTTACCTGGATCAAGTTTTTAATCCCAAAATCCAAAATGCTATGAGCTACCAATAAAGCCTTACTGACTGTATAAACTAGATAAGAGTGAATTATACAATTGTAAACAAACATTTCGTAACTGACTATAAACAAACAATTACTTACTGCTATATTTGTAAAATAATCTTAAAATAATCCGATAATAAAATCGTCAGTATGTAATTCCACCGTCCAGGTACCAGATATCACGTCACAATCATGCCACTTTACTTAGAATCATTGAGACAAAAGACGACAATGTGGCACTTGTTTCATATATAATTCAGGCGTAACCACGATGGGCTATTCTAGCTCTGCTAATGTCATTGCAAACTGTTTTCTTTCCGCATGAATGAATCTTCCATAACGCTTCATTAAGGAAGACCAATTGCGGTATTTAAAAATTCATATTTGGTTACAATGGATCGGTTTATCAAGATTTCAAGCTTATTGAGTGCTACCGAATCAACAAGATTAAAATAAGTATCAGTACGACATAACAATCGTAGCGGCAAACGAACCGAAAAAATTGCTCACTTAGAAGTCAATGTGTCCTAGACCCAACTGACCTAATCGGTCCATTTTAGGAATAATCAAGATATCTGACAAAGTCTATATTTGTATCGTGAATGGATTACCATCAAATTTTATCAATGTGCCGAACATTAACCCTGTATGTCCTATATCTAGTGCAACCTTGGATTAATAATGGGGGCTAGTTTATGGGTCTTTGAAAACATCATGTAATGATTAATAATCATCATTTACAAATAAATGTGACAGAAAATATGACAATTTGGGGGTGTTGTATTACATCACATGTCATATAAATTTATTCTTCTCCAAACTTTTTTATAACAATATTTTAACAGGTGTTCAAAAACTTATGGACAATTACAAATCTATCTTTTAGAGGGAAAGGATTGAGTCATGGGTTTTATGTTTGTTCCTGAATTTTTTTTCACACACACGATTTTCATTTCTTTCTTCTATAAAGAAAAGGGAGAAATATTGAGTGGAGAAAAAGAAAAAAGAGGAAAAATTCTGTTGCGAGTGATTCCTTAGCCTCTCTCGAAAAATACAGAAAAAATAAAGAAGAAAAACTGATGATGGGTGTGTTTTAAATGACCTTGACTGGCTAAAAGCCATACCACGGTCGGTCAAATAATCAAATCAGCAAAAATACTTAAATAACATCCCAAATTCTTTTTTTTCTTTATATATTAAATCAAAGCTATTTAGTTTCCTGGCAGAGTGCTAATAAAAGTTGTCATGAAACAAAATGCTTTCATATGTAATCAGAGATGGCAAATTACATTCCTTTTTTAAAAATACAGTTACTATAGTAAATTAATCTATCTCGAGTTACACAACATCATATTGATCAGTGGGAACACCATAATACAATTAATTACCTAAAGAAATACCTAAGGTAAAATTATACCCTATAATTATCATTCCTTAGAGAACATTTAAAAGGGAGTATTTCAAAATGTGTATTATCTTCAAACAAATTTTTAGATAATTCTTCTGAAAATAAAGGAAAGAAACCAAATAGAATTTAGCGTATTGTTTTCCTTTAACTATTTCATTAAATAATGCAACAGGTTTGTTTCAAAAATTATTTCCATGTTTTAAAATGGTCCCTTGAATCAGAAAATAAGAAAGGAAAAAACAGAACATTTTACTCTTTTAAAGGAATTTCTATATAAATTACTCCATGCAAGAAACTATTACCAATTTTGTAGACTGGTAATATTGCATTTCAATATTATTTCACTCTGACAAAGCCATTATCAACTGCTCTAATATCAATCACAACCAACTTATATCTACCAACAGCATATTTCAAGGAAAGCAACTCATAAAAATCACTGATACGTTCCTGTCAACCATTTTTCATAAGTAAAGTCTAAGCTTTGGAGTAACAAAGATTATTTTAACTCTGTTTAATTAAATGTTTAAAAAAGAAGAATAATCAATTTAAAGAGTTATATCCCTTAAACCAGATCCACTCTCTCAAATAATGGATTGATCTGTTCCTAGCAAGCAATGAATTGCTCTGCAATCTTTGAACAAATATTTGTAAGGTTGACATATCTTATGATCATAAAGCCTTCATACATATTAAGATTTAATGCCTTAGTTCTTATATATATATGTTGATTTGATGGCTCAGCATTCATATATATGTTGATTTGATTGCTAGTATTCATATATATGTTGATTTGATGGCTCAGCATTCATATATATGTTGATTTGATGGCTCAGCATTCATATATATGTTGATTTGATGGCTCAGCATTCATATATATGTTGATTTGATGGCTCAGCATTCATATATATGTTGATTTGATTGCTAGTATTCATATATATGTTGATTTGATGGCTCAGCATTCATATATATGTTGATTTGATGGCTCAGCATTCATATATATGTTGATTTGATGGCTCAGCATTCATATATATGTTGATTTGATGGCTCAGCATTCATATATATGTTGATTTGATTGCTAGTATTCATCTAGCTGCCAACATTCTTTCCTTGTTCCTGCCTTAGCTTTGACTTATGAATCCAATTTAAAAAGTATGTTTGAAGGTCAATGAACCATGGATATACTCCAGGATATTTTTTGTTAGTTTACAGTGACCTGATTCACTGTTGAGGAACAAATGTTCAAGGAATCTATCAATTGCAAATTAATGAATTACTTTTTAAGCAGGCTGTGGGCCATTGTATGGGTCTAAACTTTCACCCTTTGAATATAATAAAATTTGAAAAGACAATTTGCCTTTTTTTTGATCAGTCATACTTTCAATTTTCTCGGCTTTAACCCTTGTCTGTGTTCTTCAATGAAGAGATCAGTCACATTATTTATGTGCCTGTCCCAAGTCAGGAGATTGTAGCTCAGTGGTTGTTGTTGGTTCATGTCTGTCATATTTGTTTATGATAAATTGTTTTATAATAAATTAGGCCGTTAGTTTTCTCAATTGAATTAATATTTCATATTTTTCATGTCAGGGCTTTTATAGCCGACTTTATGGTATGGGTTGTTCTCATTGTTGAAGGCTATACTGTTGCCTATAATTGCTTACATCCACTTCATTTGAGCTTTAGTGGATAACTGTCTCATTGGCAATCATACCACATCTCCTTATTATTATAGTGAATGTCTACAATACACATCATTCCACTCAAGCCGGTGCTAAGGAGGGCCATCTTGAACTTGAAATTGTGAAAATTTTACTTTCATTTTGTATTCAAAATATAATGCATATAAAAATTCCCAAAACTTGTATGGGAATTTTGGCAGGTCATGATAAGGTCAGACATTGTAAAGTTTACAAGGTAGGACTAACTGACTTTTAACTCAAGGATATCAAATTTTTCAATTTTTCTTAATGTTTATCTTTTAAAGTCTTAACATTTATTACATGAGATAATTTCAACAATACACTACACATTTAAAAGTCATTTTAAAAACTTGGCCTTCTAATGATTAGAATGCAAATAAATAATAAAGGGAGTCTTGTCAGACACTGCAACCTTATAACATATAAAGTTCAACAACTAGAGGCTCTAAAGAGCCTGTGTCGCTCACCTTGGTCTATGTGCATATTAAACAAAGGACACAGATGGATTCATGACAAAATTGTGTTTTGGTGATGGTGATGTGTTTGTAGATCTTACTTTACTGAACATTCTTGCTGCTTACAATTATCTCTATCTATAATGAACTTGGCCCAGTAGTTACAGTGGAAAATATTTTGTAAAATTTACAAAATTTACAAAATTTATGAAAATTGTAAAAATTGACTATAAAGGGCAATAACTCCTTAAGGGTCAACTGACAATTTTGGTCATGTTGACTTATTTGTAGATCTTACTTTGCTGTACATTATTGTTGTTTACAGTTTATCTCTATCTATAATAATATTCAAAATAATAACCAAAAGCTGCAAAATTTTCTTAAAATTACCAATTCAGGGGCAGCAACCCAACAACGTGTTGCCTGATTGGTCTGAAAATTTCAGGGCAGATAAATCTTGACCTATTGAAAAATTTTATCTCGTCAGATTTGCTCTAAATGCTTTGGTTTCAGAGATATGAGCCAAAACTGCATTTTACCCTATGTACTATTTTTAGCCATGTCGGCCATCTTGGTTAGCGGCGGGGTCATCGGACACATTTTTAAACTAGATACCCTAATGATGATTGTGGACAAGTTTGGTTAAATTTGTCTAAGTAGTTTCAGAGGAGAAGATTTTGTAAAGATTACAAAATTTACGAAAAATGGTTAAAATGGACTATAAAGGGCAATAACTCCTTAAGGGTCAACTGACCATTTTGGTCATGTTGACTTATTTGTAGATCTTACTTTGCTGAACATTATTGCTGTTTACAGTTTATTTCTATCTATAATAATATTCAAGATAATAACCAATAAAATGCTCCATGGCGCAGCTTGATACGACCGCAGAGGTCGAACCCTGAACAGTTGGGGCAAGTATGGACACAACATTCAAGCTTGATACAGCTCTGAATTTGGATTGTGATTGACTATTTGACACAGCATAGGTTTCTGACACAGAATGAATGTGGTCTAAGAACTTAAAAATTTTAAATTGGACATTCACCTATTATGGTCCAATATCCAAAATCTAAATACATGGTTAGATTCAGCATATCAAAGAACCCTAAGAGTTCAATTTTTGATGAAATCAAACAAAGTTTAATTTTGGACCCTTTTGACCTCAATGTGGACAAAGTTGATAACGGGGCCCAAAAATCAAAAATCTAAATACATGGTTAGATTCAGCATATCAAAGAACCCCATATATTCAATTTTTGTTGAAATCAAACAAAGTTTAATTTTGGACCCTTTTGACCTCAATGTGGACAAAGTTGATAACGGGCCCAAAATCAAAAATCTAAATACATGGTTAGATTCAGCATATCAAAGAACCCAATATATTCAATTTTGTTGAAATCAAACAAAGTTTAATTTTGGACCCCGATTTGGACCAACTTGAAAACTGGGCCCATAATCAAAAATTTAAAGACATGTTTAGACTCAGCATATCAAAGAACCCTAAGAATTCAATTTTTGTTAAAATCAAATTAAGTTTAATTTTGGACCCTTTGGACCTTAATGTAGACCAATTTGAAAACAGGACCAAAATTAAGAATCTAAATACATGGTTAGATTCAGCATATCAAAGAACCCCATATATTCAATTTTTGTTGAAATCAAACAAAGTTTAATTTTGGACCCCAATTTGGACCAACTTGAAAACTGGGCCCATAATCAAAAATCTAAATACATGATTAGATTCAGCATATCAAAGAACCCTAAGAATTCAATTTTTGTTAAAATCAAACTAAGTTTAATTTTGGACCCTTTGGACCTTAATGTATACCAATCTGAAAACGGGACCAAAATTAAGAATCTAAATACACGGTTAGATTCAGCATATCAAAGAACCCCATATATTCAATTTTTGTTGACATCAAACAAAGTTTAATTTTGGACCCTTTTGACCTCAATGTGGACAAAGTTGATAATGGGACCCAAAATCAAAAATCTAAATACATGGTTAGATTCAGCATATCAAAGAACCCAATATATTCAATTTTGTTGAAATCAAACAAAGTTTAATTTTGGACCCGATTTGGACCAACTTGAAAACTGGGCCCATAATCAAAAATTGAAAGACATGTTTAGATTCAGCATATCAAAGAACCCTAAGAATTCAATTTTGTTAAAATCAAATTAAGTTTTATTTTGGACCCTTTGGACCTTAATGTAGACCAATTTGAAAACAGGACCAAAATTAAGAATCTAAATACATGGTTAGATTCAGCATATCAAAGAACCCCATATATTCAATTTTGTTGAAATCAAACAAAGTTTAATTTTGGACCCTAATTTGGACCAACTTGAAAACTGGACCCATAATCAAAAATCTAAATACATGATTAGATTCAGCATATCAAAGAACCCTAAGAATTCAATTTTTGTTAAAATCAAACTAAGTTTAATTTTGGACCCTTTGGACCTTAATGTAGACTAATTTGAAAACGGACCAAAAATTAAGAATCTAAATACACGGTTAGATTCGGCATATCAAAGAACCCCAATAATTCAATTTTGATGAAATCAAACAAAAAGTTTAATTTTGGACCCTTTGGACCTCAATGTGGACCAATTTAAAAGCGGGCCCAAAATCCAAAAACTTAATACGGTTAGATTCAGCATATTAAAGAACCCCAAGAATTCAAGAATAAAACCCCATTGAAATTGGTCAAGAAATAAGCAATTTATACAAAGAATCTTCTTTTGCACAATACTGTGCAATTAAATATTTCTTGCAATTGCGCAATACTGTGCAATTGAATATTTCTTGCTATTGTGCAATACTGTACAATTGACAATTTCTTCCTATTGTGCAATATTGTGCTATTGGATATTTCTTGCTATTGTGCAATACTGTGCAATTGAAGATTTCTTGCTATTGCGCAATACTGTGCAATTGAAAATTTCTTGCTATTGCACAATACTTATTATATAATAATTTACATATCCTGTTTGGTGTGTATCTCCTGCCATATCATTATTATTTGCTTTTAAATATAAATCAGAAATAACCAACTTAAAATGGAAAATTTTAAAGAAAAAAAAAAAGGAAAAAAAGGAAGAAAAAGGGGGGAAAAAAATCCCCCCCCCAATTTTTTGAACCCCCTTATGATTCATCACCCCCAAACTCAATCCCAGCCTTCAATGAGGTATGGTACCTTGCAGTACAATTTCAGAGAGATCCATACACTTAAACACAAGTTATTGTCTGAAACTAGAAAAATGCTTATTTTGACCCTTTTGGCCCCTAATTCCTAAACGTTTAGGCAATTACCCCAAACTCAATTCCAGCTTTCCTTTGTGATATGGAACCTTGTAGTACAATTTCAGAAAGATCCATACACTTACACACAAGTTATTGTCCTGAAACTAGAAAATGCTTATTTTTGCCCTTTTTGGCCCCTAATTCCTAAAATTTTGAGGCAATTACCCCAAAATCAATCCCAGCATTCCTTTGTGATATGGAACCTTGTGGTACAATGTCAGAGAGATCCATACACTTACACACAAGTTATTGTCTGGAAGTTACAAAATGCTTATTTTGGCCCCTTTTGGCCCCTAATTCCTTAACTGTTGGTACCATAACCCCAAAATCAATCCCAACCTTCCTTTTGTGGTATTGAACCTTATGGTAAAATTTCCTAGAGATCCATTTACTTAAACTAAAGTTAGAGTGCGAAAACCAATGTGTCTTGGACGGACGGCGACGACGCCGGATAGCGACGGCGCGACGCGTAACGTCATACCAATATCGACCACAAAAATTTTTGCGGTCGTATAAAAACAGCAAAATTTCCTTAAAATTACCAATTCAGGGGCAGCAACCCAAAATGGGTTGTCCGATTCATCTGAAAATTTCAGGGCAGATAGATCTTGACCTGATAAACAATTTTACCCCGTCAGATTTGCTCTAAATGCTTTGGTTTCAGAGATATAAGCCAAAATCTACATTTTACCCCTATGTTCTATTTTTAGCCATGGCGGCCATCTTAGTTGGTTGGCCAGGTCACCGGACACAATTTTTAAACTAGATACCCCAATGATGATTGTGGCCAAGTTTGGTTAAATTTGGCCCAGTAGTTTCAGAGGAGAAGATTTTTGTAAAAGTTAACGGACGACGGACGACGGACGCCAAGTGATGAGAAAAGCTCACTTGGCCTTTTGGGCCAGGTGAGCTAAAATAGAAATCTTAGAGCTTACAAAGTATTTACCAACAAAGTAGGGCAAAAATAGAAATCTTAGAGCTTACAAAGTATTCACCAACAAAGTAGGGCAAAAATAGAAATCTTAGAGCTTACAAAGTATTTACCAACAAGTATGGCAAAAAAACAGCGACTAAATGAGATGTGTCAGATAGAAATCGACCTCATTTGAACTTTAGTGGATTATTATATTAGTGGTCTCACTGGCAAATCATACCATGTCTCCTTATTTTTATGCAAAGTCTGTAACTGTTTGAAAATTCAGAGCTGTTATAAGAACCCTACAAAACAGACCCAAATTCATCTTTTATTTCATATTTGAATGTTCAAAAATCAATCAAAGTCTTATACATGTACATGTAAACATGCACTTACATAAGGTCGATTTCTATCCGACTCAGCTTAAATGATAACCGTCATCAGGTACAGAGGAGACCAAAAGTACCTGCATATACTTTAAGTGCCTGTCTGGAGCCTGAAATTTAGTGGTTGTCATTGCATGGTTGCTGTCTGTCAAAGTTAGTTTTTGTTCATTGTTTTGCCATTTTCGGTCTTTTATAAGTGACTATATGGTATGGGGTTTTGCTCACTGTTAAAGACCAAACAGTGACCTATAGTTGTATTATCATTCACATCATTTGCAGCGTTCTCAAAATCTTTTTTTAACTGGTGGTCCTTTAAGAAAATCTGCTGGTCCTGGCTACAATTTCTATTGCAAAATACCAACATTGTGTCAGACCTTTTCAAATTTTGGTGGCCAAAATCTTGACGACCACTTTTAGAGAACTCTGCATTTGGACATGGTGGATAGTTGTCTAACTGGCAATATAAGTACATCTCATTATTTTCATATTGTACTTGTGCTGTTGTTGGGTTGTTGTTTCAATGAAATTGATTCCACAAAATTGTATCTCCTTTGATTCACACAAAAAGTTCCTAAATCACAAAACTTTAAATCATTCTCTACATTTTAAATGAAAATATTCTAAATTGAAATCAATGATATGAAAGAATTATCAAATATAATGTAAAACACTAGAACAATTTTTATTGATTTTACATGTTTTCTTTAATCAAACTATCAAAACACATTATTTATGTTTTCTATTGATTTTACAAGTTCACTTTCATAATACATGTACTAGCAAAATAGATGTGATGTTTATAGTAAATATTTCTTTGCCATTTCATTATTTTAAATAGCTTTTTAAATAACAATCAAAGTTCAAAGATAAATGAACTTTGCGTAACAGTTTAAATGTCAGAAACATTAAATAAAATAGTCTTTACTGAAAAAGTTCAATCAATGAAGTTTTAACAAACCGTTAACAAGTTTTTTGTATATTGTTGAATTAATTCAGGCATATACTAAAACTTGAATTTATTCACAATAAATGCTCAGCTTTGATCATACACAAAATGTTTGTTACAGTAACGCAAGTATGAGACAGTTTTAAGCACTTCTCTTTCATGCAGCTCTTACAAAATTCTTGACATATCAGATAAAACTTTATTGTTCTAGATTACTTCTAAAATTTTTCAAAAAAAAAGATAGTCAGGTGCCAGTCTATGATTTTAAATCTAAAGGAGCCCAACTCACTTAGAAAGATTTAAAATAATGTTTAGCAATATATGTTACAATTAAGATCTGTGAAATATGGAGCAGAGAACAAACTTAAAGAACTGCTTAAATTTGCACATAAGTTTCTACATATGGGTCATACCAGCAACACCATACAATGTTTCAGAATATGCCTCTTTCCTTAACTGCATGATCATACTTTACTTTAAACTTTCTTTTGTGCCTTTATTTGGAATTAAACAACCTTGGATGTTGAACATGCTTTGTGGATATGATTCAAGGTCAAATTATAAAGTCAAATCAAAATATTTACTGCAAATTTCCCAATAAGAGTGAAAAGAAAATGTGAATTCAAAATCGTTCAAAACTAAACTCAACTTGTATAAGGTATCAGTATATGAAATTTATAAAACTTTCGAATACTTTAGTTAAAATGTACCTTAGAGTAAGCATATGGTGTTAAGATGTATGACGAAAACAAATGTTCAAATAGATGGACCCAAATATCCGTAATTTACCTCAGAAAATGACTAGCAGGGAAAGAATGAGGGCGGCATTGTTCACCATAATCATTTTATAACAATATTATTTTTTTTTCTCTCACATTCTATAGGAAATTGAATAGCTGCAACCTATCAATCTATTAAATACTTTAATGAGGCCATGAAACCCCTTTTCCTTGACCCCCGCCCTCCATCCCCATGGACACCAACGGAGGTTTTTTTTTTTCATATTTTTTTTTTTCAAAATTGAACTTTCTTTTAACAACGATCTAACTAGAAACAAAATATACTAGGTATATTTACCTTCTGACGTGTTTACATTTATTTATCCTAATGTGAGGTCATATCAACATGCCCCATTTGCTACATGTATGTGGATCAAGCTTTATCTCCAGTTTATATTACATAATAATCAAAGTCAATAATATATTCAACTTAATACACTAGCACGAATCCATTATATTGTTACATAAAAAGCAATAAAAGCGATTTATTTTATTGTTCCTTAATGCATAGGTCTTCCACGGAACTAATAAATTCCATATAAATTCTACGTGAAAAGAACATTTTAAGGTTTTCCATGTTCCTTTATGCAATTTATTAAGTGCAATTGTACAAAATATTAGAGTCAATTTTGTTCTCCTTTATAATCCTGACTCATTATTATACCATCAGACATAGATAAATGGAAATGTTATGTCAGTGGCAACCTGACAGCAAAACTATATATATATGTACAATGTAATAAAAAAAAAAAACTAAAATAAAAGAAGAATGTGTCTCACTAAAGGATATGAATGCCCCGCTCAAGCTTTGCAATTTTCCAAGTTAAAAAAAGGGGCATAACTCTAGAACGGTAAGTGACTCGCTTCCCAAATTCAAACTCTGTCTGCTAGTTTTGGTTCGTAATATTGTGTATGAGTTTCATAATATTTGCATGAGGCAAACTTAAGTTAAGTGCGGAAACCAAATGGGACGTACAGGCGGAAAGACAGATGGAAAAAGGACGGACAGAAAAACTGACGGTCAAGGGTAACACTTAATGCCCCCGTTTTCCAAGGCTGGGGCATAAAAATGCCAGAATGAGACGCTCACAAAAATTTCCCAATATAAGGTTTAATGACTTGACCGTATCTACAGCTGTCTTTTAAAATTATGCCAACTTAAGTATAGATTAAACCAAATATTTTTTTCTGTTAATAAGCAGCATCATCTACAAAAACCCTGAGCATTGTATTTCCTACACTGCAGAATCACCCCAATTCAACCTTTCAGACTGAAATAAATTATATTCATTTATGTGACACTTATTTTGTTCAAAGCAGGTTAAACCCATCATTTTCTTGAGAAAATGTCTGTACCAAGTCAGGAATATAAGATGTTTTCCACTTATTACATTGGTTGATTTATAATAGTTGAGCGCTTGATTTTGTCAGGTTTTATGGACTTCCTCCTTTTTTTAAAATACCTTCATACCTTCCATATTTTTGTTAATACTGTGTAACCTGCCTAATCAGACACCTGAGTATTCCAACATCCTGCTTTAATCGACACATTTTTCTGGTCCCAAAATATGCCTATCCTTACAGAAAAAAACCTGAGTATTCCGACACCCTGCTTAACCCCACATTTTTTTCTGTCCCCCAGTATGTCAGATAACACAGGTTCCAGTCTGTACCTTATTTCTTATTAAACAACAAATCTCAAGTAAATAAACCTGGTTCCTTTAAAAAGGTTTAAACATGGACAGGACACTATTAAAATGTTTGTATATATGTATAAATAACCATAATTAAATAGCTTAATATTACAAAACATTTTGTTCTGTATCTCAATGAGTTGTCACATTATTCCTGAGTGTCTTGAATTTAAAGGCAATATAGTTGTTGATTACATTTTTATATTAAATTCTATATCAATCAAACAATTCATAATTCATAAAGATTTGATGAGTACAGACACAACATAATGTCTTTTCCCTTTATTTATTCTCCTTATTGATAAGACTTATGATAAATGAGTTTAACCAATATAAATAAACAAGGCTTAGAGAATACCATACAGAAGTTCTGTCAAGGTTAATGGGTGTTTAATAGATCAAGGTCACTTTTAAATGTTCATAATACTTTACTATAGAACTGAAGTCCATTCAATTATTGTCCTTTATGATCCATCAACTTTTGCTATCTGAAAGGTCAACACAAATATATGTAAGGCCATGGAAAAATGAATGTTGGTTTCCCCTAACATGTGAAAATGATTAAGGCCAGGCAGGCAGGAAAATCTTTTTATTTCTATTTTTTTTGTGAAATCTGTTTAAATCTACAGAGAATATTGCTGTTAACCTGATAGCAAATTTTTGTTTTACATTCTATATTGTGGTATAAAAAAAGTAAAATCACAAAAATACTGAACTCCGAGGAAAATTCAAAAAGGAAAGTCCTCAATCAAATGGCAAAATCAAAAGTTCAAACACATCAAACGAATGGATAACAACTGTCATATCCCTGACTTGGTACAGGCATTTTCTTATGTAGAAAATGGTGGATTGAACCTGGTTTTAAAGCTAGCTAAACCTCTCACTTGTATGACAGTCGCATCAAATTCCATTATATTGACAACGATGTGTGAACAAAACAAACAGAAACAATAGGTAAAAATGTCACAAATAGCAATAAGCTATAATTAGTTTCTTTTGTTACCTATTCTGACATCAGACTCTGACTTCTTTGAAACTGAGTTTTACTGTGCGTATTGCTATGTGTTTCTTTATTCTACATTGGCTAGAGGTATAGGGAGGTTGAGATCTCACAAAACATGTTTAACCCCACCACATTTTGTCCCTGTCCCAAGTCAGGAGCCTCTGGCCTTTGTTAGTCTTGTATGTTTTTTAATTTTAGTTCCTTTATATGTTTTGGAGTTTAGTGTGGCGTCCATTTTCACTGAACCAGTACACAATTTTATTTAAGGGCCAGCTGAGGACCACCTCCGGTGCTTGATTTTCTTGCTGCATTGAAGACATATTGTTGGCCTTGGCTGTTATCTGCTCTTTGGTCGGGTTGTTGTCTCTTTGACATATTCCCATTTCCATTCTCAATTTTATAATGTTAATTGAGCAATGTTGACACAATTTGAAAGACATGTTTAGATTCAGCATATCAAAGAACCCTAAGAATTCAATTTTGTTAAAATCAAATTAAGTTTTATTTTGGACCCTTTGGACCTTAATGTAGACCAATTTGAAAACAGGACCAAAATTAAGAATCTAAATACATGGTTAGATTCAGCATATCAAAGAACCCCATATATTCAATTTTGTTGAAATCAAACAAAGTTTAATTTTGGACCCCAATTTGGACCAACTTGAAAACTGGACCCATAATCAAAAATCTAAATACATGATTAGATTCAGCATATCAAAGAACCCTGAGAATTCAATTTTTGTTAAAATCAAACTAAGATTAATTTTGGTCTCTTTGGACCTTAATGTAGACTAATTTGAAAACAGGACCAAAAATTAAGAATCTAAATACACGGTTAGATTCGGCATATCAAAGAACCCCAATAATTCAATTTTGATGAAATCAAACAAAAAGTTTAATTTTGGACCCTTTGGACCTCAATGTGGACCAATTTAAAAGCGGGCCCAAAATCCAAAAACTTAATACGGTTAGATTCAGCATATTAAAGAACCCCAAGAATTCAAGAATAAAACCCCATTGAAATTGGTCAAGAAATAAGCAATTTATACAAAGAATCTTCTTTTGCACAATACTGTGCAATTAAATATTTCTTGCAATTGCAATACTGTGCAATTGAATATTTCTTGCTATTGTGCAATACTGTACAATTGACAATTTCTTCCTATTGTGCAATATTGTGCTATTGGATATTTCTTGCTATTGTGCAATACTGTGCAATTGAAGATTTCTTGCTATTGCGCAATACTGTGCAATTGAAAATTTCTTGCTATTGCACAATACTTATTATATAATAATTTACATATCCTGTTTGGTGTGTATCTCCTGCCATATCATTATTATTTGCTTTTAAATATAAATTAGAAATAACCAACTTAAAATGGAAAATTTTAAAGAAAAAAAAAAGGAAAAAAGGAAGAAAAGGGGAAAAAAATCCCCCAATTTTTGAACCCCCTTATGATTCATCACCCCCAAACTCAATCCCAGCCTTCAATGAGGTATGGTACCTTGCAGTACAATTTCAGAGAGATCCATACACTTAAACACAAGTTATTGTCTGGAAACTAGAAAAATGCTTATTTTGACCCTTTTGGCCCCTAATTCCTAAACGTTTAGGGCAATTACCCCAAACTCAATTCCAGCTTTCCTTTGTGATATGGAACCTTGTAGTACAATTTCAGAAAGATCCATACACTTACACACAAGTTATTGTCCTGAAACTAGAAAATGCTTATTTTTGCCCTTTTGGCCCCTAATTCCTAAAATTTTGAGGCAATTACCCCAAAATCAATCCCAGCATTCCCTTTGTGATATGGAACCTTGTGGTACAATGTCAGAGATCCATACACTTACACACAAGTTATTGTCTGGAAGTTACAAAATGCTTATTTTGGCCCTTTGGCCCCTAATTCCTTAACTGTTGGTACCATAACCCCAAAATCAATCCCAACCTTCCTTTGTGGTATTGAACCTTATGGTAAAATTTCCTAGAGATCCATTTACTTAAACTAAAGTTAGAGTGCGAAAACCAATGTGTCTTCGGACGACGACGACGACGCCGGATGAGACGGCGACGACGCCTAACGTCATACCAATATCGACCACAAAAAATTTTTGCGGTCGTATAAAACAGCAAAATTTCCTTAAAATTACCAATTCAGGGCAGCAACCCAAAATGGGTTGTCCGATTCATCTGAAAATTTCAGGGCAGATAGATCTTGACCTGATAAACAATTTACCCCACGTCAGATTTGCTCTAAATGCTTTGGTTTCAGAGATATAAGCCAAAATCTACATTTTACCCTATGTTCTATTTTTAGCCATGGCGGCCATCTTAGTTGGTTGGCCAGGTCACGGACACAATTTTAAACTAGATACCCCAATGATGATTGTGGCCAAGTTTGGTTAAATTTGGCCCAGTAGTTTCAGAGGAGAAGATTTTGTAAAGTTAACGGACGACGGACGACGGACGCCAAGTGATGAGAAAAGCTCACTTGGCCTTTTGGGCCAGTTGAGCTAAAAATAGAAATCTTAGAGCTTACAAAGTATTTACCAACAAAGTAGGGCAAAAATAGAAATCTTAGAGCTTACAAAGTATTCACCAACAAAGTAGGGCAAAAATAGAAATCTTAGAGCTTACAAAGTATTTACCAACAAGTATGGCAAAAAAAAACAGCAACCAAATGAGATGTGTTAGATAGAAATCGACCTCATTTGAACTTTAGTGGATTATTAGTGGTCTCACTGGCAATCAAACCTCGTCTCCTTATTTTTATGCAAAGTCTGTAACTGTTTGAAAATTCAGAGCTGTTATAAGAACCCTACAAAACAGACCCAAATTCATCTTTTATTTCGTATTTGAATGTTCCAAAATCAATCAAAGTCTTATACATGTACATGTATACATGCACTTACATAAGGTCGATTTCTATCCGACTCAGCTTAAATGATAACCGTCATCAGGTACAGAGGAGACCAAAAGTACCTGCATGTACTTTAAGTGCCTGTCTGGAGCCTGAAATTTAGTGGTTGTCATTGCATGGTTGCTGTCTGTCAAAGTTGTTTTTTGTTCATTGTTTTGCCATTTTCTGTCTTTTATAAGTGACTATATGGTATGGGGTTTTGCTCACTGTTAAAGACCAAACAGTGACCTATAGTTGTATTATCATTCACATCATTTGCAGCGTTCTCAAAATCTTTTTAACTGGTGGTCCTTTAAGAAAATCTGCTGGTCCTGGCTACAATTTCTATTGCAAAATACCAACATTGTGTCAGACCTTTTCGCAAATTTTGGTGGCCAAAATCTTCGGACGACCACTTTTAGAGAACTCTGCATTTGGACATGGTGGATAGTTGTCTAACTGGCAATATAAGTACATCTCATTATTTTCATATTGTACTTGTGCTGTTGTTGGGTTGTTGTTTCAATGAAATTGATTCCACAAAATTGTATCTCCTTTGATTCACACAAAAAAAGTTCCTAAATCACAAAACTTTAAATCATTCTCTACATTTTAAATGAAAATATTCTAAATTGGAAATCAATGATATGAAAGAATTATCAAATATAATGTAAAACACTAGAACAATTTTTTTATTGATTTTACATGTTTTCTTTAATCAAACTATCAAAAACACATTATTTATGTTTTCTATTGATTTTACAAGTTCACTTTCATAATACATGTACTAGCAAAATAGATGTGATGTTTATAGTAAATATTTCTTTGCCATTTCATTATTTTAAATAGCTTTTTTAAATAACAATCAAAGTTCAAAGATAAATGAACTTTGCGTAACAGTTTAAATGTCAGAAACATTAAATAAAATAGTCTTTACTGAAAAAGTTCAATCAATGAAGTTTTAACAAACCGTTAACAAGTTTTTTTGTATATTGTTGAATTAATTCAGGCATATACTAAAAACTTGAATTTGTTCACAATAAATGCTCAGCTTTGATCATACACAAAATGTTTGTTACAGTAATGCAAGTATGAGACAGTTTTAAGCACTTCTCTTTCATGCAGCTCTTACAAAATTCTTGACATATCAGATAAAACTTTATTGTTCTAGATTACTTCTAAAAATTTTTCAAAAAAAAAAGATAGTCAGGTGCCAGTCTATGATTTTAAATCTAAAGGAGCCCAACTCACTTAGAAAGATTTAAAATAATGTTTAGCAATATATGTTACAATTAAGATCTGTGAAATATGGAGCAGAGAACAAACTTAAAGAACTGCTTAAATTTGCACATAAGTTTCTACATATGGGTCATACCAGCAACACCATACAATGTTTTAGAATATGCCTCTTTCCTTAACTGCATGATCATACTTTACTTTAAACTTTCTTTTGTGCCTTTATTTGGAATTAAACAACCTTGGATGTTGAACATGCTTTGTGGATATGATTCAAGGTCAAATTATAAAAGTCAAATCAAAAATATTTACTGCAAATTTCCCAATAAGAGTGAAAAGAAAAATGTGAATTCAAAATCGTTCAAAACTAAACTCAACTTGTATAAGGTATCAGTATATGAAATTTATAAAACTTTCGAATACTTTAGTTAAAATGTACCTTAGAGTAAGCATATGGTGTTAAGATGTATGACGAAAACAAATGTTCAAATAGATGGACCCAAATATCCGTAATTTACCTCAGAAAATGACTAGCAGGGAAAGAATGAGGGGCCGGCATTGTTCACTTCGCAATCATTTTATAACAATATTATTTTTCTTTTTTTCTCTCACATTCTATAGGAAATTGAATAGCTGCAACCTATCAATCTATTAAATACTTTAATGAGGCCATGAAACCCCTTTTCCTTGACCCCCCCTCCATCCCCATGGACACCAACGGAGGTTTTTTTTTTTCATATTTTTTTTTTTCAAAATTGAACTTTCTTTTAACAACGATCTAACTAGAAACAAAATATACTAGGTATATTTACCTTCTGACGTGTTTACATTTATTTATCCTAATGTGAGGTCATATCAACATGCCCCATTTGCTACATGTATGTGGATCAAGCTTTATCTCCAGTTTATATTACATAATAATCAAAGTCAATAATATATTCAACTTAATACACTAGCACGAATCCATTATATTGTTACATAAAAAGCAATAAAAGCGATTTATTTTATTGTTCCTTAATGCATAGGTCTTCCACGGAACTAATAAATTCCATATAAATTCTACGTAGAAAAGAACATTTTTAAGGATTTTCCATGTTCCTTTATGCAATTTATTAAGTGCAATTGTACAAAATATTAGAGTCAATTTTGTTCTCCTTTATAATCCTGACTCATTATTATACCATCAGACATAGATAAATGGAAATGTTATGTCAGTGGCAACCTGACAGCAAAACTATATATATATGTACAATGTAATAAAAAAAAAAAAAACTAAAATAAAAGAAGAATGTGTCTCACTAAAGGATATGAATGCCCCGCTCAAGCTTTGCAATTTTCCAAGTTAAAAAAAGGGGCATAACTCTAGAACGGTAAGTGACTCGCTTCCCAAATTCAAACTCTGTCTGCTAGTTTTGGTTCGTAATATTGTGTATGAGTTTCATAATATTTGCATGAGGCAAACTTAAGTTAGAGTGCGGAAACCAAAATGGGACGTACAGACGGAAAGACAGATGGAAAAAGGGACGGACAGAAAAACTGACGGTCAAGGGTAACACTTAATGCCCCCGTTTTCCAAGGCTGGGGCATAAAAATGCCAGAATGAGACGCTCACAAAAATTTCCCAATATAAGGTTTAATGACTTGACCGTATCTACAGCTGTCTTTTAAAATTATGCCAACTTAAGTATAGATTAAACCAAATATTTTTTTCTGTTAATAAGCAGCATCATCTACAAAAAACCCTGAGCATTGTATTTCCTACACTGCAGAATCACCCCAATTCAACCTTTCAGACTGAAATAAATTATATTCATTTATGTGACACTTATTTTTGTTCAAAGCAGGTTAAACCCATCATTTTCTTGAGAAAATGTCTGTACCAAGTCAGGAATATAAGATGTTTTCCACTTATTACATTGGTTGATTTATAATAGTTGAGCGCTTGATTTTGTCAGGTTTTATGGACTTCCTCCTTTTTTTAAAATACCTTCATACCTTCCATATTTTTGTTAATACTGTGTAACCTGCCTAATCAGACACCTGAGTATTCCAACATCCTGCTTTAATCGACACATTTTTCTGGTCCCAAAATATGCCTATCCTTACAGAAAAAAACCTGAGTATTCCGACACCCTGCTTAACCCCACATTTTTTTCTGTCCCCCAGTATGTCAGATAACACAGGTTCCAGTCTGTACCTTATTTCTTATTAAACAACAAATCTCAAGTAAATAAACCTGGTTCCTTTAAAAGGTTTAAACATGGACGGACACTATTAAAATGTTTGTATATATGTATAAATAACCATAATTAAATAGCTTAATATTACAAAACATTTTGTTCTGTATCTCAATGAGTTGTCACATTATTCCTGAGTGTCTTGAATTTAAAGGCAATATAGTTGTTGATTACATTTTTATATTAAATTCTATATCAATCAAACAATTCATAATTCATAAAGATTTGATGAGTACAGACACAACATAATGTCTTTTCCCTTTATTTATTCTCCTTATTGATAAGACTTATGATAAATGAGTTTAACCAATATAAATAAACAAGGCTTAGAGAATACCATACAGAAGTTCTGTCAAGGTTAATGGGTGTTTAATAGATCAAGGTCACTTTTAAATGTTCATAATACTTTACTATAGAACTGAAGTCCATTCAATTATTGTCCTTTATGATCCATCAACTTTGCTATCTGAAAGGTCAACACAAATATATGTAAGGCCATGGAAAATGAATGTTGGTTTCCCTAACATGTGAAAATGATTAAGGCCAGGCAGGCAGGAAAATCTTTTATTTCTATTTTTTTGTGAAATCTGTTTAAATCTACAGAGAATATTGCTGTTAACCTGATAGCAAATTTTTGTTTTACATTCTATATTGTGGTATAAAAAGTAAAATCACAAAAATACTGAACTCCGAGGAAAATTCAAAAAGGAAAGTCCTCAATCAAATGGCAAAATCAAAAGTTCAAACACATCAAACGAATGGATAACAACTGTCATATTCCTGACTTGGTACAGGCATTTTCTTATGTAGAAAATGGTGGATTGAACCTGGTTTTAAAGCTAGCTAAACCTCTCACTTGTATGACAGTCGCATCAAATTCCATTATATTGACAACGATGTGTGAACAAAACAAACAGAAACAATAGGTAAAAATGTCACAAATAGCAATAAGCTATAATTAGTTTCTTTTGTTACCTATTCTGACATCAGACTCTGACTTCTTTGAAACTGAGTTTTACTGTGCGTATTGCTATGTGTTTCTTTATTCTACATTGGCTAGAGGTATAGGGGAGGGTTGAGATCTCACAAAACATGTTTAACCCCACCGCATTTTTGTCCCTGTCCCAAGTCAGGAGCCTCTGGCCTTTGTTAGTCTTGTATGTTTTTTTAATTTTAGTTCCTTTATATGTTTTGGAGTTTAGTGTGACGTCCATTTTCACTGAACCAGTACACAATTTTATTTAAGGGCCAGCTGAGGACCACCTCCGGGTGCTTGATTTTCTTGCTGCATTGAAGACATATTGTTGGCCTTCGGCTGTTATCTGCTCTTTGGTCGGGTTGTTGTCTCTTTGACATATTCCCCATTTCCATTCTCAATTTTATAATGTTAATTGAGCAATGTTGACACAATTTGAAGAGGTTTTACATGTTAAAAGACAATTAAAACTAGAACGGTAAAAGTGACGCCACCAAATTTCAAACTTTGTCTGTGTTTTAAGGTAATAAGCATTGTGTATAAGTTTCATAACATTTGGTTATGGCAAACTAAAGTAAGAGAATGGAAATGAAAAATTTAGCAATTTTTCCATTTGTAAAGGGGCATAACTCTAGAACGGTAAAAGTGACACTACCAAAATTCCAACTTGATCTGTGTTTTGTGGCAATTAACATTGTGTATAAGTTTCATATTATTTGGTTGAGGCAAACTAAAGGTAGAGAAAGGAAACCAATTATGGGACGTACGGACGTACAGACGGACAAGGGTAAAACTGAATGCCCCCTCCGCTACGGCGGGGGCATAAAAAAAACATCATTGAAAATCATCAATAGAAACCAAAGCAACACTTTTTTATTTGCAAAAAAAAAAAAGAATTGACCCGGAGTCTGCAGGGTAAGGGAAAATAAACAATGATTTTTGCATGGCCTAATACTACTTGTTTAAAAATACCATTGAAAGTTGTTTAGCTGATAAATAAAGAATTAACTCAATTCCTCCACCCTATGATTAAATCAAACAGTTTTTTAAAAATAATTTTTTCACAGCATATTTGGTGCTACTCAGTAATTAGTTGTAAATGTTTTAAATGTGAAAAGTAGTTTAAGCAGAAAAATATTAAGAGTATAAACTAAATTTCTGTATTGCCGAATAGGAAAGTTTTTGCTGTATAAATATATATTAATTAATTTACATAATGTATAGAAGGAGTGATATGATTAAAATTTGAACAAAACTATTTCTATTTTGATGTTTATCTTTTAATTAAAACAAGGAATTATTCAAATCTGGAATAATTTTGAATTATTGAAAATCGATTAGTAATGAAAACTAACCAAACTTAAAAGAGGGTTAGCTATGCATGCATAGCTAAAGTTAATTTTATTTTCACTGATTTTTCAGTATGGACTAACCCCCAACCCCCCCACTTTTTACTTTTTAGCCATGCATGCTTACCCTCCTAAATTGGGTTAGTTTTCATCATACATTCCTTATTAATTTTCCAGAATTCAAAATTATTCCAGATTTAAATAATTCCTTTTTTTAATGATGGAATTGGTTGTTTAGTATGAAAAAAAATTGACAAATACAGACAAAATAACTTCTATGTATCAAACTTCCTTAAAAAATGATTTGTTTAGAGAATAATAATGATAAAAAAAAACAAGTTTCTGAAAAAAGATAAGCATAAGAGCACAAGAGTTTTTTTTACAATATAAATATCACCATATAATAACTTTTTACTAAAAAAATAAAAGCCCACAAAACATATTTGATTAATAAGATTACCATAGTAAGGATTCATCCAGTAAAATTAAACATTAACAGTCCATAGGTCTGATCAGCATCAATTGAAAGCTTGCATTTCCTTCCTTAGGTAGCTAGTCCACAGACATTTTTCCTTCAAATTCTCCAAAAACTATTTGAAAATCAAAAGGAAGATAAAAGGCGTCAAAATACTTTGCATTACTGCTTACCTGTAAATAATTAGCGCCTATAGTTTTGTAAATAAACAAACGACAGCAATGATAGATGGTGACTGACACCTAAACCTGTCAAAACCGACATGTCATAAACGCCCAAAGATATCTTGTCTGTAATTAACAGAAAACTTTCTAGATGAATATCATCAAAACAGTTTTTAATTTTTGTGACAATTTTTGTCTGCCATGCATTTTGTACCTAATTAGTTACATCATCAGGCAATCACATTTTGAATTTATACTTTCTTAGAAAAAACTGATGGTTCAAATTTTCAAGTCCATCTATATAAAAGGGTCTGGATGGGGGTTAAAGAATACAGAAAAGTGGGCAAAAAGGTGCAGAATAAAGGGCCAAAAATATAGGACAAAACTTTAAAGAATAGAAATAGTCAGGTGCTAAAATATAGTGAATAGAGAGTTAATAAATTGGCAAAATCAATAAAAAATTGAGAAAAATGGTCTAACAAATTAAAGACTATTAAGAAGTGAAGGTCCCCCATCCGGACCCTCGTATAATGCACTGTTCATAATAACTGCTTGATATCATGTAATAAAAGCTATTTCTATTGAAAAGTACATCTGGAAAAGCAAAACTCTTAACTAAATTCAATTTAGGAAGCAATTTAAGGCTTTAAGGTTCTTCACTTACATTACTCAGCAGATATTTCAAGGTCAGTAAAGAACAAATGTTTTGTTAATTGATTGCAATTAAGATAGGTTGATAAAATTTGTCAATAACACTCATTTGGATTGTGATAGTTAAGGCCAAAACAATAATAGTTGTGTTTCCTGTCTCTTTTAAGTTCTTACCTAAATTTTCATGTAAAATCAAGAAGATATAGTGTGATTGCCCTCGAGACAACTCCCCACCAGAGACTAAATGACATAGAAGTTAGCAACTAGAATTGTTCACTGTACAGCCTTCAACAATGAGAAAAACCCACACCACAAAGCAATCTATAAAAGGCCCAGAAATCACATGGGTAAAACAATTCGAACAACAAAACTAACGACCTGAGAGTAACTCACAGTTACTGACAGCTAGTTCAAAAGCCAATTACACAACTAATAAAAAAAATCATGCATCTATTAAGTACACATCCAACATCCAATGGTTTAGTGTAAAGACATCATTGAGTCAGATAAAAACATGACCTTGTGCAATGCCAAGATACAAGTATAGACAGATTGTAGAGCCATGGATGTGCAAGTGTATTATCAGTTCATTTGTAACTCAAAAAAGTGTGGTGTTAATATTTGTTGGGATGAAAAGCTGGATGGACAAAGATGAATGCAATATAGTCCCCACTCCTTGAGTAATAATTCACAGTATTATTTCCATAAAGATAGTATTTTGTCAATTCTTTCAATTACAATTCCAATTTAAAGTTGGATTCTATAAGTCACTTTTAACAAGGATTTTTTTGAAACTAGAAAACTTTTGAAATCTGGAATATTTAGTGAAAATTTCTATTTGGATCTGACCATACATGCTTGGCTAAGAGGTTAGTAGAAAACCCTTAACTATGCATGCATAGCTATAACCTTCTATGAAGGATTTAAGTTTAAAGAGAACAAATAAACATTATCTTTTGAAGAAAACCACATTTCCTTAAGAAAATTATACATTCATAATTTCATATATCTGATATATTAAAAGGTCTTAAATGAACAAATATGCCTGTTTTCATACAAAACAGATAAATAAATGTCCATTCAGGTCCATAAAATAAATTCCTTACAAGATAAATAGCCCATGTGATGTACACATTTATAACTGTATACTATATTACTCTAGTGCCCTATGGCAGTTAGTAAATATTTATATTTCTGTTTAATTATCTCAACAGGTGATACAATCTTCTTTTTTAAAGACAATAAACAACTACATGTATGTTGAAAGCATGTCTTTTTTGACAAAACATGGAGAACATCAAAGTAAAGTTTAATCTAAGGTTAATTGACAGAGCAGTGTTTTGTCCAACCCGATTCTTCAAATTAATCTGAAGTAAAATATATATATATTTGTATTATGCTCAAGATTATTTTTAGTAATATCAGAATAAATTGATAAGATTCATGATGAAGGATATCTGTTATCCGAAATATTTATTGATACTTGTATTTACTGCCTTTTTATGATATTGATGGAGTTTGTTTACACTTTTTAGGCATGTAGATAATTTTTGTATGGTGTACAGCATCGTTTTTCATAATGATCCAACACCCTTGTAAGAAATTCGTTAACTAATATCTAAACGTTTTTGTATATATATATTTTTATCCAACGCAATCATAGGTTTGAATGTTGTTTTCAATTAGACTTGTGTATATATATATATATATATATATTTCATCGAATTTTCTTGTAATGCCCTTTAGAAGGCTCTCGGATCATACATTCACTACAATCTATTTATAGATAGAGGATATAGCCCAGTCATCATGAACCCTTAACCCTGGAGATCAGAGCCCTATCGGTGGAGACCTGAGGGCCCAATAATGTGGAGCCTGAACATGAGGATAAAGCCCAGAGCCCATAAAACTACCCAACTATATTATTCTACATACTTTATATTGCAAATGTATTTAACCTAGGGAGGCAAAAGAATAAGAATGATTGTATTTTACACAATATTTGCAAGTGAGCAAGACTTTAATTCTACTTTAAACTACGGTGTCCACGCGGCCTGTGATACCGCACATTAGCTGATTTGGTCATATCAACACAGTAACACAAATAAAATCGTTCTTGTTATTGTTTTATCCTTCCGATGGGATAAAAAAAGAATAATATTGATAAGTTCAAGAGTTAATTAATAACTGCAATATCCCATGATTTACAATATTTGGCCAATTTCCATTAAAAAAATTACTTCATTAGATAAAATTTGTTTTATTTAAGTCAAATTGATATCAAATTGAAATAATTTTTGCTCTGCATCCTTGGCGGTGTGCTTAGTTCAAATTCAGCTATATTTCGTAGTATAAAATCTTTCCTTTAATCAAAATAAGCTATTTTGGAAGGCATGCGGACATTGGAGGAAATCGCCGGACATTTTGAGGTGAAACCATACAAACAGAAGATTTAATGAAATAAAAGTATTTTATGAATGTATTCACACAATATTATCCAATTATTGGTTTTATCAGTTGAATGAAGTGAAGTCATAAGTCTTAGGTGCGCGGATACACCAGACTGCACAGTAATTGTTTGCATGATCCCTGAAGATAAAACTGGTGTAGTCTTATGTCTAAAACATTTAACTAATATTTGCATTCCTAAGATTCATATACATAAGTTTACTTATATAAAAGTTTTATTTTAATCCCACAAAAATATCTATCATACAATAAAAAAATTTGCTGTTTTTATAATACTAAGGACACGACCACAATAAAAATAAATTAGCATATAACAATAAAATAAATTTGCATATATTATAATTCCAAGGACATATAGTTTATAAATCTAGATTGATCAATAAGTCAAACACAATGGCCATATAAGACTTCATTTTTTGCCTTTTGAGTGATATTAACTTATTAACTGTTAAAACTACTGTCAATCTGTCATTTTAATTCTTATTTCAGAGTGTGACAGCTAGTATATCAGTTCAGAGGTAATGGAAATTTGTGTATTTTATATATTACTAGGTTTATGTTTGTTTTTTTTTGTAGTTTATTTGGCATTCAGAGATTAATGAGGTTAGAATTTAAACATAAAGTAGTTCTATATAAGATTGCTGATACTATATTTCTTATAAAGGTCAACAATAAAAGGTAAACCCTGAGTAAGCCTAGGCCTGTAAGTCAAAGGTCAACAATTAAAGCTGAACTAAGTGATCCTCTTTAAGTACTCAAAAGTCAACAATAACAGGTGAACCCAGTGCTCCTCTAACTCAAAGGTCAACAATAACAGGTGAACCCAGTGGTCCTCTAACTCAAAGGTCAACAATAACAGGCAACCCAGTCATCCTCTTTCTCAAAGGTCAACAATAACAGGCGGACCCAGTGATTCTCTATCTCAAAGGTCAACAATAACAGGCGGACCCAGTGATCCTCTAACTCAAAGGTCAACAATAACAGGTGGACCCAGTAATCCTCTAACTCAAAGGTCAACAATAACAGGTGAACCGAGTGAGCCTTTAACTCAAAGGTCAACAATTAAAGGCAATTTTAGAAAGGTTTGTTATAAATCATGTCAGTACAAGGGTGTATAAGAACCAAAACAGGTGAAGAGCTATAGGACCAAAAATTCGTAAGGGTTCCATGAACCAGTGTCTCGCCTAAGTACTGACTACTGAGCTGATGATACCCTTGGGGACTTATCATCCACCAGCAGCTTAGTTTTAGAAATCATTCACCACTTGTTTAGGGTCAGGGAGATTAAGAGTTTGAAAATATATGGACACTTTCATTGATGATCATCTACTTGACCTCTAAAAGTCTTTAATGTTTTAATGGGGTTCTTCTTATTTATATTGTTGAGTTGCTATTTCAGTATCATACAACCCATAATGTCTGGTCTTACTGACATATCCAAACACTTCAAAATTTATTTTTATTATACATTGACAATTGGCTTTTTAAAGGGAATAAAGTATAAAATACAAGGAACTATATCTTTGGCTACCATTCCCAATTCGTTTTGATGCAATGTCATCGACAAATTGTCTTGAAAACACCCATTGTTGTATGATGTCAGAGGAGGGAAATTATCGGATTTATTTCACATGTGTAATTATCAATTTTTATTTCACTGGGAAATCAAGGTGTATCAATTTGTAACCAATGTAATAATAACAGTTATCTCCGTTTTTGCTAAATGATAATTATAACTTTAAAAGTAAAGCAATTAAAACAACTGATGTAAATTAAAGCCTAAAACAAGGAATTATTTGAATCTGGGATAATTTTTAATTCTGGAAAATTGATAAGAAATGTATGATAGAAAGTAACCAAACTAATTAGGGTTAGCCATATGCGCATGGCTAAGGTTAATTGTACTTTCACTGGTATTTCAGTATGAACTTATTAAGCTAACCCTCTTCAGCCATGAATGCATATCTAACCCTCCTAAATTGGGTTAGCTTTCATCATACAATTCTTATCAATTTTCCAGAATTCAAAATTATTCCTGATTCAAATAATAATCCTTTTCTAATGTAATTATTGAGCACAAATTTTCTTTTCTTTTTTTTTAGCATTGTTTAAGTTACACTACCATAACTAAGATGTCATATATTAATGTCCTTCCAAGACGGGGCCTCGGTGGTCGAGTGGTCTAAGTAGTTACTACTGTAATCACTAGCCAGTCAACACTGAGGTTGTGAGTTCGAACCCGCCGTGCGGGTGCACTCGACTCAATCTTAATTGACTAGGATTGTCAGTTTTCCTATCGAAGGTCGGTGGTTTTCTCCGGCACTCCGGCTTCCTCCACCAATAAAACTGACCGCCACGAAATAGCCCAAAAGCGGTGCTTAAAAGTGGCGTTAAAACACCAAAAATCAAATCCTTCCAAGACTGCTATCATGGTCATACAACCGATATAAACATAAACATAAACAGATTCATACAAGCACCAGCTGGTCGGAAAATGATGGTTCTTCTAGGTCTGTGTGATTTCACGTCATAGAATGACTAAATCATCAGTTTTCTTGAATATGAATTATTTTGAATGGACAGTATTGGTCAAAGAAATGGTTCTTCCCCTAATATTTCACTTCAATAACTGAAAATATTTAACACATGTGTAACCCATGTAGCACTGTAATTAAGATTGACATCTGCAATCAACAGATAGGCGCGGCTTCAGCTTGTATACAACATACTTAAATGTTATTGGATGTTAAGTATAATGCAGAGTATAAAGTATACAAGTTGAAGCCCTCAGCTGAGCCTATCTATCGATTGCAGATGTCAATCTTAATTACAATGCTTGAGCAAACATTGATACAAACAAAGCAAGCAAGCCAACCAAACTTTTAAACTACAAGCATTAGGAAAATAGCTCTAAAGATTGCATGAATATGGATTCAAATGAGGCTGAATTTTTTTACTTGGAAGTCAATAATACGTATTATGAACAATGTTTTTGAGCTTATTTTGACAAAATTGAACCACAGACTGCTAATAGGAAATATTATATCAATACTCTACTTTTATAAATGTTTGGAAAAAACAATAATCAGTTTTCTTGTCTAAATTGTGACCAATACATATTGTATTGACACTTGTCTATTGTTCAAGACTGTTTGTTTCCCTCTAGGTGTCTTTTAAGTTTTTATAATGTTTTTTTATGTTGTTGGATTTCTGTCTGATTGATGTATACCCAAATTTCCTTTTAATTTTAAATATTCTTTGAACTCTGCCTCCCACTGTCCTTGCCTTTTCCACAGCTAATATAACCTTGCAGCATATTCTCAATGAAAAAAAAAATAAAGGGCTATTAATACTTTTTCAATATTTCAATATTTTCAGTAATATTTCAACATAGTAATCTGATTCAACTCACTTCTGGACTTTTAAAATAGTTTTATTCAAACTCAAGATTTCCTGTGTCACTAAAAGACATACATTTTTGATTTAGGGTCATAATCAACAACTTTATATATCCAAAAATAAAAATTAAACATGCACTGAAAATCAAATATAGAATATTTTATTCATTTTGAACAGTCGTGTTCTAGAAAAGCATGTATAAAATACATAATAATTCATCATTTTTTAATTTTGATATTTTCTATACCGCCTATGCATATTTCTGACATGTATGTATTTATTAAACATGCATATCTGAAAGGCATGTCAAACAGAATTTGTTCAAAAGGGTAACTGCATATTTTTTATTAATGTAGTTATGTTATCATCATAAAATAATTGTTACAAGGATGCAAAACAAATAAATTTGACCTTAAAACACCAGTAGAAAAGAGCTTTTAACGTAAGATCCTGGGAAAGTCTGAGAACAATCTAAATACTAACTGATTCCAAATTTTCTTATACTATATGATTTAACTGTTGTTAAAATTTTTTTTCTAAAAGTATAAAAAAACTCATCATAGATTAACTAGACTTAAAATTTTGTACACCAGACAAGTGTTTCGTTCACATAGACTCATAAGTGATGCTTGAATCAAAAAAATTAAAACACCAAATAAAGTACGAAGTTGAATGGCATTGAGGATCCCCAAAAGAAAAATTGACAAAAAACTTAAAGAATACAGAAATGAAGGACCCCCATGCATGCCATATTCGAATTTACCTTAGAGTACATACTGGGAGAATAATTTTATTAGTTAAGTCCACTAATGGAAGGAAGCAATATAAGCAATGATGAAGTTGAACACATTCATGGCTCAAATCATTGAAAAATGAACAAATTGTTTTAGAAGACAAGAATGAATTCCGACACATTTATACTAACCTTGTCCATACATAAAAGAATTTACAGATCGAGCAAAAATTGATGGGGACTTCAGAGAGACAAAAAAGAATTTACCTTGAATATGACCATTCTATTCATTGTCTGCTAGCAGATTAGAAACAAATAAATTAGCAAAGATGTCAGAACATATTCATGGCTCAAGACATAAACTGAGTGAAATGTACAAACTATTTTTAAAGACAAGTATCAATTCTGACACACTTTCCTGACCGCTTAGCCATACATAAGAGAATTAGTAGACTGAGCAAAAGATTGATGAGGACTTCAAAGAAACACAAGGCATTTACCTTTATATACTGACAGAATGTGACTATTACATTAATAGTCCGCTAATGGAAAGAAACATAGAAATGATGACAGAACATATTCAAGGCGCACATCATTAGCAAACGTACAAACTATTTCAGGAGACAAGTTTCAATTCCAACACATTTCAACTAACCTTGGCCATACATAACAGAATTTGAAGAAAAAAATGATGAGGATTTCAGAGAGACACAAAAGAATCTACCTTTATATCATGACAGAACTATGACTATTCTATAAATATTGTCCTAATGGAAGGAAACATAGCAATAATAACGAATAACATTCACATTCAAATCTACAATTATTTTAGAAAACAAGAATAAATTCTGACACACTTTTCCTGACCTTAGCCATTACATAAGAGAACTTGTAGACTAGCAAAAATTGATGAGGACTTCAAAGAGAAACAAGTCATTAACCTTTATATACTGACAGAATATGATTATTACATTAATATAGTCCACTTATGGAAAGATTGAGCATAGCAAAGATGATAGAACATATTCACGACTCAAATCATTATCACACGACTCAAATCATTAGCAAACGTACCACTATTTTAGAAAACAAGAATGAATATGACACATTTTTATTAACCTTAGCTTTACATAAGAGAATTTGTAGACTGAGCAAAAACTGCTGCAGACTTCAAAGAGAGTGAGACACAAATCATTTACCTTTACATAATGATAGAATGTGACCATGTCTGTCTTACTTGTTTTTTGTAAATTGTTTTGTTATAAACTAGGCCGTTAGCTTACTCAATTGAAGTGTTTCATGTTTTTCATGTCGGGGCCTTTTATAGCCAACTGTATGGTATGGGTTTTTTATCAATGTTGAAGGCTGTAACGGTTGCCTATAATTGCTTACATCCACTTCATTTGAACTTGGGTGGAAAGTTGTCTCATTGGCAATCATACCACATCTCCTTATTTTTATGTTTCATTAATACAGTCTGCTAGCAGAAGGAAACATGGCAATGATGACGGAACATATTAAAGGCTCACATCATTAGCAAACGTACAAACTATTTCAGGAAACAAGCATCAATTCCAACACATTTTTACCGACCTTGGCTATACATAAGAGAATTTTGTAGACAGAGCAATAACCTGATAAGGATGTTAGAGAGACACAAGGAGATACTGGTTACTTCCCTAAGAACTGAAAGTATGGGAAGATAATTGCTTCAGACATTTATCCATATTTATAAGGATTATGACACATTATATATCTAAATTCTTGGATTACTTTTTAAAGTTTTTATAGCATCCACTTTTAATGTGAATAAAATAGAAAATGAAAGGAACGAAATACTGTAAATTCAGAAATTATTTCAGATAAAAATGCAAGATTACTGTAAATTCAGAAATTATTGTGTGCATTTATTATTGCGATTTTGTCATTTTAGACCAAAATGCGATCATTATTTTTGCGATACTGAGAAAAATTCAGATTCATTCATATATAAAAAAAAAAATGCGAGTTTAAATTATTGCGATTAAAACCCTGTTGCATTTTTCGCAATAATAAAAACATCGCAATAATTTCCGAAATATACAGTAATGATTGCAATATAAGGAAAAGCTGCATACAGATATCAGAATCGAAGTGAGTTCTTATTATAGCGATACTCACCAGTTGGATTATTCTCATTAATAAAAACCTTGCAATAATTTCTGAATTTACAGTAAATCTTTTTTTACCCATTCCCATTTGATTTAGATTCAACTTATGTTGTATACTGTTAGAGAAGTGAAGATACAGGTTTAATATTTCCCATGTGATTTCATTATACAGGAAATTCAAATTAGGGTATTTCGGGGAAACAAATGTAACTTAAATTCGATAATAATATAATTGCTATCAAATTTTTTCTCATTCCATCAAAAGTAATGAATCTTAAGATTTCATCCCATTGGTCACTTTCAGTTTCACTGTATTTGAAAAAAATGTTGAAGCAAATTAAATTTGCTTAGCATTTTTTTACTTTTCTAAATTTTAAAACTTTACTGCGGTGGGAGTTCCATTTCTTTACATGTAACTGATGGATCCCTTGATTTTTGGTGTTTTAACACCTGACTTTCAGCACTATTTGTTATTTTGTGGTGGCCAGTTTTTTATTGGTGGAAGAAGCCAGATCATGGCCGGAGAGAACCACGATCTTTGGCAGGAAAATTGGCAATCCTAGTCAATTAAGATTGGAGTCAAAACTATTTTGTTACCTACCATGTGCGGGGTTCCAACTCACAACCTCAGCGTTAACAGGTCAGTGTAATGACAGGTCAGTGTTGACATGTCAGTGGTACAGTAGTAGAACTAGACCAGACTCAGTAACCAAAGCCCCTCTCTACATGTTAAAGAACCCTTTTAGTAGCTTTCATTAATGTGTATATATACATGTAGCCTAATGGAGATAAAATGTCTAAGTCTTGATTATAGCTGTGAGACAGAAAATCTATTTATTTCTTCAAGTTCATTCACTTTTTGGAAACTAACATTTTTCTATTACTTGTCCTTTTACAAAAAGAATAAAAATAGCTATTTCTATGCAAATATTAAAATTTTTCTAGAAATTTCTTACATTAACTGTGAATAAAAAGTCAGTTTCTTGAATTACTGTGTAAATGACATAATTATATGCAAACATGTCACAATAAAACCAGTGCCTCAACCTTTTAAAATAATTAACATGGAATTTTTGTCATACCACATGGTACTAAGAGGCTATGATCCTTTAACCAGACCCATTGTACAGGGATATGTCATCAAGTACCGCCCATTTGGAGGAGATCTTTCTGCATGTTACCAAGGACGTTAAATATACAAATATTAGATACACCTTGAGGCGTTAGTCTGAATGGGTGTATCTAATTTACACCAAGATATTTTTGTCAATGCAGAATGATAAATTTCAATAATTTAAGAGGGGGGTCTTTCAGCGATTTGACCATATGTTATTGAAAAGCATGATAAATGCAGGGTAACCAATGTCATATAAAGACATCTAGGTGTTAGTTTAGTTATAAATCCTTGATGTTACAGGAGCACTGATTGTAGATAATGTTATCAATAAATATTCATGAGAAAATGGATCAAAACTAGTTTAAAAGTATATTGGGGTCATTATAAGGAATTAGTGCTATAATCAACAGTTAGTTAAATGTAAACAAAATAAAAATAAGGAGATGTGGTACGATTGCCAACGAGACAACTATCCACCAAAGTTCAAATAAAGGGATGTTAGCAATTATAGGCAAATGTACGGCCTTCAACAATGAGAAAATCCCATACCGTAAAGCCAATGTGAATGACCCAAACATTTACTGATGTTTTGATTGTTGCAGATGGATGCGGCTTCATTTGTACTTCAAAGAATGATATATGAATGCTTCTATTTTCTAAAGGTAAAACAGATAAAAACTTCAACGAAGAAATAGACTTACCTTGAAGTTAAGGGAAGATTTTTACTAAACAATCAGGATTTACGCTGAAACTAGCAGAACCAGTTTCAATAAAAGTGGTTCCCTCCCCATGTTTAAAAATAGATAGGTTAAAACAAATTTCATGAGATTAAGTTCAAAGTTAAACGATTATGTTATATCATATTGATTAACAGACAATTATCACGTGGTGTTCTAAAGTGATTTTTTATTTCCCAATACATGCAATAAATGCATGACATCCCATGATAACCTTAAACCAATGCATATTATATATTACAAAAAAAGAAGAACACATCCACGATATTGCGGGTCCGTGGCTGAATTAAAGTACTTACGCCTTATTATTAGTATTGTCATCTGATAAGTCATGCTGATTATAAGGTGCACAGTTTCTCTGCTATCAAAATATAATCTGTTTGAACCCGTCCTGGTTTTCTTACTACAACCGGAAACTACATGTGACATATACTATTGGTATCGGCATCGGATTGGACCCAGAACTTGTTAATTATGGGTTATATTAATGATGTGGAAAGCAAACGGGCCTGGAATGGTGTAATTTTTAATCAACACTATTGTCCTATATTAGTTATATATAAAGTTGAATTTTTTTATTCATCATTTTTACATCATGCCATCTAACAAATTATACCTTGTTATTCTAGATGTGTACCCCGGTATATACAAAAGAAAAGATGTATTTTTCTTGTAACTTCAGCACTGACAGTAAGGCAGTGATGAAAATCTTCACTGGCAGTGAATATGTGTTGAAAATCCTTACAGGCAGTAAATCAGTGTTGAAATTCTTCACTGACAGTATTTCCCTGTTGAAATTCTTCACACAGTTAATAAGTGTTGAAAATCATAACTGACAGTAAATCAATGTTGAAAATCTTCACTGACAGTGAATCAGTGTTAAACATCCTCGCTGACAATAAATCTTCACTGACAGTAAAGTGGTGATGAAATCTTCACTGGCAGTGAATAAGTATTTAAAATCTTCACCGACAGTAAATTAGTGTTGAAAATCTTCACTGGCAGTGAATCAAGAGTTGTAAATCTTCACTGGCAGTGAATCAAGAGTTGTAAATCTTCAATGGCAGTGAAACAAGTGTTGTAAATCCCCACTGACAGTAAATAAGTGTTAAAAATCTTCACTGACATTATTTCTGTATTAAAAATCCTCTCTGACAGTTGTTTAATGTTGAAAATCTTCAAACCTTAAAATCAGTGAGCAAAATCCTCACTGACAGGTATAAAATCAATGTTGAAAATTCTCACTGAGGTCAGTGTTGCAAATCTTCACTGACAGTAAATCAGTGTTGAAAATCTTCATTGACAATAAATCAGTTTGAAAATCCTTTAAATTAATAATGGCATGCTTTAAATTTTACACAGCAATTGATTAATGTACTTTAAAATTCTCACTGACAGTCAATCAGTGTTGAAAATCTTTACTGACAGTGAATCAGTGTTGAAAAATCCTCACTGACAGTAAAGTGGTGATGAAATCTTCACTGGCAGTGAATAAGTGTTAAAATTTTTAACTGACAGTAAATCAGTGTTGAAAATCTTCAGACAGTACAGCAGTGATGAAAATCTTCAATGACAGTGAATAAGTGTTGTAAATCCTTACTGACAGTAAATCAGTGTTGAAAATCTTCACTGGCAGTGAATCGATTATTTTAAATCCCCACTGACAGTAAACAAGTGTTGAAAATCCTCACTGACATTATTTCTGTGTTACAAGTCCTCTCTGACAGTTGTTCAATGTTGAAAATCTTCAAACGGTAAATCAGTGTTGAAAATCCTCAATGATGGTAAATCAGTGTTGAAAATCTTAACTGACAGTAAATCAGTGTTGAAAATTTTCACTGACAGTAAATCAGTGTTGAAAATCTTCACTGACAGTAAATCAGTTTGAAAATCCTTTAAATAAATAATGGCATGCTTTAAATTTTACACAGCAATTGATTAATGTACTTTAAAATTCTCACTGACAGTTAATCAGTGTTGAAAATCTTCAATAATAGTAAATCACTGTTTTAAAATCCTCACTGACAGTGAATCATGTGTATTAAATGCTCTCCAACAGTAAATCAGTGTTGAAAATGTTCACTGGCAGGGAATTAAGTGTAATAAATCCTCACTGACAGTAAATCAGTGTTGAAAATCTTTACTGACAGTAAATCACTGTTGAAAATCCTCACTGACAGTAAATCACTGTTGAAAATCCTCACTGACGGTAAATCAGTGTTGAAAATCTTCATTGACAGTTAAGTCAGTGATGAAAATCTTGACTGACAGTAAATCAGTTTGAAAATCCTTTAAATTAATAACGGCATGCTTTAAATTTTACACAGCAATTGATTAATGTTCTTTAACATTGACAACACCCAACATATCTCCTTTTATTCAATTAACAAGAATGTGTCCATAGTACACGGATGCCCCACTCGCACTATCATTTTCTATGTTCAGTGGACCGTGAAATTGGGGTCAAAACGCTAATTTGGCATTAAAATTAGAAAGATCATATCATAGGGAACATGTGTACTAAGTTTCAAGTTTATTGGACTTCAACTTCATCAAAAACTACCTTGACCAAAATTTTAAACCTGAAGCGGGACAGACGGACGGATGGACGGACGGACGGACAAACGGACTCACAGACCAAAAAACATAATGCCCCTAGTTGGGGCATAAAAAAGAAGAAAAGAAAAATTCATTTTCAAAACCTTCAAAATTAATGATTCTATATGCCAAATTCTGAACAAAGATAGCAACTTAAGGATGTTCCCTACTCTTGTTTTATAATTTTTGTCAGATTTTCAGAATCCTCTAGTTTTATCCATGTAGTACCAATAAAAATTTTGTCCGCTAACCCCTACTTTTCTTTTCATAACTTTATAACATAAAGTTTAAAACTCCATTTTTGAAAATCTTATGAAATCCTTATTATTTTTTCATTGTTTTTGAAAGAAAAAAGGTGCCAATGTCAAATGTATGCAATATCTAGAGATCTGAGAATCATTTCCCGCCAAATTTTCAGTTGATTATATTTCAGAAACAAAGACACAGACCTATCATTTTTTTCTAATTTTTAAGTTCTCTTATTTATATTCTATCAATTTATAAAAGTCTTTTAAAAAGCTTGTTATTTTGAAACAAAGGAGTGAACATCCTTAAAAGTGAGATGTAAATCATTTTCTGTCAAAAAGTCAATGCATTAACAATTAATTAACCTGGGTTTTTACCTGAGAGAGAATACCTTTGATATCTGCAAGAGAATTCCCTGTTCTCATAAATAATTGGAAATATTATTGTTTTAGGCTGTACGATTGTAAAAGCACTATATATATCACATCAATGAATGCAAAAATTGCTTCAAGTATTCTTAGATGTCATAACGCCAATTTTCTACTTAGGGAGGAGTGTAATATATCAATACACAGAGATACTGTACCTGATTGATTTACATTTAACTACTCACCTCTTAAAGAAATAATGATATAAATAGAAGGCTATTAACTATTCTGAATGTAAAGAACTGCTTTCAAATAGAAATTTTGCCCTAACATAGCCTTTGCTTACATTTCACCAAACTTAAACTTTATTATTTTATTTGCGGAAAAGGTGAAAAGAATATATATATATATTAATATAACTGCCAAACTTTATTCCCCATTTTAAGAGAGCAAAACTTGAAATGACACTTGAAATAAATTACAGATTCTGACCATTCCATATAACAATGTTATTCATACAAACCCCCTGTCAGGCACAATTTTCATTTCAAGGTGGACTGGAATATAATGCTGAGTGATTCTTTTTTTCTCTTCAAGGGAACTTGAATACAAGGGAACTTGAATAACTTATAAGCTATATACATTGAGATTTAAAATATCTAAAAATATCTAAAATTGAGATTTAGAATATCTAAAATTGAGATTTCGGGAAATGCTGCATACAAATAATGATATTAAATTTTAATATGCAAATTTTCATATAGATGTCTATCCCATCACAATTTCCACAATAATAAAAACATTGCAAAAATTACAAATCACAAAGTAAAGATTGCTATGACAACTAACAGCCTATTTGGGGGGACTTGCTTTGCCTTTGGACAAAATGTATTTGATTTATCTACTTGACAATTGATCTATTACAATTTGGTGACAAAAAATAACTGCCCAAAGTCTGGGTCTGATATTTCCGTTATCGGTGTTCCCACTGTCTGTATATTTCTGCTAAGCTCTTCATAAAATTGCTTATCACGGCTTTGTGACGTCAACTATGTTGACCTGGCTATAATAACTTTGACCCAGATCACCGACGTTATAATAAATGAACCAACGTTGACGTTGAGTTTGACCCAAACTTATCACGTCATCTTTTGGTTTGCTGGTGAAACAAAGAAAACACTTCTTTCTATCATGCAATAAAATGCTCCGCAGGGCGCAGCTTGATACGACCGCACAGATCGAACCCTGAATAGTTGGGGCTTGTATGGACACAACATTCAAGCTTGATACAGCTCTGAATTTGGATTGTGATTAAATATTTGACACAGCATAGGTTTCTGAAACAGAATAAATGTGGTCTAAGAACTTACAAAATTTTAAATTGGACATTCACCTATTATGGTCCAATATCCAAAATCTAAATACATGGTTAGATTCAGCATATGAAAGAACCCCAAGAGTTCAATTTTTGATGAAATCAAACAAAGTTTAATTTTGGACCCTTTTGACCTCAATGTGGACAAAGTTGATAACAGGGCCCAAAAATCAAAAATCTAAATGCATGGTTAGATTCAGCATATCAAAGAACCCCATATATTCATTTTTTGTTGAAATCAAACAAAGTTTAATTTTGGACCCCGATTTGGACCAACCTGAAAACTGGGCCCATAATCAAAATCTAAATACATGTTTAGATTCAGCATATCAAAGAACCCTAAGAATTCAATTTTGTTAAAATCAAACTAAGTTTAATTTTGGACCCTTTGGACCTTAATGTAGACCAATTTGAAAACGGGACCAAAAATCAAGAATCTAAATACACGGTTAGATTCGCATATCAAAGAACCCCAATAATTCAATTTTGATGAAATCAAACAAAGTTTAATTTTGGACCCTTTTGACCTCAATGTGGACAAAGTTGATAACAGGGCCCAAAAATCAAAAATCTAAATACATGGTTAGATTCAGCATATCAAAGAACCCCATATATTCAATTTTGTTGAAATCAAACAAAGTTTAATTTTGGACCCCGATTTGGACCAACTTGAAAACTGGGCCCATTATCAAAAATCTAAATACATGTTTAGATTCAGCATATCAAAGAACCCTAAGAATTCAATTTTGTTAAAATCAAACTAAGTTTAATTTTGGACCCTTTGGACCTTAATGTAGACCAATTTGAAAACGGGACCAAAATTAAGAATCTAAATACACAGTTAGATTCGGCATATCAAAGAACCCCAAGAATTCAATTTTGATGAAATCAAACAAAGTTTAATTTTGGACCCTTTTGACCTCAATGTGGACAAAGTTGATAACGGGCCTAAAAATAAAAATCTAAATACATGGTTAGATTCAGCATATCAAAGAACCCTAAGAATTCAATTTTGTTAAAATCAAACTAAGTTTAATTTTGGACCCTTTGGACCTTAATGTAGACCAATTTGAAAACGGGACCAAAAATTAAGAATCTAAATACACAGTTAGATTCGCATATCAGAGAACCCCAATAATTCAATTTTGATGAAATCAAACAAAGTTTAATTTTGGACCCTTTGGACCTCAATGTGGACCAATTTAAAACAGGGCCCAAAATCCAAAAACTTAATACACGGTTAGATTCAGCATATTAAAGAACCCCAAGAGTTCAAGAATAAAACCCCATTGAAATTGGTCAAGAAGTAAGCAATTTATACAAAGTATCTTCTTTTGCACAATACTGTGCAATTGAATATTTCTTGCAATTGTGCAATACTGTGCAATTGAATATTTCTTGCTATTGCGCAATACTGTACAATTGACAATTTCTTGCTATTTGCAATATTGTGCTATTGGATATTTCTTGCTGTTGCGCAATACTGTGCAACTGAAGATTTCTTGCTATGCAATACTGTGCAATTGAAAATTTCTTGCTATTGCACAATACTTATTATATAATAATTAACACATCCTGTTTGGTGTGTATCTCCTGCCATATCATTATTATTTGCTTTTAAATATAAATCAGAAATAACCAACTTAAAATGGAAAATTTTAAAGAAAAAAAAGGAAAAAAGGAAAACCCCCAAAAAATTTTTGAACCCCTTATGATTCATCACCCCAAACTCAATCCCAGCCTTCCCTTTGAGGTATGGTACCTTGCAGTACAATTTCAGAGAGATCCATACACTTGAACACAAGTTATTGTCTGGAAACTAGAAAATTCGTAAGGGTTCCGCGGAACCCAGTGTCTCGCCTACTTTTGCTGTTAATCACAGGCTCAACAAAAATGAGGAAAAAAATTAATAAAAATATTCCTCTCTATACTATCTTTTGATTGTAAGTTAAGCTTCTGTCCAAGTTTGGTAAAAATCCAGGATAGTTTATGAATCTAATAAATGTTTTAAAACTTAAACTGCAGACTGCATGTAATGTTAACTGGAAGAAAAACTAAGTCCATTTATAAGTAAAATATGGAAAAATGGAACAAAATTTTAACAAAATTTCCTTCTGGATACTAGCTTTTAAAATCAGTGAGCAAAATCCTCACTGACGGGTATAAAATCAATGTTGAAAATTCTCACTGGCGTCAGTGTTGCAAATCTTAACTGACAGTAAATCAGTGTTGTAAATATTCACTGACAGTAAATCAGTGTTGAAAATCTTCATTGACACTAAATCAGTTTGAAAATCCTTTAAATTAATAATGGCTTGCTTTAAATTTTACACAGCAATTGATTAATGTACTTTAAAATTCTCACTGACAGTCAATCAGTGTTGAAAACCTTTACTGAAAGTGAATCAGTGTTGAAAAATCCTCACTGACAGTAAAGCGGTGATAATCAGAAATCTTCACTGGCAGTGAATAAGTGTTAAAAATTTTCACTGACAGTAAATTAGTGTTGAAAATCTTCAGACAGTACAGCAGTGATGAAAATCTTCAATGACAGTGAATAAGTGTTATAAATTCTTACTGACAGTAAACCAGTGTTGAAAATCTTCACTGGCAGTGAATCAATTGTTGTAAATCCTCACTGGCAGTGAAACAAGTGTTTTAAATCCCCACTGACAGTAAACAAGTGTTGAAAATCCTCACTTATATCATTTCTGTCTTAAAAATCCTCTCTGACAGTTGTTCAATGTTGAAAATCTTCAGACGGTAAATCAGTGTTGAAAATCTTAACTGACAGTAAATCAGTGTTGAAAATTTTCACTGACAGTAAATCAGTGTTGAAAATTTTCACTGACAGTAAATCAGTGTTGAAAATCTTCACTGACAAGAAATCAGTTTGAAAATCCTTTAAATTAATAATGGCATGCTTTAAATTTTACACAGCAATTGATTAATGTACTTTAAAATTCTCACTGACAGTAAATCAGTGTTGAAAATCTTCAATAATAGTAAATCACTGTTTTAAAATCCTCGCTGACAGTGAATCAAGTGTTTTAATGCTCTCAAACAGTAAATCAGTGTTGAAAATGTTCACTGGTAGGGAATCAAGTGTAACAAATCCTCACTGACAGTAAATCAGTGTTGAAAATCTTTACAGACAGTAAATCACTGTTGAAAATCAGGTAAATCACTGTTGAAAATTCTCAATGACAGTAAATCAGTGTTGAAAATCCTTACTGACAGTAAATCAGTGTTAAAAATCTTCACTGACAGTAAATCAGTTTGAAAATCCTTTAAATTAACAATTGCATGCTTTAAATTTTACACAGCAATTGATTAATGTTACTTTAACATTGACAATACCCAACATATCTCCTTTTATTCAATTAACAAGAATGTGCCCATTGTACATGGATGCCCCACTCGCACTATCATTTTCTATGTTCAGTGGACCGTGAAATTGGGGTCAAAACTCTAATTTGGCATTAAAATTAGAAAGATCATATCATAGGGAACATGTGTACTAAGTTTCAAGTTGGTTGGACTTCAACTTCATCTAAAACTACCTTGACCAAAAACTTAAACCTGAAGCGGGACAGACAGATGATGGACGGACGGACAGACAAAGGGACGCACAGACCGAAAAACATAATGCCCCTAGGTGGGGCATAAAAAAGAAGAAAAGAAAAATTCATTTTCAAAACCTTCAAAATCAATGATTCTATATGACAAATTCTGAACAAAGATAGCAACTTAAGGATGTTCCCTACTCTTGTTTTATACTTTTGTCAGATTTTCGAATCGTCTATTTTATCCATGTAGTACCAATACAAATTTTGTCCACTAACCCTACTTTTCTTTTCATAACTTTATAACATAAAGTTTAAAACTCCATTTTGAAAATCTTATGAAATCCTTATTATTTTTCATTGTTTTGAAAGAAAAAAGGTGCCAATGTCAAATGTATGAAATATCTAGAGAGAATCATTTCCATAAATTTTCAGTTGATTATATTTCAGAAACAAAGACACGGACCTATCATTTTTTCTACTTTTTAAGTTCTCTTATTCATATTCTATTAATTTATAATAGTCTTTTAAAAGTTTGTTATTTTGAAATAAAGGAGCGAACATCCTTAAAAGTGAGATGTAAATCATTTTCTGTCAAAAAGTCAATGCATTGTTTTAAGCAATTAATTAACCTGGGTTTTACCTGAGAGAGAATACCTTTGATATCTGCAAGAGAATTCCCTGTTCTCATAAATAATTGGAAATATTATTGTTTTAGTCTGTACGATTGTAAAAGCACTATATATATCACATCAATGAACGCAAAAATTGCTTCAGGTATTCTTAGATGTCATAACGCCAATTTTCTACTTAGGGAGGAGTGTAATATATCAATACACAGAGATACTGTACCTGATTGATTTACATTTAACTACTCACCTCTTAAAGAAATAATGATATAAATAGAAGGCTATTAACTATTCTGAATGTAAAGAACTGCTTTCAAATAGAAATTTTGCACTAACATAGCCTTTGCTTACATTTCACCAAACTTAAACTTTATTATTTTATTTATGGAAAAGGTGAAAAGAATATATATATATTAATATAACTGCCAAACTTTATTCCCCATTTTAAGAGAGCAAAACTTGAAATGACACTTGAAATAAATTACAGATTCTGACCATTCCATATAACAATGTTATTCATACAAACCCCTGTCAGGCACAATTTTCATTTCAGGGTGGACTGGAATATAATGCTGAGTGATTCTTTTTTTCTCTTCAAGGAACTTGAATAACTTATAAGCTATATACATTGAGATTTAAAATATCTAAAAATATCTAAAATTGAGATTTAGAATATCTAAAATTGAGATTTCGGAAATGCTGCATACAAATAATGATATTAAATTTTAATATGCAAATTTTCATATAGATGTCTATCCCATCACAATTTCCACAATAATAAAAACATTGCAAAAATTACAAATCACAAAGTAAAGATTGCTATGACAACTAACAGCCTATTTGGGGGGACTTGCTTTGCCTTTGGACAAAATGTATTTGATTTATCTACTTGACAATTGATCTATTACAATTTGGTAACAAAAATAACTGCCCAAAGTCTGGGTCTGATATTTCCGTTATCGGTGTTCCCACTGTGTGTATATTTCTGCTAAGCTCTTCATAAAATTGCTTATCACGGCTTTGTGTGCGTCAACTATGTTGACCTGGATATAATAACTTTGACCCAGATCAACGTTATAATAAATGAACCAACGTTGACCGCTGAGTTTGACCCAAACTTATCACGTCATCTTTTGGTTTGCTGGTGAAACAAAGAAAACACTTCTTTCTATCATGCAAAACACAAATATAATTCGATAAATTGATTATCAGGTTGTCTGCATATTGATATTGTTAAATATCAGCTGCTTGTCACAACATGAAGCCTTTTTGAACTCATTTGCTGCACTCACTCAACAAAAAACTTCATATTGTGACTCTCAGCTGATATTTTACAATATCAATATGCAGACAACCTGATAATTGGTCCATTTTTATATTGAATACTCTCTGATACTGACAAAGGCTCCAGCAAGTAAAATAACTTGTCATGGTGTAAACTATAAAACAAATATCAAGTCAATATCTTCAAGCATGAAGGAAAAAAAATGTGGAAAATTGATTATTTGAGTGAATTTTCTAAGTCCAAGGAACATAACTATATACCAATTATCAAATAAATATCTTCAAGCATGACGAAAAAAATAGAGGAAAACTGATTATTTGAGTGAATTTTCTAAGTCCAAGGACCATAACTCTGCACAAAATCAATAGACCGGAACAAAATTCGAACTTGATCTGTAACTTGTCATGATAAAACTATATACCAATCATCAAATCAATATCTTTAAGCATGACGAAAAAAAGTGAGGAAAACTGATTATTAGAGTTAATATTCTAAGTCCAAGGATTATAACTCTGCACAAAATCATTAGACCGGAACAAAATTTGAACTTGATCTGTAACTTTTCATGATAAAACTATATTATAATCATCAAATCAATATCTTCAAGCATGACAAAAAAAAGTGTGGAAAACGATTATTTGAGTGAATATTCTAATTTCAAGGACCATAACTCTGCACAAAATCGTCAGACCAGAACAAAATTCGAACTTGATATGTAACTTGTCATGACTAAACAATACACCAAATATCAAATCAATATCTTCAAGCAGGAAGAAAAAAAGTGTGGAAAACTGATTTGCTGGACAGACAGACAGACAGACAGACAGACAGACGGACAGAGTGCAAACCTAAAGTCCCCTTCGACTTCCTCGGTAGTGGACTAATAAGGATGGCAGACATCATAGCAATATTTGCTTAATAAAGCAAAGTAACTTAGATTCATGTCTCTATAACCTTTCTAATAGGAATAGATATAAATAAGATGTGGTATGAGTGCCAATGAGACAACTCTCCATCCAAGTCACAATGTGTAAAAAGTAAACAGTTATAGGTCAAAGTACAGCCTTCAGCACAGAGCCTTGGCTCACACCGAACAGCAAGCTATAAAGGGCCCCAAAATGACTAGTGTAAAACAATTCAAACAAGAAAACCAATGGTCTAATCTATATAAAAAAAAACGAGAAAGTCTGACTGTTTCTCTTAAAGAGGCCTGTTCTATAGTTGTTTACAGGTTTTAGCAGTAGGTCAATGTTCAATTTTGCATGACTAAAAAAACAACAACAAAAAAACTTACAACTGTCTTTTTCAACTTACAAAATACATTACTGCATGAAGTCTTCTCAAGATATTGAGTATGATAGTGGCATAATGTATTTTGGCTATATAAACAAATCATTTGTGATTCTTACTTCAAGTCAGTTTGACCTTTATCTTGATTGAATTACCAGCAAAAACTTAGAAGATACAAAAAGATGAATGATTAAAATTGCAATTCATTCATTGATAATCATAATGTAGGCATATCATGCACATATTCAAAAAGTAATATAAAATATAATTAACTTTTAAACAAAATTACTTTTTTATATGTCCTCTTCTTCCTTGTACAAAGATCTAGACACTGAAAATTTCTTACCACTTACAAAGAAAGAACAGGTCCAATTGTTCTGTTATCAACGGTTATGTTTGATAGTGTTAAAAATATTATTTGCCACTTTTTACATAAATCAAATGTAATTTCCTGTTTTCTTTGCAATTCTCCTTCAATTTATGCCATATGTGTGCCCTACTTCTAATATTTGACAAAATAAATAAGAATCAACTGCATGCATGTAAACAAATCTGGAACATGACCTTGCTTTATAAATATATATGTTCTACATAATAAAATCATATGATGGATCTCAACCCCCACTTAATTGTGTGACTGTTTAACAATCTCTCCAAGCTGTCACAGTTTGCTGAAATTGAATTACCTCCCTTTATGAACTTGGAACACATGATAAATTATAACATACTGACCTTCTAGGTTAAGACATCTGTACATGGCTTTTCTGTCCAGGAAAAATCCCAAATGAGCCAACTCCTCCCCCTCAACATCATTAACCTCTTCAAGTGTTAATTTACCTGGAAAAAAAATTACAACATTTTACAGTGAAATCTATGTAGTTCTAGTAAAATTCATGTAAAAGAACCAAAATGCTAAAGGTATGGATGGAATAGGGAACCATATTGCTGCTGTATCCTTTAGATTAATTGATTAATAATAATAACAATAATAATTCTTTATTTAGAGCTGTTTTCCTAATGCTTGTAGTTAAAAGGTTTGGTTGGCTTGCTTGCTTTGTTTGTATGAATGTTTGCTCAAGCATTGTAATTGAGATTGACATCTGCAATCTATAGATAAGGGGGGGGGCTTCAGCTTGTATACAATATATTTAAATGTTATTGAGCAATGTTATTGAGGAAACATTTATACAAACAAAGCAAGCAAGCCATTCAAACCTTAAAACTACAAACATTAGGAAAATAGCTCTAAGGAGCGTTACACAGTTAGCTACAAAACTCATCTTTCCTGAGGACCTCATGAAATACATTGAAATATAACAAACAAAGATTGATTGATAGTTGGTATTAACATAGGTGGATCCGGGGGGGGGCCTGGGAGGGAAAAATTTGGTTGATTATATAGGGAATCACTGAAGCATGACTGTAGTGGGCCCCCTCTTATGGCAGTCAGTGGGCCCCCCTTATAAAAAGTTCTGGATCTGCCAATGATTAAATGCCACTTTCAGCACTATTGGCTATATTGTGGCGGTCCATTTTCATTGGTGGAGGAAGCCAGAGTCACAGGAGTGAACCCCAACCTTTGGTAAGTAAAACTGACAATTCTAGTCAATCAACATTGGTTTCGAACTACCACATGCATGGTTCTAACTCATAACCTAAATGTTGAGAGGCTAGTGATACAGTAGATGAACTTCTTTGATTACTTGGCCACCAAGGTCCTTAGATTTATAATTCTTATATAATATGTGAAATTTGGAATCTTTTATAATTTTTGGTTTCAAGTGCTTTTCAATAGGCCAAAAAAAATATATATGTCTGTTTAAGGTTACATCATTAAAAAAAATAGGGTAGGTAGGTCGGATTCTGTATTTTCATTTTATTTTTTGCTACATGATTTTGAGTCTAGCTGTCCGCCTTGCCGTGGTCCGAGGTGTCCATTGGCCGAGTTCACCAGTATTCTTAATGATTGGATTATTTCCCTTGGTTATTTGTTGGAAAAAATTGGCGGCAAAGTGTTTATTTAGTATGATTTTTGTGGGATGTTGATTATTGTATAGAAGAATTAAGATAAATAAATGGGGAATGTGTCCATGGGAAACAGATGATGCCCCTGCTTGCATATAACGTTATAAAGGGACAAAACTCAAGAACTGTAAAAGTGACGCTACCCAAAGTTGTACTTGATCTGAGTTTTGTGGTAATAAGCATTGTGTATAAGTTCCATAACATTTGGTTGAGGCAAACTAAGGTTAGAGAATGGAAACCAATTTTGGGACGTACGTACGTACATACAGATGGACAAGGGAAAAACTTAATGCCCCCTCCGCTACGGCGGGGGCATAAAAACTTAATGAATTAATAAGATTAAACACATTTTTTCCAGAGCAAATTGGTGAAGTTTAACCAATAATAAACTAATGAAAACAATAGTTATTTCTGATCATAATTTGGCATTATACTGCAGTGGGCACAATATTTTAAATACTGATAGGATCTGTCCAAAAAATATCTTTCTACAGAATGAAATATTTACTAGGGGCTTTGGTGGCCCAGTGGTATTAGAAGTTAATATACAGCTTATAATCACTAGCCTGTCAACATTGAGGTTGTGAAATCAAACCAGCTCATGGAAGGTGCATTCGACTTGGATTTTAATTGACCAGGATTGCAAAATTTCCTGCTAATGAACTGTGGTTTTCTCAGGGCACTCCAGTTTCCTCGACCAATAAAAACTGGCCGCTTAGATATAGCCAAGAGTGCTAAAAGTTGCCTTAAAAAACCATCAATCAATAAATTAAAAGAAGACTGTGTCTGAGGACATGAATGCCCTCGCTCAAGCTTTACCATTTTCCAAGTTAAAATGGGCATAACTCCAGAACGGTGAATGACTTACAACCCAAATTTGAACTCTGTCTGCATGTTGTGGTTCTTAATAGCACTGTGTATGAGTTTAATAAAATTTGGAATAGACAAACTTAAGTTAGAGTGCAGAAACGAAAAAAATTGCAATTTTTCAAGCTGTAAAGGGGAATAACTCTAGAAGGGTAAGTGAATTACTACCCAAATTTGAACTCTGTCTGCAAGTTTTGGTTCTTAGCATTGTGTATGAGTTTCATAAAGTTTAGATGAGGAAAACTTAAGTGAGAGTGTGGAAACGAAAATGGAGCAGACAGACGGACGGTCAAGGGTAACACTTAATGCTCCTGTTGGCTACGGCAGGGGCATAAAAATCTAAGGGGAGAAAGGGTTATAAATTAATGTAAAGCATCCATTCTTAAAATCAGTGATGAATTCATTGGGTTTGAAAAATTATGGTTTATCTGTAATGAAAACAGGAAAACATTATATCCCATATAACTGTCACATTATCTCCAATTAAGACGGGAGATAAATTACGACCTTACTTCTTTCTGACATTTATTATTCATATTTGCATAAATTATGATAAATATGGCAGGAAAGTGTAAGAGTTATTTCATATTTAATTCATAATAATAAGTACATTAGTTAAATACATAACCGGAAAATACATTTTCTAATTATTGCCATTAGTGGCGGATTCAAGAGGGGGGAGGGGCTTTGACTGGAAAATATATAATTTTTTTGCATAAAGTTGTATATTTTTATATTTTCTGCAATAACAACACCCCCCTTCCCCACTTACAAAAATCCTGGATCAAGACCCTGGCCATATTCATTGCATTGACCTGACTGACTGCTGTTTACTGAAATCCAGTGGCAAATATTTCAAGCATATTTTTGCAAAGATTAAATACAGAGCACTGTAAAACTCTAAACATGAGGCATCAATGGCAGCAGATTAAACAACATCATTCTGACAGGAAGTGCATGGTTGTGAATTTATTCTTCCCAAACAGATGCACAACAGATTGGGTACCAGATACCATAATTTTGTAACCATCCAACAGCATTGTATACTGTTATGCAATCAGTCAACATCATTGAATACTGTTATGCAATCAGTCAACAGTATTGAATACATGTACTGTTATGCAATCAGTCAACAGCATTGAATACTGTTTGCAATCAGTCACCAGCATTGGATACTGTTATGCTACCAGTCAACAGCATTTAATACTGGTATCCACGGTTTTACACCATTACTAACTATATTATCAGAGCTTTGTCCAGCAGCAAATATTTCATGTATTATATGCAAGACCATAAAGCGTTAAAACAAATATATATTAATACCCTGGGTTATGTATGCTAAGTTCAACTTTTCAACATGATAGCACACTAGGTGACAGTCCCAAGGTAGAAATGTCATTCTTCCAACACAAATTAATTTGACTCTGAGCTCTGAACACATAATTGCTCTTACTTATATTTGTCTTGTGTGTGGTAATAAATCAGCATATGTCAGAATCATCTAGAATAGAGTTGTTTTAGCACAATTATATACCTTTTTCCTTCTTATCTTTGCATATATATATACAAAAAGGTTTTAACAACTAATGAACAAAAATAACAAACTAGAGGCTCTAAAGAGCCTGTGTTGCTCACTTTGGTCTATGTGCATATTAAACAAAGGACACAGATGGATTCATGACAAAATTGTGTTTTGGTGATGGTGATGTGTTTGTAGATCTTACTTTACTGAACATTCTTGATGCTTACAATTATCTCTATCTATAATGAACATGGCCCAGTAGTTACAGTGGAAAATATTTTGAAAAAATTTACAAAAATTCACAAAATTTATGAAAATTTAAAAAAATTGACTATAAAGGGCAATAACTCCTTAAGGGGTCAATTGACAATTTTGGTCATGTTGACTTGTTTGTAGATCTTACTTTGCTGTACATTATTGCTGTTTACAGTTTATCTCTATCTATAATAATATTCAAGATAATAACCAAAAGCTGCAAAATTTTCTTAAAATTACCAATTCAGGGGCAGCAACCCAACAATGTGTTGCCTGATTGGTCTGAAAATTTCAGGGCAGATAGATCTTGACCTAATGAACAATTTTGTCCTGTCAGATTTGCTCTAAATGCTTTGGTTTCAGAGATATGAGCCAAAAACTGCATTTAACCCATGTACTATTTTTTAGCCATGTCGGCCATCTTGGTTCGGAGGCGGGGTCATCGGACATATTTTTTAAACTAGATACCCCAATGATGATTGTGGACAAGTTTGGTTAAATTTGTCTTTGTAGTTTCAGAGGAGAAGATTTTTGTAAAGATTACAAAAATTTTCGAAAAATGGTTAAAAATTGACTATAAAGGGCAATAACTCCTTAAGGGGTCAACTGACCATTTTGGTCAAGTTGACTTATTTGTAAATCTTACTTTGCTGAACATTATTGCTTTTTACAGTTTATCTCTATCTATAATAATATTCAAGATAATAACCAAATGCTTCAAAATTTTCTTAAAATTACCAATTTAGTGGCAGCAACCCAACAACAGGTTCTCAGATTCATCTGAAAATTTCAGGGCAGATAGATCTTGACCTGATAAACAATTTTACCACTGTCAGATTTGCTCTAAATGCTTTGGTTTCAGAGATATAAGCCAAAATCTACATTTTACCCCTATGTTCTATTTTTAGCCATGGCGGCCATCTTGGTTGGTTGGCCGGGTCACCAGACACATTTTTTAAACTTTTTTAAACTAGATACCCCAATGATGATTGTGGCCAAGTTTGGTTACATTTGACCCAGTAGTTTCAGAGGAGAAGATTTTTGTAAAAGTTAACAGACGACGCCGGATGACGACGACGGACGACTGACGCAAAGTGATGAGAAAAGCTCACTTGGCCCTTCGGGCCAGGTGAGCTAAAAATTCAAAATAGATAAAACATCTGAAATTCTCCAATTCTGAGCAAAAATAAAAAAAACATTTCCCCCTCCCTCCTGCTCTCCAACAAAAAAATTGCATTGTTCATTTATCACGTCTTTTCCGGAACCTTGAATTTATTACGCAGATGACTTTAAAGTTAAACATAAATTTGATTTAAGATGGCCTTACATCAATATAAGAAGGAAATGATAGATTCTATTTGCTCATTTCAAATCTTATCACAATTATATGATTCAAGGTCGAAAAACAGATCACTGTTTGCTTTATAGTTTTTATGTATGACGAAACTGTTCTCCTCCTGTCATTTTTCCGACAAAATCTCATTCATTCTCATCTAATTCTGTAAGTACATCTATTTTGTACCGAAATTAACATCCTGCTGTCTATTTCTGTAACATAATCGATAAACATTTTTTTCTTAAAACAGAAAATCTATTTTCAAATCCTTGTAAGCAACACAAGCCAAAACAAATCGCTAAGAACAAAAGTGCAATGAATTCTACAATCTTAAATTGACTACCTTTTTTAGTATTATTAAGCACTAAAAATGTTGCTGAATAAAAAAATGCTTCTAATTTAACCTTTAAACAAGGGTGGAATTATGAAAAAAAATGAAATTGTCTCTTTTATCATTCAGCAAGATAATTAAGGGGCAGATAGGGGGAGGGGTCATTCATTTCTTTTAATTCATTAACATTTTAGACCATTTTTCTCTATTGTTTATTTTTTTTACCATTATTCTATATTCTTTATATTTCAGCACCCCATTATTCTCTCTCCATTTTTTGTGTGCATATTTTTTTTTTGCCCTTTATTTTGCACTTCAAGCCCATTATTCTCTATTCTGTAAACCACATACAGACCCTTATAATTGATGATACATATTATGAGCTGCTGGGAAATTGAATGAATAGCCCTCATTCACAAAATAACCTGCTGCAACAGGAGTGCACTTTGTTATTTACTTACTAATTTGAAATAAATTCAATACTCTTGCATATGTAATACAATTTGATAAAAAAAAAAAAATCATTCAAGTTTTCAATTTCAATTTTAAGGATTATAAAAATGTTTCATTTCAATTATCTTGGAGCTTTAGAATTTTATTTCCTTTTGAAATAATTTCAGCTCTATTTTAAGAATTATTACAAATTATGTTTTATTCATGAAGATTTCAATTAAATTTGCTTTGGCTATAAAATATAAATAACTGACAAATTTTCTGTTTATTGCTACATTTCTTTCAAAAGTTACGAGTAAAATTTTACAACTAACATATTTTTTTTCTCTAAATATTAAGCATGATAGAAGTAATTAATTTCATACTTTTCAATAAGCATGATGTAATTTTCCTGTCTTAGCTCCATAAAACCGATTTAAGAAAGTAAATAAAATATTGATGTAGTGCACTTTTATTATAGATCCTTTAGTGTCATACGTAATGTGATAACGAGGATAAACTGATGGATTTAACCGAATTTCAGAATCAAAACAAATTGTCCTTTTCTCTTGTTATTGCTTATTTTTCATTTTGCCACGCAATCAATTGTTTTACGATAAAAAATAAAAGAACAGAGTTCCAATGTCCCACTCGTAGCACATATTTTTGTTCTTTTAAAACTTTAAAAAATTATATCTTACTAGAGTTGAAGACTTGAGAGCAATTTCCGATATATTTAATCTTTCCATGGGAAACTCATTAAAAATATTTGATTGGGACTTATTGTTGAAATTGTCTGAGACATTGCTGTTATATACCTTTGATATAAATTTGATAAAAATCTAGCAAGAATTGTAAAAATAAGAGCGCTAATGATGCAATTTTCCATATAATTAATGTTTCCAAGGGGCCTAACTCTTTTAAAAATAATTCGTCTACACTGATTTTTGATCTCGTCTAAGACATTGCTGATATAAACCTATGATATAAATTTAATAAAGATCTGGCAAGAACTGTACACGTGAGAGCGCGACCAGACGGACGCCCAGTATTTCTATGTCCCCCCCAACACATTGCGTGGGGGGAAAAAAAGGAGTACATATATACTTGCATGATAATATACATATACTGTCTCCTCACATGCTGTTCCTATTAGAGAACATGGTAATATTCTGTAAATATATCAATTCATATAGGTTTCCACTTCACATGCAGTCAAAGTGACAGAGCAATGGCAATTTTTCAACAGTATAAAAAACAAAGCCCTTTTCAACTGATTTTTTTAGTTTGTTCTGATGATGCGTACTGTACTAATGATACACCACTGTCCCAGGTTAGGGGGAGAGTTTGGTGCACGGAAACATGTCTAACCCCACCACATTCTGTATGTGCCTGTTTATTGTTGTGTACATAAACCAATTTGAATTAATTTTTGAAATTAAAGTGTCACTTCAAGGCCTTTTACAGCTTGCTATGTGATATGGGTTTTGCTCATTGTTGAAGGCCGTGCGGTGATCTATAGATGCTAACTTCTACTTCATTTGGTCTCTGGTGGAGAGTTGTCTCATTGGCAATCATACCACATCTTCTTATTTTTCTAAGAGAAAAGTGAGGTATACTGCTAGCATCAGCTCACAAAAGTTACATCAGCCTAACTGGCTTGATTACTTCGTCTTATTAAATAAAGTATTGACCATAATCTTGCAGACAGACTTTTCGACCTCCTTATTCCAAAACGATTAAGGCAATAAAAATATCAAGTATTATCTATATCCTTCTGAGCATTCAAAGCTCTTACTCTGACAGGACTTTGTTTAATTGAATATACATATTTTGCGAAATATCCTTTGGCCATGGTGATGGCCAATATAAATACCAAGTATCATTAATATCCTTCAATTAAGGAACTCAAAAGTTCTTAACCAGACACAACTTGCACAGACAGACAGACAGACAGACAGAAATAATAAATTTCCCGTTACTCGTTGAGTATTTTTTCTTGGTGAGAAAAAACAACGATTTCTAAATTTAAAAATTAAAAGTATATACTTGGGAATATCTTGACATGAATTTCCTGAAGAAATAATTTTTTTTGCCATTCTTTACTATTCAAAACTTGCTGATTTTATTCAAATCGCCTTCAACATTGTTTTCTTGGTTTTTATTTCATTAAAGTAAGCTTACTTTCAACATTTTATTGAAATATCCTATGCAAAATAAGTTAAAGGTAGTTAAAATGATCTTCCAAAAACAATGAAAAACATATGATTATGAAGAAAATTTTAAGAGAGAAAAATAACAAACTTTGCACTGGTGACTACAAAATCTTTAAAAGTATATCAAAATAAATTGATCTCATTAAAAGGCTGTGACATCAACTTTTATATAATTCCACAAAGATAGAATTTCTGAAAATAATTCTAAACTTTAAACCATTTCATTTACTTGAGTTTTAGTGCACCTACTTCTTTGACATTTACAGTAAATAATCAAGTGATATTTCCAACATAAACAATACAATAGTAATTTGACTTTACATTACAGCAGACCCTGATAGATTCTTTTATGTTCTGATTTACGAGAAATTCATGATCAAAGAAGCTGATCCCTTGAACGTGATTATGTCTATTTTAGTCACATTTTCGTGATTATGTCTATTTTAGTCACATTTTCGTGCGTATTAGGTAAACAAACTTCACTTTGTTTAGCAATATTTATGGAAATGACTTTATTTTTAGGATGTATAATTAAAAAGTCAAGGTTAATGAGAAGATCGTTATTTCAAAGATAATCAATTAACTTTTCAGGTGTTTCTATGTTTCAGGTAAAAGAAACTTTTACGAAAGAAATGAGGTTTTCATTCAGGCATTCTAATAACAATGCTCGACTCCAAATATAGTAACTACATTAAAAATCTTTTTGAAGACAAAAATAATGAATCATTCAAAGCACTTGACAAGGAAATTCCATATTTCACATGCAAAAAGAAAAATATTTTCTTCAAATCTTATTTCACAAAAGCTGAAAAAAAATTCAAATTTATACCTTTCAGAGGAGAAACCTTTTAACACATATATATGTGTATATAGCACATCATGCCCCCTTTTTGCACTATCACATTTCTGTGTTAAATGCACTGAGAAATTGGGTCAAAACACTAATTTGGCACATATATCTTAAAAAGTTCTTATCATAATAAACATGTGTACGTGTGTTTCAAGTTGATCTGCACACAACTCATGGTAAACCAAAATTTTAGTCTGTTACAAGACAGAAGGTCTACAGACGCATGGACCCAAGAACTGGAAAACAATAATTTCAGCCTACTCTTGTAGGAGAGATATTAAAAGTTATAACGACAATAACAACTAGTAAAAGAAATACTGGTCCCCTAGCCCAAATGAGCCAAGGGGCCTCGGTGGCCAATTGGTCTAAGTAGTTCATATACTATATCACGATCCTGTCAACACTGAGGTTGTGAGTTCAAACCCCTCATGTGGCAGTTGCAAAATATCTTATATGGTTCATATCAATGCCGAAGATCTCAAACAGAGGCTGGGGTATCTTTGCACTTTTTGCAACTAATCTTTAAAACTGACAATGTCAGAAAGGGCCCAGCTTGCATATTTTTGTGAGAGGCATAGTATATAAATAACACACAGCTGAGAGGGAGATAGAGCAGATTATTACCCCAAGAAAAACGTTGTCAACCGAGGCGAAGCCAAGGTTAAAACTATTTAATTTATTGCACTGAGTGTTCTGTTATCATTGTCTTTTAAATTTAAAAATTGAAAGCAATAAATTGTGACGTCATGCACAGAACAAAACATCTGTATTCAATAAAACACACAATTTGATGAAGCGTCCCCTTGAAGGGTAATAGAGTAGAATATCTCCCTCGTATTAACCAATCAGAATCTGGCATTTTAACTTGATGTATAATAAAAGCAAATAATTAATATTGACATAAACATCCAAACAATTCAAAATATATGATTTTTTATATGTTGTTGTTTGCATTAAAATAGCTTTCAGTAACTGTGAGTAAGTTTAGAACAGTTCTCTGAAACTGAAGTCTTTGAAAATTGTGTTTTTTTTTGTGTGTGTGCTTAGTGTCAATCAGATGAGTATAACCTTTGTTAACTGATTTTTATAATTTATTCTTATGTTGTGCTGTTTTGCTTCTGTTTTAGGTTACAGGGAGGGTAACTGGCGCCCACAAACATGTTTAATCCCGCCACATTTTGTATGCATCTGTCCCAAATCAGGAGCTTGTTATTCAGTGGTTGCAGTCTGTTGCTGTATATCCAGGGGTGTTTTTATCAGGTATTTATCCATCTTCATCTGGATAAAACTCAATCATGAAAAATTAAAATAACACTATCGTTAGATGGCTGATAAAACCTTATCAACAATCTCTGGTCAATGGAGAAAAATAATGCAATGTTTATGATACCCGGATTTGCACACTGATTTTTTTTTTTTTTTTGGTTATCGGTCTTGTCCTCATGAACATTGATGGTTTGACTTAAATATATGTTTTTCACGTGTTGATCATTGGTTTCTTTAACAGAAAGTAATACAATTTAATAAGTTGTGAAAATATATTTTTGATTAAACTGTATTTTGTCCTTTGTATTTTTTACTTGTCCGGTTGTTCAAGTGTACGAGTCCGTCGAGTCTGGTATAGCATTTCCAAACCCCTGATATCATATTTGTTTTTTCGTTTATTGTTTTCTACATAAATCAGGTCGTTTAAGTTTTCTCATTTGAAGTGTTTTACATTTGTCATTATTTGGGTGTTTTATAGCTTGCTGTGCAGTAAAGGTTTTGCTTAATGTTGAAGGCTATCTATGACATTTGGTCTCTGGTGGAGAGTTGTCTAAGTTAATTGGCAATCATACCGCAGATCACCTTATTTTAATTTCAAATTGTTGACCATATTGATGGGATTTATTTAAATGCAAGAAGTAAAGAGCCTGAAAAGCAGGTATATTGGACAAAATTCAAAAACATTAATACCGATTTCTGACAGAGTGATATCTTGTGAACATCTGAAGGATGTAATTGATAGATTTATAATGTTTATTTGATTACAATATTCAAAGGCCAATAAGTGGCCTTATCCAGAAAAGTGCTTCGAATGCATGAAATTTTAACGTGTTGTTTTCATTTTTTATTGAGTCCTTTATATTTTTCTTTTTTCACTTTCTCATTTTCGAATCAGCCTTCAGCCAAACTATTTATATTAACTCTTTTAATTACTAGATTAAACACTGTTATTAATAATAGATCGGTATTAAAAACATTTCTCCTATGAAAAATTAATATATTTTTTATGATGTCTAAACAATTTTCTGTCATTATTAAGTAATTATTTTTACATTAAATATATATCACTTTTTATTTGATGGTGTCCTTCTTGATGTATTTAATCATCAACATTTATATCTTTTTGACTTTTTTTAAATGAAACCTAAACACTATTTGCTTTAGATTGATTGATTACAGGGGTAGTTACCTAAAATGTGGGGAAATTACTTTTTTTCCTAGGCTTTAAGAATAAGGAGACTGGTTTTGTCTCATTTTCAATCATACACAGGGGCGTATCCAGAAGTTTTGAAAGGGGGCATAATGTCCGAAAATGAAATAAATACAGCACATACTGTTTTTGGAAGATTCTTTGAAAAAAAGGGTGATAAAACATCCTCTAAGCTGACGGTGACCTCCCTGAATCCCCCACTGATACCACATCTCCATGTAAATATTGCTATTTTGGATGAAAAGTCATGTTCTCATATTGAATCAGTGAATTATGTATAAAATTCAGGACTAAAAAAATCATACGATGGCAGGTTAAAAGGCTAGAGAAACAACAAACAAGAAGAATCTAAGAGCCTGAATCATTTACTTATCAAAAATATTTCTTCAATTGCTGATCATTTTCTATGTTAGAAGTTTCTACCTTAATAATCTATGACAGTTTTTAAAATAATATGTATAAACTTGACAATTAGTCAAAATTGTCATTAAAGGGCAATAACTCGGAGGAGTCATCTTTTAATTTTGATGGAAATCGGCAGTAGATAGATCTTGACATAATCTATGCATTTTTGTCCTGTCAGGTTTTCATTATCTATTATCGTTTTCAAGATATGACTCATCTTACCCTTTTGTTCTGTTTTTCGCCATGGCAACAATGTTGGTAAATTATCAGGTATGTTCTAATTTTGAGTTTTAACACGTCTGTCCCAGGATATGGGATAAGGGTAGTTGGCTCACAAACAATATCTAACGAAGACACATATATTGAACTTCATGTGTCTGTCCAGAACTTTTTTGTTCATTGCTGTATATAGTACAAATTGTTTATAGAATTCATTCACATTTTGCTGAACTGAGACTTTTTTTAGATTTTACACAATGGTACAGGTTTTACTCTTGATAAAGGCCCCAAGATGACCAGTAATTGTTCGCATCTTGGTCTTTTGGTCCTTGTGGATACTTGGGATTCATTATAATTACCGGTATTTGTTAGATGCCAATTTAATGGATTTCGTTGGTCAAGACAAACCACGAATTCAAATGATCAATAAAGTTTGATTTTTCTATAGGCTCGTATAATTAAGAAACTTTATTAAACTCAAGAAATCAAGTATCTACGAAAAAAAATGTGTTTTCCATCCACAAAATAGGTACCCAATAAAATAAATTAAACCTCCGGGCTCACGGTTTCTTTTTCAAGAATCAACGCTTATCCATTGTATCTATAATACTGAATCTGACAGTAGTTATCTCTTCAGAATTAAATCAGTGATCTCCTAATTATCAATTTACACGTACAGAAAGTTCAACAACCCTCAAACTTCATTTACTTTCTTTACAACTCAATTACAATTATTTACTAATTGGATTCCATAAATTGTTTTTCATCATTCAAATAATGACTTCAGCAATTGTTAATTCAGTTATTGCTACGAAAAAAGAAATTGTACTGAAAGAGCCACAAAATTTTTTAGCAAATCTTAGTTTAAAGAATTTGTCATTTGAATATTCATATGAATAAAAGGTTATACTCAGGGGTCGATTTCAATATGAAAACAAGAAAAATTAAAACAAAGAAAGTCAATGATAATTAACTGACATCAAGAGGTCAACAGACTGACCCACAGTCTAAAATAAGGTAAAACTGTCTACACTGAGCTGTAACCTCTCAGAATCTCAGTCACTTTTTTTTTCAAATCAGGACACTGGTAAAATTTAAATGGTAAAGGTAAGGATTAATCTGAAATGACTCCTCAAGCTTGAATCTGATGCCGTTCCATACAAAATATCTCCACTGCTCAAAATGTAAATGAACTCAAAGAAGATAACAAAATATCATCAGACTCTAGATAGTCAAACATCAAGTTATCTAATCTGGAAACTCATTCAATTTATAATTCTAAATCTGGTTACTTCACACAGTTTAAAGCTGTCTTTTCAGTTATTATTTAATGCTTTGTAACAATTAAATGTTCTACATTTAAATTCGTAAATATCTAGTATCTTAAAGAACAGACTATAAATTAGTGAAATGCCCATTGGGGTGTATCCAAATTGGTACTGTTTTAATAAACTTTAATTTAACATTTTAATTAAGTGTACGTGTAACACAAAGTAAAAAACATAATAAATTCATAAATAAAAATCAATACTTGTCTTAATATATATACACGAAACATATGATAAAATCTTTTTAAAGTTGAAACGGTACTGCATGATCGAAACAACCCTTCTTAATGTGTTTTATTTTGACTTGGATGGAGAGTTGTCTCATTGGCACTCATACACATCTTCTTATATCTATTAAGTAAATATTAACTACATATCCACCTTTTTGATCTTACATCAATATTTATTAATATTTATGGGGTATGTACTACATATTTTTGGCTTTAGGTAATCTAACAAAACTTAAGAAATAAACACTACAAGGATTTATTAGTGCAAAATAAATCATGAAATTTGTAAGAACTTTTGACAGAAGCAGATTAAATTCAAGGATTTTAAGAGTTTACTGACTTTTTAAGTTTTTATATCTTCAAACTGAAAATTTTCAAATCTGTTTAAACCGTTTTTGAGGGGCAAATAACACTGCCCTAAAATTTTATAGCTTAATTTATAAGAAGAAACAAGAATTTAGATCTTTTTTAACATACTAATAGATTAATTTATTTTGGTTGGTACATGTGTACCAAGAACATACAGAATTGTAGAAAAAGTGTACTTTCAGAAAGTTCTAAATTATTCCGAATTTAATTTTCTACAGATTTGTTACAATTTTGTTGAAACTTATAGGAGAATGCATGAATAAGCCACTTTTTTGGTTCCTCTAATATTGAAAATTAAAATGTTTTGTAAAACCGATCAAAATAAATGGAGAATTGAGTCCATGGGACACAGATCACTGATGCCCCCTCTTGCATATAACTTTATAAAGGGGCATAACTCAAGAACAGAAAAAGTGATGCCACCCAAATTTTACCTTGATCTCACGGTGTTTTGTGGTAATGAGCATAGTGTACAAGTTTCATAACATTTGGTTGAGGTTAAAGTTAGAAAACAGAAATAAAAAATTCAACAATTTTTCTATATATAAAGGGACATAACTCCAGAACGGTAAAAGTGACGACACCCAAATTTAAACTTGATCTGTGTTTCATGGTAATAAGCATTGTGCATAAGTTTCATAATATTTGGTTTAGGAAAAGTAAAGTTAGAGAAAGGAAACCAATTATGGGACGTACAGACAGACGGACGGACGGGCAAGGGTAACACTTCATGCCCCCTTCGGCAGGGGCATAAAAAACATACTTGTGATGTTCACAATTAAGAGGTTTAGTCGTCCTGCAAAATGTCACATGAATTTTGTACATGGAATTGAAAAACACAGTCTACCTTTACTTTGTTTATAAAAAAATAGATAAACTCAGTTAATCTTCACCACCTCCTGGTAGCATTCTTGACATGAGTGTAGGAGGTTTGATCACAAAAGACTTAAAAATGGGTATATTTGCTTCTTCTTTGACAAAACACGGCATTAAAGAGTTATAAGCAAAGACAGGTCGGCTCAGTGCCAGACAAATATAGAATCTTTTTAAATCAATAGAGAAACAGTCTATACCTTCACTTTATTTATAAACAAACAAATTGAAAAACTCTTCATCAATTAACCTTAACCACTTCCTGGTAGCATTCTAGCTACGAGTGTGGGAGGTCTGATCCTAAGAAAAGACTTAAAAATGGGTATATTTGTCTCTCCTTTGACAAAACACGGCATTAAAGAGTTATAAGCAAAGACAGGTTGGCTCAGTGCCAGACAAATGAGTCTGAGTAGGGTGATACATCTTTCTACAGACTGTTCCCTTGTGAGCTATTATAACGTGTATTCAAAATCTAACACAGCATGCTGGTCAATTACAAAGCAGAGTACATTCATTTCTCGTTATTGTCTGAAATATCCATATAATATTTGCCGCTTTACATTTAGCATCCATCAATCAATACTCCTAAAAGTTAAATCTAAAAGTATTGAATTGATAAATAACAACCAGACTGACATTTTAAAGTCTAAAAATCTAAATACATTTATCGTATTTCGTGTGGGTTAAATTTCATGATCAACACTCACTGTGCACTGTGCAGATATGTCATCGTGTGTTTTAGTTTAAGTTGGCAAAGCGGTATGTAAAACTAATATAATCCCACCATATATTGCGAGTGTAACAAGTCACGAATCAGGCTTTTTAACCATGTGTTGTTTGTTGTTGTTTTTCTGTGTTTTTGAGTGGAGTTTGGTGTTGTGGGCTGTCGTACTGTGCAGAAATTTTTGCGATTTCTGTTATCCCTTTTAGATGTTATAGAGTATTGTAGAACCTATAGGTCCCACGTACACTCCATCAGGCAAAGACGAAAAAGTGCAAAAAAAGTCACGAAAGACACCAGGCTTATAATTTTGTCCGCCATACACGCCATTTCATCTTAAAAAAATCATCAGTGACGCTCAAATCAAACACAAGATTGTGTCCATAGTACACGGATGCCCCACTCGCACTATCATTTTCTATGTTCAGTGGACCGTGAAATTGGGGTCAAAACTCTAATTTGGCATTAAAATTGGAAAGATCATATCATAGGGAACATGTGTACTAAGTTTCAAGTTGATTGGACTTCAACTTCATCAAAAACTACCTTGACCAAAAACTTTAACCTGAAGCGGGACAGACGGACGAATGGACGGAAGAACGGATGGACGAATGAACGAAGGGACGCACAGACAGAAAAACATAATGCCCCTCTACTATTGTAGGTGGGGCATAAAAAATAAAAGGCCAAATACAGTATGAAGTTGAAGAGCATTGATGGCAAAAAATTTCGAAATGTTTTGCCAAATACAGATAAGGAAATCTATTCCATGGGTAGAAAATCCTTAGTTCTAATAGAGCAAATGCGATCAACATTGAGAAACATTACACCCTAATACATTTTAACTTACTGTTTCCAAAGTTCTTACAGTTTGTTCAATTTGTTATACCAATAAATCCAGATGTGTTCTCTCTCATATTTATACGATATACCTGAAGCCAGAGATCAATCAAATAATCCATAAATATTAACAAATATCGATGTAAGATCAAAAAGGTTGATATTCTAACTTCAAACTGACTGCAAGGCATAATGATTCATTCTAAGGTGAAATTTGGGCAACATGATAATCCTTTTCAACGAAACAACTTTTATGTGTGAGGGTCTGAATGACGAATCCTTCATTTCTTTCAATTGTCTTAGGTAATTTTTTTCTATTCTTTACATTTTGTCCATTATTCTCTCTATCTTTATATTTACCGGTATGCACGTACTTTTTTTCTATCCTATATCTTTTGGCCTATTATTTTTTCTCTATTCTTTATTTGTCTGACCAGAAAAAAAGGACTTTAATTATTGTCTAAAAATGAAAATTGGAAGATATGCAAATTTATGAAAAAAAAGTATTTTTGGCCTTTTAAGGTTTTAGGGAACACTTCACTTTAGGGTTGGAGTTTGGTTTTAGGGCCTTAGGTCAGTAGGTTAAAGTTTGTAACCTTGATGGACTTAAAAGTTAAGGGTACATAAATCTGAAAAGTGAATGAAACCAATGTCTTCCTGTGGAAACAGTGGCACTGTGTGCTCATCTTAAACAACAGCAATAAACCTATTTAATATCATAAATTTGACATTCTATGCAAGATATATTTCTAATTATAATGCCTTTTAAAGTTTCATACATTGCTACACTGACAACAGGCCTTGAGAAAGAGAAATTACATGTCTCTGGTGCATATTTAATGATTCTTCAAAACAATAAATGATAAAATAGCTTTTGATTTGTAACTAAATGTCTCCTGGGTTGAAATTTATGACTTTTCCTTTTTTAAAGAAAATATTACATATCCTAAATGTATAATGAGGCTTAAACACTTCCGTTAAATTCAGTGTAATTAAAAGGGACCCTCTAGGACAATGAACTCAGGTAATCGGCCCTTTGCTACAAGAATAAAGACTTGTCGATTTCTCTGCATAATTGAAGATTTGAATTAAATCCTTTTTATCTTTTTCCAGTTGTGTAATTGCAAATAATAAATCTAAATTTCTTTTGTTAAATTCCGCCATTGACTCATGGTAATGAAGTAATTCTATTTGGAAATATGAATAATAGTTAAAACTTTGTTAAAATGTCAATGATATTCAGCAAATCAACAAATACTGTCATAGGCCGACGCGGGTCTTCGAAGCAGGGGGAAAAAAAATTCTGCCTTCTACCTCGTTAAGAAAATTTCATTGGCCGAGGCAGGTCTCCAAAGCAGGGGAAGATTTTTTTCTGCCTTCTACCTCGGTAAGAAAATTTCATAGGGCGACGCGGGTCTCCGAAGCAGGTGAAAACTTTTTCTGCCTTCTACCTCGGTAAGAAAATTTCATAGGCCGACGCCTAATACCAAATTATTTTCCACAATGGGCAACTTAGACACATATTTGTGACACATACCATTGTTTTCTCTCGACAGTTCAAATTATACATTGTGGTCATGGGTCCATTGATTTATCCATATACCGCCCATCCATTAAAATTCTTAATTCCCTATTATTCGACATTAAAGCAACCATCCTTAAAAATTCGAGAACCACCCTCCTTTCATTCCCCCCCCCTTTTTCCTTCAAACAAGAGTGCACATGCTGAAATGTCTCGCCTTCTTTACTAATCATTGATTTTATGTTGATAGATCTAAATATAAAGCTTTACTACAAGTAACACATAAACTTAACATGATCCAAGAAAATGAGGTCAAGGTCAGATAAACCAAACGAGAAATACATGTACACCTTACAATCATTCAATAAACAAACATAGTTGACCTATTGCTTATAGTTTCTAAGAAACATTCTTAAACAAGAAAACTTAACTTTGACCAATGAACCATGAAAATGAGGTCAAGGTCAGGTGAACCATGCCAGACAGACATGTACAGCTTACAATCAATTTATGCATTAAATATAGTTGACCTATTGCTTATAGTATCTAAGAAACAAACATAACCATGAAACCTTAACATTGACCAATGAACCATGAAAATGAGGTCAGGGTCAGATGATACCTGCCAGATAGACATATACACTTTACAATCCTTCCATACAACAAATATAGTTGAAGAAAAACAGACCAAAACACAAAAACTTAACACTGAGAAATGAACCTTGAAAATGAGGTCAAGGTCAAATAAAACCTGCAAGACTGACATGTACATCATAAAATATTTCCATACACCAAATATAGTTGACCTATTGCATATAGTATTAGAAAAAAAGACCAAAACTCAAAAACTTAACTTTGACCACTGAACCATGAAAATGAGGTCAAGGTCAGATGACACCTACCAGTTGGACATGTACACCTTATAATCATTCCATATACCAAATATAGTAGACCTGATGCTTATAGTATCTGATATACGGACTTGACCACGAAAACTTAACCTTGTTCACTGATCCAAGAAATGAGGTCGAGGTCAAATGAAAATTGTCTGACGGGCATGAGGACCTTGCAAGGTACGCACATACTAAATATAGTTATCCTATTACTCATAATAAGAAAGAAATTAACATTACAAAAAATGTTGACTTTTTTTTCAAGTAGTCACTGAACCATGAAAAATGAGTTCAAGGACAATGGACATATGACAGACGGAAACTTCGTAACATAAGGCATCTATATAAAAGTATGAAGTTAGCTAATGCCGCCGCCGCCGGATCACTATCTTTCTACTAGCTTTCTGCGACAAAAGTTGCAGGCGCGACAAAAAAAACTAGAGAAAAAAAACAGGATCATAACCAGATTTTATCTCCCTGTGGATTCATTTATTTTCGAGGTTACCAATTTTCGTGGATTCAGTGAAACTTGCATTTTCGTGTATATTTGATTTCATGGTTTTGCAAAATTCTGCATGTAAGCCTATATAAATTTGTAATTTGTTGAACATTTGAATTTGTGGTTCGAATTTATCCACGAAATCCACGAAAATTAGTATCCAACGAATAATAATGAATCCACAGCATTTCTTTTACTGTGGATTCATTATTTCTGTAAATAACAATTTTATGTGGAATAAGTTTCTGTCTGTGGATATTTGATTTCTTGGTTTTTCCAGTCTTCTAAAATCTATACGTTGTTGAACATTGAAATTTGTGGTATTAGAGTTACAATTTACATGGCTTTAAGTCAGATCTCTATCATATCTTAAGTATAATTCTAAGGTTTACATGACTGACAGTTCCTGTATGATTAGAGCTATTTTCCTAATGCTTGTAGTTTAAAGGTTTGGTTGGCTTGCTTTGTATAAATGTTTGCTCAAGCATTGTAATTAAGATTGACATCTCCAATCAATAGCTATAGATAGGCAGGGCTTCAGCTTGTTTACATTATACTGATGAACTGTATTGGTCAAAGTAATAAAGAATTGAATAATACTCTGCATTATATTTACCATCCAATAATATTTAAGTCTGATGTATACAAGCTGAAGCCCCATCTATCTATTGATTGCAGATGTCAATCTTAATTACAATGCTTGGGCAAACATTTATACAAACAAAGCAAGCAAGCCAACCAAACCTTTAAACTACAAGCATTAGGAAAATAGCTCTAATGTTTTCAAAACATGCATTTGTTTTAACAACAATTGTTTTTAGATGTTTTGCGGTGAAAATAATAAGCTTGCTACTCCCTAAAAGGAACAGCACCCTACACTATTTCCCTAAGAAAAAGTCAAAATTGTGCATATGAACTTGACCTTTGACATTGAGATCAATGTCTCTCAATGTCAGGGTCATTTAACAGCAACAGTCTAAAGCTTTTTCAGAACAGCTTTGATACAAATTTCCAGTTAATTGTATCCTTTTTGAAGTTTTTTATTAAATTCTTATTTTACTTTCACTTTCTATTTATATCTATAACATCCTCATAACAACCTCTATTGTTACATTACTTTCGGCGAACCACACAACCGCAAAATTTGTACTTTACTGTTTGATTTCATAATTAATATTGTCCTGAAGACACCACGCTTGTTGGCGAAACATGTCGACCAAATAAACAGATACTTTGCGGTAAAAACTTGAGTGTTGTTGTCTTTATTGTCGACATATTATACAAAATGTGAGAAGGTCCCATCATACAATGTCTAAAAAGGCTTCCTGCCATGCATATGAATTTCTGACAAGAAGACTATAAGTATTTTGAACCAACTAATTCCAAATAAAAAACTATGTTTGGTCACCAATAACACAATAACATGCAAAAGTATAAATACATGATTTCCAGCAAAAGCCATTAACTAAATTTCAAACAGTGTATTTAAAAAAAAAGAAATAAATGAGGGAAAAAAATTAAAAAAGATAACACGAAATTATACGTCATCCGATCGTCAGGTGACCAAGAACCCACATAGACTTTAATTTAGAAATATTGACTTATCGTGTTAATATTTCAAATTATTAACTGTCCTCACATAAACAGCAGATTGGAATATAACTAAGAAATAATCTCCCATAAAATTGCTCACTTATTTAATTTGAGATCTTTATTTACAGATGTTTTTCTGAAAATGGGCATTTAATACAATTTTTCCTATGTAATCTTATCTTTACAAGACTTCTTTGTTTCAATCTTCTTTTGGAATATTGTTCTTTACTAAATGACATTTTGAATACCTATCATAATCATTATCCTTATTGTTTTTTTTTTGTGTTTATTTGTTGTTTGTTTGTTTTTGTTTTCAACTTATGTCTATTTGTAATCATGATATGGTAAACATGCCCTTTATAGGCCGATAATTGGTTTAATAAAGTATTTGTATTTGTATTCAGGAACAAGAACCCACATAGACTTTAATTTAGAAATACTGCATAATTATTACGTTCATATTTCAAGTTTCCCTGAAGGCCTCAGTGTTAACTTTAGTCCTCACATATATAAATCATCATATTGGAATATAACAAAGAAATAATCTTCGAGAAAATTGCTTACTATTTAATTTGAGATCTTTATTTACAGATGTATCTCCGAGAAACATCAGTTATAAATACAATTTCTCCTATGTAATGTTATCTTTAGGAGACTTCTTTTTTTCATCTACTTATTTGGAATATTGTTCTTTACTAAATGACATTTTGAATACCTTTTGTACCTCAAGGTATTCAAAATGTCATTAGGTGTACCAGTTGTTTTCACAATACACGGAGAAATTCAGCCCACATAAATACTTAAGTGCGAGTTGCTAACAGTGTTTTTCCTAGAAACCTTTTGAAGAATTGGGGATTTACTGAGAGTATGGTCATGTCACTAAATTTAAGGGCTTAACATATACAGTAAAAAAGCATTGCAAATATTAGGGTGGGCCTATAAAGTTAAACAATAATAAATATGATAAGAATTTTCATTAGAAAATTACTGTAGTGGGGTAATCCGTTCTTACTTCTAAATTTGGTATAATTATAAATGCAAGTACCACAGAACAGGTTTAGTGTGTCAGAATGACAGGGTTTATGCACCATAACTATATGTATTGTTGTATGAAAGTATGATACTTTTAAAATGATAATTAACCCATTTATCATCCATAAAATCCCAAAATAGCACATCACAAATAATCTAAAAAAATTGAAAAGGAAATTAACTTTTATACTGAATTTCCCTCAATATAGTTCATGAACTGCATTGTGCGAACTGTTAATGAACTAAATTCATGAACCTACTTGATGAACTTCTTGATGAACATTCATTTAATCCCGCTGCAAATGTTTGCACCTGTCCTAAGTCAGGAATCTGATGTACAGTAGTTGTCGTTTGTTTATGTAATTTATACGTGTTTCTCGTTTCTCGTTTTTTATATAGACTAGACCGTTGGTTTTCCCAATTGAATGGTTTTACACTAGTAATTTTGGGGCCCTTTAAAGCTTGTTGTTCGGTGTGAGCCAAGGCTCCGTGTTGAAGGCCGTACATTGACCTATAATGGTTAACTTTTCTAAATTGTTATTTAGATGGAGAGTTGTCTCATTGGCACTCACACCACATCTTCCTATATCTATTGTTCATGGACATTCATGAACAGTTCATGGTGGTTCATAAATTTGTGAATTTCATCTGGCAGGGGAAGCCTCAATGCACAGAGAAAACCATGCGTCATATGGCAATAGAAACTTAACTTCAAGGCACTACTGTTTTGAATATCAGTCCAAAAAGGTGCCATCTGTCCAGCAGTAGCATCTGTTCAAATGAAACATTTTGTCTTTAAATTTCCAGCTCTTAAAATTATATAATTGTGCCTAAAAGCCATAGAGTTGCTACTCCTTCAGGCTAAGATGACTTTCACTAATTTTTGTTGTTTTATTTGAGTTCTTTATTCTCTTTTAAACACTATAAATTTTTGACCTTCAAAAGTTTTTTTTTCTGTACACGAAAAAAACACATTTTTAAATTTTTTATAAATATTATTTTTTTTTTATTAAATATGAGTATCGTTACAGAAGAAAGACCAATTTTCATGTCTTCCTTCTTCACAATGCAATCTGATTTCCCCATTTCAGAATCTAATGCATTCTGGGTAATATTCTCCAAAGCATACACCAAAACACTGTGATTGGCTTACAACATCTCAAACAATTGAAATTCAACCAATGATATGACGTTGTTTCATTTTTGGGAACAAACAATGATATTACCCATGGTCCTTTAAATTCTGGAACAGCGAATTTCAGTTTCTTTAGAATCTACTCTCGGCTCCTTCAGAACAGTATATTTCCCAAACAAGAATGTGTCCATAGTACACGGATGCCCCACTCGCACTATCATTTTCTATAATGTTCAGTGGACCGTGAAATTGGGATAAAAACTCTCATTTGGCATTAAACTTAGAAAGATCCTATCATAGGGAACATGTGTACTAAGTTTCAAGTTGTCCCTGAAGCGGGACAGACGAACGGACGGACGAACGGACCCACAGACCAGAAAACATAATGCCCCTCTACTATCATAGGTGGGGCATAAAAATCATTAATATTTCTTTAAATTTTCTAAAATTACAAATTTCAAGGCATATCTGTGCTTGGTTCAAGAATTGTAATCTGTATATGATAAACATGATCAAGTCTGCATAACAATCATCGGTTGATTATATTTTCAACAAGAACTCTTCTGGATGACCAATTTTATGTTTTCCATCATATTACATATAATTAATTCCACTCCTTTAGAATCTATTCCCAGCTTAAGCTGACCTTCAGACGGTCAACTACTTCTAATATTTCTGAAAATAAATTCTCTAAACTATAAGTTTCAAGGTAAAACTGATCTCAACCAGGAAGATGAAAATGTTTTGATAAGGAGCTACATGACTAAGTGATGTATAATGTGTAAAGCTTTTAGTATGATTATTTTCAACCAATGCAGAGCCAAGGTGTCTTAATTTTTCGGTTTACAGATTTTGTATGTGAAAAAGTTGGATTTGTAGGTCTGGAATAAAACAAACTTATAATCAATTTAAGACATAAATATGAAAAGATCTTATAATTAATTCAAGACATAAATATGAATTGATCAAATATATATTTCAGCTTACTAACACAATTTTGCTATGCTTTATTGTGATCATTTACTAAATTTTAGTTCAAGACATTATTGCTCAGCTGTTTTTAAACATATAATGCAATTGCCATCATCATATAAGTTTGTAAAAGTGGAGTATGTCCACAGACAAATGGAAATAAACGGTCATTTCAAAAACGAAAAAAAAAGCCGCACGTTTGCTGTTTATCAACTTTCAGGAAACATGGTGAATAAATAGCTTTAAACACGAAAAAACGTCAAATGAAAAATGCAAACATGTCACATGACAATAACACTTTACCATCTGCGTAACTAAATAAGTAGACCTGTCCAATGGAAAGATGAGGATATTGGTTTCATCCTTTGGCAGGCAATCCCGTTTCTGGTATCCAAATGGACAACCACTTTTTTTTACAATCTACTGTAAATTCAGAAATTATTGCGTGCATTTATTATTGCGATTTTGTAATTTTAAACTAAAATGCAATTTTTTTTCAATATAATGCATCTAATTTTCAGGAAAATGCTGCTACCCAGATATATTAATTTTTTATTAAAAGGATAATGTATTTGTTAGGGTTGGCAGGAATAAAAAAAAAAAAACATGAAATGCAACTTTATTTCTTCTTCTGAAAATAGGAAAATTAGGGTTGGCCCCAGGATTCATAAACCAACAAATTAAACTAGATGTGTCAGAACAACACGAATGACCCCTCTCGCAAATTTTCAAAGTTCAAAGCCCGTAATTTCGTCAAAAATCAGCGAAGCAGAACCAAACGTAAACTAAATATTAAGCCTTCCAATTGATGTTTTATCGTGTGTTTTTCTATGTTGTGATGTTATACTATTGTTTAAGAAAAAGGGAGAAGGTTTGGTACCATTAAAACGTTTAATCCCGCTGCAAATGTTTGCACCTGTCCTAAGTCAGGAATCTGATGTACAATAGTTGTCGTTTGTTTATGTAATTTATACGTGTTTCTCGTTTCTCGTTTTTTATATATACTAGACCGTTGGTTTTACCGTTTGAATGGTTTTACACTAGTACTTTTGGGGCCCTTTATAGCTTGTTGTTCGGTGTGAGCCAAGGCTCCGTGTTGAAGGCCGTACATTGACCTATAATGGTTTACTTTTATAAATTGTTATTTGGATGGAGAGTTGTCTCATTGGCACTCACACCACATCTTCCTATATCTATGTAACTCATCTTAGACTAAGTAGAGTAACATACTAAAAATCAGCTAAATATACACTGCGGAATGGCAGAATGACGGAATGGCAGACAAGGGTAAAACTATATGGCTATTACCCAAGGCAGTTTGTCAAATCTTGTGTCTTCCATTATTAAAAGTAATCAATTCCAGCTTATTCAAAATCTATCTTGTGCTCCTTCAGGACTGCTAATTTCTATAAGAATTCTTTGATTTCATCGAAATTTGAAAATTCATGTTAAAACTTTATTTTCATCAGGAAAGAAATGTAACTGTATTATTTTGATATTATTATAAAGAGACATACAAAATGAAGCCCTGGGTAAGATTTTTCTTTTATTTCCAAACACAGAAGTATGGCTAATTTTATGTCTTCAATCAATTCAACTTCTTCAGAATCTATTCTGAGCTGATTCACTGACCTTCAGACGTCAATTTCTAAAAGTACTTATTTCTATTATTTCTTTTAAAAGTCTCTAAAAATTATAAGTTTCAAAGATAACATGAACCAGGAAGAAATTAAAATGTACTGAGAGAAAACAAAACAAATTGAAGACTTAATTGTCCAAAAGATTTTGCATGATTAGTTGCAAACTAATTATTACATATAATTGATTCCAGGAATTTCAGAATTTATTCCGAGGTCCTTTAGGACAGCGAATTTCTAGATAAAACTATTTCTTTTTTTCTTTAAGTTAATTCTCTGTGATTATCTAAAGTTTCATGGATTCAACTGCAAGGAAATTATAAAATGTATTGAAAAACAATTGCAATACAAAATGATCATGTCGAACATTTTTCACTGGATTAATTTCAAGAAAAGAAATGTATTTTTCTTGTAAGGCGAGAATGAACAGCTGCCAATCAAATCCCCAAAGAGCACCTGCATCAAATAACTGATACATGCCGATAATCAATTATAAACTAAAAGATTATAGATAACAGATGACTTTTATTACATTTTAACAAGAAGACAAGATGGTTTTATTGAGGGATATATACTTTAAGTCAGTAATTTCTTATTGGCCTTTTTCTGGTTTAATCAAGTTAGCTGTATCAGTCTGACGAGTATATTAGAGTATATATGTATTCCTGTTTTTGATGTCTGAAATGCTGAAACCACTTGTGAGTGGGTGAGGGGGCATATAAGCTATAGATGATAAAAAATAATCATCTTTTAGCACAAAATCGCCAAAAAAAATGTTCATTTGACCTAAGGCTAATATAAGTATCAATGGTGCTAATTTTACAATTACAGACAATAACGCCCCTTTACTCAAAACCTGGATATAATAGAACTAAGTATTGTTTCTGAGCTGAATCTTATTGAATGATGATGGATGGTTGTTTAATGTCCAGTGGCAAGTTTTAAATGCATATTCAGGAGAGTCTTAATTGGATAATAAACATAAACCTTGCTTGGTACTAGAATGTCATACTGAGCAGGATTTTTAACATGTAAGTAAAGAAGGTAACAGTCAGCAAGTAAACATGTCACCCTACTGAATTGATTGATTGACTGAAGTTTGCTTAAAGTTCTGTAATTTTATAAATTGAATCTTTATCTGTAATCAGATTTTTAATTGAGGATAGTGAATTAATAAGGTCATGGTTGTTAAATAATTCTAGGTTAATTGTTTTGATGAACTGTAGCAGACAGTCTGAATGACCATCTCATGTATGATGAAGCTGTGTTTTTACTTTAATCACTTCTCGTTACAAGCTGTATATTTTAAAGTACTTTGTTTGTTTATTTTCTGTGTAGTGTGGTCAAGAGTGATTGATACTTCGATATGTGGGAGAGAGTGTTGAAGGCGCTGTGTTGAAGGCGCTGTCGAATGATCATAAAAGTTTGAGAATGTTGACATGCTAGGGAGTAGAATATGAATAGTTATAAGGAATAGACGTGTTTTATGTATAACCATTTATTAAAACATATATATAAACTTTTATCGCTATTTTGTGCATTTTTCCTTTGATCTTTTTTTGTGATAATTTTTCATATCATGCTACTCGCTTGAGATGGAAAATTATCGCTAGAAACTAAGGAAACTAATGAAATTGACAACGTCGTCATAGGTAAAATAGCGATAAACAGATTATCATTGGTCATCTCAACTCGATTGCTTTTCGCCGCTTTGCGTGCGGCTCAGCGAGAATATCAATCTCGTTGAGATGATCAACGATAATCTATAAGTATATAATAAATATGTATATACGAAATTGTGTTTTATAAAAACCATGCCTAGGAAGAACTCTTTGGCACATTATTCTGACCCTGGGCAAATTTGGCTATCATAAAAAAATTGCCAAAATTTCTGAGTTTACACTAGTTGTCCTATTACTCATAAATCATGTGATAAAAGAACTTTAAAATACAGTTTTATCATGTAGTCAATGAACCATGAAAATGAGGTCATAGGACAGATGGATACTTCTAGACATCTGTAAACAAGGTATAAAGAATCCAGGTCTTCTACTGTTTGAAATATAAAACTGAATTCAAATACCGTACCTACCGCTTATTAGTCGGAAAATTGGGAGTAAAATTCATAATCCAGAGAGGGTACCGACTAATAGACAAGATCCAGCGACCAGAGGAAAATTCCAAGCTTGAGAAAAGTGGTCAGGAGTGAATTTCCTGGTCAAAACTACGTTTGTGATTGCCAAACCTACATAAATCAATAAATAAAAAGTTTTTGTTGAAAATAAAAGACTACAATACTGTCCTTGTGTTTTATTTGTTCTTTGTTATCAATTTTCTGCAAATTCGTGTTGAAATTCCCACTGTTTCCTGTTTGGGTATTGATTTTCATGGTCAAATGGTTTGTTCATAAACCCAAAAGAAGAGCCAAGAACCAAAAATGAAAAGGATATAACAATGTACCAACTATGTGAAAGGATGTATTCAGCGAAGTTATTGTGTCATTATTGTGATATCATGATATCAATTCAATACTTATAAATCATACAATAATCAAAAATAATTTTAAGATTCACTCCCAAGATCAAAATATTATTCATTAAAATGTCTCAGGTAAACAAAAATCACAAAATTGATTGACAAGCCAATATAATCCATTGATAACCCCTAATTAAGAGACAAAGAGTTGTATTCACTAAAGGTGTGAAAAATATCAGTGATAGGTAAACAGATGACACTAATGAGTTGGAGTTATTTTAATATAAAGTTGATTAGCTTCACTTAATTTTTTTAATCCTTTAATCATCACAATATAATAAGAATTATAAAGTGTACATGCTCATTTAACACTGAGTTATGTGTGCTGTAAAAAATATTATTTTGTTTGACTTTCAATTTTTTTCAGGTTCATATTGGTTTATGTTCGCTTTTCTCAAACAATAGGCTATTAGTCATACCCTACAAAATCATTGATGCATTACATACACAACACACGGCTAATGAAACAGTGAACAAAACAAGAGGAATGAATACATCTTTATAATTATATAATATATAAAATATCATGATCAACATCAACTAAATTCAAACCAAACAAACATTCATGCAGAAAATGAATATAATTCCTGGATTTGCATTGGTTTTACTGGCGTTCAGTAACTGTCAGCTGCAAAAAATGTCCAAATTTTGTCCGACTTATACGAGGGTCAAGACTAGATCTTTGGAATTTGTAGCTGAAAGGTCAACCGACTAATAGTCGGATCGACTATTACTCGAGTTCCAACGGTAGTTAACACTATCCCTGCATCCACATGTCTTGCATTATGTGACTTCGGTCACAGAAGAGTAAAAAAGAATTGTATATAATTCTGGCACTTATATGTGTACCCGTACCTTCTTTCAACTTCTATATAGTATATAATCGAATATTTTTGGCATTATTCTTCACATAGCAGACATTACTAGGAGAGACAACAGTGCATTAAAATTATCGTAATATCGTATAAAGTGATTAAAGTCCTCCTGGAAATAATTACATAATTATATACATTGTAACACTCTATATATGCAAATCAGCTAAGAATTTTTATTGGTACTGTTATAAAATTTGCAAGTAAAATATCAAAGGAACTACACACAAAAGCCGTAAATCAGTTCAACAGTGCCTTAACTTTTATGAGGGTAAAGACCTTGTAATAAACTGAATTATGTTACATGCCTGTCTGTCATACAATTAGTATGCATGTAAATTCCATGTTGTGTTAGTTATTCATGTGCAAGGGAAAGAAGTGCTTAATTAAAACTGACAGAAGCTCAATAAACCATTCAAAAAACATTGCTTTTAGAACTTAAACAATTCAAAGCACTTGGGGCACTGTAAGCAGGAACATTATTCATTAACAATCAAATTTAACTTGCTAAATAGGCTGTTTCCACTGTTACATGAAATAATATAAGTTAATCATCCTGCTCTTCATGTAAAGTACTTCAACTGGCTTATTTTTTTTCTCCCAGTTTACAATCAGGACATTGTACAAGTTTAGGGATGCTTTCAATCGATAATTAAAGTTATAAAATCCAATGAATCTAATATTTAATTTCTTTTCAAGTTTGTGTGTTGCACCCATTAAAGAAAGCTGGGATCATTGGGAGAAGACTTTAGATTAATGGCTACTACCCAAAACAATCAAAACTAATGACACCGATGAGCCTATATCATACAACAGCTGTAAGAAAAACTCCCTGAGATGATTAGATTTCTCTTATGAGTGTGGCCTGTTACCTATTTCTTGCATGATGAGAAATTCGAAGGTTCTTTACAAGAGAGGCGGAAGATAACAAGGGATCGTTTAACTCATAAATCGAAAACAACGCCATGGCAGAGACGATTAGATTTCTCTTAAGCTTATGATTGTGGCCTGTTATCTATTTCTTGCATGAAGAGATATTCGAAGGTTCTTTACAAGAGAGGCGGAAGATAACAAGGGATCTTTAACTCATAAGTCGAAAACAATGCCATGGCAGAGACGATTAAACTTCTCTCATGATTGTGGCCTGTTATCTATTTCTTGCATGAAGAGATATTCTAAGGTTCTATAAAGGAGAAGCGGAAGATAACAAGGGATCGTTTAACTCATAAGTCGAAAACAATGCCATGGCAGAGACGATTAGATTTCTCTTATGATTGTGGCCTGTTATCTATTTCTTGCATGAAGAGATATTCTAAGGTTCAATAAAAGAGGCAGAAGATAACAAGGGATCATAAGTCGAAAACAACGCCATGGCAATAAACAAAATACAACCAAAAGACAAATAACAGTCTACAAACCACAACATACAAAACTAGACTGAGCAACACGAACCCCACCATGAACCAGGGTGATCTCAGATGCTCTGGAAGGGTAAGCTGATCCTCCTCCACATGTGGTACCCGAGTTGTGTTGCTCATGTAAGTACAAACTCAGTGATAAGGTCACATTCAAGGAAAAGAGGACAGGATATATAATTATATAATGAGAATCAAAAGTCAATATTCCTATCAAAGTTATTCACCATTGGTCTAATGGTTTGAAGGATTTTTCTGTATTTGCATAACATGCAAAAAGTATAATACATATATATAAAAATTAACAATTTGTTCGGACTTAGTGCAATTTAGAGCTTGACATACATGGTACGGACACTTTTCTGATTGTTGAAGACCTTATGTTGATCTCTAGATGCCTTTTTGGGTTGTTGGAGTGCTGTCATATTTATGTATAACAAAGTAATTTTTTTAATCATACTTTAAGTTCCTTTTTTTTACTAAATAAATTCATATTATTTAAGAGTTCCTGAAAAAAAAACTTGTTGAAAAAGAACAAGAGGCTCTCAAGAGCCTGAATCGCTCACCTGTAATTTTTTGCTTAAATGTTTCATCAATGATTATTTTTGCTTTTCAATATATATTAATGAGTGGCTTAAAAATGCCATTTAAATGTTCTTTGTATCTGCCATATTTTCTTCAAAAGCTAAAAAATGCATTTTACCCTATGTTCCAATTTAGCCATAGTGGCTATGTTTCTTGACGACAAGGAAATAAAATACAAAATTTATACTAGCTACTCTGAAACTCATTCAGCCCAAGTTTGGCTGAAGTTGATTCAACAGTTTCAAAGGAGAAGATTTTTAAAGTAAGCAAACTAGATGAACAAATTGTGAAAAATTGTCTTTAAGGGACAATAACTCCTTAAGGGGTCAATTGACAATTTTGGCCATATAAACTTATTTGTAGATCTTACTTTGCTAAACATTTTGCTGTTTACAGTTTATCTTTATCTATAATAATATTTAAGGTAATAACCGAAAACTGCAAAATTTCCTTAAAATCATCAATTCAGGGACAATAACCTATTATTAAGATACCGATTTGGCTGATAATTTCAGGGCAGGTAGACCTTGACCTAATGAATACTTTAACTTCTTGTCTGATAATAACCAAAAACTGCAAAATTTCCTTAAAATTACCAATTTAGTGGCAGCAACCCAACAATGATTTGTTAGAGTCATCTGAAAATTTCAGGGCTGATAGAACTTGACCCAATGAACATTTTACCTCATGTCAGATTTGCTCTAAATGCTTTAGTTTTTGAGATATAAGCCAATAACTGCATTTTACCCCTATGTTCTTTTTTTAGCCATGGCGGCCATGTTTTTTGACGAAACAGAAAATAAAACACAAACTTTATTCTAGATACCCTAAGGATCCTTCAGCTTAAGTTTGGTTGGAATTGGTTCAGTAGTTTCAGAGGAAATGTGAGCTAAAAATCTGTAGAAACAAAGTGATTCTGCCAATTGACATTTGCAACTGAAGGGTAATGAATAAATCTACATGTTAAAATAATATCTACATAAAATAATCAATCAACCTTTTTCTGAACAAAGATTGAACTTACAAGAATTAAGATAATAAGGCTAACTTTATTGAATTAATAGAAAAATCTGAACCCCTACTTAAGTTTTCAAGTTTTAATTAATGTTTCTGCCAATGGGAACAAAGCTTACTTCTAAGCTGAACACAACATGTTTCTATTTATTGAAAATTGTAAACAAAGCATAAATGAATTGATTTCCTCAAATAAGGCAGGAAAAATTAGATAAATTGATAAATATATAATGTATGATTAAAATTTCTCATTTGACAATTCATGTGAATTACAGCAGGTACTTAGAAAGCCCCTTTAATCATCTAAGACAAAATAAAGTCATACTAAAAATAAGGAGACGTGACATGATTGCAAATGAGACAAATATCCACTAGAGTCCAAATGACTTTGACTCAGATGTATGTATATATAGAAATATAAAGAAATGTGAGCCGTCTTAAACTTGCAGTGAGGTGAGAGTTTTTTGCTCCGTGTTGAAGCCTCACTGTGACTTTAAGACGAAGAACAGCAATAAAATCGCTATTTCTTTATTTTTTGTTTTTTTTTTTTGATGTGCATGTACTGATTTGTGTCATGGATGGATACCCCATATCCTTTGTTTTTCTATTATAGTCAAAATGATATGTGTGTAAACAACTATAAGTCACCGTACAACCCTAAACCATGACTAAAACCCATATTGTTTAGTCAGAGCTCTGCAAAAGGCTATGTCACAACAAAATGTGAAACAATTCAAACAAGAAAAATCAGCATCCTATAGCTAATCAATGACAAAACAATAAATGAAAAAAATAAATGTGACAGACAGCAACCCACTACAACAAACACTGGCTCCTGACATGACAAAACGTTAAACAAATCAAACCAGAACATAAATCAGTTTATATCTTGACTTTTATTTTGCAAGACCAGACATAAACACAAAACAAATGGATAATGGCCTAACAGACTTAAGAAGAATAGAGATTTAATAGCCTGAACCATTGAACAAAGTACTCAATCACAGTATTATAAATAACCCATAATAGCCATGGAAATTGGAAACAATTATAGGCGAAGAAAACAGTCTACAAAGAAACGGTTTTCCTTCTCTTTTCTTTTTTATATTTTTCTGACATTTATATTTGAAATATGACATCTAAAAGTACACCCTTACTCCAGGCTTTCATTACCATGTTCAATTTCAAACAATATATTCTATCAATGTTTTGCCATAAATAGATGAGATTATAGTACATCTTTCCATTGGTGGACATGTAGGTCTTTTAGGTGCTAGGTTCACTGGTGTGCACATTTTTACAGGCATTTTGTATTTTATTGCACGAGGGTCTAAATGAAACCTTTTTAATTCAATAATTTTAATTTTAATTTTTTTTTTTTTTTTTTTTTTGCATTCTTGAATTTTTTTTACGCCAATTATCTCTATTTTCTTATTTATTTTACCTAATATTTTCCCTATTATTTTTATCATAGCATCCCTCTATCTTTTGTTGTATGTAACCCTTTTTGCTAGATCTATTCTTCATTTTATTATCCCTCCATTCTGTTATTCTCTATTCTATAAACCTCAATCATTTTACACAGTATTGTCCTGAATATGCATGAAATATTTGCCACTGGACGTTAAGCAACCAACAATCAATCAATTTTACACAGTATATTATAAAATTGAAAATTTAGTATCTTTTCAAAAAGAACAAAATCGACAATTAGAACAAGGCAAGTAATAACATAATCCATGTTTTCAAAAAATAAATACCAATATTTCTCAGAGTGCATTAACAAAATGACAGTTATATAGAGGTTTGTTTAAAAGGAATAATATTTGTTCGAAAAGTGTCAGTTTCTTAATAGAGATATAATCCACATAGCGGTATACATCTTTCGCAGAAGATATATTGGAAAACTTAAATGGAACATTACTGCTCGTAGAACAGTAGAGCTCTTTAACGTTTCGTCGCATCAATCTTTCAATAATACATAAATCTCTTTATCGTGACTGAAAATAGTATGACTTTATACTAAAAGTACTTTAGTATTTAAAGTCTTCTTGTGCAGAATGGATTCAGAATGAGTTTTAAATTAATGTTTGCTCTAACACTGATATAATGCTCAGTCAGATCTATACAGAATATTAAGATAAGAGCTTCGTTTTATAGGTCGTCCCACTATCTGTATCACTCTGCTCAGCTCTTAATAAAATTGCATATCACAGCTTTTTGATGTCAAAAATGTTGACCCGGCCTTAACAACTTTGACACAGACATATCACCAATGTCATAATGAATGCACCGACATTGATAAGTTTGTCATTTTCCGGTTTCTTAGTGAAAAAAAAAACCGTGCAAACTACACAAATACAACCCAATAAATCGATTATCTGGTTGTCTGCATATTGATATTGTAAAATATCAGCTGCTCGACACAGTATGAAGCCTTTTTGAACTCGTTTGCTGTGCTCACTTGACAAAAAGCTTCATATTGTGACTCACAGCTGACATTTTACATTATCAGCATGCAGACAACCTGATAATCGGTACTTATCAGAGTATAGTTTAGTGATATCAATCACACATCCTAGAATCAAGTAATATTACTCTATTTTGAAAAGGTCCGACGGTGAGGGTCAGAAGAAATGCGTTTTTTAATATTGGCATGCAAACTATCATCAATTTGCTCAATTTTTTTACAAATATCTTGTTCAATGAGGATTTGGCTTCTGTTCAAAGTAAAGAAAACATACCAAATTTTTGCTAAACTAACTAATTTTAATGCCACTTTTCAAATCATATAAAACTGCACTTTTAATGTCAACTAACGTTTTTATTTTGTATTATTGTTTAAGAAATAATTTATACAAGCCATTGATTTGTTGAAATTTTTACATGGCCAGTGGGCCGATATAATCGAATTTAATCCCAAGCGTAAACTGAAACTAAATACTTAGTATATTTCAACTAAATTTTGTTTCAATTGGCTTTTATAATATTATTATAATAGTGGTTACAGACAAAAACACAGATTTTAGTAAAAGTTTACAGATGTAATATGTCAAAAAATTTGAACAGCTCACTTTGTTTTGACAATTTTAAACTTTAATCAAGGTGCATGTTAAGACTGTAAGTTTAAGGGTTGCTTTCATTTTGCACTGTGCACTTAATTTAAACATTGCATTATATTAAGCAAGAAACATATTTTAGGCAATATTTTGAATTGAGTTATCTATCTTTGACCATAACTGTAGAAAGAGCAGATATATTCATAGGGAAACCATTTTCTGCACTTTTATCAGATCATTTTAAGTAACTATGACCTAGATACAATAACATCAGAATCAAAATGGATCTGCCGCACATTATATGTATGTGACCATATACATTGTATATGCAAGTCTGGTTTCAATACTATCTAACACTCTCGTTTTTTTATCTAGAAATCTATTTTTAGTACTGATTTCATTCCATTTTAAGTAACTTTGACCTTGACCTTTGAAGCAATATAAAAGAGAACTTCAATTAATTTACAAAAAATGTAAAAAAATATATTGAACTTAGAACTCAGTGATTATTATATGATTTTTCATAAAAAGTACTGGAATGACTTTAGGTCATTCTGTTAGTTTTTTCATTTAACATTTTCAACAAAATGCTGAGTGACTAACTTGTGTCTGACAACCAAAGTACCTGACTTAAACTGTAATCAAACAAACTCACCAAATATATGCTTGGCCAGGATCAAAATGTCGTTCAGTACTGGTTCTTTTCCTCTAGCCTCTTTCCTACCAGACAACGGGAAAAAGGATTTTGGTTTCCATGGTTTTTTCTTTGGTTCTTTTCCATGAGTTTGGCTATCTGTAAATAGAACAGTTATTTAAGATTGCCTTTGACATTCAGACAATAAAAGGTTGTTTTTTCTTGTTGCTGGTGAACTGTTTGGTGGCTGGAGTATAAAGATTGTTATCCAGAATTCTCCTGTCCGGCAGTTTGACCCATGAAAAGGGGGGATCTTTTTGTCTAGTCAGAATGTATGGATACACACACATGTTGGTAAGAATTTGGATGTTGAGTATTAAAGTTCATACACTATTATTAAAGGCTAAATAAAAAAAAAAACAAAAATGGGACGGATGGACGGATGTTAAGATAGAAGGACAGAAAGATAAAAGGATGGAAAGACAAAAGAACGGAAAGCCAGAAGGACGCATAAACAGAAAAACAGAAAAACAGAAGGATGGACACTGAAGGAAACACTTAATGCCCCCTTCAGTAGGCAGCGGGGGCATCAAAATAGGTGTTTCTAGTTCCTAACAATTTAATTTCTAGTGCAGATACTTCTCTTTAATGTCAAATTTCAGATCAATACTATTTCAGTCTATACTCCTTGCTTACAAAACAGATATAAATGAAAATGTTGCAGACAAATTATTACCCAATCAGGAACTTAGATCAATTATACTGTGATTTATTTATTTTCGTGGGTACCAATTTTCGTGGATTGAGGAAAACTTGCATTTTCGTGGATATTTGATTTCTTGGTTTTGTCAAAGTCTGCGTACAAGGCAATAAAACATTTGTAATTGTTGAACATTTAAATTCGTGGTTCACCTGTTCCCACGAAACCCACGAAAATTGTGAATCCACAGTACATAATTGTTTTTGCATTGCTATTTTTATTCTCTCTCTAATTAACCCGGACTTCAATTTAAAGTAAAAGAAACAACAACAAACATTTAGAAATGTCAGTTATCATCACCTTTAACTCATCAAATTGCCATGCTGGTCTAGTCTTTAAATTAACTTCTATCGAATAACAAGTCTTCCAAAAACTCTTATACATAATCTAATAGGACATCTTCAAATAAAGAAGTATCACCTTTCGAATTAAATATTGTCTAGACATAAAGAACTGTAAGAGATACAGTAATTATCCTTAAACAGAATCATTAAGCTTTAAGCTTCCTTCCTTTCAGTAGCTGTGAGCATTCTTTAATGGTATTGTTTAGTATTATTAAGGTCTTTCCACTCAGTTAGGAAAGACCTTATTTTTTTTTTTTTTTCTTCTTCATCCAGCATTTTTTTGGAGTTATCAAGACCAAATATGGACCATCGATACACCTTATCATGAAGTATTACCAGATGAGGCTGTGTAGGATTTCATCATCCTCTTTAGAAGTTATCTCCCTTTATTGGTTTTTTTTCGACATGGCCCCCCTTGTTTTGATTATCCTTGTGTTTTTATATTATATTATCTGTTGACTTATATATATTTGCAGAAAAAAATCTTAACAACAGGCATGACTCTTTAAATAAAATGCTCCGCTGGGCGCAGCTTGATACAACCGCAGAGGTCAAACCCTGAACAGTTGGGGCAAGTATGGACACAACATTCAGGCTTGATACAGCACTGAATTTGGATTGTGATTAAATATTTGACACAGCATAGGTTTCTGACACAGAATGAATGTGGTCTAAGAACTAAAAAATTTTTAATTTACCTCTTCAAACCATATAATTATTATTTGCTTTTATATATGAATCAGAAATAACCAATTTAAAATGGAAAATTTTAAAGAAAATTTTTTTTCAGAAAGATCCATACACTTACACACAGGTTATTGTCATGAAACTAGCAATTACCCCAAAAATGCTTCCTTTTTTGAACCTTGTTTTTTTGGCATCTATTCCTAAAATTTGGAGGCAATTACCCCAAAATCAATCCCAGCATTCCTTTGTGATATGGAACCTTGTGGTACAATGTCAGAGAGATCCATACACTAACACACAAGTTAAGTCTGGAAGTTACAAAAATGCTTATTTGTGGCCCCTAATTCCTTAAATGTTGGTACCATAACCCCCAAAATCAATCCCAACCTTCCTTTTGTGGTATTGAACCTTATGGTAAAATTTCATAGAGATCCATTCACTTAAACTAAAGTTAGAGTGCGAAAACCAATGTGTCTTCGGACGACGTGGACGATGACGACGACGACTACACCAACGTCATACCAATATACGACCGCAAAATTTTTTTGCGGTCATATAAAAATAATTGAACCGCACTGATTTTCGAACTCGTTCAAGACGTACTTATTGCTGATATAAACCTATGATGATATAAGTTTCATAAAAATCTGGCAAGAATTGTTCATGTGAGAGCGCTAACAAGACCGGACGGATGGACGGATGGACGCAGGTATTTCCATGTCCCCCGCAATGCGTTACACGGGGGATAAAATCCATTATTTCAAATCAATATTTTTGTCTTGATGTATGTTAAAATATGATACATACAAACTCTATTCATTATATAATTTTAGATCAATAACTAAACTCACATGCATCTTCAACAATGGCCCCCTTTTAGTAAAAAACATCATTAAAGGGGAATATCCCTATTACGAGAAAACTGACAATTTCAGTCATGTTGACATATTTGTAAATCTGATCCTTCTGATAAATTTTCCTTTTTAAAGTTTCTGTTTATCTATAATAGTTTTCAAGATAATAGGCAATAAAGAGCTGCCTCATGAGCGCATGATACGCCCCGTCGCTTTTTCAAAAAATAAGTTTATAAAACACTAAAAGGAGGTTATTTTAATAGATATAAACCAGTCACCAAAGTTTCATGAAAACTGCTCAAAGAACTTTCGAGTTATTGCCTGAAAACTGGAAAAATACCCCTTTTTTAATGAATAAAATCCCATAACTCATAAACGTAAAATCTCAAATTTATAAAAATCAAAAGGGAGCTCAAGTCAATAGATATAAACAATTCACCAAAGTTTCATCAAAACTGCTCAAAGTATTTTTGAGTTATTGTCTGAAAACTGGAAAATCCCCCTTTTATAATGAATAAAACCTCAGAACTCAAACGTAAAATCCAAAATATATAAAAATCGAAAGGGAGCTCACGTCAAAAGATAAAAACAATTCACCAAAGTTTCATGCAAACTGGTTAAAGCGTTTTTGAATTATTGTTCCACATGTTGACAATGGACGGACGGAAAAAGGTATACCATTATACGTCCCATAAATGGGCAACGTCCGTAAACGTGCGTATGAAAATGGGAAAAAATTGTCATTAAAGGGCAATTAACTTCAATAAAGAGTCAATTAACAATTCCGCTCATGTTTGACTTATTAGTAGATCTTGTCTTGCTGATCATTTTTGTTATTTAAAGTTTACATCTATCTAATATAGTTTTTTTAAGATATAAGTGAGCTAAATATGCAAAATATTAGTAAAAATCATCGTTTTAGGTCAAGAGCTCTAATAAGGAGTCAACTAAAGATGTTTGACTTATTTTTGAAGATCTTGTCTTGCTGATCATTTTTGCTATTTAAAGTTTCTATCTGTTATAATTTTCAAATAATAGGCAAAAAATTTTTAAAATGGTAAAATTCTTCATTTTAAGAAGTTGTCTTACAGTTTAGACAAAAACGAACAATAGATAGAGTTCAACATTCTGAAAATGTTTGCCCCTGTTAGATTTTCTCTATTTGTAGTGGTTTTCAATATAATAGGTAAACATTTTATCCCTTATGTTCTATTTTTAGCCATGTAGGCCATCTTTGTTGGCAGGCGATGGTCATCAGACACATTTTTTCAAACTAGATACCTGAATGATGATTGTGGCCAAATTTTGTTAAATTGAAGTTTGACCCAGTAGTTTCAGAGGAGAAGATTTTTGTAAAAGTTAACAGAAGATGACAGACGATGGACGACAGACACCAAGCAATGAGAAAAGCTGGCTTGGCCTATTAGGCCAGGTGAGCTAAAAAAGTTACCCATTAGGTCTCTTATGTTAATTTTACAATGGTACAATGAAACAAGACATTCTAAGCACATGTATGTTATTTTTGTTTTGATTGGAAGACTGTTTCACTATTTACATTTACTCCATCAAGTAAACACTTTAAATTGTTTCACTATTTACATTTACTCCATCAAGTAAACACTTTAAATTGTTTCACTATTTACATTTACTCCATCAAGTAAACACTTTAAATTGTTTCACTATTTACATTTCCTCCATCAAGTAAACACTTTAAATTGTTTCACTATTTACATTTACTCCATCAAGTAAACACTTTAAACTGTTTCACTATTTACATTTACTCCATCAAGTAAACACTTTAAACTGTTTCACTATTTACATTTACTCCATCAAGTAAACACTTTAAACTGTTTCACTATTTACATTTACTCCATCAAGTAAACACTTTAAAAACAAAATGAACATAGAGACCTAATGAGTAACTTTTCTAATTTTGGACTATTATGATCATATATGGACATACATCAAGAAAAAAAAAGAACAATACCATTATTTTGAATAAGTGCTTCTTATTTTGATATTTTCCTGTATTAATTCTTATTATACATTCATTTATATATGGTTAACATTTGTAAATCCATTGATCAACATCAATATTAAAGGGCAGGGTCAGAGATCATAAAAAAAAACTAGTTTTAACACTTTCTGTACCTGTCACATGTTTAGAACCTCATGATCATTTATCTTCATATATATATATTTTAGTAACATTTAGGAAATATGGCCAGGTACTTAATGAAGATCTTTGAGCTTCGGTTTAATTTATTTACAACTCTTTTAAACTCTGGAAGATTTAGAGCTCAAAATACTGTATAGAAATTGATATAATGTTAAAAACCATATGAACATTGTTCCTTGTGTCAATGGATTTCTTCATAATTTAGTATGTATCAAATAACTCCTATTAAGGTCATAATGTTCACGCCTCTTGTTTTGAATTTTGCCAGATTTTCAGAATCCTAGCGTTATTATAGAAATAAGAAGATAAGGTATGAGTCCCCATGAGCCAACTCTCCATCCAAGTCACAATGTGTAAAAAGTAAACAATTATAGGTCAAATCCTTAATCACGGCCTTCAACACAGAGCCTTGGCTCACACCATACAGCAAGCTATAAAGGGCCCCAAAATGACTAGTGTAAAACAATTCAAACAGGAAAACCAACGGTCTAATCTATATAAAAAACGAGAAACGAGAAACACTTAAGAACCACGTTTTGCCATTTAAAAATTTTGTCCACTAACCCCTACTTTTCTTTTCATAATTTTATTACATATTGTTTTAAAAGCCATATTTGAAAATCTTATAAAATCCTTGTTATTTTTTCATAGTTTTTAAAAGAGAAAAAAGCTGACAATGTTAAAAGTATGAAAAGTCTAAGAGAGGATCATTTCCCTCCAAATTTTCAATGGTTTATATCTTGAAAACAAGCACCCTTCATTTTTTTCTCCTTTTTTAGTTCCTTTATTTATAAACTATAATTTTATAAGTCTTTTGAAAAGCTTAATTTTTTATTCTGAAACAGAGTAGCGAACATCCTTAATCATATTTTGTGTTTCATGCATATTCTAGCACTCTTGGCTATATCATGCATATTCTAGCACTCTTGGCTATATCATGGTTGCCAGTTTTTATTGGTGGATGAAGTCAGAGAACCACTATGATAGGAAAACTAGCAATCATAGTCAATCTAGATCGGAGTCAAAAGCACCTGCCACGAGCCTGATTTGAACTGTAAACCTCATTGTTGACAGGTTAAAGATCACAAGGTGTAGATGAACTACTGACAAAACTCATTCATTCAAGACGGGTCAGGCCCCCTTTCTACAATAAGGACTAAACTATAAATCACCACAGTGCTTGTACTGAAATAATTATATTTGGAGGTAATACATAAACCCCAAAAAATATCGGCCAATAAAAAAAGTTAAAGATGGACATAACAACAACTGGTTCAAAAGAGCAAAAAGAGGAGAATACAAAACAACTAAGAAAGCATGTACAACACATGAACCAAAAAATTAAGCAGAAGATTGCTAACACGAATTTTTCCGTTCCTAAAAAAAGACTAAATCATCAAAATTTATACTTTCGGCTTTGCATTATCAAAATCAATTATGAATTTATGTTTGGAATGAAATAATCTGTGATGGAAAATTTATGAAAACTAATCAAATGTAATATAATAAATGTTTCCAAGCCATCCAAGGGAAATATATTAAGTTTTGTTTATGAGAGACCTAAGTGAATAAAATTTCCATTATCAGGTGAAATTACAAGTTATTAACAGAAGTGTGGTTGTATGAATGTAAGAATTGTATACCTATTTTTGTTTTTGCAATAAAGTATTCAAGAACTGAAATTCAATTCAATAAAATATTTTCAAATCTTATAAGCATGCAATGAAACGTGTGAAAATTTCACTAAAAAGTAAAGTAATGGATAAATGAGGCAAAAGATACCAAAGGGAAATTCAAACTCATAAGTACTCATAACAATGCCATGGCAAATTAACAAAAGAACGATGAAAAGACAAATAGTATTTTAAAAAATACAATATAGAAAACTAAATAGATATAAAAAGATGTGGTATGAGTGCCAATGAGACAACTCTCCATCTAAGTCACAATTTGTGAAAGTAAACCATTATAGGTCAAAGTACGGTCTTCAACACGGAGCCTTGGCTCACACCTAACAGCAAGCTATAAAGGGCCCCAAAAATGACTAGTGTAAAACAATTCAAACAGGAAAACCAACGGTCTAATCTATATAAAAACATTCAAGCTTGATACAGCTCTGAATTTGGATTGTGATTAAATATTTGACACAGCATAGGTTTCTGACACAGAATGAATGTAGAAATTTACCTATTATGGAAACACTTATGAACCAAATCAACAAACGACAAACACTGAACATCAGGTTCCTGACTTAGGACAGGTGCAAACAAATGCAGCGGGTTTAAACGTTTTAATAGGCGCCAAAAAACTAAAGACTAAACTCCACCAAAAAACAGGGGGTGATCTAAGGTGCACTGGAAGGGTAAGAAAATCCTGCTCCATATGAGGCATCCGTTGTGTGGCTCATGTAAGTGATAAGTCAAATTTGGTAGGTCACATTCAAGGAGAAGAGGACAGGATTGTGGATACAACAATTGGTATGTATCAGTCGTCATCTGTGAAACTGATTTTTCATAACGATCAACCAATTCATGTTGGTGTCCCTAAAATTTTCGAAGGGATGATATCAACTTCACCAACTAGTTTCCTTGTAAGCTGCAACCCCATAATAAGGAAATAATGATAGGAAATAAAAGCTCTGGAAAGTACTAAAGTTTAATTCAATTATTGAAACAAATGTAAATTCTACACAATTAAGTAATTCTTTTTAAATTGTTCATTTACCAGAGTAATAGGGGGAGGGGTTTAGAAATTTAGAGGTAATACCCAGGTGTTACTTCAGGTACCTGCTATCTTGCAATTTGTAAAAAAAACCCGTTCAATATTTAATCCTCTAAAGTATTGAATCAATGAATAAACTATTGAAACCCAAATTTCATTGCACCTTTTGGATCCCCTGCTCCCTTTTTGTCCACTTATTCTAGTAAAACAAAATTTTGCCTGAGTCAAGATTTGATTTTTGTGAATGACTGATTGATTGCTGGTGTTTAAAGCACCATTGACTATATTGTGGTAGCAAGTTTTTATTGCTGGAGGATGCCCGAATGCTGGAAGAAAACTGGAGGATGCATGAATCCGGGAAAAAACCTTGATCTTTGTCAGGAAAACTTGCCATCCTATTGTAAAATATGGCAATTGTCAAAACAATGTACAAGTATCAACTGTCACTTCGTGTAGCTCAGTCTTTAGTTTTCTATAATGTGTTTTGTAGACTGTTGCTTGTCCTCTGGTCCATTTTTTCAATTTTTGCCATGGCACTGTCAGTTCCTGTTCGACTTATTAGTTTAAATATTCCTGAAGTATCTTTTGCCTGTACATCAAAACAGGAAATAAAACTGCCTACTAGCTATAAAGGATGATAAAGAATTCATTATCTGTAGTAATATTACTTTAAAGAGATGATTAAACCCCACAAAAAAAAAGAATCTAAATATCTAATCAATATCAAAAATGATTTCATTTCTTATTCATGCATGACTGCTTTTTCTTTCAATGAAATCGTCCTCTTAAATAATGCCTCCCAAAAGTATTTTGATTTTTGGTAAACACAATACAAATTATTGCTATCGTTTTAAAAAATCATCTATTATTGAAGCACTGATTTTACAAATATCAATTAGTCATTGTTTTTTGTCTTGTGGGTATTTTCATACGAAAGATTAACTGCCCTTGGAGAAAAACAATAAAATAAAGATTATTTTTTTGTTGACATTGGTCGAGATTATAATTCTTTTCCACCTACTACAGTCACGTCAATACACATTCTACAATTACATCTAGTGGGAAATAACATTTCTCCCTTTAATCTAATGATTGATAGCTGTTTGCTTAGAGATCAGTGGCAAATATCTCATGCATGCATATTCAGGACGAAAATAAATTAACAATACATCTGATGGTTAATAAAATATGAAAACAATTTAAGGATGTTTGCTACTCTGTTTCAAAATAAGCTTTTTAAAAGACTATTATAAATTGATAGTATATAAATAAAGGAACTAATAAAGCAGAAAAAAATGAAGGGTCAGTGTGCTTGTTTTAGAGATATAAACCATTGAAAATTCGGCGGGAAATGATTCTCTCTAGATTTTTCATACATTTAACATTGGCACCTTTTTTCTTTCAAAAACAATGAAAAAATAACAAGGATTTTATAAGATTTTCAAATATGTCTTTTTAAACTATATGTAATAAAATTATGAAAAGAAAAGTAGGGGTTAGCGGGCAAAATTTTTAATGGCACTACATGGATAAAGCCAGAGGATTCCGAATATCTGGCAAGAAATCAAAAACGAGAGGAGTGAACATCCTTAAAATTTCTTATGTCCAAAGTGCTTTTCTGGATTCACCTTCATCAGGAACGCTCAAAATTGAATATTTAAAAGCCAAGGATGTATATTAAGGATGTAGTCCGGTGAAATTTAAAAAATCTAGAATTTAAAATTGATACTGTAAGTCAGAAGAGCATTGGTTAAGGAACAAAAAAAAATAAGCTAAAAATACTGATAGGTTGTGCAATTTCTTTTCGAGATATTTGATTTTAAAATAAATGGCAGGAAAAGGCTGACTCGGACTTTACCTTATATTTAGCATTGGCATTTTTTTGGGTCTCAAATCGTAAGAAAAGAAATCTAGAATCTGCTTAAATTTTGGTAACGATCTTTTATGAGCTATTGAAGTTTTCAATGAAAAAAAAAGTGGGTGATATGGGGCAAAATATTTTACCCTTTATTGTAGGAAAAAACCCAAGGAGTCCAAATATCTGACAAAAATTTCTAAACCTGACATGACTACATCCTTAACCAAAATAGCTGAAGAGCTATTACGACCATATAAGACCTTAAAATAATAGCCAAATCCATATATAAAGGTGAACTTTGCTTGAGGGAGTTGAACCTTAATTTCTTAAAAATTTATAAATCTATAAACAGACAATTTAAGAAAGGTTTGTTATAAATCATGTCAGTACCAAAGTATGTAGGTTGACCAGTATGAAGGGAAGGAATGTTGACTGTCAGTCAGGTTGACCAGTAGGGAAGGAATGTTGACTGTCAGTCAGGTTGACCAGTATGAAGGGAAGGAATGTTGACTGTCAGTCAGGTTGACCAGTAGGGAAGGAATGTTGACTGTCAGTCAGGTTGATCAGTATGAAGGGAAGGAATGTTGACTGTCAGTCAGGTTGACCAGTAGGGAAGGAATGTTGACTGTCAGTCAGGTTGACCAGTATGAAGGGAAGGAATGTTGACTGTCAGTCAGGTTGACCAGTATGAAGGGAAGGAATGTTGACTGTCAGTCAGGTTGACCAGTATGAAGGGAAGGAATGTTGACCGTCAGTCAGGTTGACCAGTATGACGGGAAGGAATGTTGACTGTCAATCATGAAAATGAGGGTTTCTCCATTTTCACTTATGACCAAATGTATGAATAAAAGTGCTAAAAAACAATGTTGGGTAAACGGTAACAAAATACATTCGATAAAAAAAGCAACCCAACAACATGATTAAAGTCAAAACCTCTAGTGTGCAACATACAGTCTTAATCATGTTAATAGATAACTGTCTATAACTAATATGTGCTAGATAAAATGTATGTATCAAACATGTGCTAGATAAAATTGTGTGTCTCTAACTAACATGTGCTAGATAAAATTGTATGTCTATAACTAACATGTGTATGTCTGTAACTAATATGTGCTAGATAAAAATGTGTCTGTAACTAACATGTGCTAGATAAAATTGTATGTCTATAACTACCATGAGATAGATAAAATGTATGTCTGTAACTAACAAGTGCTAGATAAAGTTACTAACATGTGCTACATAAATTGTGTGTCTGTAACTAACATGTGCTAGATAAAATTGTATGTCTATAACTAAGATGTGATAGATAAAATGTGTGTCTGTAACTAACATGTGCTAGATAAAATTGTATGCCTATAACTAACATAACTAACATGTGCTAGATAAAATTGTATGTCTATAACTAAGATGTGATAGATAAAATGTGTGTCTGTAACTAACATGTGCTAGATAAAGTTATTAACATGTGCTACATAAATTGTGTGTCTGTAAATAACATGTGCTAGATAAAATTGTCTGTCTATAACTAACATGTGCTAGATAAAATGTATATCTGTAACTAACATGTGCTAGATAAAATTGTATGCCTATAACTAACATAACTAACATGTGCTAGATAAAATGTATGTCTGTAACTAACATGTGCTAGATAAAATTGTGTGTCTGTAACTTACATGTGCTAGATAAAATTGCATGTCTGTGGTAACTAGCATGTGCTAGATAAAATGTATGTCTATAATTAACATGTGCTAGATAAAATTAATAAAATTGTGTCTATAACTAACATGTGCTTGATAAAGTTGCATGTCTTTAACTAACATGTGCAAGATAAAATTGTATGTCTATAACTAGCATGTGCTAGATAAAATTGTATGTCTACAACTAACATGTGCTAGATAAATGTAGGTCTGTTACTAACAGGTCTAAGATAAAAAAATCTCTAGTAATGAAGCCAAATCATGGCTGAAAATTATTTAATCTCCAGTTGTGACTCAGGATTATCCTGCCAAATGTGTAGAATGCACTCAAATAATACATGTTGTATAGCTGAAAATATTTAACAAGAGACAGATCTATGGCTGTATCGCTCACCTGGTAAAAACATTGCCAGTTTGTTTTATATGTACATACTATAGTTAATCTTTGTGCTGTCGATCATTTTTGCAATTTACACGTTTAACCTAGCTCCTATAGGTTTCTAGATAACATCCAATACGGCAAATAACAGTAAAAAATCAATATTTCAGGGGGAATAACTCCAAAACAGATTGTCAAAAGTCGGTAAAAGTCTCAAATGGCCAGGTTGAAAAATTTGTGACTACATTTTGCTGAAAATGACTATATTCCAATATCTGGAATAGTGAGAATAAAATTCGTCAAACAATTCCATAATAGCAGAAGAATAACTTCAACATACGTGCAATCTTCCAGTGAAATTTCAGGGAAAAGTCTTGAAAACTGCAGGAGGAGTTAATTCCACAAAACTTTTACCCTCTATCATAAATTTTGATGAAAAATGACTAAGTTCCCAAATCAGGAAAAATGGGGAAAAAATCCTCAAACAATTCTATAATAGCAGGGATGATTTAAACTTCACCAACTAGTTTCCTTGTAAGCAGCAAGCCTATCATGAATAAGGAAATTATGATAGGAAATGCAAGCGCTGGAAAGTACTAAAGTTTATTCATTTTTTGAAACAAATGTAAATTCTACACTATTAAGTAATTCTTTTTAAACTGTTCATTGACCAGATTATAATAGGGGGAAAAAATGAGGTAATTCCCAGGTGTTACTTGGTACCTGCGATCTCACACGTTGTAAAAACTCCCTTTCATTATTTAATCCTCTAAAGTATTGAATCAATGAATAAACTATTGAAACCCAAATTTCATTGCACCTTTCGGATCCCCTACTCCCTTTTCGTCCACTTATATTCTAGAAAAACAAAATTTGGCCTGAGTCAAGATTTTATTTTTGTGAATGATTGATTGACTGATTGATTGTTGGTATATAAAGCACCATTGGCTATATTGTGGTGGTAAGTTTTTATTTGTGGAGGATGCCCAAATGCCGAGAGAAAACTGGAGGATGCATGAATACCGAGAGAAAACCTTGATCTTTGTCAGGAAAACTTGCCATCCTATTGTAAAATATGGCAATTGTCAAAACAATGTACAAGTATCAACTGCCACTTCGTGTAGCTCAGTCTTTAGTTTTCTATAATGTGTTTTGTAGACTGTTGCTTGTCTTCTGGTCCTTTTTTCAATTTTTGCCATGGCACTGTCAGTTCCTGTTCGACTTATTAGTTTAAATATTCCTAAGGTATCTTTTGCCTGTACATTAAAACAGGAAACAAAACTGCCTACTCGCTATAAAGGATGATAAAGAATTCATTAACTGTAGTAATAATACTTTAAAGAGTTGATTAAACCCCCACAAAAAAAAAAAAGAAATCTAAATATCTAATCAATATCAAAAATGATTTCATTTCATATTCATGCATGACTGCTTTTTCTTAAATAATGCCTCCCAAAAGTATTTTGTTTTTTGATAAACACAATACAAATTATTGCCATCGTTTTAAAATATCATCTATAATTGAAGCACTGATTTTACAAATATCAATTAGTCATTGTTTTTTGTCTTGTGGGTATTTTCATACGAAAGATAAACTGCCCTTGGAGAAAAACAATAAAATAAAAGATGATTTTTTTGTTGACATTAGTCAAGATTATAATTCATTTCCACCTACTAAAGTCACGTCAATACACATTCTACAATTATATCTAGTGGGAAATGACATTTCTCCATTTAATCTAATGATTGATAGCTGTTTGCTTAGAGATCAGTGGCAAATATCTCATGCATATTCAGGACAAAAATAAATTAACAATACATCTGATGGTTAATAAAATATGAAAACAATTTAAAATTTCTTGTGTCCAAAGTGGTTTTCTGGATTCACCTTCATCAGGAACGCTCAAAACTGAATATTTAAAAGCCAAGGATGTATATTAAGGATGTTCACTCCTCTTGTTTTTGAATTTTTGCCAGAGCTTCGTAATCCTCTGGTTTTATCCATGTAGTGCCATTAAAACATTTTGCCCGCAAACTCCTTATTTTCTTTTCATATTTTATTACATTTAGTTTAAAAAGCCATATTTGAAAATCGTTTAAAACTCTTGGTTTTTTTTCATAGTTTTTGAAAGAAAAAAGGTGCCAATGTTAAATGTATGAAAAATCTAGAGAGAATCATTTCCCGCCAAATTTTCAAAGACATATATCTTCAAAACAAGTACATGGACCCTTATGTTATTTTAGCTGTTCAAGTTCCTTTATTTATATACTATCAATTTATAATAGTCTTTTAAAAAGCTTGTTATTTTGCAACAGAGTAGCGAACATCCTTAAGGATGTAGTCGGTGAAATTAAAAAAATCTAGAATTTAAAATTGATATTGATATAAGTCAGAAGAGCATTGGTTAAGGAACAAAAAAAAAAATAAGCTAAAAATACTGATAGGTTGTGGAATTCCTTTTTCGAGATATTTGATTTAAAAAAAATGGCGGGAAAAAGCTGACTTGGACTTTACCTTATATTTAGCATTGGCATTTTTTGGGTCTCAAATCGTAAGAAAAGAAATCCATAATCTGCTTAAATTTTGGTAACGATCTTTTATGAGCTATCAAAGTCTTCTATGAAAAAAAAATGTGGGTGATATGGGGCAAAATATTTTACCCTTTATCGTAGGAAAAAACCCAAGGAGTTCGAACATCTGACAAAAATTGCTAAACCTGACATGACTAAATCCTTAACCAAAATAGTTGGAAGAGCTATTATGACCATATAAGACCTTAAAATAATAGCCAAATCCATATATAAAGGTGAACTTTGCTTGAGGGAGTTGAACCTTAATTTCTTAAAAATTTAAAAACAGACAATTTAAGAAAGGATTGTTATAAATCATGTCAGTACCAAAGTATGTAGGTTGACCAGTATGAAGGGAAGGCATGTTGACTGTCAGTCAGGAAAATGAGGGTTACTCCATTTTCACTTTTGACCAAATGTATGAATAAAAGTGTTAAAATACAATGTTGGGTAAACATTAACAAAATACATTGGATAAAAAAAGCAACCCAACAACATGATTAAAGTCAAAACCTCTAGTGTGCAACATACAGTCTTAATAGATAACTGTCTATAACTAACATGTGCTAGATAAAATGTATGTCTGTAACTAACATGTGCTAGATAAAATTGTGTGTATGTAACTAACATGTGCTAGATAAAATAGTATGTCTATATCTTACATGTGCTAGATAAAATGTATGTCTAACTAACATGTGCTAGATAAAAAACTATGCCCGTAACTAACATGTGCTAGATAAAATTGTGCGTCTGTAAGTAACATGTGCTAGATAAAGTTGTATGTCTATAACTAACATGTGCTAGATAAAATTGCATGTCTGTAACTAACATGTGCTAGATAAAATTGTATTTCTGTAACTAACATGTGCCAGATAAAATTGTGTGTCTGTAACTAACATGTGCTAGATAAAATTGCATGTCTATAACTAATATGTGCTAGATAAAATTGCATGTCTGTAACTAACATGTGCTAGATAAAATTGCATGTCTATAACTAACATGTGCTAGATAAAATTGCATGTCTGAAACTAACATGTGCTAGATAAAATTGTGTGTCTGTATTGTCCTAGATAAATTTTGAATCTGTAACTAACATGTGCTAGATAAAATTGCATGTCTATAACTAACATGTGCTAGATAAAATTGCATGTCTATAACTAACATGTGCTAGATAAAATTGCATGTCTATAACTAACATGTGCTAGATAAAATTGTACGTCTGTAACTAACATGTGCTAGATAAAATTGCATGTCTGCGGTAACTAACATGTGCTAGATAAAATGTATGTCTATAACTAACATGTGCTAGATAAAATTGTATGTCTATAACTAACATGTGCTAGATAAAATTGTGTCTATAACTAACATGTGCTAGATAAAGTTGCATGTCTATAACTAACATGTGGTAGATAAAATTGTATGTCTATAACTAACATGTGCTAGATAAATTGTAGGTCTGTAACTAACATGTCTAAGATAAAAAAATCTCTAGTAATGAAGCCAAATCATGGCTAAAAATTATCTGATCTCCAGTTGTGACTCAGGACTATCCTGCCAAATGTGTAGAATGCACTCAAATAACACGTTATATAGCTGAAAATATTTAACAAGAGACAGATCTATGCCTGTATCGCTCACCTGGTGAAAAAATTGCCAGTTTGCTTTATAAGGACTTTTATATGTACATTCTATAGTTACTCTTTGTGCTGTCGATCATTTTTGCAATATACATGATAACCTAGCTCATACAGGTTTTTAGATAACATTCAATACTGCAAATAACAGTAAAAATCAATATTTCAGGGGGAATAACTCCAAAACAGGTTGTCAAAAGTCGGTAAAAGTCTCAAATGGCCGGGTTGCAAAATTTGTGATTAAATTTTGCTGAAAAATGACTATATTCCAATATCTGGAAAAGTGAGAATAAAATTTCTCAAACAATTTCATAATAGTAGATGAATAACTTCAACATACCTGCAATCTTCCATTGAAATTTCAGGGAAAAGTCTTGAAAACTGCAGGAGGAGTTGATTACATAAAGCTTGTACCCTCTATCATAATTTTTGCCGAAAAATGACTAAGTTCCCAAATCAGGAAAAATGGGGAAAAAATCCTCAAACAATTCCATAATAGCAGATACGCAACTTCAACATATGTGCAATCTTCAAGTGAAGATTAAGAAATCTGGGTTTAAATCTGTACAATATCTATTATGTCTGCAAGCCATATCACAACAAACCTTAAATATATTTGCAATGAACCTCAAAGATTGTTGTTCTAACAAATCTGAGTCTCATTACTTTCTTTTTGCCTTCTTTTTTTAATTTTGATTAAACAAAAATTCAAAAGATGAACAAAAAATATACTGTACATATTTTCCAACTGACCTAAGACATCTAATGACAATTAAGGATACTACAGATTCATGATATTTTGTGAGGTACTTGTTTTCACGGCTTTTATACTATACAGTATCAGTTCTACCTATTGTTTAAGGCCTAACGTTGACCTCTATTTGTTTACATCCTCGTCCAGTGATCCCTGAAGGATAGTTGTCTGATTGGTAATCATATCACATCACCTTATTTTCATATTTCATGAATATGACAAGTGTTCATGAAAACACATATTTCCTATGGTCTTAATGTAGACCCAAAAAGAATATTCAAGTATACCCGAAAAAACACAATTTTTCCTAAATTCATGAAAACTGGTACCCAGTCTGAGAAAAATATATAAAACTAATGTTCATACACATAAACATATTCAAGCCAAGAATAAAGATAATATTAGAAATTAAAAAAATTCAATACTCACAAGGTTTTAGAACTTTTTTCTCCTTTAATTTAGTAAATTCAGGCTGAACTTCAGTAACTTTAGCACTATTGGCAGAATGAGCTTCCTTGGACACAGATGTGACCTCTGACCCTGTATTGTCGTCTGCTTTGGGTGATGACGTGCTTTTCAACACTTCTTCATCATTATTTACTGAACCTAAAATAAAATGAGACCTTTCAAATTCCACTGAAGATATTGATTCAAGGAAAAAATTCCCAATCACGTAGAGATCAGTCGTTAATTAAGTTCTAACATAGTAAAACAGTTCAAAAACCGAAACTGAACTTCTTATAAAGTACATCAATTTAATTTGTTCAATAAATGTAAAACATCAGTAGTTAATACAAATTCTTTTTTTCCTAAAAATGTCAGTTCATAAATCCTTACGATTTTACAAGCATATTACATATTGATAAACTAATGAACTGAGATCACTTCATGTAAACAAATCGACAGCATGATCTACAATTGTCTTATCTGATATTTCAAAGTTAAAACAGTTATTCAAACTTCATTAAAATCTACATTTCAATACGACAAGTTAAGACCCTGATACATGGTAATACAATTTGCATGATCCTAGTTTTAACGAGTTTTTTTAATTGTGCATGATGTTCACACTGTAAAGTATATTATGCAGTGAACAGGGCAATTGTGCATCTATGTTGAAAACATAATGCTTCTTCTAGAATGACAAATCTTTTTTTTTTTCTCCTTAAAATGCACCAAAATGACAGATGCTTTCAGAATCAAGTTTTTCTAAATAATGTACTCAGAGAATTGGCATACCTATGAAAATGGAGATTTCAGAATCAAGTTTTTCTAAATAATGTACTCAGAGAATTGGTATACCTATGAAAATGGAGATTTCAGAATCAAGTTTTTCTAAATAATGTACTCAGAGAATTGGCATACCTATGAAAATGGAGATTTCAGAATCAAGTTTTTCTAAATAATGTACTCAGAGAATTGGTATACCTATGAAAATGGAGATTTCAGAATCAAGTTTTTCTAAATAATGTACTCAGAGAATTGGCATACCTATGAAAATGGAGATTTCAGAATCAAGTTTTTCTAAATAATGTACTCAGAGAATTGGTATACCTATGAAAATGATGATTTCAGAATCAAGTTTTCTAAATAATGTACTCAGAGAATTGGTATACCTATGAAAATGGAGATTTCAGAATCAAGTTTTCTAAATAATGTACTCAGAGAATTGGCATATGTCACCAGGCTAATTTAGACTTATATTTTTATACATAATTTTATTTAGAAATTGGACTTTTAGAAAACATATTATTTTACAAATTTAAATATTTACATGTATAGACAAATAATGTGTTAATCTTAATTAGTGACATTTGATTTTCAAATGTTTGTGACAGATTTATTTATTGAGTAACAGAAATTAATATGAAAAACGTTAATTCATACTAAAGGTGTGAAAATTATTGTATAGGAAAATGAAAGAATAAGATTATATGAGTATTGTAAATTATAATTATCTTTTATATTAATTAATGTGAATGCTGTCACTTATAGCTTAAAGTTATGAAATGTCATTTTAATTTGAGTATTGTCATGTTAATTGAGTATTGTCTATTTTCAATATTTAGTATAAATATTTATTGTGAAATCAGAACGATCAGAGTTAGAAAGTAAGATACAGTAGGAGTCACATTATATTGACATTGTCCTTTGTATATGTTATATTAGTACTTTGGCTTGGAATTAAATTATATAACTTGAATGTGTTGGATCTTCGTGAACTGCAACAACTAGTTCCTGATATTGGTGACTTTCATGGTTTAATTGTTTTTCTAATGATTTTACAAATAAAATCATGACCCCGTAACCTTAAGGGAGCCAAGACAAGAGTACCAACAGCGCCCCCTATTGGTTACATATGGTGGACGACCCGCGGCATGTTGACTTCCTAGTTCAACAACGATCCTAGATACCTTTAACAGCAGCAAGTGAGTGTTCCTTATTTCAAAGAACAACTATCATCATGGATATTAATCTTAGACCGCAATGGAGATTATGGAACTTTCCTAGTCAACGACCAGTATGTGGCAAATGCGGAATATTGCACAACAGAATTTGTTTTGCCAATTTCAAAACGTGTTTCAAATGTGGAAAAAAGGGACATTATGCTAGAATGTGTTTTGCTCGTGTACCATCAGTGAAAAGGAAAGAAAACCATACAATTAAGAAAAACAAAGTTAAGAGTCAGAAGAGAACAGAAAGGGACCGATCCCGATGGATTCAACATATGGACAGAAAACAACCAATGTTTGAATTACCATTTTCAAATATCAGAAATACAGCCTTCATAAGTGTTTTAGAAACAAATAATTCAGCAAAAGTGGAGTTAAAAAGGATTAAAGAAAAATTAAATGAGAAAAATATTGAATGTGAAAATTTAAGACATCAGAACAGTCAAAAAGATGAAGAAATCAGCAACCTAAAAGAAGAACTGCATACAATGTGGGAAAGAGCACAACTGTATGTTAAACAAAATGAGGAATTTCGCGAAGAATTGGATAAATTTAAATCAACACCAGAAAACCTGAATATTAACAATCTTTATTGGCAAAATGAATTCTTAAGGACCGAAAATTTAAGGATAATAACAGTGAATATTAATTCAAAGAAACAACAACATTTGGAGAAAAGCAAAATTGATGCAGAATATAATGATATAGTGAAAAACCATCAAATATACATCGATCTTCAACTAGATTATGATCAGTTGCAAAAGACAGTAGATATATTGAAACAGTCAACAATGGGAAGAAGAGAAGAAACAGAAAAATATGAAATAAAGATTGTACAGCTTGAGATGCAGATAAGACAATTGCAACAACAACAACAACAACAACAACAACTACAACAGCAGATGTGGAATCAACCACAGAATGTTTATAATCAAAGACAATCGTTTAATTCTAGTTACAACAGTAGGAACAATAGAGGACGATTTTATTAACTTTTATTAACACGAGGACGTGTTTTTGTTGAGGAGGAGCCATTTGTCACCAGGCTAATTTAGACTTATATTTTTATACATAATTTTATTTAGAAATTGGACTTTTAGAAAACATATTATTTTACAAATTTAAATATTTACATGTATAGACAAATAATGTGTTAATCTTAATTAGTGACATTTGATTTTCAAATGTTTGTGACAGATTTATTTATTGAGTAACAGAAATTAATATGAAAACGTTAATTCATACTAAAGGTGTGAAAATTATTGTATAGGAAAATGAAAGAATAAGATTATATGAGTATTGTAAATTATAATTATCTTTTATATTAATTAATGTGAATGCTGTCACTTATAGCTTAAAGTTATGAAATGTCATTTTAATTTGAGTATTGTCATGTTAATTGAGTATTGTCTATTTTCAATATTTAGTATAAATATTTATTGTGAAATCAGAACGATCAGAGTTAGAAAGTAAGATACAGTAGGAGTCACATTATATTGACATTGTCCTTTGTATATGTTATATTAGTACTTTGGCTTGGAATTAAATTATATAACTTGAATGTGTTGGATCTTCGTGAACTGCAACAACTAGTTCCTGATATTGGTGACTTTCATGGTTTAATTGTTTTTCTAATGATTTTACAAATAAAATCATGACCCCGTAACCTTAAGGGAGCCAAGACAAGAGTACCAACAGCGCCCCTATTGGTTACACATACCTATGAAAATGGAGATTTCAGAATCAAGTTTTTCTAAATAATGTACTCAGAGAATTGGTATACCTATGAAAATGGAGATTTCAGAATCAAGTTTTTCTAAATAATGTACTCAGAGAATTGGCATACCTATGAAAATGGAGATTTCAGAATCAAGTTTTTCTAAATAATGTACTCAGAGAATTGGTATACCTATGAAAATGGAGATTTCAGAATCAAGTTTTTCTTTATAAAGTACTCAGGGAATCGGTAGTAATACCTGTGAAAATGGGACTATTCAGAATCTGATTTTCTATAGAAAGAAATCAAATGATTTCAGTATTTTCAATACAATTTAAGGATGTTCGCTACTCTGTTTCAGAATAACAAGCTTTTCAAATGACTGTTTTAAAATGATAGTATATAAATAAAGGAACTATAAAAGCAGAAAAAAATGAAGGGTCCGTGTGCTTGTTTTCGAGATATATTAGTTATTGAAAATTTGGCAGGAAATGATTCTCTCTAGATTTTTCATACTGTTTACAATTTTGCCGCTTTTTTGTTTCAAAAACTATGAAAAAATAACAAGGATTTTATAAGATTTTCAAATATGGCTTTTTAAACTATACGTAATAAAATTATAAAAAGAAAAGTAAGGGTTAGTGGACAAAATTATTTAATGGCAAAACATGGATAAAACCAGAGGATTCCGAAAATCTGGCAAAAATTCAAAAACAAGAAGAGCAAACATCCTTAAGGACTTTTGTATTGTAATGTACTCAAAATAGGCAAGGACATGACAAAAAGTGACACAATTCAAACGAGGAAACCTAAACAGTCAGGTTTATGCTCAAACAATAAATGGGAAAAAAAATATATCAGTCAGCAACAAAGGATATCAACTGAACAATACAGGCTCCTGACTTGGAAAAGTCACATAATTAATGTGGATGGGTTTAACATGTTCCATTTAAGTTTATAGTCTAGATAATACTAGAGATACAGTGAGCAAAGCTCACAAAACCATACACCTTGCAAAGTCCATGTTTTGGTTATGAAAATTCTTTAAAAAAATTTAGATCCATAAGAAAATAAAAGTTGCACAATGGCATTATACGATGAAGATTCTGAGAAATTTATTCTGATAAAAAAAAGGAGATGCACAATAGCATCATATAAATTATTTTAGGTCATGGATTTATAATAGTTATGGAAACAAAATGGGTTTTCCTGTTTTATCAAAACTAATTGCTCGATAAAAGATAAAAATTTATCTATTACTTCTATATTTGTATTAAATCAGATGCAATCGGCTGATATTTAACACCCCTCAGACATCTAATACATGTAAACTATGTAAAAGTTTCAAAGTCAAAAGACCATGAGACCATGACTGAGGGGTAGGGCCAAACAATAATACCCATGGAAATAAGATGTGACAATGCTAATGTATCTGCATACCAAGTATCATTGACCTACCCCTAGTGGTTCCCATAAACTGATCTAATCACAAACTAATACACTGTTGATACCTTGACTATTGGAAACAAAATACTCAAGTCTCTCTTTTTCAACTTCATCGAAGTGAGACACAAACTGTGAATATTTCAAATAACGAAGAAACAAAACAAAATATTAAATACTATTGTATTGAACTCGCAACATAACATTTTATTCATTGTCTTTAACAAATGCATATCTAGAACAATATAGCTAGATCTCTAAATGATAATAATTTAATAAAATCTCTATTTAAAGTAGATTGCAGAAATGGATATTTAAAATGTCAATGTCAATTGCTAAACATTGTGCATTAATGCATAATTATGGTGCAATGTATCTTATAATCATCACAACAAAATGTAGAAAATAATGCATGGTCGTTCAATATGAGTTATCTGCATGTACTAATCTTGCAATATCTAACTTCTTTTATAAACTGTTAGAACAATTATACCAATGACATAAAACACATTTTAATAACGTCTGCCGATGTTTAAGAGATATTAGAATTTCCTGTATGAGTAGGAAGTCTAAAGTGCTAATTCGGAAGCATAATACAGGGACAAGGACTTTTATTAGACAGAGATTAGGAAATATTAACCTAATTTTCAAAACATTTTCATTAGTATTTAACCTAGTTGTAAAAGAAAAGCTGATTCAGCAAAAATTCATTTTGCAATGAAAGTCATGGCCTGGCATAATCGAGATGACAAATTCTATGAACTCTTTAGCATTTTCATTATTCAAATTCAATTCCAATTATGGCTTTTTTCTTAATTAGTTAAAAACAAATAAAAGATCAAAACTTATTAAGGATGTTCGCTCCTCTTGTTTTTGAATTTTTGCCAGATATTCAGAATCCTCTGGTTTTATCCATGTAGTGTCAGTAAAAATTTTGTTTGCTAACCCCTACCTTTCTTTTCATAATTTTATTACATATAGTTTTAACAGCCATATTTGAAAATCTTAAAAAATCCTTGTTATTTTTTCATAGTTTTAAAAAAGAAAACAGGCGCCAATGTTAAATGCATGAAAAGTCCAGAGAGAATCATTTCCCGCCAAATTTTCAATGGCTTATAACTCGAAAAGAAGCACACAGACCCTTCATTTTATTCTGTTTTTTTAATTCCTTTATTTATATACTATCAATTTATAAGTCTTTTAAAAAGCTCGTTATTTTGAAACACTGAGTAGCGAACATCCTTAAGTTACTGAAATATTGCTAAATATAATTAAGGGAAGCAACTATCAATCTTTAGTTTAGATCATACAGATTAATTTTAAGGGTATAATTCTAAAGTCACTCAAATTAAACTGAAATATGCTGTTAAAATTTTTTTTTATTGCTTTTATTTTTAAGAACTTCCACCTTAGTTAAACATCAATGCGGTGTTTGTAATAGAAACATAAAAATATGTGGTATGATTGCCAAGGAGACAACTCTCTACCAGAGACCGAATGGCATAGAAGTTAACAACAATAGGTCACTGTAAGGGCTTCAACAATGAGCAAAACCCATACTGCATAATAAACTATAAAAATTCCTGAAATGAAAAATGTAATACAATTCAAACAAGAAAACTAGCAGCCCGATTTATGTACAATAACAAAACTAAACAAATATGATATACAGATAGAAACTTCAACCACTGAATTACAGGCTCCTGCATGACTTTGGACAGACATATACATACAGAATGTGGCAGGGTTAAACATGTTTGCTTGCGCCAAACCCTCCTCCTAACCTGCGGCATTGTAATATGTTTGGTAGCACCAAACCCTCCCCTAACCTGGGACAGTGGTGTAACAGTGCAACATAAGAACAAACTAATTGATACAAAATAAAAATAAGAAGATGTGGTATGATTGCCAATGAGACAACTATCCACCAAAGTTCAAATGAAGTGGATGTAAGCAATTTTAGGCAACCGTACGGCTTTCAACAATGAGAAAAACCCATACTGTATGTTCGGCTATAAAAGGCCCAGACATGAAAAATATGAAACAATTCAATTGAGAAAACTAACGGCCTAATTTATAACAAAACAGTTTACGAAAAACAAATATGACAGACATGAACCAACGACAACCACTGAACTACAGGCTCCTGACTACAGACAGGCACATAAAGAATGTGGCGGGGTTAAACATGTTTGTGAGCACACAACCCTCCCCCTAACCTGGGACAGTGGTGTAACAGTACAACATAAGAACAAACTATAAAACAAAGCACACAATAACTAACAAAAACACAAAAAAAACACAAAGTACAGATCTGAGCTTTATCAGTTACTAAAACCTAGTTCAAAGCCAATATTGACTAATAAAAAAATTGTGTATCTAACACTTTTTAAGTGTCACCTATCACAGTCAAATGAAGCTTGAAATTGCCACTGTATACACAGCAATTATCGATGCTGTAGTTGTTTATTTGAACAAGCTGTGATTAACCAATTTTTTGTTGCACATGTAAACATTACACATGCAATAAACAAGTGTGATGGGATAAATGCTGCACGACAGAAATAAATTCGGTGTAAAAAAAAGTTAAAAAAAAGTGAGTTCTAAGGTAAAAAACAAAACATTTCGAAATGGCAAATTGCAGAAAATCCAATCAAAAAACCATCAATTAAACTTTTAAGTGATCATTAGCTTAGAAAATAGTGAAGAAAATTATACTGCTTTCATATTACATGGTTTAATCAATAGCAGAGTCAGCGAATATTTAGCCTGAAATGTAAACAATTCAAACGATAAAAAAATAAGAGCCTTACTTATGTTGGGACAGGCACATACAGAATGTGGCGGGTTTTAAACTAGTTTGAAGGCACGCCAACCCTCCCTTAACCGGGGACAGTGGTGTAACATTACAGCATAAGAACAAACTATAAAAATCAGTTGAAAAGGGCAACTCATCAGATCAATACAAAGCAGAAATACATCTATCAAAAATAAATGGAGAATGTGTCCCCACGGACACAGATGATGCCCCCGCTTGCATACAACATTATAAAGAGACATAACTCAAGAACGATAAAAGTGACGCTACCCAAATTTGTACTTGGTCTGATTTTTGTGGTAAAAAGTATTATGTAAAGGTTTCATACAGTTTGGTTGAGGCAAACTTAAGTTAGAGAACGGAAACTAAACATTTTGCAATTTTTCCATTTCTAAAGGGGCAAAACTCTAGAACGGTTAAAGTGACGCCACCAAAATTCAAACCTGATCTGTGTTTTGTGGTAATAAGCATTGTGTATAAGTTTCATAACATTTGGTTGAGGCAAACTTTAGTTAGAGAACGGAAACTAAAAATTTTGTAATTTTTCCATTTATAAAGGGGCATAACTCTAGAACGGTTAGAGTGACGCTACCAAAATTCAAACTTGATCTGTATTTCGTGGTAATTAGCATCATGTATAAGTTTCATAACATTTGGTTGAGGCAAACTCAAGTTAGAGAACGGAAACCAATTTTGGGACGTACGTACGTATGTACGTACAGACGTACAGTCGGACAGAGGTAAAACTTAATGCCCCCTCCGCTACGGCGGGGGCATAAAAACACAGAGTGGACATCCCAGGGTACTTATATATCCCCACAACAAAAAGACACTAAGTACATGGTTATAATTGTGAACTCTCTAAGATATCGGAGGGAAACTCCCAATGTTTTTATCACAAATTCGGTAATCTTCCTCTGACAGCCACTAAATACTACTCTTTTTGGAACAAAAATGTCCAGGGTTTTTCTAGGATTTCTCCACTGCAGGGAATTCATTTTATTTTCATGGATGGTATGAGAAAAAATACATCATCAATGATACAACATATGAGATGTCATATATAACATAATTTATTTTTGAGAAATTAGTTACAAACAAATTGCATTTCTTACAAACACTCATAAGACTTTAGTCTTAGGGAGCAACCATTTAACTTCGAAGGGGGTATGGTTTTTGTCTGAGTCAGAAAAGAGTCGTGAACATTATTTTGTTTAGTTTTTCGATGCTATCAATCAAATTCTGTTTTTTTTCAAAATTTAACACGATAAGCTATAAGGTATGGGGAAAATCTGGATTCAGAATATTTTTTTGTCATCTGCTTGACCACAATATTTTTTTTCATCAAATTGGGGATCAGAATATTTTTTTTAGGAAAAACCATAATCCCCCCACCCCACCCCCACCCCTTTGAAGTTAAATGGTCGTTCCCTTAGCACTTTAATCATGCATAGCCCCCCAAAAAAATTGACCCTTAAAATGAGCTGCGTCGGATAGAAATCGAAGATGTTTTATGATTGCCTGTGAGACAACTCTCCACCAGAGACCAAACGACATAGAAGTTATCAACTATCTATTTAGTTAATTATTCCAGTTCAACCTCCCTCTTGAAAATTTTCTTTAGCAGAAAATCTTGGCGGTTAGAAAAGATTAATGTTGATATACTTTCTGACATTGTAACAAACCAACTTTGTATGAAAGGAAAGACATTCTGAAATCGATGAATTGTCTTTTAAAAATTGTTTTTAATCTTTAACACGATATTGGTTAAAAGCGTTATTCTATTTAAGATATATTTACACTCTTATTCATATAATCCTTCCTGTTGATTAAATGGGTGTCTTAAGTACTCTCTATGGTATAAGTTTATATGCACTCCTCATTGAAGAATTATATGTGATCTTCCATTGATTGTTTATGTTAAGGATGTACTTAGATGAAATTTTAAAAATCTAGAATTTGAAATTGATACTATAAGTCGAAAGAGCATTAGTAAAGGAACAAAATAAGCTAAAAATATTGATAGGTTATGGAGCTCCTTTTCGAGATATTTAATTTTTTAAATGGCGGTAAAAGGCTGACTCTGACTTTTACCTTATATTTGCATTGGTATTATTTGAGTCTCAAATTGAAAGAAAAGAAATCTAGAATCTGCTAAAATTTTGGTCAATGACCTTTTATGAGCTATTGAAGTCTTATATGAAATGAAAAATGGGTGTTATGGGGCAAAATATTTTACCCTGTATTGTAGGGAAAAAACCAAGTAGTGCGAACATCTGACACAAATTCCTAAACCTGACCTAAGTACATCTTTAAAATCATATGGGATATGTGAGGGCTGATCACAACTTATACAATTAAATGTAGCAACAAACAGCATAAGTTCTTACTGTGTTTATATATCACAGCAAGTTTGCTATGCCCGTGTCTATTGTGACATTTTGGATTTCAATGAACATATTCTATGTATTACTGGTAAATTATTAAGACAGGAATTTCGTTAACATAAATTACATAAAACCTTTACTAAATTCTTCCATAGATACAAAGATTTGGTTTGGAAGTTTGGCTGCACCTTTAGGAAACTTATTTTATACGGGAGGGTAAAAATGGCTCTTTCAAACTAGTTTAACCAGCCACATTCTGTATGTGCCTGTCCCAAGTCAGGAGCCTTTAATTCAGTGGTTGTCGTTTGTTTCTGTATATCATATTTGTTTTTCGTTCATTATTTTGTACATAACTCAGGCGGTTAGTTTTCTCATTTGAATTGTTTTACATATGTCATTGCCTTTTACAGCTGACTATTTTTGCTCATTGTTGAAGGCCGTACAGTGACCTATAGTTGTTAATTTCTATATAATTTCATCTCATTGGCAGTCATACCACATCTTCTTATTTTTATAATTAAAGATAATAATTTTGCAATTTTATCTTTGATATCTGTAAATATTAATCTACAGTGGAATCATTTGTTTTCGTGGGTACAGATTTTCGTGGATAGTGGAAAAATTCTAATTTCTTGGATATTTGATTTAATGGTTTTATCAAAGTCTGCATACAAGCCTATAGAAAATTTATACTTCATTGAACATTTAAATTGTTGTTCACATATAACCACAAAATCCACAAAAGATGTCAATGGAAATTGGTATCAAACCAATATTAGTGATTCCACAGTAGTTCTGAAGCATATTTATGTAATATATATATTTCATTTTTCAAATTCTGGATGTCAAGTTTTATTTTTGAGACAGGTGAAAAGGAAGTGAGCTTCATCTTCTGTTTCATATGAAATTGTTAAGATGAGCAGTGCTACATAGTTTAAATAAAAATACTAATTGATTGATAGTTAAGTTAATAATATGTCCAGTGGCAAATATTTCATGTAATTTCAGGACAAGAAAATATTTAATAGTGCATCAAATGAGAAGGTTCTGCAAAGTTAGGGTGCACGGCAAGGACGAAGGGACGAAATTTTGAGTTCCACTAGAAAATAAAATGCTCCGCCGCAGCTTGATACGACCGCAGAGGTCGAACCCTGAACAGTTGGGGCAAGTGTGGACACAACATTCAAGCTTGATACAGCTCTGAATTTGGATTGTGATTAAATATTTGACACAGCATAGGTTTTTGACACAGAATGAATGTAATCTAAGAACTTAATTTTTTTCAGCATAGGTTTCTGACACAGAATGAATGTAGTCTAAGAACTTAATTTTTTTTAATTTACCTATTATGGTCCAATATCCAAAATCTAAATACATGGTTAGATTCAGCATATCAAAGAACCCCAAGAGTTCAATTTTGATGAAATCAAACAAAGTTTAATTCTGGACCCTTTTAACCTCAATGTGGACAAAGTTGATAACAAGGCCCAAAATCAAAAATCTAAATACATGGTTAGATTCAGCATATCAAAGGACCCCATATATTCAATTTTGTTGAAATCAAACAAAGTCTAATTTTGGACCCGATTTGGACCAACTTGAAAACTGGGCCCATAATCAAAAATCTAAATACATGTTTAGATTCAGCATATCAAAGAACCCTAAGAATTCAATTTTTGTTAAAATCAAACTAAGTTTAATTTTGGACCCTTTGCACCTTAATGTAGACCAATTTGAAAACGGGACCAAAAATTAAGAATCTAAATACATGGTTAGATTCAGCATATCAAAGAACCCCATATATTCAATTTTTGTTGAAATCAAACAAAGTTTAATTTTGGACCCCGATTTGGACCAACTTGAAAACTGGGCCCATAATCAAAAATCTTAATACATGTTTAGATTCAGCATATCAAAGAACCCGAAGAATTCAATTTTTGTTAAAATCAAACTAAGTTTAATTTTGGACCCTTTGGAACTTAATGTTGACCTATTTGAAAACGGGACCAAAAATTAAGAATCTAAATACACGGTTAGATTCAGCATATCAAAGAACCCCATATATTCAATTTTTGTTGAAATCAAACAAAGTTTAATTTTGGACCCCGATTTGGACCAACTTGAAAACTGGGCCCATAATCAAAAATCTAAATACATGTTTAGATTCAGCATATCAAAGAACCCTAAGAATTCAATTTTTGTTAAAATCAAACTAAGTTTAATTTTGGACCCTTTGGACCTTAATGTAGACCAATTTGAAAACGGGACCAAAAATTAAGAATCTAAATACACGGTTAGATTCAGCATATCAAAGAACCCCATATATTCAATTTTTGTTGAAATCAAACAAAGTTTAATTTTGGACCCGATTTGGACCAACTTGAAAACTGGGCCCATAATCGAAAATCTAAATACATGTTTAGATTCAGCATATCAAAGAACCCTAAGAATTCAATTTTGCTAAAATCAAACTAAGTTTAATTTTGGACCCTTTGGACCTTAATGTAGACCAATTTGAAAATGGGACCAAAATTAAGAATCTAAATACACGGTTAGATTCGCATATCAAAGAACCCCAATAATTCAATTTTGATGAAATCAAACAAAGTTTAATTTTGGACCCTTTGGACCTCAATGTGGACCAATTTAAAACGGGCCCAAAATCCAAAAACTTAATACACGGTTAGATTCAGCATATTAAAGAACCCCAAGAATTCAAGAATAAAACCCCATTGAAATTGGTCAAGAAATAAGCAATTTATACAAAGTATCTTCTTTTGCACAATACTGTGCAATTGAATATTTCTTGCAATTGCGCAATACTGTGCAACTGAATATTTCTTGCTATTGTGCAATACTGTACAACTGAAAATATCTTGCTATTGTGCAATACTGTGCTATTGGATATTTCTTGCTATTGCGCAATACTGTGCAATTGAAGATTTCTTGCTATTGCGCAATACTGTGCAATTGAAAATTTCTTGCTATTGCACAATACTTATTATATAATAATTTACACATCCTGTTTGGTGTGTATCTCCTGCCATATCATTATTATTTGCTTTTAAATATCAATCAGAAATAACCAACTTAAAATGAAAAATTTTAAAGAAAAAAAAAGGAAAAAAAATCCCCCAATTTTTGAACCCCTTATGATTCATCACCCCAATCTCAATCCCAGCCTTCCCTTTGAGGTATGGTACCTTGCAGTACAATTTCAGAGAGATCCATACACTTGAACACAAGTTATTGTCTGGAAACTAGAAAATGCTTATTTTGGCCCTTTTGGCCCCTAATTCCTAAACGTTTAGGGCAATTACCCCAAACTCAATTCCAGCTTTCCTTTGTGATATGGAACCTTGTAGTACAATTTCAGAAAGATCCATACACTTACACACAAGTTATTGTCCTGAAACTAGAAAAATGCTTGTTTTTTGCCCCTTTTTTGGCCCCTAATTCCTAAAATTTGAGGCAATTACCCCCAAAATCAATCCCAGCATTCCCTTTGTGATATGGAACCTTGTGGTACAATGTCAGAGAGATCCATACACTTACACACAAGTTATTGTCTGGAAGTTACAAAAATGCTTATTTTTGGCCCCTTTTTGGTCCCTAATTCCTTAACTGTTGGTACCATAACCCCCAAAATCAATCCCAACCTTCCTTTTGTGGTATTGAACCTTATGGTAAAATTTCCTAGAGATCCATTCACTTAAACTAAAGTTAGAGTGCGAAAACCAATGTGTCTTCGGACGACGACGACGACGACGATGACGACGACGACGCCGCCAACGTCATACCAATATACGACCACAAAAATTTTTTGCGGTTGTATAAAAAGGGCATGTTGGAAAGAAGCTGAAATTTCATCTTTTAAGTTCCAACAGACACCTTCTGATCCCTCAAAGAGTTCTTGCAAGGGTTCTTTAACCTATAGAGAGTGCTGAAATCTCTCTCCAACAAGTATCAGCAGGGATGCAGACCTTTATTAAAACACTTTGGACAATCAAACAATTGACAGGTTTCTGCCTAGGTGTTGTTGCTGCAAAACAATGACTCTCATGGTTCAAGTTAACTTTACATCTGTTAATGAGTGATGGTCTATGGACAACAGAAATTCCTGTAAGTAGGTTTGACAGAGCAAATTCTGTATGTGACTGTCTCAGGAGCTTGTAATTCTGTTGGTGTTTGTTGCTATATATCATATTAAGTTTTTTTCTTTTATTGTTTTGTGCATAAATCAAGACTTTCATTTTCTCATTTGAATTGTTTTGCATTTTGTCCTGTCAAGCCTGTTATAGCTTGAAATGCGGTTTGGATTTGCTCATTGTTGAAGGCCGTGCTGTGACCTTCAGTTGCTAACATTAACATCATTTAATCTCTGGTGGATATTTGTCTCTTTGGCAATCATACTGCATCTGCTTATTTTCATATTGATAGTTGGAAATCATTAAACAATTCAATGGTATATTTAAACTAGTTGTACCATAGTTTCATAATAACTGATTACACAAAAATATTTTCATTATTTTGTCTACAGCTTTTCATTTATTTTAATGGTTTTGTCCCACTTAAGAAATCTATGTTGGCACCAGAAAGTCCATAATCGACTATTTAATGGAATATGATATATTGGTAATACAAGCAATTACATAATTCTGTCATTACATTACCATAGCATACGTTCCACATCTAATAAAACTGCTTGACACTGCATCAAGTGTGATAGAGTATTTCTCTTCCCAAGACAGTTAAATTTTCATGTTAAAAACACAAGGTTTGTCAAACTTTTTGAATACTGAAAAATTTAACTGTGGAGAGTGCAGAAATATGGTATTGCACAAGATTTGGTGGTGGAATCTGTTTCCCTAAACAAGTCTCTAAACAAAAATTTTGACTCATCTGCAGAAAGATGTGTTCTTTCTATATGACATCATCAGACATTGTTACCTTTATTCGTGACATCACAATAGAAAATTCAGAGAAACGCAAGAAAATCTAACTTCATAATTGGATTTTGACCAATGAAAAACTGAGATCAAACAAACCGCACATTGATTAAAAAAAATAATGAACAGGTCAGGAGAAGGATAAATCAGTTCTTAGAATTAGAGAAAAATGATTACATTATTTTGTTATTACATCATATTTTTCCATATCTAATAAAACTGCTAGACATATGTTAAAAAGAAGGAAGTGTGTTAAGGGTCTTATATTAGCTCAAGAAATGGTGTTTTACAAAATCATAAAATTCACGATGAAATAATTATAGATTATCAATGGTTTTTCAAACAAGAGGGTGTTTCTCAGCTACAATCTCAAAGAAGGACGACAGCCCTGAGATGAGATGTGGCCGAGAAACCTCCTCGAGTTTGAAAATCTATTCATTGCTATATTGCCTTTGACATCACTGATGTTTACATTGACAATGGCACGTTCACCCTTAGTTTCTGACGATGATTTTCTATCTAAAGCGAGTAGCGTAATAAGATAAATTAAAATAACTCTAGAACGGTTGTGTATAAGTTTTATAACATTTGGTTGAGACAAACTAAAGTTAGAGAACGGAAACGAAAAATTCAGCAATTTTTATGTTTATAAAGGGACATAACTCAAGAATGGTAAAAGTGTTGCCACCAAATTTCATACTTAATCTGTATTATGTAGTAATAAGCATTGTGTATTAGTTTTATAACATTTGGTTGAGGCAAACTAAAGTTAGAAAAAGGAAACAAAAAATTTGTACTTGATCTTAGTTTTGTGGTAATGAATATTGTGTATAGGTTTCATAATGTTTGGTTGGGGCAAACTTAAGTTACAGAATGGAAACTAAAATTTTGCAATCTTCGATTTATAAAGGGCATAACTCAATAATGGTTAAAGTGACACTACCCAAATTCAACTTGATCTTTGTTTTATCAGTGGAAGTCAAAATTAAACATTGCATTGTATAAAGCATTGATTGTAGTTGATTCAACTATAATCATGGACAAAGGAAGATAACTCCAATTTTAAAAATTACTTGATATTTAGAAGAAAATAAAAATTTTGCAATTTTTCCATTTCTGAAGGGGCATAACTCTAGAACGGTTAAAGTGACGCCACCAAAATTCAAACTTGATCTGTGTTTTGTGGTAATAAGCATTGTGTATAAGTTTCATAACATTTGGTTGAGGCAAACTAAAATTAGAGAACGGAATGAAAAATTCAGCATTTTTTCCATTTGTAAAGGGGCATAACTCTAGAACGGTAAAAGTGACGCCACCAAAATTCAAACTGGATCTGTGTTTTGTGGTAATAAGCATTGTGTATAAGTTTCATAACATTTGGTTGAGGCAAACTAAAGTTAGAGAACGGAAACGATAAATTCAGCAATTTTCCATTTGTAAAGGGACATAACTCTAGAACGGTAAAAGTGACACCACCAAAATTCAAACTTGATCTGTGTTTTGCGGTAAAAAGCATTGTGTATAAGTTTCATAACATTTGGTTGAGGCAAACTAAAGTTAGAGAATGGAAACCAATTTTGGGACGTACATACAGACGAACAAGGGTAAAACTTAATGCCCCTCCGCTACGGCGGGGGCATAAAAAAAAAAGATCAAAAGAAAAATAAACAAAATAGCGATACTTGAAACATATTAGCAAATCAAAATGTAACAGTAACTGTAAGGTCTTTCAAATATTTTTTGATTATTAACCAAGATTATATAAGTTTAATTGATCAGTTGTATGTTTTTTAAATGCCACTTTAAGCACTATTGGCTATATTGTGGCAGCCAGTTTTTATTTATGGAGGAAGCCGGAGTGCCTGGTGAGAACAATGACCTTTGGCAGGAATTATATGGTTGAAAAATGATATTAATAAATAAAGCCTTTCAGAGATAAAATGACAGAAATTGAATATTTTATACATATGTTTACAAGAACCATGTACATATTTATAAAAATGTTGTTTGTAAAGACAAAAACATTGTAAAAACTGTTAAAAAATACGAGGCTTATAATCTAATATGCCAGTCAAGCACTTTTTCTTATCTATGTATGATTTAACAGCGGAACTCATATCAAAACAGTTGGATGTCTGAAAATCAATTCAGAAGTGGAAGAGGACTGAAAATCAATTAAGAAGTGGAAGAGGACAGAAAATCAATTAAGAAGTGAAAGAGGACAGAAAATCAATTGTGAAGTGGAAGAGGATGAAACATCAAAATTTCTATAAAAAAATTATGTCAAATCTGGCTTTTAAATAGATATAAGAAGATATGGTATGAGTGCCAATGAGACAACTCTCCATCCAAGTCAAAATTTATAAAAGTAAACCATTATAGGTCACAGTACGGTCTTCAACACGGAGCCTTGGCTCACACCGAACAGTAAGCTATAAAGGGCCCCAAAAATTACTAGTGTAAAACCATTCAAACGGGAAAACCAACGGTCTAATCTATATAAAAAACGAGAAATGAGAAACACTTATGAACCACATCAACAAACGACAACTACTGAACATCAGATTCCTGACTTAGGACAGGTGCAAACAAATGCAGCGGGTTTAAACGTTTTAATGGTACCAAACCTTCACCCTTTTTCTGAAACAATAGTGTAACATCACAACATAGAAAGACACACTATAAGACCATTTATGCCTTGAGATAGAAAAACTTAACAGGTATGAAGGATTTAAACATTCTATTAACACTAAAATTATAGAGAATGACCGTATCAATGATATTTCAGGTCAAGTCTGGGCTGGTTATATCCTTAAGAATAAACATCTATCAGCAGTATTAACACATATTTTTGTACTTGGAAGTAAACAAGAGTGCACACGACAAAAGTCTCACCTGCTTTACTTATCAGACTGAGTATTATATTTATGTTGAAAGTCTGTAATATGAAGGTTTTATAACAAGTATCACATAAAGTTAACATTATTAATAATCCATGTAAATGAGGTCAAGGTCAAATCAACTCTGCCAGACAAACAGGTTTACCTTTCAATCATACCATACACCAAACATAGTTAGCTTTTTGCTTTTTGCTTTTAGTATCTGAGAAACAGATATAACCATGAAAACTTGCCACTGACTTTAATAAATGCACCATGAAAATGAGGTAAAGGTCAGATGAACCCTCCCAGACAGAGACATGTACACCTTACAATCAATCCATACACTAAATATAGTGGCCCCATTGCTTGTAGTATCTGAGAAACTAAACCACAAAACTTAACATTGACCAATGAGCCATGAAAATGAGGTCAAGGTCAGATGAAACCTGCCAGTCAAACTTGTACCCCTAATAATCATTCAAAGACTAAATATAGTTGACCTATTGCTTATAGTATTTGAGATAGGGACTTGATCCATAAAATGATTTGGAGGTCTTTCAACCTTGTCTGAAGGACATAAACCTTACAAGGATCCAATTTACCAAATGAAGTTATTCTATTACACATAATAAGTGAGTATTTCACATGTCAAAAAAAATGAAATTTCAAGCAGTCCCTGAACCATGAAAATGTGGTCACGAAAACAAGGGACAAATGACAGATGGAAATTTTGTAACATAATTAAGGCATATGTATACAAGGTATGAAGCATCCAGGGCTCTCGGTCATAAAACTTTACTCAGTACTCGGAGTACAAAATTTGTGCTCGAAACACCAAATCCAGTATTTTGATTGGTTGATTTCTGAGTCTGAGTACGAAAATCGTGCTCGAAAGTTTTATGACCGCAACGCCAGGTCTTCTACCTTCTGAATTATAAAATTTCATTCTAATAGTTAACACTGCTGCTGCCACCAGATAGTATTTCCTGTCTCTCATTGTCGCCTGCCAAACAAAAACCTTTATTGAAATGACAATGACTGCTGATCATTGATAGCCTCTTTTTAATCTATACACAATTTGTCTACATTAGGAGCAATTTGTGACCCTTCCGGAGCACCTGAGTTCACCCCTGGTTTCAGTGACCTTAATACTTTTCAATAGAAATAAGAGGATGTGGTATGAGTGCCAATGAGACAACTCTTCATCCAAGTCACAATGTGTAAAAAGTAAACCATTATAGGTCAAAGTACGGTCTTCAACATGGAGCCTTGGCTCCAGGGTTTCCGCTGGCGGTCGCCATTTTCGCATTTTGCGAAAAAATAAAAGTTGTGGCGATTAAAATTCGTTATTGGCGAAAGAATTTGGCAAAAGAAATATAACTGTTCGACTCGTCCATCTTGTTTACTTTTTCGTGTTTCTCTGACTTTTTCCTAATCAGACAATACTGGGAATTCACCTTGAACTCTTTACGACAATAATCATCTGATTGCATTTTATAGCCATCGGCAACAAAGGATTATAATTAATAAATGTGTTGATTGTATTGTTTCGTGTGGTTAAATGGCTTCACATGTCACTTAAAGGATATTTTACAACTTTGATTGAATAATTGTTTTGAAGTGGGTACTTTACAATCCTTTTAGCGACGCACATTTTACGTCTCCTCTTTTTCTTTTAACGATGGTCTGGAAAAAAATCTGTTGTTATGACAAAAATGTTCAAAAGTAAGAAAAAATCTCCGACTTTAAATTTTATCTTATAACTTTTGAGAGTAATAATTCTTTTGAAATTGGTAATTTACAATCGTTTTAGCAGTGCACGTGTTTGAGGCATAATTTTACGTCCAAACTTTTTTAATGATGGTCCGGAAAAGAAATCTATTGTTAAGAAAAATATTCAAAAGTAAGAAAAATCTCTGATGTTATCCTTCAACTAGACGGGAAGTATCTTATAAACTATTATAGATGAATCCGTGCTCCCTTCATGAAGTCAACATGATGATTTCATGATCTTATTCTATATTGCAATTTTACAGTATCTTTTAAAAACTAAATGTTTGTTATTATTGAGTGTTTATTTATGACAATGAGATTAAAAAATATATATTTAGAATTATAAAAGACATAGTTAGTTTTCTCGTTTGAATTGTTTCACAATTGTCATTTCGGGGCCTTTTATAGCTGACTATGTGGTATGGGTTTTGCTCATTGTTGAAGGCTGTACGGTGACCTATAGTTTGGTAACTTCTATGTCTGTGAAGAGTTGTCCCATTGGCAATCATACAACATCTTCTTATTTTCATATACTAGTAGCAATGTGGCAAACTATTTTTTGTTAGAGAAGGAAATTTTAAACGAAAAAATATGTTTTTGTTTGTTGGCGAAAAAAAATTGAAAGTGGCGAAAAATATATTGTTTTGGCGAAAGAGGTGGCGAAAAAGAAAATTGACCCAGGGGAAACCCTGCTTGGCTCACACTGAACAGCAAGCTATAAAGGGCCCAAAATGACTAGTGTAAAACAATGCAAACAGGAAAACCAACGGTATAATCTATATAAAAAACGAGAAACCAGAAACACTTGAGAACCACACCAACAAACGACAACCACTGAACAACAGGTTCCTGACTTAGGACAGGTGCAAACAAATGCAGTGGGTTTCAATCTTTAGTTTTCTGTGAAGTGTTTTGTATGCTGTTGTTTGTCAGAAATAATTTAACACAATATCATTATTGACAAGGTTGAATAAACTATTATAAATACAACCATCATTTCTGAATTCTAGACAAATAAAATATCAGATTATTTTGATAGTTAAAAAAACAACCTTGAAATGTCTTTCTGATTAGATTGAAATTCAGTATCCTTGTAAGATTTCTCACAAAGGATAACAAAAGTACTTTTTGCTTGATGATATGATCTTTATGGCCAATAAAACTCACTTTTTATAATTGAAATAAATGGTTTATACTATGATAGATAAAGGTGAAGCTGGTCTCAAGGTCAAAATTAACTTTTGGAAATACTAAAAAATGGTCTGTACTAGATCATCTGTACTCCTTCCACTATAAATATGTATTTATGTACAATATAATTATTCATTTTAACTTCAAGCATATAAAAACTGTGTTTTTGTTCTTTTTCTAATTTGCCTACCAATCAAAATTTACATCTAAACTCATTTTAGTATTCCAAAATTTTCGTTTTACTGGTAAGTTATTTGAAATTACATACATTTGTTAGGTATTGAAATTAAGCTTCTTAGGTTACCATGAAATAGCTGTGCTTTAAATCATTTTGACTCAGAATCATTAAAGTTCAATTTGGCTAAAACCATTTTTTGAAATAGCTCTTGATAAAATTTAAATAACCTGAGAACTTGCCAGAAAATTTGTTGAAAAGGTTGTCTGTATTAAGCAAAAAATTGGTTAAACTTAAAAAATAGTCCTATATAAATAAACTCATAATAGATACAAGGATTAAAATTTTGTATGGCAGATGAGCATTTCATCTACAAAAGACTCATCAGTGACACTCGAATAAATAAATGGTCGAATAAATAAATGGGGAGGTGTCCATGGGACACAGATGATGCCCCCGCTTGCAAATAATGTTATAAAGGGACATAACTCAAGAACGGTAAAAGTGACAATACCTAAATTTGTACTTGATCTGAGTTTTGTGGTAATAGGCATTGTGTATAAGTTTTATAACATTTGGTTGAGGCAAACTTAAGTTAGAGAATGGAAACAAAAAATTCAGCAATTTTTCCATTTGTAAAGGGACATAACTCTAGAACGGTAAAAGTGACACCACCAAAATTCAAACTGGATCTGTGTTTTGTGGTAATAAGCATTGTGTATAAGTTTCATAACATTTGGTTGAGGCAAACTAAAGTTAGAGAACGGAAACAAAAAATTCAGCAATTTTTCCATTTGTAAAGGGACATAACTCAAGAACAGTAAAAGTGACACCACCAAAATTTGTACTTGATCTGAGTTTTGTGATAATAAGCATTGTGTATAATTTTCATAACATTTGGTCGAGGCAAACTTAAGTAAGAGAATGGAAACAAAAAATTCAGCAATTTTTCCATTTGTAAAGGGACATAACTCTAGAACGGTAAAAGTGACACCGCCAAAATTCATACTGGATCTGCATTTTGTGGTAATAAGCATTGTGTATAAGTTTCATAATATTTGGTTGAGGCAAACTAAAGTTAGAGAACGGAAACAAAAAATTCAGCAAATTTTTCCATTTGTAAAGGGGCATAACTCTAGAACGGTAAAAGTGACGCCACCAAAGTTCAAACTTGATCTGTGTTTTGTGGTAATAAGCATTGTGTATAAGATTCATAACATTTAGTTGAGAGAAAGGAAACCAATTTTGGGACATATGGATGTACGTACAGACGTATGGACGGACATACAGGCGGACAAGGGTAAAATTTAATGCCCCCTCCGCTACAGCAGGGGCATAAAAAAGTTAAAAGGTCAAGTAGCGTATGAAATCGAAGAGCATTGAGGATCCAAAATTCTGAAAGGTTTTGCCAAATACAGCTAAGGTAATGTACATTTCTGGAAATATATGTTTATAAGTTGAAATGTGATCAGAAAAGAAATCACATGTAGTTATCTAGAATTATAGAGCTTGTTGCATTGTTTTGACATTTGCTCATTGGGTGGTTTCTAGGAAACTCCAAGATTTTTTATTTTAATAAACTGTTGTTGGATTGCTGTCACATTGATATATTTTCCATCTTTTTTAGTTATACTAGACTTTTCTTCAAACTTGATAGGATGAACAAATGTCAGAATAATTAACTCTAATAATTAAGCCTTTATAATATAATCATCTGTTTGAAAGTGTTAAGTCAATGATAAATTGGCAATTAATCTTTCAGAATAAGCTTGGTATTTACCTATCTCAATAACATTAAGCTATCAGCTGATTGGTTCTTCATCCAGAGTGCCAAAAGCATGTTTTTATTGAATAAAGAGTTCAGGCCCTTGCAAGTGGGAGGGAATGAATTATTCCTGTTAAAGTATAATTTGAAAAATATCATCTAGGTCATTTATTTACTTTGAATTTCATTGGCTAACAACGTTTCCGACCAATTCACTATTATGTGATGGCAGAATACTGGATAACTTGATATGTTTAATCAACAAATTTTTACAGGAGTATCACAATAGTTATCTTTGGTGGAGTAGGAACTGCTGACCCTTAACCTTAGAATCTGAGTTCACCCTCAGTTTATGATGTTCAATATTAAATTTTTTTTTCTATTAGCCATGTTTGTTTTTCTTCGACTTCCATATTTTCATTTGTCCTCTAGGTACCTTATTCCTACTTTTTTTTCAAATTAAAAAAGATGCAAATATCAATCTTTCCTGAAAAGTACGAAAAAATTCCTAGTTCCAATCCAAAATCTCTTGAACATTTTAGTATCATCCAAATTTTAAAATTAATCAACTATCTATATATACTTCTAATATGCTCAAATTACAAATAAAATTACCCTGAAAGTAAATTAAGTTTGTCAATTGAGAAAAAATCCTCCTTTTCATCGCAGACAGATTCTGTTCAAATCTAAATCAATTTATCCACACTTCAAATTTACTGTAATTACTTGGGTAATCAATGTTATGCAATTCTGATAATTTCATAAAAATATTGACATCTGTCAAATACATCATTATCATCTAAAATGGATCTAGCACTTTATTGTAATAGGCCAAATAATTGAAGAATATGTCATGTGAGGTCCACGAGGATTAATGATAAGGTTTAAACTTATTTATACAAAGATCCATAATATAAACATCACTTATGAGGCAATCGAGGAAAACATGTTTTAACTAAAACTGGACATTTTCACATGTGTTTTAATCAAGTTTTCACCTAATTATCAGAGTGAAATTTTTTCAGATTTTAGGACTAAAATTATGAGTTAGTGAACCAACTCCTTTACAGTACACATAGATATGGCAGGAACCAATTAACACAAAATATCAAAACAAAAAACATTTACATTTAAAACAATGGCATGTGTATTTACATGCATTACCGGATTTTTGGCATGTCATGTATTTTTCACTCATTTTGGCTTTGGCATGTCGTGTGTTTTTACAAGTATTTTGACATTTCATGCATTTTTACATGCATTTTGGCATGTCATATGACTTTTCATTGCCAGAGGTTGAAAACTAAAAGCAGCAGATCTGTGTATACCTTCATATGAGAAAAGACAAATTCACTCCCTTGTAACAAGCCTACAGGTATTATAACATTGCAGATAAGAGTATTTAACTACTAAATTCAACTTGCCTTGAGAATTATCTCCCTTTTCATCTACTTCCTGTTTTTGTAGCAGCTGTTTCTTGCATTTTATCAGAGCTTCCATCGACTCTTTCTCATCTGCATTCAGATCAAACCCATTTTCTTTAACCATGACATTTTCTGCATCTTCCTGTTCAGTAGCTCCATCTGTTGCTTTTTTGTTTTTTCCTCCTCGTGTCTTTACTCTTTTCTTCCTAACAACTGAAAAATAAACCATTATATGGGACTTACACGAATAACATGGGTGATGGTAGATTTTAGGCACCTCTGAGGGACAGAAGGACCTTTTGGAATGTCCTGATTGCGCCTTTTTATGCTGGAATTCAGGATTGGCCCTTTATTTTCGTGATTAACACCTATTGAAATCGGAATTAAATGATCAAATTTTTGGGATATTTTATTTTTCTTTTTTCTTCTTTCTGGAATTTAGGATGACATCCCCTCCTATAGTTCCTCACCTCTAGGTCAATTCAATACATGTAGATTCTACCACTGCATCAAGTGTGATACAATATTATTCCACTCGAGATAATAAAAAGTTTAATATTTAAAACACCAGGCTTGCTGAGCTTTTTAAATACTTAAAATTCGTAAGGGTTCCGCGGAACCCAGTGTCTCGCCTACTTTTGCTGTTAATTGCAGGCTCAACAAAAATGAGGAAAAAAATCAATAAAAAAAGTTTGGTATAAATCCAGGATAGTTTATGAATCTAATAAATGTTTTAAAAACTTTAACTGCAGACTGTATTTAATGTTAACTGGAAGAAAAACTAAGTCCATTTATAAGTAAAATACGGATAAACAGGTACAAAATTTAACAAAATTTCCTTCTAGATACTAGCTTTTGATCATAAACAAGCTTCTGTCCAAGTTTGGTACAAATCCAGGATAGTTTAAGAAAGTTATTAAAATTTTAAAAACTTTAACCACAGAGTGAATGTATTGTTTCCTGGCAGAAAAACTAAGTCCATTTATAAGTAAAATACCGAAAAAAAGAAATTTTTTTTTTTGAACAAATTTACTTCTGGATACTATTTTATGATCATAAACAAGCTTCTGTCCAAGTTTGGTACAAATCCAGGATAGTTTAAGAAAGTTATTAAAATTTTAAAAACTTTAACCATAGAGTGAATGTAATGTTTCCGACAGAAAAATTAAGTCCATTTACAAGTAAAATACGGAAAAACAGGAATGTTATTTTTACAAAATTTACTTCTGGATACTATCTTATGATCATAAACATGCTTCTGCCCAAGTTTGGTAGAAATCCAGGATAGTTTAAGAAAGTTATTAAAATTTCAAAAACTTTAACCACAGAGTGAATATTTGTGGACGCCGCCGACAACGACGACGCTGCAAACGGAATGTAGGATCGTTATGTCTCGCTTTTTCAACTAAAGTCGAAGGCTCGACAAAAATTTAACTGTCTCAAGGGTATTTGGGGGAACCAATTTATGACACCAAATTACTACTATGCATCTTTAAAGAAACTAGAAAAAGTGATGCCCTCACACTCCACCCTGAAGTAACTGTATTAAAACAAAGTCAATGTATGACTTTCTTTTAGATATTATTGTGTCTGGGAGATAAACAATGCCTTTGCAGATGTAAAATTTTTAATGGCACCACATTGATAAAACCAGAGGATTCTGAATATCTGGCAAAAAATTAAAAACAACATCCTTAAATACATAAAAAAAAATTCAACATCAGGGCTAAAGGGAAAATAGGAAATACATTCAAGTAGTCCAGAAAAGAGTACACATAATTCCTGTTTTCCTACATATACGGTGACCTACAGTTGTTAATTTCTGTGTCATTTGGTCTCTTGTGGATAGTTGTCTCATTGGCAATCATATCACATCTTCTTATTTATATATATACAGAAAACTTAAGCCTGAGCAACCTGAAAGGTACCAAACATCATGGTGGACCCTGGCGCCCCGGAAGGGTAGGTAGTTCATGTCCTACTAAAATCTTACTATTGGTTTCAGATGGTAGGTGATCTGTTAACCTCCATTTATGGAAAGAAAAATCCTCTCCCCCTGTAAACACAACATCCTTTTCCTGACCACTCCACTGTACCGTGAGTAACCTCCCTTTGTGTCCACGGTAACATGCTAACATCTGCTCTGTTTCTATGCTCCACACCTTAAACAAATAATGAACATTTTTTTATGATAAAAATATTAAAGATGAACCCCCACTTTCCCAAAATTTTAGAAAGCATGGAGTTCAATAAAGAATTGCATTATGCCAGCACTGACTCAGGTTATTCAGAATACATCAAAATATCTCAATGCAAAAAAGTATGAATCTTTATTACCAATCAGGGGTATTATCTATCCTTCTTAAACCGTGAATAGAAACCCATGGCACTATCACAGTGCCAACTTCCAGCAACTATAAAGGGCATTTTTGTGAATACTAGAAGTTGTTGGTTTCAACAAATCCTGCACAAAAGCTTTAAGAAATTTGTATCTTGTTGAATACTGAATTTAGTGGTTCACTTACATCCAAAAAATCAAAGAAAATAGCCAACCAGTAACTATTTATGAAACTATGTAGCCAATATTTTCCCTTGAGATTGATTTTAAACATACGTCAATACCCTTGCCCTTTAATCATCACTTTATATGCAATATCCACTCCATGACTGATAAAGTAACCACAGCAGCCAATATTTCTACTTTTCCCTTAAGGTCAAATTACAATAAATGGGCTATGTCATAGATTTCAGTAAAATTTTGCATACAACTCTGGCTCAATGAACTTCAACTAAAAATCGAAAAAATAATGCATTTATCTCATTTATAATTTGAAATATTACTGATTGAATTCTTACAAAATGGGTGAATATTTGTATAGAAAGCACATAAAATCGACAAAAAACCTTCTAAAATTTGTCTTAAAATCATCAAATTTCTGATTTCTACTCCATAGATTTTTCTTCAAAAACTATATGTTGTTGATACATAAATTTCCATTATAATGATGCAAAATAAAGATAGGGTCACCGACTTTGTTTTTACGTTATACATCATTCAAGGTTGTGTTCTTTGTGAAAAAATCAAACAAAACGTCGAAATAATCTTAACGTCACCGCGTTGCAGGCCGTAAAACGTTGATTTTTGACGTTTTCACTACCAACAAGGTAACAAATTGATTATTAGACAAAAAACGAAGTCGGTGACCATATGATTATTTTATATCATTTAAACAGAAATTTAAGTGTCAACAACAAATAGTTTTTTAAGAAAAATCTATGGAGTAGAACTAGAGATTTAGCGATTTTAAGACAAATTTTAGAAGGTTTTTCCCGATTTTATGTGCTTTCTATACAAATATTCACCCATATTAAAAGAAATCAATCTACAATATTTCAGATAATAAAAGATAAATGCATTATTTTTTTGGTTTTCAGTTGTAGTTCAACGAGCCAAGGTTGTATGCAAAATTTTAGCAAAATCTGCGACATAGCCCATTTACTGTTCATTGACCTTAAGCTTGATTCAAACACCTGTCAATATCCCTGCTCCCTTATTAGTTATCACTGTATATGTCACCATCAAGCTACACAGATATTGCTGTGTGAACTTAAAGACTAAGATTCATAACTCCCTAAAACAGGTAGTAAATAACACTACAGGGAGATAACTCTGTAAAAATCAGCTGAACGTTTTCAACATGTTCTATTGTCAAGGAAATATCAAGCTTCCCAATGATCAAAATTAGCATTTATCAAACTGCTATACATGTATATCTAATGAAATTTTTCTGATAAAGTATGTGGTTCATTTTGTTTGTTAATTTTTACATTTTTGTCAAAATTAAATGAAGTCATGGTGTTTGGTACCTAACCTTAAAGTAGACAATACCACCACACATGGATATCCTTGACCACTAAGTACTAACCATGGCCAGTCCATCATAGGACAATGATCCTTGACTACTAAGTACTAACCATTGCCTGTCCATCATAGGACGATGATGCTATGAATCCATCACAGTGTGTACTCCATGACAGACCAGTAATTCTGTGACAGTGACCTCTCAAGGACTTCCACGGTTCAGTTATAATCAGGAGTTCTTTTCCATCTTTATCTGCTTCTGAAAATAGTAAATTGTTTATAACTCGTATTATTTGTTGACTTCTACTTTCCCAAACACTTTGTTTATAGATATAGGAAGATGTGGTATGAGTGCCAATGAGACAACTCTCCATCCAAGTCACAATTTATAAAAGTAAACCATTATAGGTCAATGTACGGCCTTCAACACGGAGCCTTGGCTCACACCGAACAACAAGCTATAAAGGGCCCCAAAATTACTAGTGTAAAACCATTCAAATGGGAAAACCAACAGTCTAGTCTATATAAAAACGAAACGAGAAACACGTATAAATTACATAAACAGATGACAACTACTGTACATCAGATTCCTGACTTAGGACAGGCGCAAACATTTGCAGCGGGATTAAATGTTTTAATGGTACCAAACCTCCTTTTTCTGAAACAATAGTATAACATCACAACATAGAAAAACACACGATAAAATATCAATTGGAAGGCTTAACTCAATCAAAAAACGTGACTTTATAGTTCTGCAATTCTTTTATACCTATGACAACGAAGCTCTTTTCTGTACTTTAATAGCCATTGATGCAGGTTTGGAAAATAAACCTTGCATGATTATCCCACATAATTTTTTTTAATTTTGTATAGAAAAGAAAACACCAACGATGACTTCTAATTGCTTTTACTGTACTACATCTTTAATTTGGTCTATGGTGCAGAGCTAATTGCCAATGAGACAACTCAAATCCAAATAAAATGGATGTAAGCAATTATAGGCAACCTTATGGCCTTCAACAATGAGGTGAAACCCATACCCTACAGTCTGCTATAAAAGGCCCATACATGAAAAATATGAAACAAATCAATTGATTTTTTTTTCAGTTTTATCGATTGAATTGTTTTACATTTGTCTTTTCAAGGCCTTTTATAGCTGAATATATAGTATGAGCTTTGCTCATTGTTGAAGGCCGTACGGTGACCTATAGTTGTTCATTTCTGTGTCATTCGTTCTATTGTGGAAAGTTGTCTCATAGGCAATCATACCGCATCTTCTTTTTGTATATAAAACATTAGATCACTTCAAGACCAAACCTAAATGTTGAATTTTCTTTCGTTTCACACGTTCAGTCAGGTCCAAGTTGAAAATTAAATACATCAATCATTTTCTTAGTTCCATATTGACAGAATAATTTCAGTTACAATTTTATCATGCCACAAGGGAGATAACTCTGTTTCAATTTTTTACTTCAAATTGAGCAGTAGTTACTTCCTTGTAATAGCTTTAATAGGGCTATTCCAGAATTAATTTTGTGGGGGGGAAGGCATTTTGTATTTTAAAATATATGGATAGCAGCTTTTTATACACATCAATGCATCCAATTTCTTAAAATTGTATGAGTGGGGATCTTTATCAAAATTGCATGGGTGAGGGTGTTGAGAAAAAAGTGCCATCCAACGCTCCCATATATATATCTATGAAGCCTCAAGGTGGCCCTTCAGCTGTTTTCTGCTCTATGGTTGGAGTCGTTGTCTCTTTGACACATTCCCAATTTCCATTCTCATTTTCATCTAATTCAAAACAGTCATAATTCATTAAATAAGAAATCCCTTCAATAATTAACTAGGTTACCAATTACTAAATTATTGATCAAAATGATTTATTTATGTTTAACAATCTCATTAAACAAATATTAGTAAAAAAAATATTATATCTTTTACATTGAAATCCATAATAGCTGTAAACAAGAGGCTCCAAAGAGCCTTTATCCTTCACATGAAGTCTGCTTATGACAAGAACTCCCTCTATTCATTTATATTCATTGGTATCGATTTTCGTGGATTCAGGGAAACTTGTATTTTTGCGAATGTTTGATTTTCTGGTTTTGCTTATCTCTGCATACTAAGCTCACTGAATTTTTTATCATTCATTGAACATTTTAATTTGTGGTTCACCTATATTCACTAAACCCATGAAAATTGGTATTCAACGAATAATAATGAATTCACAGTAAAGTAAATACATCATAAAAATAGGAAGATACATTGGAATGATTGCCTATGAGACAACTATCAACCAGTGACCAAATGACAAGCAAAAATCATGTTCTCTGAAAGTAGGTAATATAATTGTGATGATTTAAATTTGGATGAAATTGGCCTTTTTGATTGAATGAAAAATCTTTTAGTACACTATCAAAAATTAAAATCCAACTTAACTACATGTATAAAAATACTGAAATTAATAAAAAAAATATATATATAAAAAAATAATCTTGTGTTTATTTCCCCTATTTTATTAATCAGGAATATATAGATATTTCAGTAGCAACTAAACCAGAACAGGGACTTATTTTCTTAATTGAACTTTGGTCAAATTTTCTAATTTAGTAGCACCACAGTTTTTATGAATCAATCAATCATAACAATAGAAGGAGATTGAATACAGCTTTTTAATTACCCCAAGTTTGACCTGCACATTCTTCACTGGGGTAAAGCTGATGACCGTAACTCGATTCACGGTCTTCCCAATATGGCAGACGAGAATTAGTTCAGAATCTATATTGTCTGTTAAAGTGTTTCTACGATATATTCAATATAAAGCACATGTTGGTATGATATAAATTTATAAAAGGTTCACATGGAAATCACAAATTACTACCAAGAAATGTATATGAAACAGGAAAATGGATTTGAAAAAATTGCGAAGATGACCGTCAAGACAATCGAGATGACTGTAACAGTACCAGCCATTCAAACAGGGATTACCATAATTGGTAAAAGATGACCGTAATTTATAAAGGAAATAAAGAAAACTGCTAATTCGATTTGAAATTTTCCTTAAATGAATGTTTTAAATAATCAATGATATATATATATATTCTAGGTACTGACGTTGGTTTATCATGTTATAGTATTCTTTTATATGTCTTTTTAAATATTAATTTAACTGTTTAATGTATTTTTTGTGATATCTATTTGACATGGCTTGGTACTTGTACATCCCGTCATTGTGTTATTGTGCTATGGTAAATTTTTGAATTATTGCTTTTCATTTTTGCTTATGTGCTTTTTCTATATGCCCTTTGTGTTTCTTAGTTACATTTTTGTTTGTTTTTATAGTGATTAAGATTATAACACAATGTTGACTGTTGTACCCCAATTTTGACATTTTTATGTCTGTTTGTTTTGTTCACACATGGTTGTCAATATAATGGAATTTTATGCAACTGTTCAATTATTAATGAAAGTGAAACAGTGAAATAATAATTCAGCCAGTTTGGTTCAGTCTTGTCAAAATAAGCAAAGAGACATCATCAGAGGCGGATTTAGAGGGTTTTTCAGGGGGCCCGGACCCCCCTTTTGTGGGAAAAATTTGGTTGATTATATAGGGAATCACTGATGCATGACTGGAGCGGGCCCCCTCTTATGAAAACTTCTGGATCCGCCACTGATCATTAATGAATTATCCACTCATTCTTTAATATACATGAAGGTAAAAGCGATTATTAACATATTGTTTCAACCGATAATATGAAATCACACAGACCTAAAACATCCAATTGCACGAGTTTGCTATCTAATTATTAATTATATCTATGTTTATGTTTATATATTAACAGAAAACTACAATCAAACTAATGAAGGTGAGCTCCGGCAAACTATTAACAAATTCATAATTTAGTCTATTAATTAGATCCTTGATTTGGTCTTGTACAAGGAGCGTATTACAAGGGGAACCTTGTCAAATTGTATAAAAAGTGTTATTCATACGTCAAGACAAAGTTAGCTTTCAATCTGCTTCCTGTTGAAACATACACATAAGCTCAATTAGCGGATATAAGTAAGTTGAATCATATTTTTTTTTTCAATTTTTGTCGTATCTCTATCAATAAGTCATTGTTTACTAACAATATGCAATTTACTATCTATGTCCTGTACTGAAAATACGACAAAAAGTTAAAAAGACATTGATTATACTAAAGTACTCGTGAGTACTCAAGTACTCAGATAAATCCTTAACTCTAGTGAAATGTTTTGATTATTGTTTGGATGTGGTATTTTGTTTATTACCTTTCATACACCAAATTATAATACAGTGAAATTGCTTGACATCTTAACGAAAGACCTGTCCATTCAGTGCACCTCTAGAAAAAGCATTTGTATGTATTTCCATTAGACTAAGTCCGCTACTGGCGGCCATCCTGGATGATGGTTCGGCTACAAAGCAACAACACTTGGTTAGCACATCAAATAAAAATATTCATACCATGTTTGGTTTCAATCCATTAAGTAGTTTTCTAGAATAAGATATTTGTATATATTTTCACATATGGTCCTTTGTTGAACTAAGTCCCCCTTTGGCAGCCGTCTTGGTTGATGGATTTGTACAAAGTAACAACACTTGGTCAGCATCTTATTAGGAACATTCATGCTATGTTTGGTTTCATTCCATTCAGTAGTTTTCTTGAAGAAGACAATTGTATGTTTTGTCCATAGGGTTCTATGTTAAACAAAGTCCCCCGCTGGCAGCCATCGTGGATGATGGATCTGCTTCAAAGTAACAACATTTGGTCAGCACCTTATAAGGAACATTCATTCCATGTTTGGTTTCATTCCATTCAGTGGTTCTCTAAAAGAAAACTTTTCTATGTATTTCCCATAGGGTCCTATGTTAAACTAAGTCCCCGCTGGCGGCTATCTTGGATGATTTATGGCCTACAAAGTTACAACACTTTGTCAGCACCTCAAAAGAATCATTCATGCCATGTTTGGTTTCAATCCATTAGGTCGGTTTTCTAGAAGAATACATTTGTTTATATTTCCCATAGGGTCCTTTGTTAAACTAAGTTCCCCGTTGGCAGCCATCTTGGTTGATGGATTCGCTTCAAAGTAACAACACTTGGTCAGCACCTCATAAGGAACTTGCCATATTTGGTTTCATTCCATTTAGTGGTTCTCTAAAAGAAGACATTCATATGCATTGTCCATAGGGTTCTACGTTAAAAGAAGTCCCCCACTGGCAGCCATCTTGGATGATGGATCAGCTTCAAAGTAACAACACTTGGCCAGCACCTCAAAAGGAACATCCATGCCAAGGTTCCTTTCCATTCAGTGGTTCTCTAAAAGACGACATTTGTATGTATTGTCCATAGGGTCCTATATATGTTAAAGGCAGTCCCCCCCTGGTGGCCATCTTGGATGATGGATCTGCTTCAAAGTAACAACACTTGGTCAGCACTTCATAAGGAACATTATGCCATGTTTAGTTATATACCATTCAGAATGCCTAAACCACAAAACTTTGCCTTTATCAGATATTTCAATTTTATAAGTCTGCATGATTGCCATTCTAGAAAGACTTTAATTGCAAAATCATTAGAGAGGTTTAAAATCCATTACAGAATAAAGGCTTGTATAGTCCACAGTTTTATTCTCCAAAATTGAACCTGCCAGACAGGGGTGCGGACTATAGAGTACGATAAGCAAGAAATAAGAGAAAAAAATCGATTTCACGAGGTAGTTTGTTTATGTCCCGCCATTTTTGTTGTTAAAATTGAAGAGAGCGCTCTTATCGTTTTCAAAACTAACAATTTCACCTAATCCAAAATTAATATGTTATTTTCATTCAATTTCAAATATATACTGATAAATTTAAAAAGTAAATGCTTCACTACAAATTTCATGTTTCTTTTCACTGCATTGCTTAAAATAAACTGGAATCTGCTTGAATTAAACGGAACAAAAAAAGTGTAGAAGTCAACTGGGAATCAGCTTACGATGTATAAACTACAAAACATAATCAGTTATTTGTTCCGTTTTGGTGTTTCATACTGATGCATGTGTTTTGTATTAGGCCTAAATTAAAATATTGTTTGGTTGCCCTTTACCGACCGACCCAATGAATTCGTTCCGACTAAAAATCTTTTATTTGCATTTACCGGCAATATTTTATTTTATTTGAGTTTTCGTTCTTCCTGAAAATCTTATATTTGTATTTACCGCTCAAAACTTTTTTTAACAGAATCCTCGGGTTTTATCTTCCCGGTTTAAGGGTTAGTCCGTTTGGTATCACGTGAGTGTTTGACATGATCACTTGCATAAATTAGAGATTCAAAGCATTGGTTTGAAATCGATGTCGAAAGTTCGGAAATCATGACGAACATTGCCCTGTGTTACTTTATACTTAAAGAGCAGGGTTTATACAAAAAAAGTTCGTCCAAAACAAAATTATCAACGTTTGTACAAAGATATTTTGCAAACGGACGTTGTATCCTATGTAGTGGTGTCTTTGGTGATCCGTAGATCAGGATGATCATGTTAACGATGTCTTCGACCAGAGACATAAATATGTCTCTGCTTTGACATATTATTTATATCTGACATGAACCAAAGACCTATAAAGTGGACAATAATTGGCACTAAAATCACCAAGTTTTTCCATACAGACCATTTATAAATGCGATGTAAAATACAATTGAGTTTCAAGTCTTGTAGCATTTTTATATGAAACACTGGCACACAGGAAAACACTCCAGGGTTGAAAGTAAAATAAGACAAATGCTTAGTTTTAGCTCTTCCAACTTGTTGCAAGACGATGATGGGGGAAATGCACTGCTTGGCAGTGGCTTTATATTCTAGTCAAATATTCTTTTGATTTCACAGATATGTCTCCGGTAATTTAAGTTCAAATTCTGATAAGATTGTTAGTATGTGAATAAAACACGCTATAGGTTGCACATTGTAAATACAGCTGTTTCACAAACCATGCTGGGGAGATATATAATATTAATAGATAATTAATATTGTTTACATACTGGTTCCCAGATATGATCTCTATGTTTCACCTCGTAGAGACATGACTTGGGAACAGTGGCGGATCCAGAGGGGGGGTTCCGGGGTTGGAACCCCCCCTTTTTTTTTTGACGATCAATGCATTTGAATGGGGACATATAGTTGGAACCCCCCTTTATCCTGGGTTGGGAACCCCACCTTTTAAAAATGGCTGGATCCGCCCCTGGGGAATGTTACCAGTAAATATACATATGCAGTCAAATTGAAATATGTGGAAAACCTAAGGTCAAGGTAAGAGTATGTAGTACAGAATTTTAGTGTAAGTTAAAACTCTTAAAAGTTCTAGGCATAAAAACATTGAAAATATGCCCCACAGCCCTATATTTTGATCTTTGAAAAAAATAGAAGTGCATATGAACTTCACATTCTATATGTTCTATGATATATTTTTTTTCAAAACTTCATAGTAGAAGCATACTTAAACAAAAGCAATACAGAAAAAAATGATATACAGATTTTGTATCTATAAAATAAAATAAAATATTTTACCTACCTGCCTTCCCATGAAAAAAATGTACCGTGCCAAGTTATTTTTTGGTTAAAAAAAATAAAATATTCTACCAACCTACCTACCTAGATATAGGAAGATGTGGTATGAGTGCCAATGAGACAACTCTCCATCCAAGTTACAATTTATAAAAGTAAACCATTATAGGTCAAGGTACGGCCTTCAACACGGAGCATTGGCTCACACCGAACAGCAAGCTATAAAGGGCCCCAAAAAATTACTAGTGTAAAACCATTCAAACGAAAAAACCAACAGTCTAATCTATATAAAAATAAGAAACGAGAAACACGTATGAACTACATAAACAGACGACAACTATTGTAATCAGATTCCTGACTTAGGACAGGTGCAAACATTTGCAGCGGATTAAACGCTTTAATGGTACCAAACCTTCTCCCTTTTCTGAAACAATAGTATAACATCACAACATAGAAAACACACTATAAAATATCAATTGGAAGGCTTAACTCAAACAAAAACATAAATTAACACACAATGAACGAATAAATTTGACCTGTGACACCTGAATGCAAATACACAGTTAATAAAAATTACAAGGGATAAATAATTAAAGTCAAAAGTAAATAAACAGGTTTAAACAAAGTTAAAGTATGATATCACTGTGAAATTTCAAACAATTTTAGAAAATCATCACTTTTGAAGAAACCAGAGTCATATTATACACAGGTAAATGAAAATAATTTTGTTGTTAAGTATACTTCTTCTTCTGTGTATAAAATCTTCCGTTTGGGAATACCAAGAAATTTCTTTAATATCAATAAAACTAATCTAACACTTGGTACATATGGGGTGAATATCAACAATAAAATATACAATTAGTGCTAGACAAAACTTCCTGTACAGGTCCAAGAACAGCATCTAAGGAAAAATGAAATAATTTTGATGTTCATAGTACGAAGAAGTGAAAATTTGTAGTAAATTAAATACCAAATAATCAAAGCTGGTATATAGACAAGATCCATGTTAACATTAAATAAAAAAAGCATTACAAATAGTATCAACAGGTCAAATTAAAAAGAAAGTACGATTTGAGAGTACTGCAGTTACTGACAGCTAGTTAAAAGCCAAAACAATTAATAATAAAAATCATGCATCAGAGACTAAAATCAACTAAAATACATCCCAGGGATTTAGTATTTTAACGTCATGAACAGTCAAAGAAGACATGACTTGTGCAATGCCAAAATAAATGTATCGACAGGTAGTAGGATAGTTAGGAGTGACTTCTTTATAGATAAAATGAACGTGTGTGTCTCTATACATCCCGTTTGAAAAGAAAATACAAATTTAGTTATGTTTTAATTTGCTAATGACAAAATCGATATTAGTGCCAATGTAAACTATATTCAGAGATCTAATTACAACATTGGTATGATAACCTTTACTAATAAGTTTGTTTAAAGGTTCGATAAGTTTACACGGATCACATAATGATTTCTGCGCTTTAAGTACAATATTACCATAAAATTTAGGATGTGAAATACCATTTTTAATAAGTTTTCTACAAGTACAGCCAAATTTACTTATCAAATCTTTGTATCTATGAAAGAATTTAGTAAAAGTTTTAAGTAATTTATGGTAACGAAATCCCTGACTTAATAATTTACCAGTGATGCATTGATTACGCTCGTTAAAATCTATGACATCACTACACACACGGGCATAGCGAACGAGTTGGGATATATAAACACCGTATGATGGAGCCAAAGGCACATCGCCGTCTAAAAAAGGAAAATTAACAATAGGGAATGAAAAATCGTCTCTTTTGTCAAAAATTTTAGTATGGAGTTTCCCTTTAGAAATTGAAATGTCTAAATCTAGAAAAGGACAACTGCTGCTGTTTATGTCAGATTTAGTTAAAGTAAGTTCTTTAGGGTACATTTCGGTAATATATTTAGAAAACTCTGGATTATTTAACGAAAAAATATCATCCAGATAACGGTAGGTATTGTTGAATGTATCAACCAAATGTAACAATGATGTGTCTCTACTGAGTTTGGTCATAAACTGAGATTCATAGCAATACAGGAATAAATCTGCTATTAAAGGGTGCAGTTAGTGCCCATAGGAATACCTACTACCTGACGATACACTTTATCGGAAACGTACATATATGTTATCTAGGAGAAAATTTAAAGCTTCAATCATATCCTCGCATTTCCAGTAAGTGTATCTAGCATACTTTCCTTTTTCGTCACAGAAAAAGGCTTTAAACAAGTTACAGCAAATAAATTTACAATGAGATTTTTCTAGCATACTTTCCTTTTTCGTCACAGAAAAAGGCTTTAAACAAGTTACAGCAAATAAATTTACAATGAGATTTTTCGAAAGACCATTTTATTAAATATGAAAATTTTTTCTTTTTTAGATTGTGTGGAAGTGTAGTGTAGAGAGTAGAAAAATCATAACTGTCAACAGAACCAAAAGGATCATCAAAAGCATGTATTTTATCTAAAACCTCTAAAGAATTTTTAACACCCCAAAAATAATTAATACCATTATTTTCATAAGCTTTATTACAAAAGTTAATAACCAGTTCTTTGATAGTAGTAAGGGAGGTAGTAAGAAGCACTGATATATTAGTAGTAGAACACTTACTAGATGCGGAGATGAAACGGAATTTAAATGGTTTTTTGTGTAATTTCGGTAACCAGTACATGGTAGGGACTTTCAAATGTTCGGAAGAGGCTTTAAGCTGGGTAGTGGCAGTGATATGCTTGTTAACGATTTGACTCTCAGTGGTGCGTACGGACCTGAATGTAGAGGAGTTGATAATTTCGTTTTGAAGAACTTCCGTGTAGTATATGCGTCATACTACCACTACATTATTGGCTGCCTTGTCTGCCGGTACGAACACAAACCGCTCTGCGAGTAATTGGAGTTTATTTTTTATTCTCGAAATGGGAATATCATGGACCCTATTATTAATTTCAGAATTGTTTTCAAAATGAGATATTCGAATATTAACAGTATTCATAATTTTATTCAAATAACTGTCTACAGATTTTTTATCAGATTTTTCACGTTTGCACCAATTTTTACAGTAGGCAGACAGAGCGTCTTTAATGACCTGACGACACTGTTTCCAATCTATTATAGATGGAGGACGGTATTTCGGTCCTTTCTTTAGAAAAGTTTTGACCTCACGGTCTTCGACGATGTTGAGGTCTCCTGTAATAACATGACCATAGGGAACATATCTAAAACTAGATGTTTCACAGTCTCAAGTGGAAGGAACATTATTTTCTATATTGACATCTGATGTAACTGACGTATAATTAAAAATCAAACTTCTGCTCGGTTTTTTATAAGAATACGAAATAATGGGTGGTTCTATATTATCAAAATATGGAGGTATTTGGCTATAGACGGAAGAGTCATTGAATATGCTAGATAAGTTAATAAAATCAATACCTCTATTTATATATTTTAATTTAAGAAAATGTCGTTTATGATTTTCAGGTTTATCGATACTAGGAAACAGCCTGTGATGACAAAAGGCTGTAATAATACGGGTGTATTCATAAAACAGGCTAAAAAAAGAAATTTTATCACACTCCAGAAAAATAGCATATAATTTACTTATTGGTATCTGACCCAGTTTGCATAATACTTGATGTCTGCCATTATTTTTTTTTATAGATAACAGATCAGCAAGTGTATAATTTATATGATTTTTAATACGTTGATTACGGTTTTTGCGTTTACCATGAGACCTATTATTTCTAAGTCATTTATCAACAATATTAATGACATCGATAGAAGTTTTAGATATGCTCCCCTGTCCTAATATTTTGTCATTGAGACCGAGAGGATAAGCTGTTTGAAGTCTTTTTATCCAAAATAATTCGCGAACTTCACGTGATTTTTCAAATTGCTTGTGTGATTCTCCTGGTTGTTTCTGAACGGTTTCGAGGGGTTGGAATTTTATAAATTTAAGATTGTGATTATGCTTATCTAAATGTTGATATACCAAACTTTTGAATTTTTTGGGTCTACGAAAGCGGTAAAGGTGTTCTTGATTTCTTTTGTAATACTGTCGTCCCGTCTGTCCCACATATCGAATACCACACTTAGGTTGGGTTCAAGTTACCACATATATCAGGTTTTGAGTTTTTCAGGTAATATCACAGGAAAAGGAGAGCGAAAAAGTTCTCCCGTTCACTGTTGACCTTACAGTATTTTGAGAAGTTAATCTAAAACAGGTTAGTCATTTTTTGGCATTGCATGTGAAAATTTGTGGATATCCACATGCATTTTTGTTAAACAATCTGGCTGTAGTGGCATTACAAATACGTTTATTTAAGCACGTGGATAATCTAGAAGTTGTGTTGTTAATAATTTTCTTTCCATTCCGTAAAATCATGATTATTAAATAGGGGTATAGGAACAATAAAAAAGGCCGGAGGTTGCAACATTGAATGAGGGTCACACTTACGGAATAGGAAATAATAGGCAAAGCAGTAAAAGAACTCTTACAAAAACTGTTATAAAAGGCCCGACGTAAAGACTAAAATATTACAAAACTGACATATATAACAAACACAGGGCAAAAACAGAGATTGTAAGAAATCTTAGTAAAACCATAGCAGGGGGCAATAATAAAAATAGCAGGCGTGGATGAGTATTTATACATCCAAACGCCGTAATATATAAACAATTAAGATTTAATACAAAGATAAAATAAACATGTGAAAGCTCTCTCACAGGCAAACAACCCATAATTGAAAAATATAAGGGCATACACCACAAGCACTTTCAAAAAATAGGGTCGGAAAAGGGCAAACAAACAATATTTTAATTTAGGCCTTAGCTTAAGATCCTTCAAACATTAATGTGATAGATATAAGAAGAAGTGGTATGCGTGCCAATATTAAACATTGTTTTACACGAGGATGGAACTGTTTTACTTTCAAAGTCGTATTCTAGTGATATCTATTAAGTACAGTTATCCGTACACTCTCACCATATTTATTTTCTTTTACACTTGCTATTCAAACTTCTGGTTTAAACATACACAAGTTTCTAAATGGTTTTTTGTGTTATTTTGACTTATTTTAACACTCATGAAGTGTTCTGGAATCATTTACAAGCAGTTTCAACTTCTATTTGATTATGGAAAACATTCCCATGAAAATACCGCAAACTACCACACCCAATTTGTAATTACCAAATAACTACATACCAATTATTGGTTTCAAATCAACGATATTGATACTAGATTCATTGGAACCAGTTGCTATCAGGTTCTTGTATGGTGAACCCGCACTGGAGGTAGTTGTGTACAGTGGATGCCAGACAATAGCATTGATCAACTTCTTATGAACATGAACAGTTCCTCTCAGTTTGAGGTTTGGAAGATCCAGAATTTCTATAGACCTGAAAATAGATAAACAAAATGTAAATATATTAATTTGTAATGGTTATTTTTCACAAATATGATACTTTATACCTAATGAAACTACATGTAGTAATTTTAACTTATTATAGATGGTAAAAATAAAATTTACAAATAAATGATCAGTATTGATAATCTATGACTAGTTTTTCAAACTAGATTGATTCATTGGTTTTAATACCACTATCAGCACAATTATGCGTTTTCTTGACGGTCAGTTTTTATAGATGGAGGAAGCCAGTGTGCTGGAGATACATATAGAACCACCAACCTCCAGTTTTTCAAACAAGAGGGTGCCTCATGGAAGGGCAACAGCGTGGAATTTGAAAGACCATTCATAATCTGTTTATCGCTCTTTTTCTACACACTGTAAATGACATAGGCTCATGACGTCATACTTTTTCTTTTTCTCTACTGAGAAAAACTTATATCACTAGAGTAGAGTGATACGAAAAATTATCACTAAAAAAGATCAAAGCAAAATTTTAGATAAAATGCTCTCCTGGGCGCAGCTTGATACGACCGCAGAGGTCGAACCCTGAACAGTTGGGGCAAGTATGGACACAACATTCAAGCTTGATACAGCTCTGAATTTGGATTGTGATTAAATATTTGACACAGCATAGGTTTCTGACACAGAATGAATGTGGTCTAAGAACTTAAAAATTTTTAATTTCCCTATTATGGTCCAATATCCAAAATCTAAATACATACATGGTAAAAAATAGATTCAGCATATCAAAGAACCCCAAGAATTCAAGTTATGTTAAAATCAAACTAAGTTTAATTTTGGACCCTTTGGACCTTAATGTAGAACAATTTGAAAACGGGACCAAAAATGAAGAATCTAAATACACGGTTAGATTCAGCACATCAAAGAACCCCAATATTTCAATTTTTGATGAAATCAAACCATATCATTATTATTTGCTTTTAAATATAAATCAAAAATACCCAACTTAAAATGGAAAATTTAAAAAAAAAAAAGGGGAAAAGGGGAAAAAATCCCCCAATTTTAAACCCCTTATGATTCATCACCCCAAACTCAATCCCAGCCTTCCTTTATGGTATGGTACATTGCAGTACAATTTCAGAGAGATCCATACACTTGAACACAAGTTATTGTCTGAAACTAGAAAATGCTTATTTTTGGCCCCTTATTCCTAAACATTTGAGCAATTACCCCAAACTCAATTCCAGCTTTCCTTTGTGATGTGGAACCTTGTAGTACAATTTCAGAAAGATCCATACACTTGAACACAAGTTATTGTCTGGAAACTAGAAAATACTTATTTTTGGCCCTTTTGGCCCCTTATTCCTAAACGTTTGATGCAATTACCCCAAAATCAATCCCAGCATTCCCTTTGTGATATGGAACCTTGTGGTACAATGTCAGAGAGATCCATACACTAACACACAAGTTATTGTCTGAAGTTAAAATAAACAGCTGCGCCAAGAGCGCATGATATGCCCGATGTCTTGTGTGTGAATTGTTATTCAATAATCATAAATAGTTTCTGACATATGGCCTGACATGCGAAAACCCCTTTTTACAAAAACTCAATATCTCTAAAACAAAATTTTGAATCAAAACCAAAAGTATACAGATCTTTAGATTAATATAACTAAGAAGTGTGTAAAATTTTAAGCAATAATCATAAATCGTTTTTGAGATACGGGCGACATGTGAAAACCCTCCCCTTTTTACAAAATACTCAATAACTCAAAATAAAATTTTGAATCATCACCAAAAGTATACAGATCTTAAGATTAATATAACTAAGAAGTGTGTAAAGTTTTAAGCAATAATCATAAATCGTTTTTGAGATACGGCGCGACATGTGAAAAACCCTCCCCTTTTTACAAAATACTCAATAACTCAAAATAAAATTTTGAATCATCACCAAAAGTATACAGATCTTAAGATTAATATAACTAAGAAGTGTGTAAAGTTTTAAGCAATAATCATAAATTGTTTTTGAGATACGGTGCGACATGTGAAAAAATATACACCTGTTTTAGTTACTAAGTCCCGTAACTCAAAAAGTTTTAATCTTATTTTCACCAAAAAGTATACAGATCGTTTGACTATCATAAGAAACAACTATGTTTAGTTTCATAAAATTTGGATAAGTAGTTCTGATGTTACGGTGCGACATGTTTACGCAGGACAGACAGACGGACGGACGGACACCGGACATTTGTATACCATAATATGTCCCGTCAAAAATTGACGGGCGTATAAAAATGCTTATTTTTGGCCCCTTTTTGGCCCCTAATTCCTTAACTGTTGGTACCATAACCCCCAAAATCAATCCCAACCTTCCTTCTGTGGTATTGAACCTTATGGTAAAATTTCATAGAGATCCATTCACTTAAACTAAAGTTATTGTGCGAAAACCAATGTGTCTTCAACGACGACGCCAACGTCATACCAATATACGGCTGCAAAAAATTTTTGCGGTCGTATAAAAATGGGTGTTATGAATTTGATATATGCATCTTTGTGAGAAAACTTTACTTCTAGTATAGATTATTGTTGGTCATCTCAACAAGATTGATTTTCTAGCTTGAGCAGGCACGGTGAAAGTCAGAAAAGCAATTGAGTTGAGATGACAAACAATAATCTGTTTATCGCTATTTTACCTATGACGATGAAGTTAATTTCATTGACAACAGGCACGTGTGCCCTTAGTTTCTAGCGATATTTTTCATATCACTCGACTGTGCTGAGAAAGGAAATCATCAGTCAGTAAGATCAAAGGAAAATTTCGTAAAATAGTGATAATAAGAAAAATCCTGTTTTTATTTAAAATATGAAATTATATGTTATTCTAAGTTATTTGATTAATGTCAAACTATTAAGTTGTAAGTTATATATATACTGTAGTTGTCTAATTCTAAGTAGACTGGTACTAAATGTCTCTTTAAGGACAGGGTTTGATACCACACAATAGGCCAAAGCTCTTATGTTTTCCTGTTTACTAAATCACTTCTATGACATAACATACATGAGTTAAAAATAAGATTATTGTCTTCCTACTTGCAGTTATGTAATCACTTTTGACGTTGATGCTTCAATAAACAGTAAGTTTGTTTATTTACTTTCAAATAACTTTTTCATAATAACAAAACTATGACAAATATATATAGCTTCAATAGACTGAAATGGACAATAATCCATTTACAAATTATATTGATATCTGATTTCATTGAACCTGCATTAACTGAAATTTTTTTTTATCATTTTATGCCTCAAGTTACAACTAGAAGGTCTTCCTATATATATATTTTCTGAGTTGAACAACACAGAGAAGAGGTTTACACACATTAGGGATCATAGATTTATTCTTATGAGGATGCTCTGAGCATGCTCGGAGGATGCTCAGAGCTTTTAAGAAGGCTCTTCTCAGCAGTTTATGTGACAATAATGATCATGATCCATTAAGATGTCAATCAAATCTACACCACTTCTATAATGAGGAAAGTAAAGCATTATAGAGGAAGCTCAATTAATACCTGTGTAAACATCTGGTCTATTCAAATACATTTTGCATGAAATTTTACAAAACTATATATAAAATAGATTAGAAATTCTTCAACAGTACTGTGTAATGCTTGGAAAGAAATCTCAAGTCTCCACAAAAGTAAAAGTCATTTGAATATTTTCTTATTATATTTATTAATCATTCCTTTTTATTATAAAAATTATATAATATAAACTATAAAATTAGATGATACGATTTAAAAATAGTTTATGTTACATAATATGCTACATAAAGTTATCAAGACACAAACAGCAGTCATGTGTCGATACTAAACAAGTTATTTTTTAGTCACTTATATAAGTATATTTTTTTAAAACTATTTAATAACTCAATAGTTATTTCAAATGTCAAATCAAACATGGACTAATTGTAGTTTATAAGAATTTTTATATCATTTCATTAAATAAAATCAATAATTTACCCAATTTGAGATGAGTATAGAGAGGTTATTTTAAAAATTATGACAAAAATATTACTTTTTAAAATATACTGTACTTCTATAATAAGGAAAGTAGAGCATTATAGAGGAAGCTCAATTAACACCTATGTAAACATCTGGTCTATTCAAACAAATCTTGCATTAATTTTACAAAACTATAAAATAGATCAGAAATTATTCAATATTACTGTACAATGCTTGGTATCAAGTCTTCACAGAAAAAAATGTTTTTAAAACATTTTCTTAATAATTATCATTTCTTTCAATACACATGATACAAAAAATACTAAAATTTTATATTCAAAATATAAATATATTTTAAATTTTTACTATATAAAATGAAAATATAAAAGTCATCAAAGACACAAACTACGGTTATTGCTTTATAACCATACTACCAGACATAGTTTATTTAGTTTCATGCAAAAAGGATTGATCTTTTTTATATTGCATTTAATTTGACAGTTGCAGAAAAGTTTTTTGAGTCGTAAACATGTATCTTCATTGTTTCAACGCAATAAAATATTTATTTTGTAAACAGGGAAAAAGGGGAAAGGATTTGATTGGTTAACTTCTGGTGATGTTTACTTTCTTATATGCATTGAAAAGTTATGTTATATTTTACTGTAGTACACGACAGGATAAAACTTTATTTGTCAAGTATTTTTTTATTTCTTTATTTAACATCAAGTATTTCTTTATTTAAAACATAGATAAATTCTGCACATTTTTTTTTGAAATATAACAATTAAGCAAAGACTTATAGGGGGAAAATAATTTTACTCATGCCAAGTATTTCTTTATTTTAAAACAAAGCTAAATCCGCACCAAAAAAAAAAAAAAATCAATTAAAGAGAGACATACTACAGGGAAAACAATGGTGATATTACCCCCTCAAACCAGGTTTCCACTGATGAATTACATCTTTTCCTAAAGTAGGCATAATGTTCTATAAAAGAACTTAGTTTGCTATTTAAAAAAAATATATTACCATTGTTTAGTTAGGGGCATTACTTAAACAAGTAATTTTCAAAATTACCTATACAAGTTATGTTGAAAATGAGGCTGTTTCAAATATTACCTCTATATCATGAATAAGTAACCTCTGTTAATATTATTTTTATAGGTGTCCATTCATACAGGTTTTACTAGCTTTAACAAATTTTCATAGACATCTGGTTATTTTCCCATGAAATATAAAACTATTTAAATCCTCATCAAGCACTAATTGCCTTTCTGATGCCACACTTCTTGGTCAAAGATTGGCCTCTTGGGGCTATTAAAATATCATTTCCTTAAAATCTTAGAAATAGACAGATATAACTAGCTGGAAACTTGTGTTTTGATTAAGACTTGAAGTTATTCATAAATTGAATGTTAGTCAAAACAATTTCATATGTTCCTTAAATTATTGTAAGTACTAAGTTTTTGAAGTTGTATAAAATAATTTATAAAAGTAATATTTTGTCATTATTTTTAAAGTAACCTCTATACTCATCTCAAATTGGGTAAATACTTAATTTTATTTAATGAAATGATATAAAAATTCTTATAAACTACATTTAGTCCATGCTTCCTTTGACATTTAAAATAACTATTGAGTTATTAAATAGTTTTAAAAAATATATACTTATATAAGTGACTAAAAAATAACTTGTTTAGTATCGACACATGACTGCTGTTTGTGTCTTGATAACTTTATGTAGCATATTATAATATAAACTATTTTAAATCGTATCATCTAATTTTATAATTAGATGATACGATTGAAAATAGTTTATATTAAATAACTTTATTATAAAAAGGAATGATTAATAAATATAATAAGAAAATATTTAAATGACTTTTACTTTTGTGGAGACTTGAGATTTCTTTCCAAGCATTACACAGTACTGTTGAAGAATTTCTAATCTATTTTATTGTTTTGTAAAATTTCATGCAAAATGTATTTGAATAAACCAGATGTTTACACAGGTGTTAATTGAGCTTCCTCTATAATGCTTTACTTTCCTTATTATAGAAGTGGTGCAGATTTGATTGACATCTTAATGGATCATGATAATTATTGTCACATAAACTGCTGAGAAGAGCCTACTTAAAAGCTCCGAGCATCCTCCGAGCATGCTTGGAGCTTCCTCATAAGAATAAATCTATGATCCCTTAGAGGCATGAAGCCTATGAACAATTGGCCGATCCCTCCACCATAAATAAATTGCTTCCCAAGCACAGCTGGATACGACCGCAGAGGTCCAACCCTGAACAGTTGGGACAAAATGGACACAATATTCGTGCTTGATACAGGTCTGAATTAATGGATTGAAATTAAATGTTTGACACATAATAGGTTTCTGACACAGAATAACTGTAGTCAAAGGACTTAGAATTGGTTATATGATTTAAATTTATATTCAATTTTTGTTTTGTGCAATACACTATGCTGTTGCAAATTGCCCCCCTCAATAAAAATTTACCCCCAAAAAAAAATTATATTTGAAGAAATTTTCTTTTATTTTCTGAAATTGTAATGTTAAAAAATTGTTCCCGCCAATTTTTTTCACCTCCCCTCCCTTTTTCCAAAATAAAAATCTTTCCTCAAGATATGGTCATTATCTCAATTCAAATTTCCAATGGAGTTTGCAACCATAATTACCCATTTTAATTGCATCATAAAAGTCTTAAAATAGAAAATGACATACATAATCATGTCTAAAATAATATATCTTTAATATGCATTTTATTAGTAACTTCTAAAAATAAATTGACAGCTAATCACCTCAAAATAATACAAAATTTCTTTATACATAATTCTAAAGCAGTGTAAGGAGGTAATCCACATTTAACATTGTACTTAAAAGTGATTGTCCATTAACAAGGAAACCCTTGTTTTTCCCCTTTTGCCCCTAACTCCTAAACAGTTTGAGCCATTACCCCCAAAGCCTATTCTTACCATCCCTTTGTGGTATGGAAACTTGTTGTACAATTTCAGAGAGATCCATACACTGTTCCACAAGTTATTGTCTGAAAACTAGAAAATGCTTATTTGGGCCCCTTTTTGGCCCTTAATTCCTAAACTGTTAGGACGAAAACCCTCAAAATCAATCCCAACCTTCCTTTTGACGTTATAAACCTTGTGTTTAAATTTCATAGATTTCTATTAATTAATACTAAAGTTATTGTCTGAAACCAAGTGTCTTCGGCAACGACGGTGACGACGACGATGTGATACCAATATACGACCACAAAATTTTTGCAGTCATATTAAAAGTGTTATTTTTTTTTTATGCTGAAGATCACATCACAACACTGTACCATAACTGTTATTTATTGGAAATTATTGATAACTGAATGTTTTATCATTTTTCATGACTGTGTTTGACAACTACAGAACAGTTTTGTTTGATTCAATTTACTTAATAAGGGGAGATAACTCAGATAATGCAAGTTTTATAAAGGAATGTGTTATGAATATACCTATTTTGTAATGTGTTGTATCAAGAAAACGAGTCTTGTGACCCTACTTTTTTATTTTTATTTTCTGTAAGCTTATTATAAGAACTGTCTTCTCATATTTTATCTAAAAATTCTATTAATTAGTCTTCTTTCTATCACATAAAATTGTGTTTTCCATGTATAATCTATACAAAATCAGACAATCTTCCACAACCTGTAGCCCTGTGACACTTACTTTTTATCATGTTTTTAAAAATAAGTTATCATAATTATAAACAACATTTAGGTAAATTATTTCAAAAATCTATGGAGTTAAACTTAGACCCTCCATCTACCTTAAATTTACACAACAAGAGGATGAGCCCTTTTTGGCCTACAAAAAGGAAGTATTACCAAATATAAGCTTAAAAACAATCATCAAGTATGAGCACAGTTTAAAGAGATTTTATAGTCTAAAAATGGCATAATTCCAAATTTTAAAATTCAAATTCAGTCAAAAGTTGAGCCAAATAAGGCCCACATTGCACCAAATGTCCCCTGCTGCTGTATAAATAAGGAATTAAATTGTGTGTTACAATATGTTATTGAGGTACAATAAAAGCTAAACAATTATAAGACTTTCATTGGTCGACCGGTGTAACTCATTCATACAAAATAACTCAACATTGGTGTATATAATTCATGAAATCATAGTTGACTTCTGGGAACAAGGGATTTATCTTCAATAAGTTTATTGGATACTCGTCTAGTTGAAGGATAAAGGCTATATTTTTCATATTACATCCTTCAGTTTAAATTTATACATCCATCCTTCAGTTTAAATTTATACATCCATCCTTCAGTTTAAATTTATACATCCTTCAGTTTAAATTTATACATCCTTCAGTTTAAATTTATACATCCATCAGTTTAAATTTATACATCCATCCTTCAGTTTAAATTTATACATCCTTCAGTTTAAATTTATACATCCATCAGTTTAAATTTATACATCCATCCTTCAGTTTAAATTTATACATCCTTCAGTTTAAATTTGTACATCCTTCAGTTTAAATTTATACATCCTTCAGTTTAAATTTGTTCTATTTCATACGTCAACACTGTCAAAACTATCAACACTCAAAGTTGTTACACTTTGATTATAGTGATATATAGATGTTAAAAAGTCACATACTAAAAATATATAATGGTGATCTACACATTTAAGCATTTTCCCCATATACTTCAATTTTCAATATTTTACACATTTTGAATTTTTTCCTATGTTCTATCTTTAGTAAAGACTTAACTGGTTAAAAATCATCATTTAAAGGAAGAGTCATCTGATAATTTTATAGTAGTAATAAAAAATATTCTTGACATTTTTGTCCAATCAAATTGTCTCTATTTATAATGGTTTTCACGATATAAAGATGCAATTACATGGATGCAATTTACTTATATGTTCTGTTTTTAGCATAAGTGGCAATGTTTGTTAATTGAACGAAATATATTTCACAAACTATATGTTGCACTTCTGTAAATATAGACAATGCAATTTCCCATAGGAACTCCTTTCAATGGCTAAAACTGTGCCACTTTTACCAAGAAGTTTCGTAAAAAACTATATCCTAGAATAGAAAGATCATATGCACTACTAAATAGAAAACATAGGGTTGTGTGGCATATTTTCAACATTAATAAGGGTTCAAACTTCCTAGAGTTTAAACTTATACTAAAATTCTGTACTACCCCTCCCTTCACTGTTGGTCTTCCTCAGAATTCAATTTGGCCACTATCCATGTGTATTTATACTGGTAAAATTCCCAAGTTGTGTCTCTATGAGATGAAGCAAAGAGATCATATCTGGGAACCAGAAGGTAAACAAAACAAAATCTCCCCAAAAGAGGCTTGGTTTGTGAAACAGCTATATTTACAAAGTGCAACTTATAATCTAGCATCTAGCATGTGAAGTTGGTTTAAATTATTTAAGTAGTTTCGTCAAAACAGATCTATGAAAAGTTTTACAACAAGCGATGAATGAGCTAAATATGTATCATACTTATGACTAAAATGCTGGTATTTTTTATAATAAATGCACTCTTGACCATCATGGAACAAGCTTGATCTTATTCTATATTTTACAGATAAGAGTTTGGCAGACCATCATGGAACACGCTATATTATACAACTTTATACTGATGTTCTTTCTGTCATGCAGTTACTTTTTACATGCCATCTGGAGGGCACCCATATGTAAACCCAGTTATGAAAAAGGAGAGCTCCATGTTGATTGTTCAAACAAGAGATTAGATGTATTTGATATTCCACCATTACCATCGAACACATTTTCTCTGAACTTGCAACACAACGGTATTATTAGTATAAAAAATAATCAGCTTAAAAATATGAGGAATCTTACAGTACTGGATTTATCCTTCAACAAGCTATCTTATATGTATAAAGGAGTGTTTAGTGGACTTAAGAAACTGCAGCAACTAAGACTCAATAATAACAACCTGAGTTTTAATACCATAGCATTCAGGAGTTTTAAGCCACTTAAATCACTGAAACTACTTTCAATTGAAAGTAATAAAGCTACGTCTTATTTTCCAGCTAAAACAATAGCATATTTAACAAAGCTTGAAATTTTTAAGATGGATGTACATGAATCAGAAAAAAACACGAATTTTTTTGGAAAAGAATATTGTAAACTTTCTCACCTTCATTCACTCCATTTAAATATAAAGAGTACAATTTCTGGAATCATACAACTAAACAATACCTTCTTTCAATATACACCTAACTTAACACAACTACACATCCTTCTTTTTGTACTAACTTTCTTTGATACTTTTACATTGTCAACACTTAACAAGTTAAAATTGTTACAAATTGATTATGGTAATGTAAGAATACATAAAACAATTTTTCCATTTTTTCCTGGTTACCATGGTTATGGGGAAGAGATGCATTTACATTTGCTATATATATCTATTTTAAATTTGATTTCAAAAGTATCAAATTCATCAACTGAAAATCTTATAATACAAAATTTGTTGTATCATTATCCAGAACCTGAAAAGTATGACTTTTCCTTCTGTGTACAGAACTTTTTAGATAAATGTTTGAACACATCTATTCGTCAATTACATGTAACAAATATCTTTGGTTTAAACAAAATGTGTATTCCTACACGATCAGTTATTAATACACCACTAAGTCTTCTACTTCTAAATTTGACGAGGAATAATCTAACTTGGATATCTTTAAATCTACCTTCTGTTGTAACACTAGATTTAAAACATAACAGACTTGGAAATTACTTGGTAAACAATAGTTATTTGATAACACAAACAAGTAAACTTGAAAACATATCTCTGTCCCATAATCAAATATACAAGCTCAATACAGAAATATTCAAAGGTCAACCCTACCTAAAACACATTGACCTAAGTTTTAATAATATTTCAAACATCAGTTTTGATCTTTCACACTTGGAAAAATTACAAGTTTTGAACCTTGCAAACAATGAAATAAAAATTTTAACAAAAAAATCAATGATAGAAATTGATAGACTGCTTCAAAAAAACAATGATACAAAAATTGATCTTAGAAACAACCCATTTCAATGCACATGCAACACATTTTCATTTTTACAGTGGATGAGACAAATTCGTCATCATTTTATCCAATTTTCTAAATATCAATGCATTTCTGGAAATGTCCCCATATCAAAAGCCAATTTTTTTGATAAAGCAATACTTTATCTTGAGCAAGACTGTTTGAAACTCAAACTTAAGACAAAGAGTTCTACTACTGTGACTCTTGTTGTGTCATGGATTTTTTTTGGAGTGATAGCAGTAATGGTACTTTTCTCAACAGTAATCATCTATAAAAAACAGTGGAAACTTCGCTACATGTACTATACAGCTAGGATGAAATATATTTCTAAAGAGTATGAGGATGAAGACTGGAGTGAACACAATTACGATGCATTCATATCTTATTCAGATGAAGATCGGATCTTTGTTATAGACCACTGCATTAAAAATCATGAACAAGACAGAAACTTGAAGCTGTGTATTCATGAAAGAGATTTCATTCCAGGTCACGACATAAATAACAACATGGTCACAGCCATCCAAACAAGTTGGAAAACAATCTGCATCATTACCAGATCTTTTCTTGAATCTGACTTTTGTATGTTTGAGTTAAACATGGCAAGAATGGAAAGTACTCATTCAAGGAATGGAAAAAACATCCTTTTCTTGTCTTCTATGAGAAACTGTCATCAAAAGATTTACCGCTCGTTTTGTGTGAACATATTCAGAAACAGTCATATATTCAATATCCAAGCAACGAAATCGGCATTGCAATTTTCTGGGATAAAATCAGTGATGCTATCAATGCATAATTCATGGATTAAAATGGACTCATAAATAATGAGAAACAGTTGTGGATCCAAGACTATTCCTTAAATTTTACTTTCTAATGGGAGGATTGTCTAGAAGTTTATTTGTAAGTTGAATCTATCTTTCAGACTTTCAGCACTACATCTAGAACATCTGACAGAACAGTGAGGTAGGTCAGGGACTAGAACATTTGACGGACCAGTGAAGTTTGTCAGAGACTAGAACATCTGATGGAGCTGTGAAGTAGTTCAGGGACTATTACAAATTAAATTGCAAGACCAGTATTTCTGGTCAAAGACAACAACATCTGAAGGGCCAATAAAGTTTGTCAGCAACTAGTACATCTGATGACCAATGAAGCCGCTAAAAGACTAATACTGGTACATCTGAAGGTCCAGTGAAGTCGGTCAGAGACTTGTATATGTGAAGGACTAATGAAGCTGGTTATAGACTTGTGTATCTGAAGGGCCAGTAAAGCTAGCCAGAGACTAGTACTTATAAAGAACCAGTGGATGTGGTCAGATATAAATAATCAGTTGAATTTGAAAGAATAAGGACATTTTCAAATTGCAAATATGAAAACTGTTTAGTGGCTTTTGTATAACTAAAACAATCTAAATGTTTATATAGGAAAAGATTAGTGACTAAAAAAATAGACGAAAAAAGAAATGAAAAGTGAACTTTATTTGCACTAGACTGACTTCAAGTATCTTGCAAAAATATGAGAAGAAAATAGCACAGTATAAAACACTGGACTGCAAGTACATAAAAGGAGTGTAAAAATGAAATTGAGACTTTTCACTTATTATGAAATCTGAAAGCTTCCTGGTTCTACATTGGGATGTTGTTTGTAGGTGTTCAGTAAGAATTTCCAACAATGTTCAACTTTTCAAGATTTAATACATGTCATCTTTTTCCTTGACCCGATACTTGTTGGAATGTCACCACCCAAACAAACCTTTTATTTCTGATGGCAGGGAAGGGGGACTTGCATGACAGTTATTTCACCAATTCATATCTTTTATCATATATCTTTTTATTAGTATATACTATATTATATCTAGGTCTTCTACCTTCTTAAGCATGTTAAGTATAAATCTTTAAACAAATAATCAAACTTAAGAAATAAACATATAGACCATAGTAAATAAAGTTGCAGACCATTTGAAGTGTTGTTGTCAATTTTGATTATTACTTAAGTGTTGCATTCATTTGCATTATTTGACAACCCGGCATACCTAGATATCCACTTCATGGGCTCTACCGAAAGGATTCACACAAGCATTGGTTCCCCAAAAGGAGTTTAAAATAATCAAACTGTTACATGCTCCAACCACCTCCAAATTGGCATCCCTAGGTCTCAAATTTTCTTAACTTTAATCGCCAGCTATACCAAAACTGTGACATGTTAATTCCCGGGATAATTTTTAAGTGAAAAAAATATCATTCATTTATAAAGTTAATCTAAATCAGATGAGTAAAAAACTGATGGTTACTAACATGACTAAAGTTCACAATCTGATTTTTTTCTAATCAGGAAAAAGTCTTGCCATTCTACTAGCATTCTTTTTTACAGTACTGTTTTTCTTTGTTCTTGTTTTATTATTTTTCAACATTGGATTTATTTTGCCATTTTTTAGTTTATTCTTCTGTTTTTGTTATCTTTTACTGTGGATTCTTTATTATTCGTTGGATACCAATTTTCGTGGATTTCGTGGGTGCAAGTGAACCACGAAATTAAATGTTCAATGAATGACAAATTTCTAAATGCTTGTATGAAGACTTCAGCAAAACCACAAAAATAAATATCCACGAATATGTAAGGTTTCCTTAATCCACGAAAATTAGTACCCAAGAAAATAAATGAATCCACATTATATTGAATCAAGTTTATGTTTTTTTCTTATCATTATGTACTTTGTCTGAACAGATTTTTTCTGTCATTCTAGAACCTTTCCATTGTCCTCTGATAGGGTTTGACAAATTTTGTAAAGACATCTGTTTCTTGTTAAAACCATGTATTTATCTGATTTTTATATGTGTCTTCAAGTTGCTGACATTGATATTAAGGCCAAATAAAAAAAAATGTGTGTTTTCTATTTCCCTACCTACCCTATATTTTAAGCTTAGAAATAGCCTAAAGCTACCTTAAAGTTTTTTTGGTCATTTTTGGTCATTTTCAATAAGCACTGTTAAAGTCAGAATTTCTCTCCCATAAACTCAATGTAGAACAAAATTGTAAAATTAAAAAAATTCCCTACCTACCTACACTATTATTTTCAAAGATGTATTAAATAGGAAACACACATATTATTTTATTTGGCCTTATTTTGTAAATTTTGTTTTGTTTATTTTACTGTTTTTGTTGTCTTTTATACAGTTGTCGTGTTTATGTTTTTCGTGTACTTAATGGTCATTTTCAATAAGTACTGTTAAAGTCAGAATTTCTCTCCCAAAGACTCAATGTAAAAAATGTAAAATAAAAAAGTTCCCTACCCTAGATGTAATAGGAAGCACACATATTATTTTATTTGGCTTTATTTTGTAATTTTTGTTGTTATTTATTTTACTGTTTTTGTTATCCTTTATATTGTAATCATATTTATTTCTTTTGTGTACATAATGTATATTATTTTGTTTTTTCTTATCATTATGTACTTAGGTGCTTTGACTGAACAGATTTTTATTGTCATTCCTAAGAACCTTTCCATTGTCCACTGATAGGGTTTGACAAATTTTGATAAGACATCTGTTTCTTGATAAAACCATGTATTTATCTCATTTTTATATGTGTCTTCAAGTTCCTGTCATTGACATTAAGGCCAAATAAAAAATTATGTGCGTTTTCTATTTCCCTACCTACCCTATATTTTAAGCTTAAAGGTTTTTTTTTCATTTTTCAATAAGCACTTTAAAGTCAGAATTTCGCCTTTATAGACTCAATGTAGAAAAAATTGTAAAATTAAAAAATTCCTACCTATTATTTTCAAAGATCGTTTTTTATATATACTAGACCGTTGGTTTTACCGTTTGAATGGTTTTACACTAGTACTTTTGGGGCCCTTTATAGCTTGTTGTTCGTGTGAGCCAAGGCTCCGTGTTGAAGGCCGTACATTGACCTATAATGGTTTACTTTTATAAATTGTTATTTGGATGGAGAGTTGTCTCATTGGCACTCACACCACATCTTCCTATATCTATGTAATAGGAAACACATATGTTATTTTATTTGGCCTTATCCAACATGACATTTACCCAACATCTTGTAATTTTTGATGGAATTAATCATTCTTGGCACTAAATATTAATTATTCTTGGGATATTATTTTGCAAAGATTCTAGTATATAAATGAACCACATTGAAATTCCAAAGTTCAACGAAATACAAATTTCTTATAATCTTGTACACAGATTTTTTTTTAAACAGGAAGCATAATATTTTTAAAGAGTAACTGTCTAGCTTAATTAGCCAGTAAACAATTCAATATATACAACATTGAAATTTTTATCCAACAGTTTTTTTGGTTATTTTGCTAATTACTAAATTAGGGTTTCATTACCAGTGAAATTGTAAGAAAAATTATTGCACAAGTACGGAAATTTTCAAAACAAAATAGGAAAATTTCATTTTAAACCAAATAGAACTCAAGAATCACAGAAAGAAAGAAATAAACAAAACCATACAAAATTAAGAAAATAACAAAGAGATTTTCATCTGCACAAGAAAGACTAAAGTTTCCAGTGACAGTTTCCTGACTAAAACAATATAAGAAAAGGAAATACAATATACTTGAGCACAAGTGTGTATTTACAAATAAGGCATTAACATAATTTTACTTCCTATGTAATCTGACAGCTTACTGGGTCACAATTAAAATTTTGTATAAAGGGGGTAAAAAATTTTATTCAGTAATGTGTTTGTTAGTCAGTTTAGTCAATGAGTTTTTAGAATTCCTATGATACACTCGCACAAAATTAAAATAATGTGTGTTACACTGAAACATAGAATTCAAACTTCAAGTATCTAATGTAATTAGGCATATTAACATAAAACAATGTATGTGTCACTTGTCAAGGACCGGACTAGCTATCAGCAAACAGGAGGCACAAACAAGTAGCTGTCAAAATGACAGCAAACTGGGTTTTCATTACATTTATTTATGGGCCATTACACCTGAATGCAATATTAAAACATTGTCAATATAGAAGTTGACATCAATTTTGTCATAAGTAACAACATATCAAAATTTGAAAAAAATTAGTGGAACAATTCTAAAGTTATTGCCCTTAATCAATAAGAACCATAACTCCTGAACGACAAAAGTGAAAATTATCAATATCAATATTGACCTCATTTTGTCATCAGTAACAACATACTAAAATGTTAAAAAGCATTTGTTGAAGGGTTCATATTAAGTTATTACATGGAAACGATATAAAGTGCATTTTTCCAATCGATCAAGGACCATATAAATTCCTGAACGGCAAAAGTGAAAATTGAACTTGACCTCAATTTTGTCATCAGTAACACACTATATTAAAATTTAAATAGCATAGGTTGAATTGTTCATAATTTATTGCAATGAAACAATTGCAGCCTGGAGCCAACTGACCTCCCACACGCCTGTCACCGACAAGTCCTAAAATTCCATCAGAAAAACCCAGTTAAAAATATTATACTAGTTTTTTAAAAGTACTTTTCCCTGTATTTTTTATCTTCATCACAACAAAGAGTATATATCATAAACATTCAATTGTTTTACTGAACTTATTACCAATATAGGGATTTATTGTGAAAGTACGATTCAACCTGCAGGAATCCAATAAAAATTGGTATATGGATTTCATTACTGGTTGCTGTTTCTTATATATATATCCAGATCTTCTTTTATTAATATTCCATCAATAGTCCTTACATCTCTTATAATTCTGCATCTCTATTGTATGTTTTTTCAAAAGATTCATGTACATAAATTTGGTCATATAATTCTGTTATTTTTGTCCATTTGAAACATACCTTCAATAAACGTATTAACACTTTTGGTATTTAGCTGAATTTTGTCATAGAATGACCTGAGATCTACTCCGAAATAACCTTCTGACGTCAAGCAACAATCACTTTTTAATTGTGTAGTCAAATTTTTTATATTGTGATGTCAAATTTTACTGGAACTTGTGTGATTTTACGTAATGGCGGACAATTTGCACGTCTATATCCAGTGGCAAACCTACCTATTAGTGTTTATTGCAAATTCAATCTCCTCCTGAATATGCATGAGATATTTGTCACTGGAATGTTTATAAATTTTTTGTATAAAGGTGTGTGAGAAACATCCCAAACCATGAAATGTAAACAGTGACCAATGAAATATGATGAGGTCAAGGTCAGACATGTTCACCTTACAATCTTTCCATACAATATTATTTTGTTTTATTGTTTTATTATTATGATGATTATGCTTGCTTATCATTGTTTTGTTTGTTGTTTTGTTTTTTTTTGTTATCTAACATACTTGTATTCATGTGCAAATCATGTATATTATTTTGTTTATTCTACTGTTTTTGTTATCTTTTAGACTGTTATCATGTCTATGTTTCTTTGTGTACATAATGTATATTATTTTGTTTTCCTCATCATATAATTAGGTGCTTTGACTGAACAGATTTTTATTGTACATCATTCATGTACCTTTCTTTTGTCCACCCATAAGGTTTGACAAATATTGTAAAGACAGCTGTTTCTTGTTGATAACCATGTTTTAACTCTGATTTTTTGTGTCACCAGGTTGCTGTATCATTGACATTAACCCCACATCTACTAAAATCTTTAAATTTTTTTATGAAATTTGGCACTAAAATTTAAAAAAAAAAATCATAATCAAAAAATTTTATACTCTTAAAGTATAAATATCAAAGTATAATTTTCATTTGTTAAAGGCAAGAAATTAAAGTCATGTTTTAAGCAATTTTGAAAAAGCTGTGCATGATGGTCTTGTTGTATACCAAATTGTATAGTACACACAAACTTGGACATAAGACTATAATTACAAATTGCTTTTTATGAGTTATAAACCAAACAATATTTGTTTATGTCAAAATATCTGTATATAATTTTCTCATATCAACACAAAAATGGAAAATAGTAGAGTTAATAAGTAGAGATTTAATTGTCAATATTATTTATCCATTTCTTTGTTTTAATTTAAAGGGGCATGTCTCAGCTGTCAAATTCATCTTTACCGATTTAACTCAAATTCTCATATTTGATTTATAACATACTAAAACATATATCAAAATGACAAAAAGTCTAAAATAAACAATTAACAATGCATGGACTTGATAATATGTATCAACATTTTGTGTGTACATTTTTGTCTAGACGTCATCTAATTAGCCATAGAGATGACATCAGATGACTGCCAACGGTCATATAACCTGATATAAACCATAAACATAAATATAAACAGATAGCGACCAGGTGCAATTGGATTTTTCTAGGTCTGTTTGATTTCATATTGTAGATTAAAAGTATGTTTATCATCGTTTTACCTACGTAAGAATGATTTTTTGTGGATATAATTAGTCAACCAAATGATTCATCCTTGTTTCACTTTCAATGTTGACATTCTTAACCTTTTAATAGATGAACACATGCATAACCCATCTCCAGCTAAGGGTTAAATCAAAGGTCACATTAATACAGATTCAATGTGGTCGAATTATTCACTTGCAAGTAAATAATTCATCAGTGATGTTTTTTATTTTATTTTGACGAAATTGACCCAGATTGGCTGCTAGAGGCGAATGAGTATTTCACTATATTACTTTCATTAATCATTGAACTCTCATAGCTAAAAGTAATTCTCTTGCTTTATATGCAATTTTACTACATTGAAGTTTGAATCAATACCAAGTAGGGTTTATCAACCAGTTGAATTTTTAGAGAAATCACTAAGAGAAAAAGGAAGTTTTTAAAATACAAAAGATATAAATATATGAAAATTCCAGTGTATTTAAACAGACAGAACAATTAAAAAGAATCTTCTGGAAAAAAGGAAAAAGGAAATAAAGAAAAATACAAAGAGATTTTTATCTTCCAAGAAAGAATCAAGTTTGCCTTGAGAGTTGAACGAGTAAAGTACAGAATATTTGAGCACAAGTTTATTTGTGTAGTTACAAATGAGGCTTTTTAACATAAACTTTTTAACTGAGAATTTTCACTTCCTATGTAATCTGAAAGCCTACTTGGTCACAATTAAGATGCTGTTAAGGGCGTAAAAATCTTTAAATCTTTAAAGTGTTTGTAATAGTCATTTTCATCAATGCTTATTAAGCTTTCCATTGATACACTCTTACAAAATTCAAACAATCTGTGTTTCACTGAAACATAGAATTCTAACTTCAAGTATTTAAGGGCTATTCCATTAAAATGTATGTGGGAGGGTAGGAAGGGAAGTTTAATAATTGAATGTGGGTCATGGGTCTTTTTTCAGTATGCGTCTATTACCATTATGCAAAATTATCTAAAAAATGGTTCTTGGTTGTAGGGATATTTTGAAAGTCCCTTCCTACCCTCCCACATACATTTTAATGGAATAGCCCTAATGTAAGGTATAACACAAAACAATGTATGTGCTCCTTATGTGGAGCAGGATCTGCTTACCCTTCCGGAGCACCTGAGATCACCCCCAGTTTTTGGTGGGGTTTGTGTTGCTTAGTCTTTAGTTTTCTATGTTGTGTCTTGTGTACTATTATTTGTCTGTTTGTCTTTTTATTTTTTAGCCATGGCGTTGTCAGTTTATTTTCGATCTGTGAGTTTGACTGTCCCTCTGGTATCTTTTGCCCCTCTTTTATCAAACTGACAATGACCTGACTTGGGACAGGCACAAACAAGAGGCTGTCAAAATACAGCAATCTGGGTTTATATTACATTTATTAGTGTAATTGCTATAGCAATGAGGGGCCATAACTCCTGAATGCAATCGTAAACATACTCAATATCTAACTTGACCTAAATTTTGTGACAACATATAAATGAAAATAACACTTTTAAATTTTATGTTTACCAAGTGCATAATTCCTTGATTTACATTCATGAAATTTTAAAGGCATTAGTTGAACAGTTCTAAAGATAATTTAATAAAAAGCACATATTGCACGGTTCATAAATTATTGCACTGAAACAATTGGAGCCAACAGACTGCCCTCTTTCTGCCCCTTTCAATAACTGGAACTGTGTTGAAATAGACTGTTAGAAATATTATACTAGTTTTTAGCACTCCATGCTCTATCTTTTATCTTTATCAGTGGCACAACAAAGAGTACATATCATAAATGGTAAACAGTTTTACTTAATTTATAACAAATTTAAGGATTTATTGTGGAAGTATGATTCGACCTACATGAACCCAATCAAAAGTGGTAAATAGATTTCATTATTGGTTGCTGTTAATTTGACTTATACCACTATCTTCTTTAATCTAATTCATATTCCATCAATATTCCTTATATCTGTTATAAACCTTAGTGAATTTATGAATTCTGTATTCATATTATAAGTTTTTAAATAGAATTTTGTATATAGATAATTCTATTATTTTTCACATTTGAGTTATATTATTTGAGCATGTACAGATAATGTTTGTTAGTCCAATTGTTTGTTTGTTGGGTGAACCATAATTTCTTAGTATGATTAGTATCCTTAAACAGTCAACACTTTTGTTACTTAAGGATGTACTTAGGTGAAATTTTAAAAAAATCTAGAATTTGAAATTGATATTATCAGCCAGAACAGCATTAGTTAAGGAACAAAATAAGCTAAAAATATTGATAGGATATGGAACTCCTTTTTGAAATATTTGATTTTTTAAAAATGGCGGGAAAAGGCTAACTCGGACTTTTACCTTATATTTAGCATTGGCTTTAGTATGGTCTCAAATCGTAAGAAAAAAATTCTACAATCTGCTTAAATTTTGGTAAATGACCTTTTATGAGCTATTAAAGTCTTATTTGAAAAGAAAAGTGGGTGATATGGGGCAAAATATTTTACCCTGTATCGTAGGGAAAAACCCAAGAAGTCCAAACATCTGACAAAAATTCATAAACCTCACCTGAGTACATCCTTAATTCATGATTTGATTGGCTAATTATTTATTGAACAATCAAAAGTAAGGAAAGGTAGCATTGATTTCATGAACTTCTGAACAAACAAATCAAATTCAAAAACTTAAATATATAAGCTGTCGAATTTTGGTTGGTCATTTCAAATTCACAATAATAAATGCTTGCATTAATTTCTGATTTTACAGTATTGGAAAATTTTTGCATGTTTCTATCAAAATTGCTGTGTTCATTGATAGTCATTTTATGGGAAATTTACCCTATGGTCACATGTCAAGGTCTCTATAATGCATTTTACAAGGGTATCAAATTTTACAATCAACAGGGCAAATAATTAACTGTCCTTTCCAAGGACCAAACTGGGAACAATATGTGATGCAAAAAGAACCCAAAATAAGTTAAATGTTCAAAGTTTTATTTGTACATAATGTATATTATTCTGTATTTCCTTAAGGGTATATTATGACTATCAGATGTGAACTACAAAGAGCTGCATTTCAAATGCATCATTTCATTAAGGGCTGTTCCAGTAATAAATGTAGGGGTGGAAGGCTCTTTTTATTTGAGTCCATCATGCATAAAATTTAATTGATTATTTCATATTAATTGTTTTTACTTTTAGGAGCACACAAGCTACCAACATGTTGACATATTGATTTACTTAAATAGTTTTTTGACATGATTGACAAATCTTTCATTTGTAATTGAATGTAAATTTTTTAAGGATTATAAGTGAGTTAAAGTATTATATTAGTCAAAAGAAATTTTCCTAATGGGATATTTCCTGTTTTTGAGGTTGACAAGTTGACTCCTATGATTTGTAGTTTCATTAAGGTTTAAAACTGTTGACTGAAAGATAATTTGTTAAAAGCACAAAGATCAAACCAGAATTTTACAACTTTTTTTCGTGGGGCTTGTTTGATATATTCCTTCACATTGTTGTTTGGTTGTGCTGGAGAGCCTGGTCAGATCAACCAACCAAAAATCTTAACTTGTCATTTTGTATATTATTGTTGCCATGTATAAGAGACAAAAGTCTATTTCCAAACTACTGTTTCAGAATCCTATGAATTCTGGGTAATATTTTCACATGCATACAACAAAACATTGTGATTGGCTTACAATGTCCTAAAACAATGGGATTCAACCAATGACGTGACTTTATTTTCAATTTTGGGTACAAACAATGATATCAACCAAAATCCTTTAGATTCTGAAACAGCAAATTACCAACTTTGTTTTTCAACTTAAAAAATGTGCAAAGGGAAACAACTCCTTGGTAAGACAAACTGTATCCTTGTCTTTACAAAGACAGTGGAATGAGCATGGCGAATTTTGGATAATCTGACAAAGGGTACATTTATATACATATGGTAAAAATATACAGTAGGTGATTAAGCAATGAAAATTCATAAAAGCTGGTGGACATCAAAACATGCTCTTTCCATAAGGTTTGTATAGGCAGGGATACAGTTTGTCCTATCTAAGAGTTGTTTCCCTTTGCTGAAAAAATTTTTTTGGAAATGGGGACTAATGTGATGTTTATTTTCACTGACTATTTGTAAGTAACTATTATTTGTTAAATACTGAATGCTTATATGAATAAACATTGTATATAGAACTTTGCATCTATTTAATTAAAAAATAATAGTTTATAAGGATGAACAGTACTATATAAAAGAAGGATAAATGCCATTGAGACAACAGAGTCAAAATGACATTGATTAAAGCAATTATAGGTGACCTTATGGCCTTCAAAAATGAGCTAAACCAATACTGTATTCAAGTCAGTTATAAAAGACCCAGACATTAATTACATAATGTGTAATAATTAAAACGAAAAAACCAATGACCTGATTTATTACAAAACAATTAACCAAAACTACAGATATAAAAAAACAACAACCAACGACGACCACTGAACTACAGGCTCTTGACTTGGGACCAACACATTTAGAATGTGGTTAGGTTTAACATGTTTGTAAATGTTCAACACTTCCGTTCCCCTAACCTAGCTCCCTATTTTGACATATTTAAAGTCAGACAATGATCAGGTTTACTATGACCCTTAAATATATCTGTACTATCCAAAAAAGTTCTTGGTATTCCCAAGATCACTTACAAACAACTTCTGTCTATATGGTCCTTAGCAGGGCTTCCAAAAATATTTGTGCCAGCTGGACATTTTTGTCTTATCCGATTTTGATCCCTTAAGACTATGTCTCAAAAGGCAATCATGCTCATCAGTTGGGTATCATATAAACAATGAATGATTGACATAAAAGAGATATTAAACTTCCGACTTTTGATACAAATTTGCTGTACTAACGTAAACTGTTAAATTGATAGTGCATCATTCAAGTGTGCAACATTAGCGTACTAATATCTGCCTTAGAATCTTTATTTGTGCAAAATTACGTTGTCAAAATCATCCCTGTCAAAATCTTTACTTTCGTTTTTGAAGGTACATTTTCTCATACCGGATGTTGACTTTACAATGGTAAAACACGGACCAGAGACGGATACGAAAAATCTGTGTACGTTTAAAAAGCACAATCGAGTTTAAGTAGCTCCTTCCAACGTTATTTCTTCAAGAAAATACTTGAAATGAACGTTAGATAAAGGTATCAATGATAATTTTAGTATTTTTGAAGAATTTGGATGCATAATTAAATCTCACAACTGCTCACATGCGCACGCGTGTACTTTGTTCAAACAACGTGGTCCTGACGATTTTTTCGCTTAAAACCTTTATAACTACCTTTTAAAAATTTTCATCAAATCATATTTATATACATATTTTTGATAATTTAATCTTTTTGATTAAACTAATTAGATGCAAACCGCTGAAATTTATAAAAATAACTTCAAATAGACCGATCAATGTCCGGTACATATTAGTTTACCTGTTACCTGAACAGGTAAATTTCAACTGTCTGACAACTAATTAACCTTGATTGTAATGAGAGGGTATTAAAGTAGGATTTGTTTTGATAGTACTTATTCACCATGTCACTTTTATGACCGGAAATGTGGCTGTTTAAGGCAAAAGGTCGGGTCAAAAAGATCGCAAAAACTTCAATTTTTTTCTGAATTATGTTAAAATGGCAAACCTACGTTAAATGTCCGTTTCAGGTTTGGCACAACAAGTCATATTTATAATTTATCGGTCATGTCCGGAAAATACAACCGCTTTGGAAGCCCTGGTCCTTAGTCAGGTAAGCAAATAGTAGCTCAAAAGGTCTTTGGAAAAGTTAAGCAAATGACAAAAGCTGAAATGTATTTGGAGATCAGGAGAGTAAATAACATAAGGACAATAAAACGATATGTTAACGATTTCCTTGACAAAAGTCAAAGGGTAGGGAGGTATGGATTTTCTTTCTAAGTTGCATTCTAAAAAATATGTCTTCACTAAGTCCTGTTCTAAGAATTGAACTTTTTACAGGAACTGCCGTAATTTTGCAATTTGTGATGAACAAATACATGATGCTTCATCATGTTTCTGATCGATTCTGTTGCATATAAACTACTTTCAAATTCATGCTCTTTCCCATAAATTTCCTATGTCATAATGCTAATGTTATTACGTCACAGTAAGATTGAACTTAAGTCAACCTGTGTTACTCATTCATAAAAATTACTAAATATAAAGATGTGGTATGATTGCCAATGAGACAACTCTCCACAAGAGACCAAATGACACAAAATATAACAACTACAGGTAACCATACGGCCTTCAACAATGAGCAAAGCCCATACCGCAGCTATAAAAGGTCCCAAATGACAAATTAAAAAATTAAGTCCATAAACCCAATATATACCTTAAACTTGTAATAAAAAAGTAAAACTGGTACAAGAAAAGTGTGAATAGGTCATAATGACTCTATTTAAAGATTTGGTGACCTGCAATCATGAATGAATCTTGGTTTAAGGGTCTCATGACTTCAAACAGAATTTAGTCAACCTGACCTTCATTTCATTCCTCAAGGACTACAATTTAGATACATTATTAAATTTTTTCTGAGGTTTGAAGTTCAGTGTTTTTAACCCTTATTTCAATTCGGTTTTACAGTGGTATTTTGCTGGTATTCAGGGTGGCATCAAAAGTTTGGTTTTACAGTGGTTTTTGCTGATATTCTATAGCCTTGAACAAGGTGGCATCAAAAAAGTTTTCTGTTATGACACAATTTCAGTTTTGTCATTTACAGAAAATGCTGCCCTTTTTTAATATTAAAGGGTTTTCAGAAATATTTTGAGCTTTTACCAGGACTATAATATATTCTAGTATAGACAGACTTGAATCTATTGGCAGTTACTTTTATTGGAGGAAGCTGGAGTGCCGGTTGAGAACATGACCTTTAGCAGAAAAAGTGACAATCCTAGTCAAAAAAGAATGGAGTAGAAACACTACTGCCACATGCAGGGTTCAAGGTCACAAGCTCAGTGTTGACAGGCTAGTGATACAGCAGATGGACTACTTAGACCACTTGGACATCAAGGCCCTTAAGTTTCCAAGACATGAGATAATAAAAGAAATAATAAATCTGTGCTACTGCAGAAAGAAGTAGCAAGTGTGGTACTTTTCCACACAAAGAATTGAATTAAACATTTCAATACCAATCTAAGTTGGCTTGGTATTTGTACATACATATATACAGCACTGGCAAATTGACACCTAAGTACCAGAGAACTATATAAATAAATAAATTTCACCAACGTAAAACTTAAAAGTTTAAAAGTCACTGCTCAAGTACTTATATAAATGCAAATTTTAAAACATTAAATCTAAGAGGTCTAATTACTAATTGTCAAAATTGAAGGGTAGCTTGTCGTCATAACACCAAACAAGAATGGATGCATTGTCAAGCTAAGTATACCAACACTTGTAATTTAAAGTACAAGAAAACAGGAAGTAGGTGCCTGACACAAAAAAGTGCTCCCACTTTACAACTCATGACCCCCAAGCTGTTGACGTAATATCAGTGGTACTTGAGAAATGTGTGATGAAATATTTTTAGGTTCATTCAACAATTTGAAAGTGCTCACACAATACAACTTATCAATGTCATTCTATTCAGTAGTACCTGTACCAAAATATAAGTGGGACAAATGAATGAATGGACAGAAGTACAGACAGACAGACATGAATGCAACACAGCCCACCATTCCCTACAGTTGGAACATAAATTGTTTGAGAATTTAATTAGTGAAGACATGCTATCGCAAATTTGATTTAGGTAGAACTGTTTAAGTGGACTGAAACTAATGGGTCACTTTTATCTCTAGAAGTCATTCCAGTTAAGAAAAGGCCCAATAAACACATTCTTTAATGAAAAGGCATCTTCATGGCAAAACAAATAAGAATATATATAAAGTCAATGGAGGGGGTTGGGGTGGGGATGATTAAGGTTTTCAATATATTTAGCAACTGATGATATGAGGGGGTTGGGGCATGTTTCCACTATCCCATCAGAGTAAAAGGATAAAAAATTTGTGTTATGGACACCCAATTGTATGAAACAATTTGGTATTCTGTCCTTGAGGTAAAAGGTCAAGGTCTCATGACCCATTGCATTTGCATATCATTATTGGAATTTAGAAGATCTTGTCGTGACAACCAAGAATATATATGGTGTGAGGTCGACATAAAAAATGTAATATTTGACCTTCAAGCTCAAAGAGAATCCAAGGTCAAGAGAAGACATAAATTTTGTCAGTTCTGATTGCTTTGAAAGACCAATGAATTTCAGACAACAGTGTACCATAAGGTGTTTGTCATTAATTAATCACATAAATATTGTACAATAGATTTACCCATCATCGTTTCCAATGGCAACCACTGAAAAGTCTGGACTCCAACTTATCTCACTTCTTACTGGTACCCTAGGCTGCAATATGAAAAAATAGAAGCATGTAACATATGCACATAGTTAGGACTGTAGTAAATAATTGAGTGGCCACACAAAAAAGACTCCTTTAGTGGTGTTTGTTGGTTTGGTATTTTGAAATGTATATAAAAACAAATGTCAATATAACAAGCAGTTTATAGAAAAATAAAAAGGAAGTGCATCATTTATCAAAAATAATTCAACTGAAAATGATACAAAAAATTTCCATATCCCAACATGAACAAAACCTCAAATCTAGTTATGTGTCAATGGTATACCCATGCAGATTTCTGATAAGGTTAACTCAGACATGTGACAGAGTTGTCAAACCACAACTGGAGATTTGGAAATTTTCAACTGGAGTTTGGGCCTCATAACTGGAGACTTTTTACCGACCTTTTTATCGACGTACGTAATGATTGTTAAGTGTGTTTGAACTGCATATCTTCCTTATTTGTTAATAGAACAATGATTCCATATCTTTAAACACCTGCATAGCCATTTTTACTTTGATAAAAAAAGAAGATAAGGGTTTTCAAATATGTATTCATTATATATTGTTCAAGATAAAGTGATCAGCCATCATACATAGTTGGCAAAAAGTACCTCTGCTTAAGCTACATTGTCAACTTTGGTACCACTACTGAACAGTGGTGTTGAATTGATTGAGTTGTGGGCTTTCTGGAGGGTAGCTGTCTCTATATGTTTGGTCAAGTCATTAGGGCCACTATAGTCAGCTTTGTATGAAGTGTAGTAAGCATAGTCTTGACCTTTGGCACTGGACTTGCACCATTTGAAATCAGATCTCCAGGCAGAGTTGAATTTGGATAGATACATGTACTTTGTCTTCTTTAATTTGCTGCTGGGGTATTTGGTGATAACATACAGTTTGCATTTTTTTAAATTATAAAATTTTAGAATTGTCCAAGACAAACATACTTATATAGGTATTCCATTGCCTTGGATAGAAAACAAGCCATAAATATCATATTTGAGTTGATTTCATTTGTTTTTGAGTTTCAGTAACTGTTCTATGTTTTCAACAGCATCAAATTAAATTCATTGTTTATACAACTTAATCCATTGTCAGTATTTCACTTTTAATGATCCAGGCGTGTGTCTTAAACAAGCTAGTTGATAACCAGGTAATTGCCAAATTCATCTTTTATTGTTGTATATACAGTCTAATCCTAAACACCTTTATTGATTACTCCATGCTAATTACCTATTTACCTTTTGACACAAAATTTATAACAGGAAATAGTGACTTCCGTTTTTCTCGGACTTTTCCGATATCAATTTCGAGTTTCTCTGACTTTTTCTCTGTCTGTATCAATTTTGTAAACAAAAATGTCTACTGAAAATTTTTCGAGGTTGACAATTTTAAAAAGCAGAAAATTCCAAATTTTAACAGGAGGGAGGGAAGAGGGTCTGAAAAGCGGGAGATTTTGACTCCCGCCGGAAGAATCACATGTATGTTAACTCCAGGATACAATCACCTGAACTGAAACAAGCTATGGTTCATTTGCAGCTACAAATCTAGTTTTTCAAGGACTTTTTCAAGGCTTTTCTCCCTTTAGGTGTCAGACCACCAATTCAAAATCCCTATCTATTCAACCAAATTTTGCAATTTTCACAATTTATGCATACATTCGGTACTTTCTAATAGCTAAAGCGTTTTTGTAAACGATCAATTTTTTCCTGTCGACAGGTCAATTACGGTATAGGTTAGTTTTAACAACATAAATGCCAAAGGGCATTGTACATACATGTATTTTATAAAATGACTGGCAGGTGTGTATACCCTTATCAATTAGTGTCAAATAGATTAAGAGTGTAAGGTACTCTATAAGGTAATTACCCTTATTAATTAGTGTCAAATTACATAAGAGTTGTAGGTCACTCTTGATAATTTATAACCTAATTAGTAAGAACATCAAAGGTCCGGTCAATTTCGTAACTAATCAACCATAAAATTTAAAGACTGAAGTGTGTATACTTGTGACAAATATCTAAGTTACTGGTATTCTATTGATTAACTGTATCAAATATAATCAATAAATAAGAAGTCATTCTGGTAAAAAAATCAGTTAACCATAACAAAAGACACTTGCTTCTCAATTTTTACAACTTTTTATCTGCAACAATTTTAGTATCTGCAAAAAAATTGAATTGGGATTTAAGAATCCACCAAAATTTTTCGAATATTGTTGCCCCTAGATCACCAAATTTTACACCCGCGAAAATAACCCACTATACGGTAGGGCTAGAAAAAGCATTTGCCGTATATACCTTAAGAAAATGTCAAAATCTTTATCGTTTGGTTTAAACTGTTTCCATACGAAAAATCGGACATCGTAAACCAGTCCAGTAATAATATATCTTAATACCATAAATTACCACATGGAAATAAACACGACTTGTTGCAGATCCGCAAACACAGTAAGGTTTACCAATATGACACTCTGATTAAATTAACAAAAGTATTTTGATATTTAGACAAGCAAGAGAGCCCCTATATATATTTATTCTTTTAAAACAGTAAAATTAAATTGTTAAAAAATGAAATTAACCGTGTTGGTACGCTTTAAATTGGTTATAAGACGGATCTAGATTAGCCGATAGAGGAAGCTAAATTTTTAAGTGAAAGGGTTAACTATTAAACTTCTATCTAAATATTGCGTTTGAATGCTTAATCAATAAACTTAATTTTCAATACAAAAGTGGAGTAAACACATACTTTTACTCGATCTTGAAAGAACTGTAGAATGAAAACTGTGTGCACTCTATTTTGACGATGAACAAAATGGCTATACACGATAACAGTAAAAGCAAATGCTTTTAAAAGAGAAGATGAGGTATGATTGCTTTTTGATCATAAAGCATGTAGTAATTGAAAGCTTTCTTAGTTTTTCCTGCAATTAAACAAAAAAAGTAGGGTATTTTTCTTCAAATACTGTGGATTCAATATTAATCGTTGGATATCAAATTTTTATGAATTTCCGGGGAAAAAGTGAACCATGAATTTAAATGTTCAACAAAGCCTAGTGAAGAAATATCCAACAAAGAATTAAACATATGTCATTTCCATTCTCAATTGTAAATTTTCTAAAGGTTTTACTGCACACATTGACAAAATCACAAAATCAAATACAGTAAAACCTGTATTAACAGGCTGGCTACGGGACTATGAAAAAGGGCCGATTTGGACAGTAGGCTGGTTTATTCAGGTTTTCGTTTTCACCGGAAGTTTATGACTTGTGACGTCCGATATATTGCATGTAAAAGTTATGTCTGATTGTAAATTATAAACTGATAAATACGAAACGTAATAACCTTGCACGGTCGTTGTTTTGAATCTTCTTATTCATTGGCTATAGAAATTTAAGAAACTGGTTGTTCCTCGAAATCAAAAAAATAATATTTTAACCTTTTTTTTACATATCCCCGTATGTCAAATAGACCTCGGTAGCATCGGTCTTGGACTTGTCAGTTTCACTTTCACTTTGAGTTCATTGTTTTCATTAGCATCAGAATCCTCGCATTGTTTGAATTGTGACACAAGAGTTTCGTTTTACTTCCATCATTTATTTCTGACGTTGGCATAGCCGATTAAAAAGCCAGAATTTTATCAAACAAAATTTCATCACGATCAAAAGATTGTCGTACAGTGTACGATACCCATGGATTGTCGTCATCTGGGTGTTCTCCATTATCAGGGTCATTGGTTTAAGGGTTCACAATAGGGAACCCAGGATTTCGAAAACCTGATGTAAACTTTTTACTCCGCGATTTGAAAAAAAATATCCAAGTTACAACGTAAGTTCTATCCGAGATATATTCGATGTGTCTTTTAGTTTAATTTACACTTTTATAGTGTTTCAATAATACAGCTCACTACTGTACCATGTGTAAGTTCACGGTTTAACACCTGACTAATTGATCATCCTGAAAAGCCATCTTGTATAAACAAATATGTTTTGATTGCATAGCGATCAATACTGTTATCGTTTTAAATTAATTAGACAGACCGGTTTTGACAGGTAATTATTAATGTAATTATGAGTATTGGGACTGCATCATTAGACCGGAATTCGGAATACACAGGGTCTGGTTTACAAAGGGTATTTTAACAAAGACTTTGAAGGAAAAAAAATGGTACTTTAATTTTCGGTCGGAATGGACAGGAAACCGGTTTATTCAGGGTCCGGTTTTCTCAGGTTTGACTGTCTCCACAAAAATACATTGTCTCAATCCATGAAAATTGGTAACCATAAAAATAAATGAATCCACATAGAGTAAATAAGGAGGGTATTCCCTCATTTTTTTTCATCCTGAATATGCATGAAATAATTGCCACTAGACATTATGCGAGCAACAATCAATCAATACCTCAACTTTTTATTCTGTGAACCTAACTAGAATATCAAAAGAACCCAAAAAGAAAGTAATTATTAAGCCATACTTGGAAGGAGTTTAGTCAATTGGAACTCTAGTTTTAATGAAAGAGGTGTTGTCATAGAAGCATGCATTGGCTTAGATTTTATGCTCTACTGGGTATTGTAGAATGGAATTTGAGGTCACATGACTGCTTCTATGAAACAGATTGCAGAATTAAATAAAACAAACATCTTAAGTAATCATTGTTTACAAGCATAACATTGTTTTATAAAAGCCTTTGAGTGTAAATTTTTTTAATGCATTTTTTCATGGTCAAAATTTCAAAGAAGATAAAAGAACAGAGTTCCAATCTCCCCCGTCTTTCACATATTTTATCTATCCAATAGCAATAACTAAAAAAACACTTTTTTTTGTTCTTTTAAACAATTATAAATATCTTAGAGAAATGAAGGCTTCAGAGCAAATGCAATGCAATTTCCATTAAAATTAATTTTTCCAAGGGGCATAACTTTTTAAAAATATTTGATTGGCACTGATTTTTGAACTCATCCAAGACATTGCTAATATAAACCTATGATATAAGTTTCATAAAAATCTGGCAAGAATTGTACACTAACAATGCAATTTTCCATATAATCAATATTTCCAAGGGACATAACTCTTTCTTAAATAATTGATCAGCACCAATTTTCAAATTGTCTGAGACATTGATGATATATACCTATAATATAAATTTCATAAAAATCTGGCAAGGATTGTACACATGGGAGTGCTAGCAATGCCATTTTCCAAATAATCAATATTTCCAAGGGGCATACCTCTTCAAAAAATAATTGATCTGCACTGATTTTCAAACTTCTTAAAGACAGTACTGATATAAACCTAAAGCTATGATATAAGTTTCAAACAATTCTGGCAAGAATTGTACACATGAGAGCGCTAACAATGCAATTTTCCATATAAATCAATATTTCCAATAGGCATAATTCTTTTAGAAATAATTGATCTGCACTGATTTTCGAACTCGTCCTAGAAATGGCTGATATACTCCTGATATAAGTTTCATAAAAATCTGGCAAGAATTGTACACATGAGAGTGATAACGATGCAGAACTCGTCCAAGATATTGCTGATATAAACCTAAGATATAAGTTTCACATGAGAGCATTTACAAGACCTCATGGATGGATGCACAGACAGAGAAACCCCTGGTATTTCTATATATGTCCCCTGCAACACATTTGCAGGGGACAAAAAAATGAGACTTGAACCTATATTGTTCTACATTTCATGACGTCCATGCAACACATTACAATGTCTTCGTAACAGAAAACTTACTTTTCTACCATCATACTTTTCTAAATTGTAATTAACTTCATGAGCCTCATTTTCAATATTATATATTTATCATGCAGCATTATCATGAATTGATGACTTACTTTTTTCCCATTGGACTGTTCTATAAGTTCATTGAGGTCATGAGCCTCATCTTCAAGTTTGTATGGATCGTGTTGCATTACCACACCATCTCCAATACTGTATAGGAAGTAAGCAGCAGAACTGGTACCTTCTATCAATAAATTTTCATTAATTTACATTAAAAAAATATGTGTCCATAGGACTCAACACCCAGCTCACATTTTCATTTCGCCATGTTCAGTTACATTAATTATGGAATCTTATCTAGGTTTAAAACATAGTTTGGCATAAAATATAATTACAGACAAAAAGAACAACTGACTGGTAGCATAATTGATGAGCACACAGACCAGAAAACAGTTTGGAGGTCTGGAGCTCATATCAAGTGTTGGAGGTTCCATGCCCAACAGAGTTAAACAAGATACTTTAAAATTGGTATCAGCTGCCATCATGAGTTGATTGACCTTTATGGAATATCTGTTTCACAGATGACAATAGATATGTACCAATTTGTAACCAATATCCCATCATCGTTTCCTTGAATGTGACCTATCCAATTTGAAAATCACTGAACTTGTAATTGTCAATTCAGAAAACTGTAAATTCAGTATTGCATGCATTTTGCTTAGTTTTTAGTTTTCTATGTTGTGTTTTCTAGACTGTCTTTTGGTTGTTTTTTTCGTTTTTTGGCCTTAATGTTGTCGGTTTGTTTTCGACTTCTGAGTTTGACTCTTCCGCCTCTCTTTTGGGAGTAATGGTTTGTGTAGTTATTTCAACAGACTTTATTTCTGTAAATTAGAAAATAAATGCTTGGGTTTTTTCCCCATATTTGCGATTAGCAATAGTTAAAATTTCCCAATCTATAAACGTTTTTTTTAAAAAGATTAGAAGCAGAGACTGGAAAAAGATGAAACTTAAACCTCACCAACAGGTTTTACATCAGAAATTTCTAAATTTAATCTCATAAAAATAAACCATTGTATAGCGGTACAATTGTATCCTCTGAAAAAGACTAACATTGACATTCAAAATTCAAACTCTTCATCTATTTTGTGTGATTAATACCTACCAGTCTTTATACACTGTGGACCCCAAGACACAACATAGACAGTACGTTTGTGGTAGTTGGATGAAACACTTGGAGGCCTGTAAAAAAACGATAAAAACATAAATGCCTTACAAAAGTAATACTTGATGGACACACAGATCAATAAACTTAATGAGCAGCTACTATCGTAGGAGGGCATTAAAACAATTTGGTGGTCTAAAGCTCATATCAAGTGGTGGAGCTTCCAACCTCAGTAGAGCTAAACAAGAAAAGTTTTACATTTGTTTTTGCTACTTGATTTGTTGGGTTCAAAGACCAACATCATAAAACATTTTTAGAGACAAAATCAACTACCGTTTCATTTATTTGTGATAAGACTTATAACATATTTGAGGATGAAATTCCTTACAACATTATATTCAGTGTGATAATGATTATCTTCCTTAATTAATTATCTGTTTGAAGGCTCCATGATGCTAATAATCATATATGTTTTCAATTACAAATGTATCAACATAATACAAAAATTAGTGTATTTATGCATTGGTAGCAGAGCACAAGAACATAATATAGATATAAGAAGATGTGGTATGAGTGCCAATGAGACAACTCTCCATCCAAGTCAAAATTTATAAAAGTAAACCATTATAGGTCAAAATACGGTCTTCAACACGGAGCCTTGGCTCACACCGAACAGTAAGCTATAAAGGGCCCCAAAAATTACTAGTGTAAAACCATTCAAACGGGAAAACCAACGGTCTAATCTATATAAAAAATGAGAAACGAGAAACACTTATGAACCACATCAACAAACGACAACTACTGAACATCAGATAAGCCTCTTTTAACATATTGCTGCCGGAGTAAAAAGCTACAATTTCTGAAAACAATTTGTCTCTCCCTACTCAAGTACTATCAGTATTTTTACTTTTTAAATTTAAGGCTGTTCCAGAAAACCCTAAGTCCCCCAAGGGAAGGCAATTTTTTTTTTATATTATGTAGGTGGTTGTATATTAAATACCAAAATGCAAAGGGAGTGTTGTTCTGATTTATTATTATTTCTGTGGGTGGTGGGGGTTAAAAAAAAGTGCTGTCCCAGGAGGGGGGTACTATTTTCTGGAACAGCCCTTACAGATATTCATTGGTTGATGTAAATAAAAAGAGATATGGGATATATGTCAACCAAAAAAGGTCACAACAATAAAATAGCCAAAAGACATCTAGAGGAGATTTCTCCTTTCAAAATTGTCAATTCATATTAGGAATGTCATGATATATGGGAGATAACTCTGAAATTATGTAATTGATAGTTGTAATAAAATCTGTTTTGCTCACATTTAACTTCAGGGCTTCTGAAAGCACCTGAAAAACGAAAACATTATACCTTTTTTTCCCATGGTACTGTGGATTCGTTGTTATTAATGGGATACCAATTTTCATGGATTTTGTGGGTAAAGATAAACTACTATTTAAATATTCAACAAAGTATATATTTTGATCATGTTTGTAGCTATTAAGGTAGATAGGGTGTCTTCCGCCATCTTGGATTTTGAAATACCAGAAAACAATCAGTCTAGATCTTTAATAAAATGTGCAAATTTTTACAGTAGTAGGTAATTCATGTGTTAGAATTTTCATTTCAATATGGAAAATGACATGTTTTATCATATTTATGGTTGTATTTTACAAAAAAACAGAACACTTTTGTTTAATTCAATTTTTTCCAACTTTGCCACATAAGGGGAGGCAACTCAAATGTAAGGGCAGATAATTCAGATAAAGTTACTTTTACAATAGAATGTTAGGAATTTACCTATTTTATTATGTAACAAGAAAACAGGTCCCATGACCCCATTTTTTCTTTTTCTTATCTGAAAGCATAATATGAGAGCTATCTTCTCATATTTTATCTCAAAATTCTATGGTGTAGTTTTCGTTTTAGGGCAGAAAATCGAGTTTTCCATGCATAATCTATACAAAATCTGTCAATTTTGCACAACCTGTAGCGTGAAAATAAGCACTGTGACCCTTTTTTTTATGATTTTTTTTTAAAAAGCATGATATAAACTACATTTTGGAAAATTATTAAAAAATTCTATGGATTATCATTTAGACACCCCATCTACCTTAAGCAAACTTTTGTAAAACCAAGAAATCAAACCCACACAAATACAATTTTTCCTCAATCCATGAAAATTTGTATCCATGAAAATAAATGAATCTACAGTAACATAAAATAAGCCTGCAACTTACTTATTTGCCAAAGTATCATATATTCCCACTCTTCCATCATCTGTACCGTAGGCTAACAGTCCCTCTTTCTTGGGATGCCAACATAGCTAAAATTATAAAGCAGATGGTATTGTATTGATTTAAATTTTTCTGACAAGGATTGATTGATTGATTGACTGACTGTTGTTTGGCAAATATTTCATGCATATTCAGGAGTTTAAGGAGGATCGGACAAAGATTTGAATCTTAACAGCAGAAACACTCCATCATCTTGTACGTTTTCTTCAAACTGATCCAATTTAACTTTATCTTTATAAAAGCTATCCAAAAATTGGTAGCTGCAGATATCAATAAGGCCAATGACTTAATAATTCAATTTTCGCAACACAAGAACCGAGAACAAATGAAACACAGACATTAAGCAAATAATAAACAATGAGGCAGTGGTCAGGAAAGTTTCATTCACCTCAAAAAAAAAATATAAATTGCCATATGACCCTTTGCGTAAAGAATTATTTGTCGAATATTTACTGGTGGACATCAAGCAGCTCATCATTAAACACAAATGACTTTGTTTGACTTGATAGTTTCTATCTAGGTTATACATGTACATTACAGATATTGATAGAATAAGGCCATCATATCTATTCACTAAACTTACTGCTGTGACCTTTGACCTAATCCCCTGCCACAACGTGACAACATCAAAAGGATTATTACTGTTGTTAAGGTTCCATACTCTAATCATATTGTCCCCAACTCCTAAAGCTATTCTTCCTGCAAAATAAAAGAGGCTAGATATATGGACAAGGTAAATTCAATATAGCACCCACTTTTAGAGTGGGTTTATAATAAAGTGGGGCTGTAAAAAGATGTTTCTCAAATTTTGTGATTTATTAAGAAAAATGTATTTTTCTTTATCATAATGCAATATAATCCTATCAGGCAATTTTTGATTGGAAAGTCTGCTGCCAATTTTGAGGCTGATGGTTTAAAGTCATTGGCAACAATGGTAATCCATATTTCTAGAAAATCATCAAAATCATTTATTTGAACTTTTTACTCCTATTGCATTAGAATCAGAATAGCAGTATTTTGTTTAATTAGAAACTGCTGTCAAATATATGTTCTCACCACTTTGCTCCGCAAGGCCATCAAAACTTCACTTGCAACCATTAAATTCCTAATTGACTGTTGCACCTCTTCAACTAAATAATTTTATTACAAACTACTGTGGATTCATTATTACAGTCCATTCCGGTTATTTGCATAGCCTATTTGTCAGACAAAATTATGCAATTAAGAGGAGTATGTTTATATCTGAAATGCCAAATTACGGAGTCAAATAAAATCGATAGTAAAGATCAGAAGAGGAAATCCCTGAAGAAAGATGAACGGCCACAATCCACTTACAACATATTGAGTGTTTATTCTAATAAAAATTATATGTCTAGTGTCATACATGTTATTATATTTTGTATTCTTTCAATAAAGCTTATAAACACATTTTGTTTAAGTTTATTTGCGTACCGACGTTTCCTTTTTCTTGGATACAAGAAAAGAACAAATTGTTCTAAAATAGATTTGTTTCTATGACCCCTATGTACTATGTACATTATCAAGCTTTGATTAAAATAAACTGTTTAACAATACTACACAGTTTATAATCATGTTTAACAATAAATGTGCAATTAACTGCCTTTGATATGCAGTATTTACCGCTTGCACACTGTTTCTTTAACCTCGTTAGTTTCAGATATGCAAAGCAGTAAACAGGTAAAGGGGCCCTGTACAGGATATTTGCTGGACACAAGTGTTGAACGTGAGAAAATATAATAATTAGAAGTAAATGCCTATTTCAAAAAAAATAATAAATATTAATGATTAACGTATAAAATTCTTCAACCATATATAAATGCCCTGTAATGTTTAACATAAATGCAAATCACCCCAAGCCTAATTACGAAGTACACATCTGATGATCTTTCAAAGTGAATTAGCAGGCGTTATAGTTTTTAAAATTCACTCAAATGAAATCTATGGACAATGCTTGAAATCCAATCAATAATTAACACCTTTTGAGATAGAATGGTCGTGTTTTTACAACAATTACCTATTTGACATTTTATGACCTCGAGGCTTAAAATAGAACATGTACACATCAAGGTTTATTTTAAAATCAAATTCCATCATATAAACACGAAAGAAACTGTTTTAAAACTTTATGTAAATAACACAAAAGTGAATATGAAATAATAACGAAAATAATGATGCATTCAAGAAAAATATACTTACCAAATGACGTTTCCGTCAGTTTTAACTAAGCATATCTAGCTGTCGATTATTTTCTGTGCAATTACCCGAAAGGCCACTTGTAAGGCTATGCATATAACCGGACAATTTAACATTAGATGAATGGGAAATGGTTTTGTGCAGGAGAAAATTTTGCAATTAACCGAAATTATGCTATTAAGCGGTATACGATTAAGTGGAGTCGACTGTATTCCTTGGGTACCAATTTTCGTTTATTTCGTGGGTACAGGGGAACCACAAATTTAAAAGTTCAACAAAATACAAATTTTCTGTATGAATGTATGCAGACTTTGGCAAAACCACAAAATCAAATATCCATGAAAAGGCAAGTTTTCCTCAATCCACGAAAATTGGTACCCATGAAAATAAATGAATCCACAGTATGGTGAACCAACACCTGGTAAATCTTCAATACGATAGAATCCCTAAAGTGGATACCTCAGGATATGCAAGGTTGTTACGATAAAAAATACAAAATGTGAAAGCAGTTATAACAACCAACACTTGAATGATTGCTGTAGTTATTTAATGAGATCGACATGTTTCCCTTGTGCAAGATGACAAACACATATTCATTCTTTTTTATTAACATTTTAAATTCAATGACACTCATATTCTATTCAACAAAACATTCTTGTTTTCAAATTTATGTCCATACATGTATACTTTCACTTGAAAATGAAAGGATATGGAGTAAATGTACATGGGACAAAATCGCACACAATACATAGAAAACATAGAAAATTATCAATGAACAGGGCTTTTATTCCTGTTCTTCATCTTGACAGTTGATTTAGGGCCTTCAACAATGAACAAATCATTCATACCCTACAACAAGGTCAAGACGGCCCCTAGCGTCGACTTAAGCGGTACTATTGATAAAAATAAAGTAATTTTGAAAGACATCGTCACGCTAAAATATGCCTTGAAGTTACACATTTCGGGAGCGGTCAATGAATTACATAATTTATAATTACGGGCGAGGTTTTTGAACATATATTTGTCATACATTGCCCAACAAAAGACCAATAATTTCAAACAACAAATGATAGACAATACATATAAAACTAAACAACAAATGATAGACAGCACGGGCACATCGAAATATATGTTAGAAAATCTAGCAGTTTAAAATAGTATGAAAGGGCAATATACAAAACAGATGACCAGACCAGTATTTTGAAGAAATTTAACCAAACATGAAATTTTGACGGTGTACTAATATGAGAAATTCTCACATGAACAAACACACCATAACTGTAAATATTATAAGAGCATACACCTCAAGCACGGGAAACTTTCTACTGCCTCCACACAGCACTAGAGACAAACTCTAGATTCAATAGAAAATGAAAGGATATGGAGTAAATGTACATGGGACAAAATCGCACACAATACATAGAAAACATAGAAAATTATCAATGAACAGGGCTTTTATTCCTGTTCTTCATCTTGACAGTTGATGTAGGGCCTTCAACAATGAACAAATCATTCATACCCTACAACAAGGTCAAGACGGCCCTAGCGTCGACTTAAGCGGTACTATTGATAAAAATAAAGTAATTTTGAAAGACATCGATCGCCGCTAAAATATGCCTTGAAGTTACACATGTCGAGAGAGGTCAATGAATTACATAATTTATAATTACGGGCGAGGTTTTTGAACATATATTTGTCATACATTGCCCATCAAAAGACCAATAATTTCAAAACAACAAATGATAGACAATACATATAAAACTAAACAACAAATGATAGACAGCACGGGCACATCGAAATATATGTAAGAAAATCTAGCAGTTTAAAATAGTATGAAAGGGCAATATATAGAACAGATGACCAGACCAGTACTTTGAAGAAATTTAACCAAACATGAAATTTTGACGGTGTATTAATATGAGAAATTCTCACATGAACAAACACACCATAACTGTAAATATTATAAGAGCATACACCTCAAGCACGGAAACTTTCTACTGCCTCCACACAGCACCAGAGACAAACTCTAGAATCAATAGAAAATGAAAGGATATGGAGTAAATGTACATGGGACAAAATCGCACACAATACATAGAAAACATAGAAAATTATCAATGAACAGGGCTTTTATTCCTGTTCTTCATCTTGACAGTTGATGTAGGGCCTTCAACAATGAACAAATCATTCATACCCTACAACAAGGTCAAGACGACCCCTAGCGTCGACTTAAGCGGTACTATTGATAAAAATAAAGTAATTTTGAAAGACATTTCACTTCTATTTATGTCACAATGTTGACTGCTGTACCCCTACTTTTGACATTTTTACCTATTATGTCTATTTGTTTTGTTCACACATTGTTGTCAATATAATGGAATTTTAAGCGACTGCCATACAAGTGAGAGGTTTAGTTAGCTATAAAACCAGGTTTAATCCACCATTTTCTACATAAGGAAATGCCTGTACCAAGTCAGGAATATGACAGTTGTTTTTCATTTGTAAGATGTGTTTGAGCTTTTGATTTTGCCATTTGATAAGGGACTTTCCGATCAGAATTTTCCTTGGACTTAAGTATTTTTGTTATTTTACTTTTCTTCTTTTCATACTCAGCATGGTTACATTGTGACGTAATTTATACCTTCCCAATTTTGTACTTCAGCACGATTTTCTGTATTGTTTTTAACCTGATGACAGTGCCCTAGGCACCGAAACATGTCGTTCTCATTAATTTACAACAGAAATCCTTCAAGTGTTTCTGTTATAACTTCTTTCACATTAAATTCTTTTATGTATTATAATCGGTCTAAATCAAACACCTGTGTAATCTCTACAAAATCTTCAATCCCAAAATTTGTTTGGTTCAGACAGATTTCACGCTAATCCACTAACCTGGATCTATGGGAGATGTCCTGGCACAATATACGTATCCACCTAGGGTAGGCTGACAGTGAACTGGTCTGCGCTTTTTCACATCCCAAATAATCAACTAGAAATATATCAAAATAAAAATATAATGAGCACAAATAATGTGAATTGTAATGGCAACAAAACATTAATCACAGTATTTCCTTGCAATGTAATACTTCTTATTTAACCTTCAGTAATTCCAGATACTTGTGAAAAACTATGAATGCAAAGTTACACAATTTTCAAAAAATAAAAAATTAAAGAAAATTCTGATGACACAATTATTCATGGGGTACATATTTTCATGATATGCAACCAGTTATTAACTTTGGAGATACAATTTTTTTTCCATAAAAGTGTTTATTAAATTCTATGGCAATACTTTGAACTTTGTAAAATAAAATTAGCATATGAAAAAATAGAGCTGCGCCATAGGCACATGATACGCCTGTCGCTTTTTCAAAGAAAAAAGTTCCACAACTCCTCAATGTCATATCAGAAATTTATAAAAAACTAAATGGATGTTATTTTAATAGATATAAACCAGTCACCAAAGTTTCATGAAAACTGCTCCAAGCACTTTTGATCATGAGTTATTGTCCGAAAACTGGAAAATCAACCCTTTTTTATGAATAAAATCCCATAACTCGGAAACGTAAAATCTAAAATTTATAAAAATCGAAAGGGAGCTGACGTCAATAGATATAAACAATTCAACAAAGTTTCATGAAAACTGCTCAAAGTATTTGTGAGGTATAGTCCAAAAACTGGAAAATCCCCCTTTTTCAAAGAATAAAAACCCATAACTCAGAAAGATAAAATCTAAAATTCATAAAAATCGAAAGGGAGCTCACATCAATAGATATAAACAATTCACCAAAATTTCTTGCAAACTGGTGAAAGTTTTTTGAGTTATTGTCCAAAAACTGGAAAATCCACCCTTTTTTAATGAATAAAACCCCATAACTCGGAAAGATAAAATCTAAAATTTGTAAAAATCGAAAGGGAGCTCATGTCAATAGATATAAACAATTCACCCAAGTTTCATGCTAATTGGTTAAAGAGTTTTTGAGTTATTGTACGACATGTTGACGACGGACGGACGGACAGACAGATGGACAACGGTATACCATAATATGTCCTGTAAATGGGCGTGTAAAAATCAATGAAAGTATAAGCTCAATAAGGATATCTTTTGTTTAAAATGTTAAAACCAATCAAATTTCTTGAAAATATTACCCAGAATTCTGTTTTCATTTAAAAAAAAAAGTGTTTACCTGTCTGTCCATAGAAGTTGTTGCCATAAGATTGTTTTCTGTGAATCCTAACCTCAAGTTAAATATTATTCTGTTATGTTGTTGCCGTTTGTCTGTTGCAGAAAATGGCTGCCATTTCTGTTGTCCTGTAGCTGCTAAATCCCATAGCAACAAGTCACCACTACAATGACAAATGGCTCACAATATTACAGTTTAAATAAAAAAAGATTATTTGCTATATATAGAAAAAAGCAGACATAAATATGTAATTTTTTTTCCTTCAAAAGTTTCAAGGTGACTGATAGATGGTTATTGTAAGATCCAATCAAATTAAGAAGCCTCTAAAATATAAATCATCGAAATTTGAGGTGCCTCCTTTCTAATTTACCTTCAATATGTGTGTTGGTTTAATTCTCTTCCATCCAGACAATAAATCGCAAGAATAAATTTTCTTCATTCATATATTCGAATGGTGGAGTGCATTTATGTGATAGTTCATGGATTTCCAGTGACTTATAGTTTAGGAGGGTTGCACCAGATTCATAGACAGGAGGGTGGACAGAGCATTTCCTACAAAGTTCCTAACTTTGTCTGCCGGGATACATCTTAGCTATATTTTTATACTAAGGAGATAACAGTATTGCATTTGAATATTTTGCTGTTTACAATTAACAATTTGCAGAGCAAGAAAAGGGATATTTGTGAACATCAAATCAAACAATGACGCCTGAAAATTCAATAATGTTAAGTCAATACTAATAAAACATAAGTAAAGACAGTAACTCATATATTTTTTTAGTAATAATTTACATGAAATCTGCGCTTACACACATAATATCAGAGCATCAATCATTGAATTGATGTCTTGAAATTTGTTGCATTAGGCCAGACTTTTTTTATCTGTTTAACGAGAAAATTTGTAAAAAATTAGGGTCGAGGGGACGAAATAAAAAAAAAAAATAAAAGTGCAAAATTGGTCCAGTCGACACTAAAAATAAAAATAAAACCGTTATACATGACCTTTTTTTTTTTTTTGAATTTATTAAAATACAAGAACAATGAAATGAGAACAGACCAGCATAGTAACCCTTCTATTAATATGAACATAAAACTATGTTTTGATTCTTTATTTCCACAAATATAGATCCATGGCACCAGGCAAATATATCAACCTGCTGCATATACACTATATATGTATAATTTAATTTCGGATGAAACGCGTCTTCTGATTGGCTGACGTTGTTTTGTTTATCAGCTGATAGACATAATTTTGTCGTGACCGTGACATCATCAACGTTTTTATGTTTTACTCCGGGTTAAAATTGAATCTAGAATTAAATTATAAGTGACTGTAATATTTTTCTGTCTATTGAAATAACATAAAAATGTGGTGCACACTTTAAAATAACCTGCAACGCCTGTGCACCACATTTTTATGTTATTTTTCATTAAGACAGAAAAAATATTACAGTCATTCCTTAAATATACCTGTCACCCAGTCGGGAACCTCTTATATAATTAGTGTATGCAGAGACATATATAATTAGTGTATGCAGAGACATATATACACACGTGTATATTAAATTTAATAAAAAATAATAAAACTTGAAACTTGAAACTAATGTCTCTGGTGTAATAGTCCAGATTTGAGCAAATTAACTTATAAATTGAAACAATGCATATACATGGAAATATATACATTAATCAAGAAGATCTAACCAAAAGTATGTTAATGGGTGTGGAATGCATAATTTAACGTCCGTAGTCATTATCGCAAGAATCCGGATTTCGGTCATAGCGGTCCGTTTCGATGAAATCCCGACTCCGATCCGTAGTTCTACAATAATATGCCCAATAATATAAATGTCGGACTAAGTAAAATTTACAAAAATAAACGATGTTTGATACGCTATTTGGAAAGGAATATGACGTTTTTAATGCAATACATGGATAATAAGTTTACTCCTGGCTAATTTCATCAAGTTCTGATGAAGTAATAACTGATTTTGCCAAAAGTTAGAATGATTTGATGTACGCTCTCGTGTTATTAAACAAGTATGAAAACATGCCACCGGCTTAAAAGTCTTTTTGAAGAAAATATATCGTTTCTGCCTTGAATTTCTTTACTTTTTAATGAAAATTGCTGTTTCATCGACTTGGTAAAATTAAATATTACCGATTTATACAGTTTTATTTTGTTCTGAGGATTTCGTTACAGTCGGGGGAAAATAAAAATAAAAGTAGAAGCACTACTTTTATTTTTATTCTGAAATCGGAAAGGCGGAGTCGGCGGATCTCGTTAAACAGATAATAAAAATGTCTGGCCTTATCCAATAAAATGAACTTTCAAACAATGTAGCATAACATTGAGTTTTAGTGTTAATATTCCTTATAAGCTAAAGTTAATTAGTCATCTGTGTAGTGCTGTTGATATATTTCTCTTCAATATTGACTACGGTTTCATTTAATATTTTGTCATTTATCTCTTAAATAAGACGGCAAACCTACCCAAAGGAACTAGAGACAATATTATGTGGATCAGAGTATGACCAAACAATGGCTGCCCATAGTTTGCCTCTTCCTGTGTCACCTGGTGGGCCTCCAGTTTTGGGTAACCTCATTGAAGCAAGTTGTCTCCCTTTACTGTACTCCATATTCGAATAGTTCTGTCTTTACTTGCCGAGGCCAACAGGTGTCCTTCTTCCCCAAAGTCTTTGCTAATTTCTGTTTCATTCACATTGGTTTCTACAAAGAAAATATATCATACAGGCTATTCCATTAAGATGAGGTAGGGGTGGTTACGAAGGGAAGTCAGGAGCCTATACTTCAGTGGTTGTCTTTGGTTCATGTCTATCAAATTTGTTTTTTCAGAAATTGTTTTGTTATAAATTAAGTCGTTAGTTTTCTCAACTGATTTGTTTCACATTTTTCACGTGTGAGCTTTTATAGGCAACTATACAGTATGGGTTTTTCTCATTGTTAAAGGTCGTACATTTGCCTATAATTGCTTACATCAACTTCATTTAATTTTTGGTGGATAGTTGTCTCATTGGCAATCATACCACATCTCCTTATTTTTATATTAATTGTTTATAGTTTGTTGTCATAGCGAGGGTGTTACAAAAATTATAAAACTTGTTTCCTATACCAGAAAAGTGTTGATGAAAAACAAGTTTACTCATTTCCAGCACATTAAGGCTTAACCTTTAGATTTCTGTAATTGTTTCATGTCCTGTGTTTAGTTTTTCTCCTTTTTTTCTTTTAGGCATGGAGTTATCTATCCTTCTTTGACTTATGATTTGTTTATTTCCCCCTAAGTATCTATGTACTTTTTTTTATCATGTTTATCATGGTTATCATGTCTATTGTGTATATCATGTTTATCAAGGTTATTATGTTTATCGCGTTTATCATGGTTATATTTATGATGTTCTTTTCGCAAAAATAGGGTCAATTCATTTTATTTATGCAATTTTACCATTCTCCTCCTCAGGTCTGTCCAGGTCTTTGTATATTTTCTGTGGTTTAAAATTCTCCCCTGATATAGGACACCATGCAATAGAATGGACCTCATCATCATGCCCTCTCAAACGATGAATTAAACTTCCATCTCTAATATCATACAAGATCACAACACCAGACTTGTACCTATAAAAGAAAGGCAACCCTATCTAGAATATGACCAATAATTTCTTTTAAACATTAGGCAATTCTTTAAAACAATATCTGCATATACATTTGTACTATATATGTCTACTATTGTAATATGCTCTTTGTGAGCCCATTTAATAAATAAAGTCATATGATTTACAACCAGACACCATAGTTTGTTAAATTGCAATTGGTTGTTAATCATGTTTATCATAGACCGCTTTGAGAAATGCTGTCTGGTTCTCTCTTTGCTTTACAGGTTAAATTCTTCCAGTTTCCAGCAGCCATGTTAAATGCTTAAATCTGAGATAAGGGTATCCATTTTTCCTGCAAAACACTCAATTGAAAATTAAAAATCACTTTTGATGATAATCTTCTATGGGTGAACCACACTAAATGTCAATCCAGCTATGTAAAATACATGTACCACTAGATTGTCTTTTCCTTGGTTGATTTGTTTTGTTGAGTTGTCTGTCCTACACTATTTTGTATTTGAACACATTATTTTTATGCCCTCGCTATAGCGGAGGGGCATTAAGTTTTTCTCTTGTCCGTCTGTACGCACGCACGCACGTCGGTCTGCACGTCCCAAAATTAGTTTCCGCTCTCTAACTTAAGTTTGCCTCAACCAAATGTTATGAAACTTATACACAATGCTAATAACCATAAAACAAAGATCAAGTTTGAATTTTGGTGGCGTCACTTTAACCGTTCTAGAGTTATGCCCTTTATAAATGGAATAAAATGCTCCAGGGCGCAGCTTGATACGACCGCAGAGGTGGAACCCTGAACAGTTGGGGCAAGTATGGACACAACATTCAAGCTTGATACAGCTCTGAATTTGGATTGTGATTAAATATTTGACACAGCATAGGTTTCTGACACAGTATGAATGTGGTCTAAGAACTTAAAATTTTAAATTGGACATTCACCTTTTATGGTCCAATATCAAAATCTAAATACATGGTTAGATTCAGCATATCAAAGAACCCCAAGAGTTCAATTTTGATGAAATCAAGCGAAGTTTAATTTCGGACCCTTTGACCTCAATGTGGACAAAGTTGATAACGGGCCCAAAATCAAAAATCTAAACACATGGTTAGATTCAGCATATCAAAGAACCCCATATATTCAATTTTGTTGAAATCAAACAAAGTTTAATTTTGGACCCCGATTTGGACCAACTTGAAAACTGGGCCCATTATCAAAATCTAAATACAGTTGTACATGTTTAGATTCAGCATATCAAAGAACCCTAAGAATTCAATTTTGTTAAAATCAAACTAAGTTTAATTTTGGTCCCTTTGGACCTCAATGTGGACCAATTTAAAACGGGCCCAAAATCCAAAAACTTAATTCACGGTTAGATTCAGCATATTAAAGAACCCCAAGAATTCAAGAATAAAACCCCATTGAAATTGGTCAAGAAATAAGCAATTTATACAAAGTATCTTCTTTTGCACAATACTGTGTAATTGAATATTTCTTGCAATTGCGCAATACTGTGCAATTGAATATTTCTTGCTATTGCACAATACTGTACAATTGACAATTTCTTGCTATTGCGCAATATTGTGCTGTTGGATATTTCTTGCTATTGCGCAATACTGTGCAATTGAAGATTTCTTGCTATTGCGCAATACTGTGCAATTGAAAATTTCTTGCTATTGCACAATACTTATTATATAATAATTTACACATCCTGTTTGGTGTGTATCTCCTGCCATATCATTATTATTTGCTTTTAAATATAAATCAGAAATAACCAACTTAAAATGGAAAATTTTAAAGAAAAAAAAAGGAAAAAAAGAAAAAAAAAAAAAAGAACCCCCCCCAATTTTTTGAACCCCCTTATGATTCATCACCCCCAAACTCAATCCCAGAATTCCCTTTCAGGTATGGTACCTTGCAGTACAATTTCAGAGATCCATACACTTGAACACAAGTTATTGTCTAGAAACTAGAAAATGCTTATTTTTGGCCCTTTTGGCCCCAAATTCCTAAACGTTTACGGCAATTACCCCAAACTCAAACCCAGCTTCCCTTTGTGACATGGAACCTTGTGGTACAATTTCATAAAGATCCATACACTTACACACAAGTTATTGTCCTGAAACTAGAAAATGCTTGTTTTTGCCCTTTTGGCCCCTCATTCCTAAAATTTTGAGGCAATTTCCAAAATCAATCCCAGCCTTCCTTTGAGGTATGGTACCTTGCAGTACAATTTCAGAGAGATCCATACACTTGAACACAAGTTATTGTCAGGAAACTAGAAAATGCTTATTTTTGGCCCTTTTGGCCCCTAATTCCTAAACGTTTCAGGCAATTACCCCAAACTCAATTCCAGCTTTCCTTTGTGATATGGAACCTTGTAGTACAATTTCAGAAAGATCCATACACTTACACACAAGTTATTGTCATGAAACTAGAAAATGCTTGTTTTTGCCCTTTTTGGCCCCTAATTCCTAAAATTTTGAGGCAATTACCCCAAAATCAATCCCAGCATTCCCTTTGTGATATGGAACCTTGTGGTACAAAGTCAGAGAGATCCATACACTTACACACAAGTTATGTCTGGAAGTTACAAAATGCTTATTTTGGCCCTTTTGGCCCCTAATTCCTTAACTGTTGGTACCATAACCCCAAAATCAATCCCAACCTTCCTTTTGTGATATTGAACCTTATGGTAAAATTTCATAGAGATCCATTCACTTAAACTTAAGTTACCACAAAACCAAACAAGTTTGAATTTTGGTGGCGTCACTCAAAACGTTCTATACCAATATACAACTGCCCTTTTGCGGTCGTATAAAAATTGCAAAACTTTTAGTTTCCGTTCTCTAACTTAAGTTTGCCTCAACCAAATGTTATGAAACTTATACACAATGCTTATTACCACAAAACAAAGATCAAGTTTGAATTTTGGTGGCGTCACTCAAACCTTTCTAGAGTAATGGCCCTTTATAAATGGAAAAATTGCAAAACTTTTAGTTTCCGTTCTCTAACTTAAGTTTGCCTCAACTAAATGTTATGAAACTTATACACAATGCTTATTACCACAAAACACAGATCAAGTTTGAATTTTGGTGGCATCACTCAAACCTTTCTAGAGCAATATTAATGCCCTTTATAAATGGAAAAATTGCAAAATTTTAGTTTCCGTTCTCTACTTAAGTTTGCCTCAACCAAATGTTATAAGACTTACACACAATGCTTATTACCACAAAACTCAGATCAAGTTTGAATTTTGGTTGCGTCACATAAAGGGTTCTAGAGTTATGCTCCTTTATAATGGAAAAATTGGTAATTTTTAGTTTCGGTTCTATAACTGAAGTTTGCCTCAACCAAATGTTATGAAACTTATACACAATGCTTATTACCACAAAACACAGATCAAGTTTGAATTTTGGTGGCGTCACTCAAAGGGTTCTAGAGTTATGCCCTTTATAATAGAAAAATTGCAAAATTTTTAGTTTCCGTTCTCTAACTTAAGTTTGCCTCAACCAAATGATATGAAACTTATACACAATGCTTATTACCACAAAACAAAGATCAAGTTTGAATTTTGGTGGCGTCATTCAAACCGTTCTAGAGTAATGGCCCTTTATAAATGGAAAAATTGCAAAACTTTTAGTTTCCGTTCTCTAACTTAAGTTTGCCTCAACCAAATGTTATGAAACTTATACACAATGCTAATAACCATAAAACAAAGATCAAGTTTGAATTTTGGTGGCGTCACTTTAACCTTTCTAGAGTTATGCCCTTTATAAATGGAATAAAATGCTCTGCAGGGCGCAGCTTGATACGACCGCAGAGGTGGAACCCTGAACAGTTGGGACCAGTATGGACACAACATTCAAGCTTGATACAGCTCTGAATTTGGATTGTGATTAAATATTTGACACAGCATAGGTTTCTGACACAGTATGAATGTGGTCTAAGAACTTAAAATTTTAAATTGGACATCCACCTATTATGGTCCAATATCCAAAATCTAAATACATGGTTAGATTCAGCATATCAAAGAACCCCAAGAGTTCAATTTTGATGAAATCAAACAAAGTTTAATTTTGGACCCTTTTGACCTCAATGTGGACAAAGTTGATAACAGGGCCCAAAATCAAAAATCTAAACACATGGTTAGATTCAGCATATCAAAGAACCCCATATATTCAATTTTGTTGAAATCAAACAAAGTTTAATTTTGGACCCGATTTGGACCAACTTGAAAACTGGGCCCATAATCAAAATCTAAATACATGTTTAGATTCAGCATATCAAAGAACCCTAAGAATTCAATTTTGTTAAAATCAAACTAAGTTTGATTTTGGACCCTATGGACCTTAATGTAGACCAATTTGAAAACGGGACCAAAATTAAGAATCTAAATACACGGTTAGATTCGGCATATCAAAGAACCCCAATAATTCAATTTTGATGAAATCAAACAAAGTTTAATTTTGAACCCTTTGGACCTCAATGTGGACCAATTTAAAACGGGCCCAAAATCCAAAAACTTAATACACAGTTAGATTCAGCATATTAAAGAACCCCAAGAATTCAAGAATAAAACCCCATTGAAATTGGTCAAGAAATAAGCAATTTATACAAAGTATCTTCTTTTGCACAATACTGTGTAATTGAATATTTCTTGCAATTGCGCAATACTGTGCAATTGAATATTTCTTGCTATTGCAATACTGTACAATTGACAATTTCTTGCTATTGCGCAATATTGTGCTATTGGATATTTCTTGCTATTGCGCAATACTATGCAATTGAAGATTTCTTGCTATTTGCAATACTGTGCAATTGAAAATTTCTTGTTATTGCACAATACTTATCATATAATAATTTACACATCCTGTTTGGTGTGTATCTCCTGCCATATCATTATAATTTGCTCTTACATATAAATCAGAAATAACCAACTTAAAATGGAAAATTTTAAAGAAAAAAAAGGAAAAAAGGAAAAAAAAATCCCCCAAATTTTTGAACCACCTTATGATTCATCACCCCAAACTCAATCCCAGCCTTCCCTTTGAGGTATGGTACCTTGCAGTACAATTTCAGAGAGATCCATACACTTGAACACAAGTTATTGTCAGGAAACTAGAAAATGCTTATTTTGGCCCCTTTTGGCCCCTTATTCCTAAACGTTTCAGACAATTACCCCAAACTCAATTCCAGCTTTCCTTTGTGATATGGAACCTTGTAGTACAATTTCAGAAAGATCCATACACTTACACACAAGTTATTGTCATGAAACTAGAAAATGCTTGTTTTTGCCCTTTTGGCCCCTAATTCCTAAAATTTTGAGGCAAATACCCCAAAATCAATCCCAGCAATCCCTTTGTGATATGGAACCTTGTGGTACAAAGTCAGAGAGATCCATACACTAACACATAAGTTATGTCTGGAAGTTACAAAATGCTTATTTTGGCCCCTAATTCCTTAACTGTTGGTACCATAACCCCAAAATCAATCCCAACCTTCCTTTTGTGATATTGAACCTTATGGTAAAATTTCATAGAGATCCATTCACTTAAACTAAAGTTAGAGTGCGAAACCAATGCGTTAGAGACGAGGAACCAATGTCATTTATCGACCGCAAAATGTTTTTGCGGTCGTATAAAATTGCAAAATTTTAGTTTCCGTTTTCTTACTTAAGTTTGTCTCAACCAAATGTTATGAGACTTACACACAATGCTTATTACCACAAAACTCAGATCAAGTTCAAATTTGGGTAGCGTCACTTTTACCGTTCTTCAGTTATGTCCCTTTATAACTATATGATATGCAAGCTGGGGCATCATCTGTGTCCACATGTGGACACAATCCACATTATTTTAATTTCATTTTTGTTGAAAATACAGAGGAAATCTTAAAATAGGAATTTCATAAACCATGGCATGTGACAAAATATAAAGTTGATACAAACCCAACAGCTAATGTAAATTCTTCTAAATTTGAAAATTCAGTTGTCAACACAGGTGACTTCTCTCCCTTGAAACTTGCAATTCTGTTGTCACAGAAGTTCCAGCAAGTTACCTCCCCTTTGTCATCTCCAAATACAATAAGCATGTGGTTGAAAGCTGACCATGTCAGTGCTGTGACCTTACCCTGAAAAAAAGTTTGTAATATGTGTCTTTGTTTTACACAGTTTATAAACTGTACATGTATCTGAATGTGTTTTTATTCTCCTTTAAGGAATTTGGTGTCAATGGCAGATATTACTGTCTTTTAAATTTATACACAACATTGTATAGATACACAATGTACTTGTCTGTTGATTTAAGACTACACAAAGTACATGTACATTGTGTGTTGCTCTGTATGCATCTTTCTTCTTGTTTTATTGTCTTCTGTGTTTAAATGTTGCATTCTCACTGATTTCTAACCACTAATCTTGTTATTCATAAGATATCATTAAAAAAATATTTCACGACATGTGCTGTCATGGCGCATAAATTCATGTAAATGGCAACATTTTTCCTTTTGAGACCATAGTTCAAATGAAAAATAAATAAAAGTTAGCGGCTAACAAAAATTCGATTTTTTGAAGGCCATTAACTTTCATCCAGATAATATATGTATTTCAGTCTGTGTCTTAGGGCAAAATATGCCTTTTATGTCATGAATGTTTATGCCATGACAACAATTTAATCCAGAAATCAAAAGTTCAATTAATTATCACTCCATTTTGGTGTATTACCGTATACTACCCAATTAAAAGGGGTACAATATTGTCAATGCCCTTTCATTAGAATTTACTTTGTATTGTTATATATGTTTACTGTAGTAATGCAACTATATTTCTACCTTTACTTTTCTTATTTGTTCTGAGATCTGAAAACAACTCACTTTTATTTACCTGTATTTCACTTACGGTACCTTATTTTATATATGTATTAAATTGATAATGATATTATTTCACAATTAAGATCTGTGAAATTACTTCTGGTTTTGTTTCACATGTTTCATGATTCTTGTCTTTTAAAAGAATGATATTTACTTTAATATTTCAGGATATTATTTTCAATTATAACCTGTGAAATTACTTCCCATTATTATACATTTATTTGGTATTTTATTTACTAATTTAGCTTATATTCTAATACACTATTATTAGTCCATAGTATTTGCAAAGATTAAGTTTCTTTTATTAACCAGTCAGGGACTTACTTAAATGAGTGATTTTCTAAATCACTGATTCAAGTAACATTATGTCCATAAAGGTTGGAAGTAAGAGTTGTCTTTCTTTAATAATCACCTATTTAAGTAGTACAAATTAATCACTAGACTAAGTGATTTAATTTTATTGTAGCTTTAAATATAGAATACTAATGATCCAGGGACTAATTATGTTGCTAAAATTATCAGAACCAACATCTGTCATGTCTGTGTTGATAGGATGAAAGGGTCATGTCAGGTGATGACCTTGTACTAAATCTAGGATAATGACATAAAAATCACTTGTTTAAGTATCATACCTCAATTTCCTTCCAAAAATCACTTCTTTAAATATCATTATTTTGATAACCCACACTAATTTCAACACCCCGAACAGTGAAATTTTGATCGCGAACAGTAGAATTTTATTTATTACATAATCTATAAGATGAAACCTTGAATTTTACAGGAAAAATACTCCCACTGCTGGGGAAAATCTGTTAAGAAAGTATCAGTTCATTAAGTAAAGCCATTTTATAGCATTTTTCAACTAAAATAGAATTTGCAGCTAAATCATTTGTATATGATTGCACCAAAGGCATAAACCTTGCTGCTTAAAAGAAGCTAAAAGTTCATTTTTTCAATTTTACTAATGAAAAGATATTATCTAAACCTATGTGTTTAAAATTTTGGTAAAACTACAAAATCAAAATTTGTGACAAAACTTCAATTTGCTTCTTGCAATACATTGTGATTTAAAATCACTTATTTCAATAAGTCCCTGACTGTTAACTATTCAATACTTTAACTTCCCAGATAGAATTTCACAGCAATGGATAATATATCACAGTGAAATATTTTCCTCCGAATAAAAGAATAACAACAACTTCTGTAACATATTTTCCGCGGATAATATTTTATCCGGATAGAATTTTGCTTTACACATGCAGCTTGAAGGGGACAAGATATTGTTGCTATTTGATTTGGTCAAGGAAGACACTGGATTACAATATTTACTTTTATTGAGAAAACTCACATGTGCTTCAGTTTCATAGAGTAACTCGTATGAGTTGACATCCCAGATAAACACTTTACCGTCCTCTGAACCACTGCAACACAGTATCTGGTTTGGATCTACCGTTGTAGATGGCAATGTGACGCACGTCACTTTTTCTCTGTGTCCACAATAAACTCCTTTATGGGCTATTGGGAGTGTTGATGCGTCGTATATGAAAACGTCATGTCTAGCAGCAAAAACGAGCAGACCACTTTTATTAAAGCCCACTGTATGGCTTATGTACCAGTTTGGTGACGCTGGTAAAGTCAATAATGCCATGCTATGATAAGTTTGTTAAGATATCAACATTCAGTAAAATCTTATATTTTAGTACACTTCCCGCAAAATCGTCAAAAGCACGTTGAATTATTTTCTCAAGCTGCCATAAATTGGTCGCAGCCGATAGCGACAAAAACTTTTTTGCAAACTCTTATTATTAGATATCACACTTACTTAATATCCGCCCATTTGGTAACTGAGTGTATGAAACGTTACAGAATTATTTTATATTACATTTTACATTTTTATAGATAAAATTGCAAATAGCAACAATGATCAGATCTTCGGGACGCTTAAAACATGCAATTTCTTAGTTACAAATTAAAGCATCTACATCACCAAGGTCAATGAGAAAATGAAAAATGAGCCTGAAAAGTAATCTCAATTTTAACTTAAAAACACAATTTACACTGAAAACTAAACACTATTGCTGCATTTTAACAAAAAGAAAACATTCTAGACTTGTGCTTTTTTTTCAAAATTGATTTAAACAGTTAAAAATTGATTTAAACAGTTAAATGAACCTGTTTCCAAAAAACGTCTTATGTCTGGAAGGAAGGCGCTGCAAAAATTATAAACCTTTAAAGAAGAAGAAGTATGATGATATTTTGCTATTGAGAAATGTTTTACAAGAGTGCAGACCAAACAATTTTGACGTCTTGAATGTCTAGTTCGAAATGGAAGGTCCTGTCAGATCGGTCAAAAAGGCTCGGACCAGTATTTTATTAGCCTTGACCGATGTAAAACGGCTGTTGCATTATTATTTGGACTAGTGTTATTTCGGTATTAGTATGATGATCACCGATCTAAAATTTAGGATGTGCTATTCCGATTGAAATAAGTGATTCAGATGATGAAAAGGATAGTGAAGATTACAGCCAAACTTGCAGACCAGTTAATAAAATTGTTATTATTTTATCTATGAAAGAATTTAGTAAAGGTCCCATTTCAAAACAAGTTTTCGCGAACTCTGATTTGTGGTAACGAAATCCCTGACTTAATAATTTACTAGTAATACATAGATTACGCTTATTAAAATCCAAATGTCACTACAGACACGAGCATAGCGTAAGACGGTGCCAAAGGAACATCACCGTCCAAAAAGGGAAAATTAACAATAGGAAAGAAAAATCATCCCTTTTGTCGTAAATTTTTGTGTAGAGTTTCTGGTGTAATACTGAAATATCTAAATCTAGGAAAGGACAGTTATTGCTGTTGATATTAGATTTATTTAAAGTAAGTTCCTTTGGGTAAATTTCAGCAGTATAGTTAAAGAATTCTTGATTATTTAACGAAAAATATCATCAAGATAACGGTAAGTGTTGTTGAATTTATCAATTAAATGGAATTTAGACGGTTCTTTACTGAGTTTGGCCATAAACTGTGATTCATAACAGTAAAGGAAAAAGTCTGGTATTGAGACAATCTAAAACCATATTTCACTGGTTTTTGTGTAGTTTAGGTAACAAATACATAGTGGGGACCTTCAAATATTCCGAGGAGGCCTTAAGCTGAGCTGTGGTAGTGACATGATTATTTACTATATGACTCTCTGTGGAGTGTACGGCCTTGAATGAAGTTGAATGTATAATTTCATTCTTAAGGACTTCCGTGTAGTATTTATGTCACACCACCACCACATTGTTGGCTGCTTTGTCGGCCGGTACGAACTCAAAACGCTTTGATAGTACATGTACTTGAATTTTGTTTTACTCCTAGAAATTGGCATATTACTGAATCTTTTATTGATTTCTAAACTATTTTCTAAATGTGATATGCGAATATCAACAAAATACATACATTTATTTAAATAGGAATCAAGTGACATTTTGTCAGATTTCTCCGGTTACACCATTTTTATACGACCGCAAAAATTTTGCTGTCGTATATTGGTATCATGGCGTCGTCGTCGTCGTCCGAAGACATTTGGTTTCAGACAATAACTTTAGTATTAGTAAATAGAAATCTATGAAATTTAAACGTAAGGTTTATAACCACAAAAGGAATGTTGGGATTGATTTTGGCGGTTATGGTCCCAACAGTTTAGGAATTAGGGGCCAAAAGGGGCCCAAATAAGCATTTTCTAGTTTCATGACAATTATACAACAAGTTTCCATACCACAAAGGGATGGTTAGGATTGGCTTTGGGGTTATGGCTCAAACCATTTAGGAATTAGGGGCAAAAAAGTGAGAAAAAACAAGGATGTCCTGGTTAATGGACAATTACTTAAGTACAAATTACAGTGTAAGGGAGGTAATTCAAACACAACTTTGAATTACCTCCCTTACACTGCTTTTAAATTATGTATAAAGAATTTTGTATTGTCTTGAGGTGATTAACTATCAATTCATTTTAGAAGTTACTATTTTAATAATTTTAAAATGCTGATTAAGGTAAATTAATTTTAGCTATGATTATGTATGTCATTTTCTATTTTAAGACTTTTATGATGTATTTAAATGGGTTATTATGGTTGCAAACTCCATTGGAAATTTGAATTGAAATTATGATCATGACTGAGGAAAGAATTTATTTTGGAAAAAGGGGAGGTTAAAAAATTGGGTGGGGGACAATTTTTCTCCTCAAGATTTCAGAAATCAAAAGAAAATCCGTCAAATTTTTTTTTTTTTGAAAAAAGGAGGGAGGTCAATTTACAACAGCATAGTGTATTGCACAAAAGCAAAAATTGAATATAAATTCAAATCATATAACCAATTCTAAGTTCTTTGACTACAGTTATTCTGTGTCAGAAACCTATTATGTGTCAAAATTGATATGCAATTACAATCCAAATTCAGACCTGTATCAAGCGCGAATATTGTGTCCATTTTGCCCCAACTGTTCAGGGTTGGACCTCTGCGGTCGTATCCAGCTGCGCTTGGCAAAGCAATTTATTTACAATAGGATAAAGAGCATCTTTAATAACATTGCGACACTCTTCCCAATTTATTTTGGACGGTGGACAATATTTTTGTCCTTTTTCAGAAAGTTGATCATGTTTATAACCTCTCAGTCTTGAATGATGTTGAGGCCACAGGGATCATATTTATACTTCGATGTTTCAGTCTCATGTTGAAGGAGCATTATTTTTTATACTGACATCTGATGTAACTGACGTATACGGTAATTAAAATTAATCTTCTACTGGGTTTTTATACGAATAAGAAATTATAGGTGGCTCAATGTTATCAAAATATGGAGGTATAAAGTTTTGAACGGTAGAGTCATGAAAATACTAGACAAATTAATAAAATCAATACCTCTATTAATGTATTTTATTTTAGAAAATACTTTTTATGATCTTCAGGTTTGTCAATTTGAGGGAACAGTCTATGGTGACAAAAGCTGTAATAATCCGTGTACACTCATATTTTGAACTGAAAACGATATTGTATTACACTCGTTATAAATATTATGTAATTTACTAATTGGCATTTGACCCTGTTTGCATAATAATTGATGTCTACCATTGTTTTAAATATAGATAAAAATCAATAAGTGTAAAATTAGAATGATGTTTATTTCGTAGATTGCAGTTAATGCGATTACCATGTCAGAGACCTATGATTGCGTTATCTTTTATCAACAATAGTCATGATATCAATAGAGATAGTTTTAGATATGTTCCCTTGGCCCAGGATATTGTCATTAAGACCTAGAGGATACGCTGTCTGTAGTCATTTAATCCAAGACAGTTCGCAAATTTTTCAGGAATCTTCAAACTGTTTATGGGATTGTCCTGGTTGTTTATGAACTGTTTGAAGTGGTTGGAATTTGATAAATTTAATATTCATGATATTGTGTTTGTGTTTTTCTAAATGTTGGTAAATTAAACTTTTGAATTTCTTAGGTCTGCGGAAGCGGTATAGATGTTCTTGTGTTCGTTTGAAAATTTACGTCCAGTTTGCCCTACCTACATATTGAATACTACAATTTGGTTTTGTTCATGTTACAAGATATATGAGGCTTTGGGTTTTTCAAGTGATGTCATATGAAAAGGAGAGAGAAAAGTTCTTCCGTTCACTGATGACCGAACTGTATTATCTGAAGATAATCTGGATCAGGTTTGTCATTTTCTGGCATTGCACGGGAATATTTGTGGATATCCATGTGCGTTTTTGTTGAACAATCTAGCAGCAGAGGCATTGCCTCCTTTAACACAATTGTGAAATGTGCTGAATTTTGAAGGTGAATTTCTATTAGCGGCAGTTGAATTTATATTAGGAACGCGGTTTTTTAAGCACGTGGATATCCAAAGTCTGTCAAAACAATAGTTTTAATGCTGAACGTTTTTGCAAAATTAAAAATACTGAAAAAGTAATACTGTCATCTTTTTTTTTTTTTTTTTTTTATTTCATTGTACAAATTTAAGGACAAAAATATAAAAAAATAAATTACAATTTAAAAACCATCTGGATCTTTTGAGATACTCTTCATCATTGGCCTCATGACTGGGGCTTGACAATAAATACCTCTTTACCAAATTGCAAAACAATTAATTCCCAGCATAATCATGATAATTTCTGTTGAAAAAGTAACTGAAATACTGAAAAGTATCCGATGTTGGTTCTTTGGTTATGACATCATTTTCAATGTACATATACTCAGTATTTGTTTTCCCTGCCGTGTTGCAGGGGACATAGAAACACTGGGTGTCTGTGCGTTCATCTGTCCTGTCTTGTTAGCTCTCTCAAGTGTACAATTCTTGTCAGAATGAGATTTTTTAAAACTTATATCAGCAATGTATTGGACAAGTTCGAAAATCAGTGCCAATCATTTTATTTTTAAAAGAGTTGTGCCCCTTGGAAACATTAATTATATGGAAAATTGCATCGTTAGGGCTCTCATTTGTACAATTCTTGCCAGATTTTTATGAAACTTGTATCATAGGTTTATATTAGCAATGTCTTGGAATAGTTCGAAAATCAGTGTCGATCAATTATTTGTAAAAGAGTTATGCCCTTGGAAACATTAATTATATGGAAAATTGCATCATTAGCGCTCTCATGTGTTCAATTCTTGCCAGATTTTTATGAAACTTATATCATAGGTTTATAACAACAATGTCTTTGACGAGTTCGAAAATCAGTGCCTATCAATTATTTTTAAAAAGAGTTATGTCCCTTGGAAACATTAAATTTATGGAAAATTGCATTGTTAGTGCTCTCATGTGTACAATTCTTGCCAGAATTTTACGAAACTTATATCATAGAAGTCTTTGATGAGTTCGAAAATCAGTGACGTTCAATAATTTCTGAAAGACTTATGCCCCTTTGAAATATTAATTATATGGAAAATTGCATTGTGAGCGCTTGTGTGTATTGTTAATTTGTTCTTGTTATGCTTATCATGAATATACATGTACATAAACTATTTGAATTTTTTGTTTTTAATTTTACTGACTGCTATTCGATTTTATAACCTTTGTATATTTTAAGATGTTATCGAAATGTATATTTTATTAAATCCTGTATACTAACCTTTTATTTTACAGATTTGTGTAGGCTTTTAAGGCATGGGTCATTACAAACAAGGTAAGTAAATATACATGGTCAGGGCTACCCTAGTTCCCAAAACTGATCATTATATGTCCGAGGAATCTCTGGCTGCTGTCTACTGGACTACTGCTCTTTGTATCCACAACTCTCCCTAATCCAATAAGGACTTTTGAAAGAAACTTTCATGAAAAGAGAGGCAAAGGATACCAAAGGGACATTCAAACTCATAAGTCGAAAATTAACAACAGTACACAAAACACAACATAGAAAACCAAAGACTGAGCAATACCAACCCCACCAAAAACTCTGTGTGGTCTTAGGTGCTCCGGAAGGGTAAGCAGATCCTGCTCATGTAAGTACAACCCCAGTGATAAGTCTAATTAAGTAGGTCACATTCAGAGAAAAGGGACGGGATTGTAGTTACGTCAATTGGAACATATCCGTTGTCATCTGTGAAACGGATATTCCATAACGGTTAACCAACTCTCAGTACCTTAAATCATTGTGCACCTCCTAATTTCGACCTGGTTCCAAGGAAGTCAAAACAACTTGATGCGGAATATGAATGTTCTTGATATGTGGGCATCAACATTTTGGTTTCAGACAAAATCTTTTGAGCAATTAGCATGATTTGGAATATCTTTACCAAACTTGGCATGATATATACTGCCAAATGAGAAAGGGAAGACTTTTGTGATTTTGAGGTCAAGGTCATAGCAGCTATTAATAGACAACATTTTCATTCTCCTGCTACAGATCCAAAAAGATTGCAACTAGCTATAGGTTTATGCACCCATGATACTTCTGTAATTTTAGTCCTGTGGATTTATTTATATTCAAATAATAATGAATCCACAGTATTTAGTTTTTGCCATACATTGTAGCTTTTAAATTAAAGAGAGCTGGTTTGAATTATTTAGCTTTGCTCAGATTTTTTTGTTTCTCCTGTACATGTGCTTGTCAGTGTTTATAAAGTTTTATAGTGAAAATTGTTTATTTTCCTTTTAAGACTACTTGCAAATGAAAGCTTAGGATCAAGACTATTCCAATCATCTTCTGCTATAAATCAGTCTGTTGTCTGCTGTGGTTCAACAATCAACCAATCTACTCACAAATTGACAGGATGTAGACAGTTCCACACCAGTATTCCAAGAAATGATGAAAATGAATCTATGCCAGACCCAGAAGCTGGTTGGCCTAAGCTCAAAGAAGAAAAACAATGGTTAGACTATAATAAAATTGTTTATCCACCACAGAAACCTGGAGATCCAAAAGACCAGCCGTAAGTATTGTTGTTGTTTACAAAGACTTCCAATAGACACAAGGTGATTCAGTTAGAAACCAATCTTTTGATTGGTTGAGTCTTTTGATTGGTTGAGTGATTCACTAATTTACAGGGTGATTGCTGGTGTTTGGAGTTGATCACTATATGGCTTACAAACCTGTTATATGTTTGCTATGGAGTGTATACAGAGAGATGTTTCAGAGTGAATCACCCAAAATCACCAGGATTCACTGTGAAAATTCACCCCAAGAGTGATTGTATATACTGTGGATTCATTATTATTTGTGGGATACCAATTTTTTCGCAGATTTTTACAAATCCACAAAATAAAATTATCCAAGAAAATAAAATTTTCTGCAATCAATGAAAATTGGTACCTATGAACTTTAATAAATCCACAGTATATATGTGCGAATACAAAAAAGTTGATTGATTGATGATTGATTGTTGGTGTTTAGTGCCACTTTCAGCACAATTGGCTATTTCATGGCAGCCAGCTTTTATTGGTGGAGAAGCAATAGTGCCCAGAGAGAACCAATGACCAGAAAAACTGGCATTCCTAGTTGAAAATAGAGACAAAGTCTATGATAAAAATGAATATTGGTACAACAAGATTTGGAGAAAACATCAATCGGACAGCAACCCACCAACACTAATAACACAACATGTAGTTTAAGGCATTAATAAAAATGAATTTTATAAGCAAAATGATAGCTGTTTCATGAATGTAGGATTTAAAAGTGCAAAAAAATCAAGGGCATACAGCCATACACCTCAAGCACAGGGATACATTCTTATTCAGCATTAGAAAAAGATCACTTAAAAATCTAAATATTGATAAAAGTGAGTTTTTCCCCAATAAGACAGCTACCCAATTGTAATAACATAAAAATTCAGTCCAGAGTGCTTCACAGTATCGCATCAACATGAAGCCATAATTTTTGGTTGGGTTTTAAATACCCATACTGTAATTTTAATTCTTATCTTCCATATTTAATATCTTCTCCACATCGTATTGTTCCCAATTCTATATCTCATTCTAGCCAAATAAACCTTATCTACATTATACAGCCACCCATCAGAAAGGATATCTTTTACGTAATAATTTTAAGATGGCGTGAATATTGAATGAAACTAATAGTTTCACACCATGAATTATGATACAAAGCAAAAGCAAAAGAAAGAATTTTTTTTTGTAGGAAATTTGTCACCTGAAAAAGCACATAAAATACAGTCCAAAGAAACTGTGGTATCATGCAATTATGGTAAGTAGTTTATATCATGCTATCTACATAGATTAATATTGACTATATATGAGGGTATGGATGGGGGTTCACAGAATAGAGATTAATGAGCACAATTTATAAAAAATAGACCAAAAAAATAAAGAATAGAGAATAATGAGGTGCTAAAATATAAAGAATATGGAATAATGGGCAAAAGTATAAATAATAAGAGAAAAATGGCCTAAAAAATTTAAGAATACAGAAATGAAGGACCCCATCCAGACCCTCATATATACACAACAATGTACTGATAAAGCTAATATGTACACAATTTCAATCCTTGTATATCAGTGGCAAACAGAAGATTTTTAATGTGTATTATAAAGCTGTAGAAATGAGAAGAGATGCCTAACACACAAATTTTCGCTTTCCAGACTTGCAGAAAGTACAATACAATTTGGTTGAATAATTTGATTCTCCTGTTTAATACAGATGCACTTTTGTCATTCCAATTCTAAGCTAATTTTTAGAATTCATTGATTGATTGATTGATTGGTGATTGCTTTACGCTTTAATTTTTAGAAAGAAATTGATATCACTTTAATGTAGGCTATTGACACAATGCTTGATTGAACTGTCACATGTACAGAAATAAGTGTCAGTCCATGAGTTACCTGTAAATAACTCTTTTACAGTTACCTGAAAAGCACATGTGTATTATAAAGCTGTATTTTGTGGTGTTTGTTTTAATTTTGTTGTGTTCTGTAACAATATTCTTATAAATTGACTTTAAAAGAAGGTTTAAAATATGTTCGGCTGTTGTCTGCTCTTTGGTCGGGTTGTTGTCTCTTTGACATATTCCCCATTTCCATTCTCAATTTTATTAACCAAATTCAAAATGCATACATTTAATTTATATCTCAGATATCATTATGTCATATTCTATAATTTATATCTAAAATATCATATTCTATGTTTGATATCTAAAATATCATATTTTTATTTATATCTCAAAATCATATATATTCTGTTTATATTTTTCTAATATTATAATAAATATTTTTTCCAGATTCGTGGGATGTCAGTTGATGAGGCTATCAAACAGTTATCATTTCAAAAGCACAAAGGGGCACATATCATTAAAGAGGTATGCAATGTATTTTGTTTTAAACAGTTAACTCTTGATGTTGCGAACTCAGTTGACTAAAAATTTTGGAGGCTTTTGCTCATTGTTGAAGGCCATATGGTGACCTACAGTTGCTGACGTCCATTTCATTTGGTCTCTGGTAAATACAGTGAAATAGTTTACTCATTGGCAAGCATGCCACATTTTCTTTTTTTATAGTTGATAAATTAGAATGTTTAGTGATTATATAGATATAGGAAGATGTGGTATGAGTGCCAATGAGACAACTCTCCATCCAAGTAACAATTTATAAAAGTAAACCATTATAGGTCAAGGTACAAATGTATGGCCTTCAACACGGAGCATTGGTTCACACCGAACAGCAAGCTATAAAGGGCCTCAAAATTACTAGTGTAAAACCATTCAAACGGGAAAACCAACGGTCTAATCTATATAAAACGAAACGAGAAACACGTATGAACTACATAAACAGACGACAACTACTGTACATCAGATTCCTGACTTAGGACAGGTGCAAACACTTGCAGCGGGATTAAACGTTTAATGGTACCAAACCTTCTCCCTTTTTCTGAAACAATAGTATAACATCACAACATAGAAAGACACACTATAAAATATCAATTGGAAGGCTTAACTCAATCAAAAAACGTAAATTAACACACAATGAACGAATAAATTTGATCTGTGATACCTGAATGCAAATACATAGTTAATAAAAATTAGAAAATCATCACTTTTGAACAAAACTATGTCATATTATACACAGTAAATGAAAATAATTTTGTTGTTAAGTATACTTCTTCTTCTGTGTGTATAAAATCTTCCGTTTAGGAATACCAAGAAATTTCTTTAATATCAATAAAACTAATCTAACACTTGATACATATGGGGTGAATATCAACAATAAAACTATACAATTAGTGCTAGATAAAACTTCCTGTACAGGTGCAAGAACATAATATTTATTTAAGGAGAAATGAAATAATTTTGGTGTTCATAGTACGAAGAAGTGAAAATTTGTAGTAATTCCAAATAATCAAAGCTGGTATATAGACAAGATCCATGTTAACATTAAATAACAAAAAGCATTACAACTAGTATCAACAGGTCAAATTAAAGTATGATTTGAGAGTACTCACAGTTACTGACAGCTAGTTAAAAGCCAAAACAATTAATAATAAAAATCATGCATCAGAGACTGGATGTACAAGGTTATAAGACAACCGCGACATACCTCGGTATCCATCAGCTTGTACTGCCAGAAGAATATTTGGCAGGATAGATGTCTAGATTTTTATGCCCCCGCCGTATGTTATGTTACCCTTGACAGTCTGTCTTTCCGTCCTTCCATCTTTCCATCCTTCAATCTTTCCATCTGTTCCATTTTCGTTTCCGCACTCTAACTGAAGTTTGCCTTATGCAAATTAAATGAAACTCATACACAATGGTGAGAACCACAATACACAGACAGAGTTTGAATTTGGGCAGTGATTTACCGTTCTAGAGTTATGCCTTTTTAACTTGGAAAATTGCAAAGCTTGATTGGGGCATTCGTGTCCTCAAGACACATTCTTTTATTTTATATAAAATGAAGGTTAATCTGTATGAAAAATGTAGTGAACAAGAATTTTGAAAATATTTTGTCATAAGTGCTTTTGAATTAATAATTTGATAAATTATGGAATTGCTGTTTTAAATTTTAATGTCATAAGTTTTTGCATATTTGTTATATCCTATTAAAATAAATTGATAAAAGTATGGATGCAGCTCAAAAATGTCAATGGAAAAACAAAAGAATAGAGAAAAATGGGCAAAAAGTGCGGAATAAAGGGCAAAAAATATAAAAAATAGAGAAAAATTGGCCAAAAAATGAATAAAGACTAATGGGTGCTGACATGTAAAGAATAGAGAATGATGGGCAAAAAGGTAAAGAATAAGAAAAATTGCCTAAAACATGAATAAAGAAATGAAGGAGTCCCATCCAGACCCTCATGTGAAGCAAAAACACCCATTAGGAAGCAAAGTGGTATATGAAAATACCCAAAAGAAAGAAAGGATATTGGAATGGACCCCAAAACAATTTAAGCAAACCTTCATTTAGTTGAATTGAGATGAATATTTTCTTTTATTAGGCGATAGAAGAATGCCAGGAAATTGCTGTCAAGGACCATAATGTAGAGTTTAAATCAAATATGTGGGTCGGTAAGTATACAATATTTAAGTTAACCAAAAATATTTTTAAGGGTCCAAACTGAAATAAATCTATGGTAGATATCCTGGGCTTAATTTTATCCTGAAAACTAAAGGAGCTTTAGTTATAGTACATCAGACAAAGTTATTTGAAATCAGTTACACAACTTTGATAGACAGGTGAAGTTCATAAAAAGGATCATGTCTGACAGCTACTTGCAGAATTTCAATGTGAATGCAGAAATAAAATACAGCCATTTGGTAATGTGATTTTAAATTTAAATGAATTTGACCACAGTTTATTTAGTGATGATTTATGGGGTTGAAAAAGTACAAATGAGGGAATCTTCCCCCTAATGGGTTAAAAATTGCCGAATATTTTTATCTCGTACATTTACATGAAAAGTCAACATGACCTTTATTTTTCAATTGGTTGACAGATTTTTATGCCCCATTTATGGGCATTATGTTTTTCGGTCTGTGCGTCCCTTCGTTCGTTCGTTTGTTCGTTCGTCCGTCTGTCCAGCTTCAGGTTAAAGTTTTTGGTCAAGGTAGTTTTTGATGGAGTTGAAGTCCAATCAACTTGAAACTTAGTACACATGTTCCCTATGATATGATCTTTCTAATTTTAATGCCAAATTAGTTTTTTCACCCCAATTTCACGGTCCACTGAACATAGAAAATGATTGTGCGAGTGGGGCATCCGTGTATTATGGACACGATCTTGTTTTTTTTTTTTTTGCTTTTGGGCTGATAAATAAGGAATAATAAATAAATGATTTTGATATAGAGTTGTTCCTTGAACAGTTCAGTAATTTTGATAATAATTGGGTCACTGTTGCCTAAAAAAATCATCGCTAAGATCACTGTTTCCAGTGTGAATTGATACATGTATGTTGAAAATTTATTATTTAAGAATATTGACCACAAAATTGTTGTAAAAATATTGCAAAAAAATTGAAAACAGATATTGTGAAAATTTTGGGCAAATAATTAATCCTTTTTCAAACTTTTTCAGAGGATTCTTTTGTGAAACAATCAGCTATAGTAAAAGGCTTTCGTATCATGGGTCGAGGTCGAGGATCTAGAGTTCGATATCGTTATGTTCATTACTTCCTACGATTACGAGAGGGGAAACCACCCAAGCATTACTATCCCCCTCCAGAAACAGGATATGAAAAAATGGAGAACTATATAAAAGACCAGAGAAAAAGGAGAATTGTTCTTGCATTATGATCTGTTTAAACAATAAAATGCTTTAAAAATAAAGATGTATTGTTGGATGAACTGATTGATGTATGGTATTTATAATAATATGAATAAGGATAATTGTAACCAATTATTATGAACGCAGGCCAGGACACTAAATCTCAATATTATATTTCTATTCTGTAATCCTCCTTCCAAGTGCAACACTGATCAGAAGCATTTGAGTCACCTAAACTATATTTCATGCATGCAGCTTGAATGACTGATAATTTGTTTTGCTAAGAGGCTGATTGGCGTTATGATTTATAAATGATATTTTCAATATTGGTTTTCCTGTAAACAATACAAAATAAATTATAACAATTGAGTCACTGTGACCTGCATTTCATACTGCAATTACTTCATTTAAGGTCTGCATTCAGAATTGAAATCTTCAATGATATATCTGTTTATAATTCTATCAATCAATATATAAAAATATGAGGATGTGGTATAAATGCCAATGAGATAACTCTCCACTAGACTAAATGATGTAGAAGTTAACAACTATAGGTCATCATACAGCCTTCAACAATGAGCAAAACCCATACAGCACAGAAAGCTATAAAATGCCCCAAAATGACAATTTCAAACAATTCAAACAAGAAAACTAACGGCCTGATTTATGTACAAAACAATAAAACGAAAAACAATTATGATATACAGCAACAAACGACAACCACTGAATTACAGGTCCTGACTTGGGACAGGCACATACAGAATGTGGCAGGGTTAAACATTTTTGATGGCACTAAACCTATGAAGGTTTATAAAAAGGTCTTTTGGCAATTCATTTTAAAGCCCTTTTTGCTTCAAATATACCTGTAGTCCAGTACCTACATCTTATTTTCCTACAGTTTTGCGCAAATATTCTCTGATGAGTGCTTATCAATGATATCTTTGTATGCAGCAAAATAAATAAGTTCCTGTCTTTTACTGAAATATATTTCAGCAATAACTCCACATTGCTTTACTGTAAAGCTGTTCAGTGTGTTTAAATTTTGCAATTTCTAGGACCAAACCTGTTTTCGAGATTTTATATTTGCATTTATCTGATCCATGATACTGATCTCCTCTAAAGAACAAATTTACATGAGGAAAATTTATGCAATTTTATTTTAATAGGGAAATTAGCGAAAATAAACCCCTCAGGAAAATTCCATTTTTTCAGTGATTTAATATATAATCCGACAGAAAAATAACAAATTGTTCATAGTGCTTCTGTTTTATTAATTTATGAAAAATCATTTATGCATTGAGTCATTCTTTTCTCTCCCAAATAAGTCTTCAAAATGGAAGGCTCTATTGCTTAAACTTTTGAATGATTTTAGACTTGTAACATTTGGAATCTAAGCCGGTTTGTCTTTCCACAACAAGTCTTCTGGAATGGAAGGTGCCATTGTTAAAACTTTTGGAATATCCTCTTCCGTCGTAACATTTGGAATTCTTTTTCGACTGACTACATTTTCAACAAGACTTTTCTTATATTCCGTCCACTTCCTGTTTGCTTCAAACTTCAGATACAGATTTTGGTTAGAGGGTATCTTTTCCTCATTCTTATCCTTCATCTCATCCAATCTATCCATCATCAGATTTATTGCAAAGAATGCGGAGTTTATCAATAGGCATTCTACTTTACCATTTGTAATGATAAAAGTATCCTGAAGATTTTCACCTGCAGATAGAAAAATTAGATCAGTGTCTGAAAGGAGGAGGGTAGCCAAGGGCCCAGTTTGGCCTAGAAAATTGAAGTATTACAAAAATCAGGTTATATTTTGTAAATATAATTGAAAAATAAGAGCAATGTTTAAACTGTGAAGTCTTTGAAAAACTATGAATATTTTTTTTAGATTTAATGTTAAATAAGAATAATTCCAATTTTTCTACAGAAAAAGACAAAATTTGCATATTTTCAAACATATTCATGATTACAAAAGTTCAAATTTCAGTAAAAAATTGGCTTTTTTTAGCTCACCTGGCCTGAAGGGCCAAGTGAGCTTTTCTCATCACTTGGCGTCCGGCGTCAGTCGTCGTTAACTTTTACAAAAATCTTCTCCTCTGAAACTACTGGACCAAATTTAACGAAACTTGGCCACAATCATCATTAGGGTATCTAGTTTAAAATTGTGTCCGTGACCTGCCAAACCAACCAAGATGGCCACCATGGCTAAAAATAGAACATAGGGTAAAATGTATATTTTGGCTTATAACTCTGAAACCAAAGCATTTAGAGCAAATCTGACATGGGGTAAATTTGTTGATCAAGTCAAGATCTATCTGCCCGAAATTTTCAGTTGAATCGGACAATGGGTTGTTGGGTTGCTGCCCTGAATTAGTAATTTTAAGGATTTTTTCCGTTTTGGTTGTTATCTTGAAAATTATTATAGATAGAGATAAACTGTAAACAGCAATAATGTTCAGCAAAGTAAGATCTACAAATAAGTCAACATGATCAAAATGGTCAGTTGACCCTTAAGGAGTTATTGCCCTTTAAAGTAATTTTTACCAGTTTTTGTAAATTTTGTAATCTTTACAAAATCTTCTCCTCTGAAACTACTGGACCAAATTCAACCAAACTTAGCCACAATCATTATTAGGGTATTTAGTTTAAAAATTTGTGCGGTGACCCAGCCAACCAACCAAGATGGCTGCCAAGGCTAAAAATAGAACATAGGGTAAAATGTAGATTTTGGCTTGTAACTCTGAAACCAAAGCATTTAAAGCAAATCTTACAGGGATTAACTTGTTTATCAAGTAAATATCTATCTGCCCTCAAATTTTCAGATGAATTGGACAACTGGTTGTTGGGTTGCTGCCCCTGAATTGGTAATTTTTAAGGAAATTTTGCCATTTTTGGTTATTATCTTGAAAATTATTACAGATAGAGATAAACTGTAAACAGCAATAATGTTCAGCAAAGTAAGATCTTCAAATAAGTCAACATGATCAAAATGGTCAGTTGACCCTTAAGGAGTTATTGCCCTTTAAAGTAATTTTTACCAATTTTTGTAAATTTTGTAATCTTTACAAAAATCTTCTCCTCTGAAACTACTGGACCAAATTCAACCAAACTTAGCCACAATCATTATTAGGGTATTTAGTTTAAAAATGTGTGCGGTGACCCAGCCAACCAACCAAGATGGCTGCCATGGCTAAAAATAGAACATAGGGGTAAAATGTAGATTTTGGCTTGTAACTCTGAAACCAAAGCATTTAAAGCAAATCTTACAGGGATTAACTTGTTTATTAAGTAAATATCTATCTGCCCTCAAATTTTCAGATGAATTGGACAACTGGTTGTTGGGTTGCTGCCCCTGAATTGGTAATTTTTAAGGAAATTTTGCCGTTTTTGGTTATTATCTTGAAAATTATTACAGATAGAGATAAACTGTAAACAGCAATAATGTTCAGCAAAGTAAGATCTTCAAATAAGTCAACATGACCAAAATGGTCAGTTGACCCTTTATAAAGTTATAAAGTTATTGCCCTTTATAGTCAACTTTTAACAATTTTCATTTATTTGGTAAATTTTGGTAAGTTTTTACAAAATGTTTTCCTTTTGTAATCTTCTTTTCTGAAACTGCAGTAGAAAATCAATATAGAAAACAATCTACTAATGAACTGGCAATAAAAATAATTGATAATTCTATAACATGAAAAAAAAAACCACATTAATACCTGATGATGGTGTTTCTTTCTTTACATTGAAAATGATGTCACAACTATAATCCCGAACAATAGGTTGAATGTCAGATATGTTTCAGTACTTTGGCTTCATTTTCTACAGATTCAAGTGCAAATGATGCTTGAATTCCTACACTAATTTATACAGACTTCATCCCTTTCACAGGTAATGCCTGCCTCATATTATATTTAAAACTTTAATAGAATATCAGAAATTTTGAGAGAAAATTAATCAACCATGCAAGATCTAAAACTTAATTAATATTGTTCAAATTATCAATTAACTATTAAAAAAAAATTCTCATTAAAAAATATAGTTCTTCATTTTATATTTTATCAGAAGTTTAGGGAAAAATTGAATTTAATTGTGTCCCTTGTTCTCATTTCCTGGGATAAATCCAATACAAATTAAAGTATTGGTATTGAATTAATATTTAAGAAATATTTCAAACCTTACCATTTTCTTCACAAGAATGAAGACCATATTTTCAGTGTCATGAGTATCAGTCATCATATTTGTTGTACTTTGTTGTTTAAAAGTTGAATACAAAAAGATCAACAAAGCAATTCAAAACCACTTGAATTTTGCAACAACAAATGAGAGTTTTTAACGACCTCAGCTGGCTATACAACCCTTGCACAATCAACTGAATTTTGCAGAAATCATTAATAGGAAAGATTGCCCTTAAATGATAATTTTTTATTACCTTTATGTTTTGGGGGTGGGTTGTCCTTTGCATTTGTCCTTTACAGAAAAATCAAGGATTTACAAACAGTGAAAATCTGACCCTTTTTAACATTTCCACTAATAAGATAAACCTAATAACCTAATAAAGAGGGCTAGCCATGCACGCTTAATTTTACTTTCACTGATATTTCAGTATGAACTAACTAACCCCACTTAGCCAGCCTGGATGGCTAACCCTCCTTAATTGGGTTAGTTTTCATCATATATTTCTTATCAATTTTCCAGAATTTAAAATTACTCCAGAATTCAAATTATTCCAGATTCAAATAATTCCTTGTTTATACATTATATAGAATGGTATTGATCCACTTTTTTAGGAAGTCCTTATATGATATGGTAAGACCTCATGCAAAGCATATATGGTTTTGCTGAGAAAATGCAACACACTGATGTGGATACAGGATTTTGAAAAAAAAGGGCCCTTAGACAACGTTTGGAGTGAAACATGGTAAAAAGTCTGCATTTACCATTAATATTGCTCAATAAGGGTGGCCCTGGGCACCTCCCCCCCCTAAATCCACCTTTGACACACAATACACCAGACTATTTGGGACTGGGGGAAAAATTACTGCAATTTGATGCCTCACATCTCTCCTAGTGTACTTCATTCAAAGTTATCTTCTGTTTGATGTCTCTTCTTTACATTAAATATTTGTTACTGAACATGAAACTATGAACAATATATGAGCTGCGTTGGATAGAAATCAACCTTATGCAAATGAATATCAATACATCTGTTAACTTATTTCGTGTTGAAAAAAGTCTGTAAGTAACTGTTTGAAAATTGAGTTTATATAAGAACCCTACAAAACAGACCAAAATTCGTCTTTTATTTCGTATTTGAATGTTCAAAAAATCAATCAAAGTCTTATACATGTACATGTATACGTGCACTTGCATGAGGTTGATTTCTATCCAACCTGGGACCATATATATTGCAAGAACTACACCATACAAAACAAAAAGTGCTAAGTCAGTCTAACTTATTTTTATACGACTGCAAAAATTTTTTTGGGTTCGTATAATGGTATGATGTCGTCGTCTGCGTCGTCCCAAGACACATTTGGTTTCCGGATAATAACTTCAGTTTTAGTGAATGGATCTCTATGAAATTTAGCAAGAAGGTTCAATACCACAAAAGGAAATTTGGGATTGATTTTGGGGTTTTGGTACCAACAGTTTAGGAATTAGGGGCCAAAAATAAGCATTTTTCTTGTTATCAGACAATAACTTGTGTTTAAGTGTATGGATCTCTCTAAAATTGTACTACAAGGTTCCATACTACAAAGGGAAGGCTGGGATAGAGTTTGGGGGTAATTGCTTCAAAGGAGGGGTGGGGGTTCAAAAAGATTGGGGGGATTTTTTTGTTCAAAATTTTTCAAATTTCAAATATTTTGAAAAGTTTCAAGAAGAAATCTTCAATTGCACAGTATTGCGCAATAGATTTTTAAGATCTATGACCACATTTAATTTGTGTCAGAAACCTTTATAATCATTAATGTCAAAAATTTGATCACAATCCAAATTCAGACAGTATCAAGCTTGAATATTGTGTCCAAATTTGCCCCAACTGTTCAGGGTTCGACCTCTGTGGTCATATCAGGCTGCGCTCAGCAAAGCATTTTATTATAAGTAAGTATTATTTTCTGTACCAATATTAATAAATTCACATACCAACAACGAAAAAGTCACCAGGATAGAGATACAGGAATGTTTGTATCTTCTATAAAGTAACTCTTATTTTATGTACCAATAGTAATAAATTCACATACATGTACCAACACCAAAATAGTCACCAGGATAGAGATACAGGAATGTTTGTATCTACTATAAAGTAACTTTTATTTTATGTACCAATAGTAATAAATTCACATACCAACACTGAAACAGTCACCAGGATAGAGATACAGGAATGTTTGTATCTACTATAAAGTAACTTTTATTTTATTTACTAATAGTAATAAATTCACATACCAAAAACACCGAAATAGTCACCAGGATAGAGAGACAGGAATGTTTGTATCTACTATAAAGTAACTTTTATTTTCTGTACCAATATTAATAAATTCACATACCAACACCAAAATAGTCACCAGGATAGAGATACAGGAATGTTTGTATCTACTAAAAAGTAACTTTTATTTTCTGTACCAATATTAATAAATTCACATACCAACACCAAAATAGTCACCAGGATAGAGATACAGGAATGTTTGTATCTACTATAAAGTAACTCTTATTTTATGTTCCAATAGTAATAAATTCACATACCAACACCAAAATAGTGACTAGGATAGAGAGACAGGAATTTCTGTATATACTATAAAGTAACTTTTATTTTTTTGTACCAATCGTAATAAATTCACATACCAACACCAAAATAGTCATCAGTCACCAAGATGTAGAGATATGAGACATATGACTGTACGTATCTACTATAAAGTAACTATTATTTTATGTCCCAATAGTAATAAATTCACATACCAACACCAAAATAGTGACTAGGATAGAAAGGCAGGAATGTTTGTATCTACTAAAAAGTAACTTTTATTTTCTGTACCAATAGTAATAAATTCACATACCAACACCAAAATAGTCACCAGGATAGAGATACAGGAATGTTTGTATCAACTATAAAGTAACTTATTTTCTGAACCAATAGTAATAAATTCACATACCAACACCAAAATAGTCACCAGGATAGAGATACTGGAAAGTTTGTATCTACTAAAAAGTAACTTTTATTTTCTGTACCAATAGTAATAAGGGAGCTACCATTTGATTTTATGGGGGGGCTAGGATGAAATTTGAAAAAAATAGGCAGGACAGGAGTTTTGAGTAAAAAAAAAAGGCAGGATGAGACACTTGCAAAAAAAAAAGTCAGGATGACAATTTAGGTAAAAAAAAGTCAGGATAAACTTTTAAAAAAAAGGCAGGACCGAACAGAGTGAAAAATAAAAAGGCAGGACAGAGATTACAACTAAAAAAAAGGCAGGACAAAATTTTTCATCCTAGCCCCCCCCCATAAAAATCAAATGGTAGCTCCCTAAATTCACATACCAACCAAAATAGTCACCAGGATAGAGAGACAGGAATGTTTGTATCTACTAAAAAGTAACTTTTATTTTCTGTACCAATAGTAATAAATTCACATACCAACACCAAAATAGTCACCAGGATAGAGAGACATGACTGTCAACATGTGGTTTTCTGTTCTACATATTCTTGAGTGTTTTCCATATGGTTTGTTGAGAAATTCAGAGTGATCTTTCTTGTTATCAGACAGAAAAAGGGACGGTCGCAGATAAGGGGACTGGGTCCGGAGCAGTGATACTTTTTTTATCATGTCACATTTTCCTTTACTTATGAAGTAGACAGAATCTGTCAACTGTGTTTTGTCTCCAAATATAACCTGGAAAAATACAAGCAGTTTAAAAATATCTTTGAAATTCATATCAGCATTTTTCAATTACTTTCAAGATTGTTCATAGCAAGACTTTATATGACAAGTTTCTCATCACCGGATTTGTACTTGCATGATCGACATGACAGGTGCCACATCTGGAACAGAAACTGCTTACTCTTTTGTGGCATCTGAGTTCATCTCCAGCTTTTGTGGGGTTCCTGTTGCTCAATCATTATAAAAGTAAGAAGATGTGGTATGATTACCAATGAGACAACTCTCCACAAGGAACCAAATGACACAGAAATTAACAACTATAGGTCACCGTACACTACGGTCTTCAACAATGAGTAAAACCCATACCGCATAGTCAGCTATATAAGGCCCCGAAATGATAAATGTAAAATAATTCAAAAGAGAAAACTAACGGCCTGATTTAAGTACAAAATAATGAACGAAAAACAAATATGGAATTGTTTTCAATGTAGTGTTTTCGTTTTTTTTCATTTCTTGCCATTGAGTTATCAGTTTTTCTACGATTTGTGAGTTTTAAATTTCCAAATCTTTTTTATCTGTTGCCAGGATGTTTCATTGTACCATGAAACTTAAGTTTTGTAGTATTTCTGTATCTAAAACTTGTTAAGTAAAAAAAAAAATTGATTTAAAACAAAATGTTTGTGATATTTGAGAATTGCATAATTTGCTTAATTACTTTACTGGGGTCTGTTGTTCGACTTGTCGTTTGTACTCGCCTGTTGTTAAAAAATTTGATCATTTGATTAAAAATAATCGTATGATAAGTGTAACGACAAGTTGAACAACATTCCTGATGTTTATTTTCTTTTTTTACTTCATATCAAGGATTTGTATAATTTTTTTTAAACAAAGAAAACGAACAATTGGAATAAAAGCATTGACGGACATGGTGGGAAAAAAGCTGAGGGTTTTAAATATTGAATGCGCTAACTATCATCACAGGGGTTTGTTACAATTTGCCGGGTTTACTATCCATACGAACCCCTGTGCTATCATTATTGATTTGCTTCAATGACCTCCAATGAAACTGTAAATCCCAAAATTTGCGGAATGTGTAATAATGCTTACAGTGTTGTCCGGGAAAGACTTCATATCGGACATGTCTGTTACGCTTTTCATCTGATCAATTGAAGCTCCCTCGAAACTTTGTTGGTTTTTGATAAATGTGTGTCTTTGTTGCCATTTCTCTTCATATTGATGCCGTAAGACATTATTAAACTCGTCTTTGCTTAGACTTAAAAATTCGCTGTCACCTATAAGATGTAAATCAGAAAGAGAAAAAGACAAATCAAATGAAAAATTAACTTACAGGTGTCCAATAAACATGAAGCAGTGTCCAAAGTGTGCACCGGGTAAACGGTAGTCTCAATGTTCTATTAATATTCACACAAAGCAAATTGTATATATTTGCATTATCACTGCTTCGTGTATGGAGGGCCTACTTAAAAAGATAACAATATAATGACCAGAGTATTTCTTAAAATGTTATAAATGACTTTAAACTTCAAATGAAATGGATGTCTTTTTAAAATCGTTTTGTGGTAGGGATGAGCAGCTGAGACAACCAGTGAGCCTCATCATGGGGTTTTTGATTATGTGATTACTTGGCCGTTTTTATAGTGATTATTTGATTACCATACCAGATATTTCATGATTATTTGATTATTTGATAATCTAGTACTGTATTTTTGATTATTTCATTATCTTGTTTAAAAAATTAATTAATGATTATGTGATTATATTGTCAAAAAATTTGTGATTATGTGATGGACACCCCCATGAGGGGCTTCATCAGTACTCCATCCTATTTATATAGTTTAATAATAAAATACATATACCCTATTCATATATTTTTTTTCACAAAAATACACCTAAAGCTGGGTACCATGATTACGTTATTTCATGGAGAGATAAATAGATTTGACAAATATCTTAATATGTATTTACGTTTGTGATTTTAATTTCATCTATGGAAAATATCGATATCTGATAAGTTGCATATATACTTTTGATTTAATCCAGGACGTATATTAAAAATCTAGATGTTTGTTTTACGTCTTTGGTTTAATCAGCAACTTTATGATATATTTTGTTTTAATTTGTTGACTGTTATCATATATTACCAAGCCCGAAAAAAGTTACCTATTCCAGCGGACCATCCCTACCACTCATTATATATAGTTAGTGCTTACGCCCACCCCGAGGTAAAGTGAGGATGATTGTTCTAATCTACATCCCGCTTAAACATCTCTTTTTAAAGAGTTATATACCTTTGCAAACAGCTGTATAGTTTCTTTTCATGTCTCTTATTAGAGCAAGTTCTCCAAACGTAGCACCAGATTTAACATCTTTAAGATGAATAACATGTTTGATGCCTGAAAGAATAAAGGTTTACGCAAGAGACACTGTTTCATAAATATACCTTTTAATACAATTTTATATTGGGATTTATTTTTCCAAAGTTTGAAATTGATTCCTGGAAAATTCATTCATTCAAGAAAGGAACATGATTAAAAGGAAATGTTGGCTAAATATCAATGAGACAGCAATCCAACTACGTCATAAACGTGACAAACAAAAATAAGTCAACTCTCGGTCTTCGATATTTGGCAAGGGCTCATACTATTTTAATGGCAGACTCTAAAAATCACGCAGAATCCGAGCGAAATGTGAATAAATCAAAAGAGATTACCAGAGACCTGTTGTCATAACAAAAAGTTGTATATGTTGTTGTGCTAAGCATGCTACCTCTTGTCAGTCGCCATTCAGAATCTAGTGTATTCTGGGTATTATTTTCAAAAGTGTACACCAAAACGTATGATTGGTTAAAAATGTATTAAACTATGGAACTTCAGCCAATGACATGCCGTTGCTTCCATTGTGGGGTATGACCAAAGCAATTACCCATAGTCCTTTAGATTCTGAAACGCCTATTAAATAAACATGATGCTGGTGTCTGACAGATATGCCTTACACACGTTACAAATCGTCACTGTCAATTAAGCTGCTGACCTGAAATGTAGCCGTTCAGTTAATATGTAGTTCAAGTGAAAAGTGTGACGGAAAAATAAAGAACGTACACAAGAACGGATGGACGGACAAGGTTTTTGCAATATAGCCCCAATCCTAGAATGAGGATATAGAAACATTAAAGAAATACTTTATACTATCACTATAAAAGACAGACGGAGGATACCAAAGGGTTATCTAAACTCAAAGGACGAAGACAAAATGACAACGCAATAGCCAAAGACAAAAAACGATCAAAATACAAACAGCTTGCAAAACACAAAACAGATAACCAAAGGCCAAGCAACACGAACCCTACACAAAAGACAGGTGTGATCTCAGATGATCCGGATGGGTAAATAGATCCTGATCCACATCTGATACACGTTTTCAGATGACAACACTGATAAATTATATAAGTGAACCATTGATAAATACTACCGTGCGAATAATCATCACAGTTCTTATTGAAGCACATTGGCATAGAAATTATTCCATGAATAAATCTGACTTATATGGGTCAGATGAAAGGGGGTGGGGCAAGTAGTTGAACATTGTCGCATGGTCCTGCTTAAACCTAGGTTATTTATAAGTTTCGAGTAAAAATTTGGAATATATTGCATGCAATCACCTTGTCCATCCGACCGGTTGTTGAGGAAATATTTTCGTCACACTTAGTTTCCTAAAAAGCTACTCAACAGAGTGGCGTTATATTTGGTATGCAGCTCAATGGTGATGAGTTCTAAAGTGTGAGCACTTTTTTTATATCTGTAAGATACCGACTTTGTGTTTGCCAATACTTTGAATTTTTCAATATACAATTATGTTGAAATTAGTCTACCTTAAAACATTTTGTCACACTACTTACAGATTGACTCCATTTTTTTCAGCAGCAAAACAGTAATGAATTGTAACGCGTGTCAGATATATACATAAACCTACTTCCTGTTTTTCGATATTTTGAATTAAGATGATGATTGATTGATTGTTGGTTGCAAAACGTCCAGTGGCAAATTATTATGATTATGGGTATGCTAAGCACGAAAACACGAGCATTCTTGTTTTTTTACTGTTGATGATAGTTTTTGTTGTTTTTCTTTTGGCTTTTGGTTTTTCTTTGGTGTGGTGTTTTCAGACTTGTTTCTACTGAAGTTTTTAACCCCCCAATTTCATCCCGCCATTTTCGTCGGATTTTCTCCCTTTTTTTCTACTGTATTAATGTACTTAATATAAGTATAATTGTCCATGCAAAATATAAGCTATCTGTACAATATCATATTCAACTGGTCAAATTGAATTCTTTCATTTATTTGACTATTACGAATTGGGTGTGATTTTAGAGCTTAAAAAGAAATAAGTGTATTGTATTGACCGCTAGATGTATTTTGGTGTTACAGTGTAGTTAGGTTGCTGTCTTAATCCTCTTGTTATCTTGATTACTTTTAAATTTAAATCCGTTCCACGCCCAACATTTAACGACTGTATATGTGCACCTTAAATGCAATATTATGCTGAGGTGTTTATCTGATTAAAAGAGTGTTGAAAGCCTGCATATGAAAGTTGAAAAAATGAACTTAAATGTAAAAACCTTAACACATTTGTTACAAAATATAGTTCCCTGCAGATACACGTTAATAAAAAACGTACCACTCCTCGGATCTATATCTGTTGTCTGCAAACTTACACACCCAGAAACAACAAAATACATCCGGGTTCCGATGTCTCCCTGCTTTATGATAATTCTCTGGTCTTCAAAGCGATCATACCATAACATTCTGGCCAGATCTGCTTTTATAGACTTGGGATACTTGTTGAAGAATGGTAGACGATCCATAACTTCCTGATAAAAGACCAAGGAACAATTAACTGTTATAAGTCATAAGATTTTTTAACTTAGATATTTCACTTGACTTTTAAAGGTATGTTTTTTAAAACGTTCAATGACAAATGCCTCATGCAAAGTCAAACATATTTCACAATTAAACAACCGTAAAAGAGAGACGAAAGATACCAAAGGGACATTCAAACTCATAAGTTGAAAATAAACTGACAAAGCCATTGATAACTGCTTCTACTTCTGTGAAAAATTGCTTCAATAAAGCGGATTGACTGTCGCTAAAAAAAACATGCTCTTGCATTCTGTGTCATGGACGCTTGTGGGTCGGATCGTATCAGTAGAGCCCGGACTCCTATCAGTGAAACCAGCGACTCTTTTCAAAATATTACGATTGAAATGTTAATGACTTGCTAGTATTTTTACTCGTACGATTTTTTTGTGAATTTGTGAAAGAGTCGCAGGATCCAAGACTAGTTATCTTAAAGGAGCCTGGGGCCCATAATCTGGATCCTGGATCCCAACGATAAAACTTGGCATGATTGAGCCGTGTTATCCCCTTATAACTACCTTGAGAGTTCTTATATCTCTTTCTGTACGCTGGTGTACCATTTTCCATAAGGCATCCCTAGCTCTATGAGAAAGTCCGCCGTATGATGTTGTCGCACTTCTGAAATAGCTGACGTCAAAATCCAATACATTACTTTTGTGGCTCTTTTCATCTTCTTTCTTTACCGAACTAATCTCCTCCCTAGTTTGCATTTTCATTTTCGCCTTTACAGCATTGAGTAGACGCGACACGCATATAAATTTATTCGTAAATCTTCGAAACCTTTCTAAAACAACCGCCTAGAAAAACAAAAAAACATGCATTCATTCATTCCTCAATCCATTCATTATTCATTCATTCGAAGCTCCCCCAATACATCATTTAAAACAAACGTATATAATGTGGTCCACAAATAAATCAACAAACTATTTTTGGTCCAATTGTCAGGTGCGGATCCAAGATTTTGAAAAAGGGGAGGGCTGGTAAATATAAGCCAACGTTAGAATTAATACTTGTAAACAGTCTATGCATTTATCATTTATGTAGGGGTCCAGGCCCCCTGTCTCCCCTCCTAAATCCGCCTCTGATTCTTATTATATTGGTAATTTTGTTATCACATTATCATTCAAAAACTTATTGCGTATTGATTGCTGGTTCGTCTGTACGAAATTTACCAGTTGGATAGTCTGTTTGCTTAGGCCTTTGCTCTTAAAATAAAGGAGATGTGGTTTGGTTGCCAATGAGACACCTATCCACCAGAGTCCAACTGGCGTGGTTGTCAGCTACTGACCATTAGATGATTGCTTGATTGTTTGTTGGTGTTTAACGCCACTTTCAGCACTATTGGCTACATCCTGACGCTCAGTTTTTTATGGAGGAAGCAGGAGTTCCCAGAGAGAACCACCGACTTTCCATAGAAAAAGTGGCAATTCTAGTCAATTCTCACAACCTCAGTGTGACAGGCTAGTGATACAATATATGAACTACTTAGACAACTCGGCTACCGCGGACCATTAGAAAACAACAATTAGCAATTGTACGATAAGTCAATGACTATGAAGTTTAATACATTTTTGATTCAAGATTTTGATCGTTATTTTCACAATTATAATTTGTACTTTGTTTGTTTGTTTTTTCTTTTTATCATTTATCCCTTTTTATTCTTTTGTTAAAGAAAACTTAGATGGGCGGTGTCACACAAATTTAATGGGCTCAATCCTACTTCATTATCCAAGACTAGAAAGCCTCTCCGCCTTGATTGAGGGTCCGAATTGGTAGATCTTTATTTGAATCTTTATATTTTTAAAAAAGACTTTCAATCTATTCTAAAGTTCGCGATGTCATAGTTCTATTTTGTACCTTCGGGTTCTAAAATAATAAGATTTATAAATCTATCATTAATTTATAACCGTCCAAAGATCGCCCAAAACCACAAATTTGACAGACTTTGGCTAATTTTGAGTACTTAGTTATCTCAAAAATGTATTAAGAAATCCTTACCAAAAACCAAAATGAAGTTTAAAGAAAAGCTGCATATCGTGTTGCGGGAACAAATACCGTTGGGTAAAAAAACTTATAACATTTGCAATTTTGTATTAAAATTCTTTTAACAACAAATACTTTATTGTCATATAAAGCATAACCAATTTGTGATATAATGAACGCCATAATAAACAATAAATATAAAAAAACATAGGTAAAAAATATCCATAGAAATATAAGTACGTCTGAACCAGTGACGACTCTACAACAGATTTTATCCATCGGATCACCAGCAGTGATGGTGATACAAGGCTGAAAATATATTCTGTATATATAATTCGTCTAAACAACAGCCCAACAAAGTTAGATCTGTAAATTTGCCGAAGGCAAATATAAAACAAGCCCAAACGAAAAAATAGAAGCAAGTCTAAATTGAAAACAACGTTCAAACCTATGATTGCGTTGGATAAAACCGCAATTTTATACGTGTGCATGCAAAACAAATTTCTTGGTACAGGGTCTAAATACAGCACAATCAACATTTTCCGAAAGACCAAAAATTGAAAAAGTATATTTTAACAAAACGCATTTGACTAGCAGGTCGAACAACGGATGTTCTTAAACCCTGCTGACTGCCTGCCATGAATTATAATATATATATATATAATATAACAATAAATTACGAGTCCCCTGCCCTCAGTTCTAAATATAAATATAAGAAGATGTGGTATAATTGCCAATGAGACAACATTCCACCAGAGACCAATTGACATAAAAGTTAACATCTAAAGGTCACGGTGACACAATTGAACACAGGGGAAATTGCACTCTTTATCTCGGTTTCAATTTTTACCAATCTGATTAAAATACGGATCCTGTGTACTAGCTTTGCTTATACCGATCTGCAAACGCTCCGTTCTACTTTCTGTTTTCAAGACCTTTCGGGATCCTCTGGTTTTATCGGATTACTACACACCTTCAAAAATTTGGCAGGAGTCCTTTTGCGCCAATTACTGTTTTTCAGGGGTATCATTTGCGCCAATTTCTTCTCTTCAAATGTATCAATTGTGCCAATATTCGGAACACATTTGCGCCAATTTACCTTTACACATATTTACATGTATCATACATATTAATGATTAAAACTGAGAATGGAAATGGGGAATGTGTCAGACAACAACCCGACCAAAGAGCAGAAAACAGCCGAAGGCCACCAATTGGTCTTCGATACAGCAAGAAAATCCCGCACCCGGAGGCGTGCTTCAGCTGGCCCTGAACAAAAATGTGTACTAGTTCACTGATAATGGGCGTCATACTAAACTCCGAAATATATAAATGAACTAAAACTAAAAATCATACAAGACTAACAAAGGCCAGAGGCTCCTGACTTGGGACAGGCGCAAAAATGCGGCGGGGTTAAACATGTTTTTTGAAAATCTCAACCCTCCCCTATACCTCTAGCCAATATAGAAAAAACAAACACACAGCAATACGCACAGTAAAAATAAATAACTTATAATAAATATGTATTTATTTTTATTTTGGCTTATAAAGTATTATATGTTCGGAGCTATTTCACCATGAAGCGAAACATCTGAAAAGAACCACTTCTACCGCAAGACGCACCAATAATTGAGCAGATGCATTCCACAAGAACTACAATGAACTGTTTTATGCATAAAATTGAGAATGGAAATGGGAATGTGTCAAAGAGACAACAACCCGACCATAGAACAGACAACAGCAGAAGGTCACCAACAGGTCTTCAATGCAGCGAGAAATTCCGCACCCGGAGGCGTCCTTCAGCTGGCCCTAAACAAATATATATATATTAGTTCAGTGATAATGAACGCCATACTAAACTCCAAATTGTACACAAGAAACTCAAATTAAAAATAATACAAGACTAACAAAGGCTAGAGGCTCCTGACTTGGGACAGGCGCAAAATGCGGCGGGTTAAACATGTTTATGAGATCTCAACCTCCCCTATACCTCTAGCCAATGTAGAAAAGTAAACGCATAACACTCCGCACATTAAAATTCAGTTCAAGAGAAGTCCGAGTCTGATGTCAGAAGATGTAACCAAAGAAAATAAACAAAATGACAATAATACATAAATAACAACAGACTACTAGCAGTTAACTGACATGCCAGCTCCAGACTTCAATTAAACTGATTGAAAGATTATGTCTTCATCATATGAATATCAGGCACAATCCTTCCTGTTAGGGTTTAGTATCATACCATCATAACATATATGAGAGGAACATAATCCGTGTCATGCCAACAACTGGTTTTTATACGCCCGTCAAAATTTTGACCGGACGTATTATGGTATACAAATGTCCGGCGTCCGTCCGTCCGTCTGTCCGTCTGTCTGTCCGGCGTAAACATGTCGCACCGTAACTTGGAAAGACGCATCCAAATTTCATGAAACTTAATGCAGTTGTTCCTTATGATGGTCAAACGATCTGTATACTTTTGGTGAAAATAAGATTAAAACTTTTGAGTTACGGGATTTTGTAACTAAAACAGGGGTGGTTTTTTTCACATGTCGCGCCGTATCTCAAAAACGATTTATGATAATTGCTTAAAACTTTACACACTTCTTAGTTATATTAACCTTAAGATCTGTATAATTTTGGTGATGATTCAAAATTTTATTTTTGAGTTATTGTTTGTAAAAAGGGGATGGGGTTTTACATGTCGCGCCATATCTCAAAAACGATTTAAGATTATTGCTTAAAACTTTACACACTTATTAGTTATATTAAAGGAGACATGACACGATTTTCAATTTGTGTTCCAAAATGTTTATTTATACTTAATCTTCCCAAAAATACATCGATAGCAATATAAGTGTCAAATATTTGGTAAAATATGTATTTTAATGAGATTTTAATGCAACGATTTATGACCTGTCAAATATGCATATTTCCATCCCGGAAGTCACTCAGAACGAGGCTACTACGTCAGTGGTTACTTTCATTCATATTTACATATGGGTACAGCGCATATTTAGTTTCGATTATTATCCAACAAAACGCATGACAGTGATGAACAATGATTTTGTGTGATGCCGATGGATTCAACAATATAATAAAAAAGAATATTGACATGATGTTTTCTGTTTTTCAAATGACACGTAGACTTAGAAGGTGTAAAGATGTGACATTTTAACAAGCCCAAACTACACTTCTTTCCTCCCACTTTCATATGGAATCCAGAGTTGGGCTCTCGGGTGCCTTGCCATATGAGTTCATCATAGGTCACATGTGTGCGATACAGGTGATTGATTTTCGCAATTTCAGGTCTCGTTTGAAGTTGTAAGCTTCAGGTGTCACGCCACACGGGGGATTGATAAGACATAGTTATTACGCAATATTGCTTCATTAGTTCTTTGTGTATATCCTAGATGTTGGTTTTGCCGAGGGCACAGGTGAGATTGGAATATATTATTGTTACAGTAATAACGGCACAACTACCTGATGTTTAATGAACACCTGTACTACGACCATGCAATACCCTATGCACTACCAATTAAATACCCTAACCAGTGTTGATAACTAATAGACAACCTGTATATAGATCTTATTTTTATTGCTTTTAAAATATGCAGATGTAAAAAGGTTTATAACAGATGCATTTTTTTAATTGACTTCTTGAGATGGATAAGTAATATTTATGTATGCTTGCAAGTCTATAACTTCATAAGAAATTGTTAGGCAAAAAGCATAAAAAGCAAACAAGGAAATGATACGAGAATGTGAATCATAAGTCTTTTACCGTGATTCTTATATTGAACATCGAATATAATTATTGACAACTATCTAGTTGGTAAAGATTCAGATCATGATGAAAAACATTTCTTTTTAACATGGAAACTTAATAATAAATGAAGAAAGTGTCGTTTGAACCAATTATTTGGTATAACCGTACGGCCTCCAACAATGAGAAAACCCCATACCGTATATTCGGCTATAAAAGGTCTCAACATGAAAATGTGAAACAATTTTAACGAGAAAACTAACGACCTTATTTATAACAAAATAATTTCCGAAGAAAAAATATGACAGACATGAACCAATGACAACCACTGATCTTCATGCTCCTGATTTAAGACAGGCACATTCAAAATGTGTCGCGGGTATATGTTTGTGAGCGCCTATTCATTTATTCAAATTACTCTTTTTTGTTGAAATGTTTTGAAAAAGAACATTATGTGTTGTGAATATTTTCCTGGACTCATGCATTTTGCTGGTAGCAATAAACAAATTGATTGCTAAATGATATTTGGAAGAGAGGGTCGGAAATATATGTGAATTTGAATTTACTTTGTAATTCATTAAATTTGAAGTTAGATTTATAAGGGTCTGAATGGAATTCCATACTTTAGAAGTGTAGTGCAACTATATTAATTGTTTCAACATAAGATATTTTTTCTTAAACATGTATGGTAAGGTATATAACAGAACACGTGACTAAATCACACTACAGGTGCCTTCTTACCTTTCACCTGGTCAAGTATGCTATAGGTGTCAAAATTTAATTACTTAAACAACAGCCTCCAATAAATGTTTACATGAAAGGGGGGAGTAATAAAATTGTTAATTGAATATCCTAATGTAGAAATAGTGTGATAAAGGATTTGTCACTACACAAATCATTGGTGTGATGTATGATTTCCAACCAAAAAATATCGTTTTTTTCTTTCTGCTTCTGGCGCATACATATATATAACGTTACTGTAACAGAGAGAAAAAGAACAATTTGATCATCAAATTAGAAATTTATATTTTCAATCATGATTAAAAGTAATTTGATTTAAATTAAAATAAATGCAGAAAGCGGTTTATTAAATTTATTCATCAGACAAACCCATAGGTATGGTAACAGTCCGATCGGTTTTGTCTGAAAAATCGTCGTTGTTGGACTCTTCGCATGAAGAATTAATATCTTTTTCTTGGTTATTTTCCACACACAATGGCTCAAATTGATGATATCAATTGTCTTTGTAGTTTGTCAGCAATCGAGAAAAGTGCTGTCAATACGTTCATAGTGTATCGACATCGTCCAGTTCGAGACATTTTCCCAGCTTGTAACCACTGACGTAAGCACGATCACGTGATCGTTATCTAATTAAAATCATTCATTATGACAAGCGCTGGATTCTTTGACCTAAAAATGCCGACTGATCAGGTTTTGACCAGCAAAATTGCACAAAACATGTTTTAAGACTAATATTTATTAATTTAATAAAAAAAAAAAAAAAAAATCGTGTCACGTCTCCTTTAATCTAAAGATCTGTATACTTTTGATTTTGATTCAAAATTTTATTTTAGAGATATTGAGTTTTTGTAAAAAAAAGGGGGTTCACATGTCGCGCCGTATCTCAAAAACAATTTATGATTATTGCTTAAGACTTTACGCACTTCTTAGTGATATAAATCTCAAGATCTGTATACTTTTTGTGATGATTCAAAATTTTATTTAAGAGTTATTGAGTTTTTGTTAAAAAGGTGTGTTTTCACATGTCGCACTGTATCTCAAAACAATATATGATTATTGCTTAAAACTTTACACACTTCTTAGTTATATTAATCTCAAGATCTGTATACTTTTGGTGATGATTCAAAATTTTATTTAAGAGTTATTGAGTTTTTGTTAAAAAGGTGTGTTTTCACATGTCACGCTGTACCTCTGAAACTATTTATGATTATTGCATAAAACGACAGGCGTATCATGCGCTCATGGCGCAGCTGTTTATTGAATAAATGTGTTTAGTTCCGATGCAAAGACCCTATAAGTGAATAAATATTAAGGCCAAAATATGCAATCTTTAATGACCTGACAACAGTATCGTAACTATATCCCTTCTTAATAAGTCTATTTAAAGGTTTTGTTAGCTTCTGAGGTGAATACTGACATTTTGTGCTTTATAAAGAATATTTCCATAAAAATTGGATGTGAAATACCTGAACGTATAAGAAGTCTGCATGTTGAGCTATATTTACGAATGATGTCCTTATACCGATGATAAAATCTGGGACTATTATACTTAGTATAATAGTCCCAGATAAAATTTAGTACATGTTTTGACTAGTTTGTGATATCGAAAACCCTGGTGTAATAATTTTCAGTAATACATAAATTTCTCTCGTTAAAATCTAAAACATTGTTACATACACGAGCGAATCGTACAAGTTGAGATATATAACACCGTAAGATGGTGACAAGGAACGTCACCATCTAAAATGGATAATTAACGATAGGAAATGAAAATCATCTCTTTTATCATATATTTTAGTATTAAGCTTTCCGTTAAAGCTATAGATATCAAGATCGAGGAAAGGGCAGTGGTCATTGTTAGTATTAGCTTTATTTAAAGTAAGTTCAACAGGATAAATTTCTTTAGTATACATACTAAAGTCGTCATTATTGAGAGCCAAAATATCATCCAAATATCTAAAAGTATTATTAAATGCATCCCATCTTTCAATGGTTGCTTTTTTGACAATATAGTGAAGCTTCAATCTACTACATACGAGACTACATACATTTAATTGCGGAGCGGAGTACTCATGCAGCAGCAGTAAGAAGTAGACATGTTTCAATAAGGAAACATTTGCCGTGTAAACTGCCCGGAAAAGGAGGAGGGAAATCATTTTCTTTCAATTGGCGCAATCGTATGCTTTGTTTTTGGCGCAAATGATACTATGTAATTTTAAAACAGGTGGCGCAAACGTAGCATTGGAAAATAAAAGTTGTGGCGCAAAAGGACGCATTTTTGGCGCAAACGGATTTCTCCCAAAACTGAAGTCTGAAATTTCATTGGCTGATGTAATAATTACCAGAACAGAAAGTTTTCAGATCCTTGTAAGTAAAAGAGAGGCGAAAGATACCAGAGGGACATTTAAACTCATAAGTAGAAAATAGCTTGGACACAGAATCTGTATTTTAATCATATCGAATTCTTACCTTTCTGTCCTCTGCAACAGAGACATTTGTTGAACTTGGAAATCCACCTGGAAACCTGCGACTGACAGTTCGTGACAATAACTGAAAATAGCATTTTGAAAACGTGTCAAGAGGGTTTGGATGGGGTTTCCAGAATAGAATGGGGTGCTAAAATAAAAAAAAAAACAAACATAGAGAATAATGGGCAAATTATATAAAGAATAGAGAAAATGGTGGAAAAAATAAAGAATACAGATATGATGGACCCCAAAAAAAAAAAAAAAAATCCAGACCCACTATCATTGAAGGCATTTGTTAACAATATTTTGTAATACTAGAATATAAAAAAGTTAAGAAAACATGACGCTGACTTGGTACTTGAATGGAGGTTGGTGGAACGATTTCAATTTTATTGGTAGATTCTAAGCATTTTGCATTTCATACGGAAATAGATGTAATGTCAACAGACCTCATAGTTGTTTATGTTTAACCCACAATAGCCTTTCCCCTTAACATTCTGGATGCACGACTGCTTTTGACAAAGGATAGAAATTTCCCCTGCAGTACACTTTTTATTATTTGCAAATAGATTTACCGTAGAGGATTTTCCCGTGCGCAAGACGGAGGAAGGTGTCGCAGATAGATTGATACGACTCAGACGCGATTTGTTTCTTTTCAATCCCAACGATGATGGAGCAAGCCCAAGTCTAAGCGATGGTTTATGAGTGTTTATTTCACTTCGCGATGGCCTCAGTGCTAAAGGAGAGGTGGTCGGGGACCACAATGCGAAGGATGATTTGGCTCTTGTTTCGTCTGTTGTTGTAGATGGTTCTTTGGCAAAGGGAGAATTCGATCTTTTAACGTATTCATTCACAGAATTTGTATCTATGGTGAAAGTCACAGGGATTTGAGAAACTGTTGAAGGTGGTCTAGACAGAGAACCAGGTGGCGGCGTCTCTGTAGATATTTGTATGGTTATTGGTGAAGTACATGTAGGATTTAGTTCTTTTAGTGGAATATCTTTTGAAATTTGTATAGAGGCCCTTGGCAGTCTCATGGGTTTTAAAGTTCCTTCTGAACTTGATCTGTCTTCCTCTGATATGCATTCAGATTCGACTGGCATCTTGATTTTCTTACGTCTGTCTTTATTTCCTCCCACTTTACTCATTCCTGGTTTAAAATGTTCACTTTTTTCATATTCATAAAATGTTTTTTCCGCCTTTGCTATTGTATTTATATTCGATTTTTCGATTTGAAACCTCTTTGGTAATTTCAGCGGATCAAACCTGGACTTAGTTCCCATCTTTGTTGAAAAGCCCTTCTTTGATATCTTCGTTTTTGTTGTATCAGTAAATTGAAGAAAACTAAGGTCGGACTCTTTAAATTTATCTAATTTTCCATGAAATCCACCAAAATGATCATCTTTAGGCTCGTCACACATCAGTGAAATAGCATCCATACTGCAGACACTGCTTTTGAACGAACTTCTATTATGTGAGCTTCTGTTGTTCATTTCTCTAAAAATAGATGCGCTATCCCTATATTTTCTAGTTGAATCTGATTTGATATCCATGGTATGCCGACTGATAGAATCTTCCCTGCCTTGCCTACTTTTAACTGACTTTCTTTGGGATTTTTTGTCTCCTTTATCCTTCTTTGTATGATCGATTTCTTTTGTTCTATTATCCAAAGATTTCCTCTGAATTTCTACACCTTTTTTTGGTTTCAATGGTCTCAATCTTGAAGGAACTGCGTTTTTTTCTTTTTTCTGTGTCTCATCTTTTTTATACTCTATCCTTTTAAAATTTGCAGTTCCATACTGGTCATAAAGCCGAGTGATTCCAGCATTTTGACAACTTTCAATCCAGTCGGTGATTCTTTCCTCTGCCTTGATCTTTACTTTATCTAATTTATCTTTTGTTAGATCCATTTTAATTGCCGGCAATCCATATTGATTTAGGCATCACAACACGTGTGGTATCCACGTGCTATTGTTTACGTTTTATGTCAGAGGTCAATGTCATGCGCAGTTCTTGGCTACAATTTCATCAACTTCCGGTTTAAGAAAACACGAGGAACGAAGGTTAACAGGTGAATATAGACACGATAAGCTAGTTAAATATGAATATAGAGTTTATAAAAAGCTGTAGTCTTAGGTAAACTTACACCTGACCTGTCAGAAATTCAAATAACGACGCCTGGTATAGTATGTCATGATTTTTCTGTTTCGGCTTCACATCGTCATCGGTTGAAAAAAATCAACACCACTGTCACCAGATTAGCAAGACGTGCGTTAGCGTTTCGTCCATAGTTGGGAAGACCTAATCAATTTTGAATCTTAGCAAGTGTGACACCAATTGTAATTCTTTGGAACATTTGATTTGTGACATTTTTTTTTTTTTATGTGCAAGCCCTTCTCTTCTGACTTCATAAATTTATGATCTTGGTTTATGTTTAACTTTAAGGTTCATCATGACAAATAGACGAAAATAGCTGTGTTTACTCTAAAACATTACTATAAGTACGGACAAACCTGTGCAGTTAGAAAAGCTTTAAGGCCTAGCTTCCATTAGATGTGCAAGTTTTGTCTGTTATTTTGAAAACTTACAAATAGAGAAAATCTGACAAGGGCAAAAATGTTCAGAATGTTGAGCTTTAGCAATTGTTTGTAGACGTCAAGAATGTCAGACGACTTCTTATAGGAGTTATTGTCCTTAAATGACAAATTTTATCATTTTTTTTTGTTTTCATTTTTGCCTATTATCTTGAAAACTATATTAAGGAGAAACTTTAAATTACAAAATGATCAGCAAAACAAGTTCTACAAATAAGTATGCATGGTCGAAACTGTCAGTCAACTCCTTATTAGAGTTATTGCCCTTTGATGAAGATTTTTACCAATTTTTTGCGTTTTTGCCTTATATCTTAAACAATTATAATAGATGGACAGAAACTTTAATAAGCAAAATGATCAGCAAGACAAGTTCTACAGTTTAGACAATATACATGACATGTTGTTGTTGTTGTTGTAGGAAATCGTCTGATGACTCCTCATTGGAGTTATTGCCCTTTAATGATGATTTTCACCATATTTTTGCGTTTTGCCTTTCATGTATATGATAAAAATTTTAATAGATAAATAGACACTTTAAATCACAAAAATAATCAGCAAGGCAAGATCTACTAACAAGTCAAATTTTGCTAATTTACAGATATAGTAAGTAGGCTCAGTGTTCCCGCCTGCCCTAAATAGAAGGGTGGCCCGCCCTTGGTGCCCTTACCCCCGCCCTTCTGCCCTCCAAAGTAAAAGAATGCACCCTCTGCCTTTTCAAAAAATAAATTTTTCCAAATTTCATGACTACCGGTGTTTCCGGTAAAATTGTTACCTGATTGTGTAACACTAATTAACTGACAATGGGATTAAGTTAAATACCAAATGCTTTGGCAGTTTTATCACCTTTGTTAATGATTGTTTACTGCTAATTAGTGGATTTAAGATAATTGAACAAATACTAGATATTTAATACAGAATGCAATGTCCACATGTTATCCATTTGTAATGTTTATGTACAGCATGTACACCTGAAAAAAATATTTCAGTAGGGGCATAACATAAAAATAAAATCTTAAACAATTTTAAAGGCATACTTAGTTTTGACTTGATTGGTAAAAATGTTTTGTTTCATAACCATGAGTATGAAATTGAAAGAAGAATCAAAGAAATTTGTACTTTGAACATAACAAGATTCACTTCCTGTTTTACTTCTTGTATTTTATAATACTCCTGACATAGGAGCACTCAATAAATTTATTTTTAACAATGATGGAGAAAAAGTTACTGTTTATACCTTCTGCAATATATTATTGCATCAATATACTGTAAATTCAGAAATTATTAGTTTATTACGATGTTTTTATTATTGCGATAATAATTTAAACTCGCATTTTGAAAATTTTATATGAATAAAACAGGATTTTTCTGAATATCTCAAAATTAAAATCGCATTTTAGTCTAAAGGACAAAATCGCAATAATTTCTGAATTTACAGTAATATGACCATATCCTGTCTCACCTGTTGTATTCAGGGTTCTCACTAAGGCGGGTCCATGAGTCCTGGTAGTGTTTCCCCAAGCATGTTTAGCATGGATAGACGCCATGCCCTTTTAAATGACGCCATGCCCTTTTTGTTTTACTAAATGATGCCATGCCCTTTTTCACTTCTTTGGATGATGCCATTGTCTCAAAATGCCCTTTCTTCCTGTCTGCATGTTTCTGACAAGTTTATGACCTCAGCTAATTAACATTTACAACAGGTGTTATAAAGTTGTGATTACAGTTAATCCGCTTATCGCCATCGGATGGGTCACTTATCCGTTAATTATTAATAAACCTCATAATTGACCACCATAATAATTTTCCCAGTAAAATCAGTCAGTCGGCATTTAAATTTCAATATTTCTCAAGGCCAACGACCACAATTTGCAGTTCATTTGTCGTAGTTTCGTCATTTGAACAAAATTGTGTTTTCCCCGGACAGTTCGATTTTAATTTCAATATTTCTAAACGATCACAATTTGCAGTTTGTTTGTCATAGTTTCGTCAAATGATCGTATTTTCGTGATCTTTGGTATAAAACGTTCAATTTCGATAGAACTTTATTCAAAAATCAGAAAAGTTTTCACAAGTCAAATAGGTGCTTCCTTACTGTTTACGATATACTGCGCATGCGTGAAAGTATTCCTATAAATTTATTTACACTAAAACGTAAGATACAAAATAAAATAAATGAGAGAGACAAATATAGTTCTTACTAAGCAAATCAAATTCAAAAATGACAATTTACTGCTTTTTTTAAAACGAACCAATCCGTAGATGAATCCGGATTCATTCTGAATTTATTATCTACTTGTCACTTCCGTTTACATTTCATTTGTAAATTGAAAGTAAACGTGATCAATCTCGATTAATTTACAATTTACAATTATTAGAATGGTTCCAATAAGAATTTGTACAATTCCTTGGTTCCAACTTTATAGAAATGAATTCTAAATATCGATCTAAACGTTTTATAAGGATATTGATTATGCAGTGTAATAGTCTTACAAAGTTCTACAAGTTCATTTATACTGAGAATCCTGGTTTAAAAGAGGGGCCAAACTTTTGTTGATCAGGACTGTCCCTGAAACTAATTGAAGTGAAATTTTGAACTAGATTTTCAGATCTTATATATCCTAATCTTCATATTTAAGTGCCACATCAGTCAAATAATGTAATTACTGCCTAGTAAATTTATGCCTTAGTCCTTCAAAGTCTGACAAAGATGTATAGGTAGTAATATACATACATCCTTGGTCCCTTGCTCTTACCGAAATAATGTTGATTTTCATTTTTATTTAAAGATGCATATACAATATTATTTTGAAACAAAACACTTGCTATCTTGAGTTCTGATTCCATCAACAACTGCCAGTCCATACTTTACCAATGCAATATGACAATTTATTGCCTTTCTTGTTTTCAGCATAATTGTAGGTGCCCTTTTGTTTATTTTCCATACACTGTAGGTGCCCTTTTTATAAATTTTTGCATGCTCTAGATGCCCTTTTTCAATTAAGTTACCATGCCCTTTTTGTGTGATAGGGAAACACTAGTCCTGGGCTCACGAAAATCTGTCTAGACTAACCATTTTCAGAACTGGCGAGTCCAAAGATATATCAAGATTGAAATATTTTGTATAAACTGAACACACATATCATCATTTTATAGCAAACCTATTAATAGTAATCTTAATTTAATGTCATTTCATTGCTCTATTAGGTCATAAAGACTAAAATAATAAATTATATTGCAATAAAATATCTTTTTCTTACTGTTGGACTCACGGTTCATTCCTCCTATTCCCACTTTTTATAAATCTGGTAAGAAAAGTTAAAATTGCATGTGGGAATAGGGGAAAACTTGTGCAGACAAAGGATTATACTGTATAAACATTGTTTAATCAATTTTTAATTGACAAGTGTTTTTGGATAGGTAAAGGTTATTTTGTATGTGTATGAATTATGTGTTTTTAATTTGAATTAATATGAAAGAAATGGAAACAAATACAAGTAAATTATTTTATTTCTTTTATAACACAAATTCAACAGTAGATTCAAGCAAGCATTATAATATGAAACAAACAATACAAGTTAACAGCACTAAAACAAACCACACATTGTAGCACACACATTAGAAATTCACTGTATATTAGTTCATTAATGTATAATAATCTATTCAACGTGAATAAAGTGGGACACTGCATCACCAATCTGTACTGTTGTGACTTCCTGGTTGCGGTATCTATCCATAAGCTCTTCTTATCTGTTGTTCATTTCGACATACTTTCGTTTTTGGGTTACTCTCTTCCCACCGTCTGCATACTGGATCATGGTCAGAGCGTAGCTTCCTTATGTTTCAGAAGTTTTGAGTCTAAAGATGTTTGGATGTGGGTGCTGGACATGTTTCTTCAGATTGCTTTGCCATTCCCCTAGATGATGTGTAGTCCTCAGTCCCTGTGTTGTGTAATGGTCCCATCAGTATTTTGGTTACATAGTCTGTAAAGGTCGTGTAGTTGATGTTAGTATCAACCTGATCTATGTCGGTTAGGACATATCTGAATCCCTGTTCCTTGTGCTTTTATCCATATCATGCAGATGCAATGTGTGTAATGAAAAAAAACAGTGGTTTGGGTTGATGTAAGGAAATACATAATATGCTGCATTTTGGATGGCGACTTCATAGTCCAGGAAGATAGTGGTAGGCTGAAGTTGTAGCTGGTGTTGGTGACATCTTTGAGTAAAGTCAGGAACCTAAGCATTGTCATTGTATATACTAATTCGCTCTTGCCTGGTATTAAACTGCGTACCAGTGGACACATTGTGCCGTCAACCATTGTGTGAAATGTTGAAAGTCTGTGAAATTTTATTTTTGTCGAAAGTAACTGATAGGGGAAAATCTGATATTAATAAATTTTTCGTCAGTATGTATTATTAGGTTTTAAAATGCTGGGAAAGGACATTATTTATCTCATACGTAGCTGTTTATATTTTAGCAAAATCATGTGGATCATTAAGCTCTTTAGGTCCTGTATCGCCTTTCGGTTCGTTTTATTTTAAGGAAATTCCAAAACCCTTTCATTTTATTTTTTGCGTTTATACATTTTTCATTAAACTGTTGGATTTTAGCTGACCTTCTTTTCTTTTGATGGCCTCTTGTACTTGTGCTTAAGAGAGTAGACTATATAAGTTTGATTAACTCGTGTCTCATCCCGTTTGCATATCTAAGCAAATAAAATATATTTAAACTACTTGTTCTTTCCGATTAAAATAAATTTCTTTCAGTCTTTTGCCAATTTCGTCATCATGCTCATGAAATTTAGGTTTACAAATTCAATGATTTTTTAATCTTACTTCTGTTTATCTGATTTATTCTTCATTTTAAGGTATTTCTTTGAAAAAGAAAAACCATATAACAAATAAACAGTGTATTAATTTTATTTTATTTTTAAATAATTTATTTAAACAGTGAAAGAAATATATTTTCTTTTAAAAAATACAGGTAAATCTTAGGTGAATTTTAATTAACCTTGATTGTAAAGTGAGAATAGGAGGAAGACACCGGACTCACCAGTGCCAAAATGATGAGTCCCTGGACTCGCCTTCAAAATCCTTAGTGAGAACCCTGTATATTTTAAAACTCCTTACTGAGGAGCACTTTGGTGTGCACTTAAAATACTTTTTGTAACAATTTAAATGATAATAAATAACTCTCAATAACAGATATACTATATGTTTGAACAAGTGATTTAAATGTAGATAATTTAATAACATTAAACATTCAATTTTGCATGTATAACTCCATCTTTCAAAACTACTTGTTTATTTTTATAGGCTGGTAAAACATTGAAATTTCTAATGATTATTTTCCTTACCAAATGTACAAGTTTGTTTAGATTAACATCAAAATGATATGCTTTGGTTCATGGTATGATAATTTGATAAAAAAACAATTCTTACTGGAACCAACATCAAGAACACATTAATTTCTGAATATGGTTTGAATACAACTAAATAAATGTTCTCCAGCTGAGCCTAGCAATATTCAAGGTAATTTATACACTGTCCAGTAGTGCCTTAAAATCTGGGTTATAACGCTAAAGTGCCCTTTCAGACAACTAGCACCCTTCTGCCCTGAGATTTAAGCTGGAACACTGAGGCTGTCTGTCACTCTTTATCGGAGTGATTGCCCTTAAATGTGGATTTTTACCCTTTTTGTGTTTTGAGCAAAACTAATGAAGATAGAGAGAAGCTAAGCGGACTTACATGTAATGATCAGTAATACAAGATCAACATAACAGAGATTTTGTAATGAATTATATTCTTGTCTACAATGTCAGAGAGTGTCCTTTATTAAATATGCAAATAGACCAAGGTGAGCGACATAGGCTCTTTAGAGCCTCGAGCCTCTAGTTTTTGTTTTGATCAGTCAGGGACTTATTGAAATAAGTGATTTTAAATCACTTATTAAAGTAGCAAATTGAAAGTTTTGTCACAAATTGTGATTTTGTAGTTTTACCAAAATTTTAAACACATATGTTTAGATAATATCTTTTCATTAGTAAAATTGAAAAAAATGAACTTTTTGCTTCTTTTAAGCAGCAAGGTTTATGCCTTAAATGCAATCATTTAGCTGCAAATTCTATTTTAGTTGAAAAAATGCTATAAAAATGGCTTTACATAATGAACTGATACTTTCTTTACAGATTTTTCCCAGCAGTGGGAGTATTTTTCCTGTAAAATTCAAGGTTTCATCTTATAGGTTATGTAATAAAATTCTATTGTTTGCGATCAAAATTTCACTGTTCGTGGGGTGTTGAAATCAGTGGGGGTCATTAAAATAATGATACTTAAAGAAGTGATTTTTTGGAAGGAATTTGAGGTATGATACTTAAACAAGTGATTTTATGTCATTATCCTAGATTAAGTACAAGGTCATCACCTGACATGACCCGGTCATCCTATCAACACAGATGTTGGATCTGATAATTTTAGCAACATAATTAGTCCCTGGATCATTAGTATTCTATATTTAAAGCTACAATAAAATTAAATCACTTAGCCTATGCCTATATCTACAACCTAACGCCATGAGCATCAATCTTTCGCTGGCTCTCGATAAATTTCTCTTCGCTTCAATTATAAATATTCGCTCCGGTCGCAACCGTCACCGTATTGAAAGTACCTTCCATATTCCTCTATTTTCTATGATATTACCTACCAATTGTCATGGGCAGCGCCATACAGGTGAACCGAAAATCTTTGTTTAAAGCAAGGTGGGGTTCAGTAGAAATTGCATTCTTTAATTTCTTTAAACCCTCATAACTTTGTCATTTCTTAGTCGTTTTTCACCGTAGTTAGACGATATACTTTCGAATTTCGCGTCAAATGATATTGCACAATAAAAACATATATAAACTGATTTGAAACGATAATTACACCTGTATTTTGATGACCCACTCACCGATTACAATCACGTGACATTAGCGATATTCCTAATCATACGGACTGTTAGCGGTAACAGCCTGGTACATCAGAGGACCATATCAAGTGGGTGATAAACATGTCGGTTTCTTTATATTTTTATCATTTTCCTCTGATCGAATTGCTATCCTGGGGATGCTAATTTTATATCAAGCAGAGTGTTCATTCTCCTTCTCATATAACCTCCTTGATTTAACTTAAAAAAAAACCAATAGGTTTGTGTTAATCATGTTAATATAAGAAAGCTTAATCAAATTTTATTGTTTTTCGCGTTAAATTGTACATGTAGTCAATTTATTAAATTTTTTTTCTCATTTTAAAAATATAATAAAATATCAAAATAAATTAACTACATGTACATGACATATTTGTTTTCCTTTGAAATTTATACATCTATAAATCTAATCTGAAATTAATAACGGACCACAGATGCTTAGCCACATGAAGCATTTACCTCTTACAATGTATTTGAAATACAGATAGTCTTTGTTTCTTAAGAATTTAGAAGAAAATTGGAAGTCAATATTCTGACCTAAAAGAGTCAGAATGTTCTGACTTATTAAGGTCAGAAAACTCAGAATTTTTAAACACCTTTCCCAATGTCTTAAGACAATTGTCCATTGTTTAACCTATGGTGGTTCAAATTATGAATCAAATGTCAGTCCCTGATGCTTATTCATTTTTCCTCTTGAAATATAAACAGTCTTTGTTAATCATGTTAATCATTGCTAATTTAGAAGTTAAAAGGACAATATAAGAGGTAAGACATTAACAAAGATAAAGAGATCTGAATTTCTGACTTATATTTTTCACCTTAACCTGATAAATACATGCTTTAAATTAGAATAGTAAACCTGATATTTTGTGTTAATTAACAAATTATGATATTTAATTTTAATTTGACATTGATTGATGGGTAAACATAATAAAACTTGAAAGAGAACTTAGCGATACTTACTTCAGTCAAATATTTCATAAAACACAAAACATTTTACAGGATAAGAAATACTGGAATTTTGTTAAAGTTGATAAACATTGATAAAGTTATTTGTAAGCAATTAAGAACATGCAACCTGAAATCTGCTTATATTACTTTTTTTTCTTCTAAAGAATATAATTTTTTTCTTATTTGTTTCCTTAGAGGTCACATGACACTGCCTAACTTAAAAGTTACAATAAGTTCAGAGTTTTGGCTGACTCTTTCAAGTCAGAACATAATGTGACTTGTTTGAGTCAGTTTGCATTTTGTTGTTGATTATTTTAGAAGTACAAACAAATGTATTGAGAAATAATTGAGTCACATAGTTACTAAAATATATTTTTACAACCATAATTTCCATGTGTTAACTTATTGGAAAAGAAAAGTCATTGCAGACAAGATTTCAATTCAGAAGTCTACTTCCTTTAAGCCCATCTCAATCTGCCACTTTTAGTTTATTAATTGATACTTTTATATTCATTTACATGTTTTTAAATGTACAGTTATTTCTTGTCAGTGAATAAACATTTTATTCTTAACTGTTGTTTCTTTATTTATTTATTTTACAAAATTCAGTAAACAAATGGTAAATATACAAGAAATCACCGTTTGTTTTATATATCAATGTATATTTTAAAGTTGTAGTATTGACTGCTTCAAGTCAGAACAAAATTGACTTCTGTAGGTCAAAATGCATCTAAAAGGGCATAAATCTTGTTAAAATATTGAGATATAAAGTCACATTTTAATGTGCAAAAGCTGACCTGCTGAAGTCATTTTATGATAAACTAAAGTCTGACAAAAACTGACCCGCATAAGTCATATTCTGTTAAGTGAAAGAAGGAGATAACACTTACATCAAATTATATCTGACTTATAGAAGTCAGTTTATTCTGACTTGTTTATGTCAGAGCTCTGACTGTTCATTCAAGAAAATATTGGTCCAAAACAAAATTATCAACGTTTGTACGAAGACGTTGTAGCCTTGTAAGGGTGGCTTTTTGGTGATCCGTAGTCGTAGATCAGGATGACTACATCAACGATGCATTCGACATATTATTTATATCTGACATGAACCAAAGGCCTATAAAGTGGTGATTAATTGGCAGTAAAGTCGCCAACCTTTTCGATACAGACCATTTATAAATGCAATGTAAAATACACGTTCTAAGTCTTGTAGCATTTTTTTTATGTGAAACACACCCAGGAAAACTTTAAACACTCTAGAATCAACACACTCTCAAATGAATGGATTGAAAGAAATATAAGACAAATGCTTACAATAAGCTCTTCCAACTTGTTGCAAGACGTTAATGGGGGAATGCACTGCTTGGCAGTGGCTTTTATTTTAGTCAAATACTGAGATTCTTTTGATTTCACAGATAAGTCTCAGGTAATTAAAATTCAGATTCTGATAAAATTGTTAGTATGTGAATAAAACATGCTATATATATACGTTGCACTTTGTAAAAACAGCTGTTTCACGATCCATGACTCTTTTGAGGAGATATATAATATTCATAGATAATTCATTTTGTTTACGTACTGGTTCCCAGGTATGATCTCTATGTTTCATCTCATAGAGACATAACTTGGGAATGTTGCCAGTAAATAAACATATGCATATATAGCGGTCAAATTGAAATCTGTGAAAAACCTTAAGTCAAGCCTGAAGGTAGAGGTTACTACGTACAGAATTTTAGTGTAAGTTTAAACTCTTAGAAGTTCGGGACATATAAAGGTTGAAAATATGCCACACAGCCCTATATTTTGACCTTTGAAAAAAGTAGTGCATATGAACTTTCCATTCTAGGATATATTTTTTTTTTCGAAACATCATAGTAAAAATGGTACAGTTTTAGCCGTAAAAGAAGTTCCAATGGGAAATTGCATTGTCGATATTTACAAAAAATGCAACCGTCAGATATATCTTCATGATCTAATACTGAACCCCAAGTTTCTATGTGCTAAGAGAGACTGTTTATTGATCCATTGTGCTATATATTGCACTGTTACTCCCAACATGCAAATATGTTATTAACTAACTAACGTTCTACAGTGATTTGTTTAGGAACATTTTAAGCCACCTGTATATGTGCATACTTTAAAGTTAATTGCAGATGATGCATATGAAAGGATCTCAATATATTTTAAAGAAAAAACAAACAAAGCATACATAAACAAAAGCAGAACAGACAAAAATGAAATCATGCAGATTTCATATCTATAAAATAAAATAAAATATTTTACCTACCTGCCTACCCATGACAAAAAATGTACCTTGCCAAGTTATTTTTTGGCAAAGAAAAATAAAATATTTTACCTACCTACCTTCCCTGTTTCAAAAAATAGGGTCGGAAAAGGGCAAACAAACAATATTTTAATTTAGGCCTTATTTTCCTTACCAAATGTACAAGTTTGATTCGATTAACATCAAAATGATATGCTTTACTTCATGGTATGATAATTTGATAAAAAAAAAAACCAATTCTTACTGGAACCAACATCAAGAACACATTAATTTCTGAATATGGTTTAAACATGTTAAATACAACTAAATAAATGTTCTCCAGCTGAGCCTAGCAATATTCAAGGTAATTTATACACTGTCCAACAGTGCCTTAAAATCTGGGTTATAACGCAAAAGTGCCCTTTCAGACAACTAGCACCCTTCTGCCCTGAGATTCAAGCTGGAACACTGAGGCTGTCCGTCACTCTTTAAAGGAGTGATTGCCCTTAAATGTGGATTTTTTACCCTTGTTTGTGTTTTGAGCAAAAACTAATGAAGATGGAGAGAAGCTAAACGGACTTAATGATCAGCAATACAAGATCAACATAACAGAGATTTTTGTAATGAATTATATTCTTGTCTACAATGTCAGAGAGTGTCCTTTATTAAATATGCAAATTGATCAAGTAAATAGAAATCTATGAAATTTAAACACAAGGTTAATAACCACAAAAGGAAGGTTGGGATTGATTTTGGGGGTTATGGTCCTAACAGTTTAGGAATTAGGGGCCAAAAGAGGCCCAAAAGGCATTTTTCTAGTTTCCAGACAATAACTTGTGTTTAAGTGTATGGATCTCTCTGAAATTATACCACAAGTTTCCATACCACAAAGGGATGGTTAGGATTGGCTTGAGGGGTTATGGCTCAAACCGTTTAGGAATTAGGGGCAAACAAGGGTTTCCTGGTTAATGGACAATTTAAAAGCAGTGTAAGGGAGGTAATCCAAAAACAAAATTGTCCAACCACTGAGGGGCGGTGTATTGCACAAAAGCAAAAATTGAATATAAATTCAAATCATATAACCAATTCTAAGTTCTTTGACTACAGTTATTCTGTGTCAGAAACCTATTATGTGTCAAATATTTAATTACAATCCAAATTCAGACCTGTATGAAGCGCGATATTGTGTCCAATTTTGCCACGACTGTTCAGGGTTGGACCTCTGCGGTCGTATCCAGCTGCGCCCGGTGAAGCAATTTATTTTATTTTGATGGGCAATTTGATAAATTTATAAAAAAAAATAATCAATAAACATGATAAATTAATTAATACAGTTCATTATTTGTTGTGTTATAAAGTTTCAAATTGTGTTCCTATTTAAACTATGCACCCTATTCTGTTAATTTTAACGTTAACTCCAGTGTTCTCCTCCTTATGCCGATATATATGATGCTGTGATCCTGCAGCGCCTTCCTAATATTTTTGTCGTCACTGCAGCGCTTACATTTGCAATTCTGCAGCATGTTAATTTTCATATTTAATTATGAACTGCTGATACCTTTTGTCAAGTTAAAGATGGCTGCTGAGAAGAAAATCAATATTGCAGCAAATAACACAATTATTGATGGATTCATGTTTATCCTTTACCTGTATTGGCCTTATCAGTAGTGCGATTGCCTAAATTATCATTAAATAGATAAATATGTTTCCTGAATACTTTTTATTAGTGTTTCAGGGTTAGAAATAAGGGAAAAGAGCAAAAATACAATGTTTTTATGTGTGTTTTTCATGATCATGCCAAATAAAAAGGTTAATTTTCTCACAAGTCAATAATAAAAATCTATTTTAACATGACCAAGGCACATGATGAATACACATGGTAACTTTACAATACACAACTACAAATATTTTTGAATGGTACTTGTTTTAAAAAACCATAAAGTATGCTCAAGTTTTCAATAGAGTCATAATGTGAAGCTATAGGATAGTTGCATTTAAAAAATTAAACAATTAATTTATTATCATTCTTCATGTTCTTGCACCAGAAAATCTTTGACAATCAACAACACAATGTCAGTCAATAGTTACATGTAGGTACTGTAATGCAGAAGTATCGAGTATAATGTCACTAGTTAATACATTTGTACTTTCCTTAAATTTAACTTTGAAGACATTTTTTTGTTTGTTCAATCATTAATGAAAGTGAAATAGTGAAATAATAATACTTCATAGGAGACTGTTGATTGATTAGTACTGGTAGTATACTTTTAGGGAAGATTACCACTGTCACAGCATCCAAAGGTCACACAGCATCCTAGGGTCACACAGCATCCTAAGGTCACATACTGATAGCATCCAAGGGTCACACAGCATCCTAGGGTCACATACTGATAGCATCCAAGGGTCACACAGCATCCTAGGGTCACATACTGATAGCATCCAAGGGTCACACAGCATCCTAGGGTCAAATACTGATAGCATCCAAAGGTCACACAGCATCCTAGGGTCACATACTGATAGCATCCAAGGGTCACACAGCATCCTAGGGTCAAATACTGATAGCATCCAAAGGTCACACAGCATCCTAGGGTCACATACTGATAGCATCCAAGAGTCACACAGCATCCTAGGGTCACATACTGATAGCATCCAAAGGTCACACAGCATCCTAGGGTCACATACTGATAGCATCCAAGGGTCACACAGCATCCTAGGGTCACATACTGATAGCATCCAAGGGTTACACAGCATCCTAGGGTCACATACTGATAGCATCCAAGGTCACACAGCATCCTAGGGTCACATACTGATAGCATCCAAGGGTCACACAGCATCCTAGGGTCACATACTGATAGCATCCAGAGGTCACACAGCATCCTAGGGTCACATACTGATAGCATCCAGAGGTCACACAGCATCCTAGGGTTACATACTGATAGCATCCAAGGGTCACACAGCATCCTAGGGTCACATACTGATAGCATCCAAGGGTTACACAGCATCCTAGGGTCACATACTGATAGCATCCAAAGGTCACACAGCATCCTAGGGTCACATACTGATAGCATCCAAGGTCACACAGCATCCTAGGGTCAAATACTGATAGCATCCAAGGGTCACACAGCATCCTAGGGTCACATACTGATAGCATCCAAGGGTTACACAGCATCCTAGGGTCACATACTGATAGCATCCAAGGGTCACACAGCATCCTAGGGTCACATACTGATAGCATCCAAGGGTCACACAGCATCCTAGGGTCACATACTGATAGCATCCAGAGGTCACACAGCATCCTAGGGTCACATACTGATAGCATCCAGAGGTCACACAGCATCCTAGGGTTACATACTGATAGCATCCAAGGGTCACACAGCATCCTAGGGTCACATACTGATAGCATCCAAGGGTTACACAGCATCCTAGGGTCACATACTGATAGCATCCAAAGGTCACACAGCATCCTAGGGTCACATACTGATAGCATCCAAGGGTCACACAGCATCCTAGGGTCAAATACTGATAGCATCCAAGGGTCACACAGCATCCTAGGGTCACATATATACTGATAGCATCCAAGGGTCACATACTGATAGCATCCAAGGGTTACACAGCATCCTAGGGTCACATACTGATAGCATCCAAGGGTCACACAGCATCCTAGGGTCACATAGCAGAGTTCGTGAAATCTTTTTTCCTGGTGGTCCATAGGAAAAATCTGCTGGTCCTCACTATTATTTCTATTTCAAAATACCAAATTGTGTCGGTCCTTTGATTTTGGTGGTCATATCCTTCGGACGGTCGGACCACCGCTTTTCGTGTACTCTGCATAACATCCAAGGGTTATACAGCATGCACGGGTCAATTAATTGTGATCCACACAAGTAAAATTATAGATTTTTGTTTTTCAAAATGACTTTACAATACAAAATGTCATGAATGTAAAAAAGAATTAATTGAAATATGGCATATTTACCTCTAGATATAACCCTTGTACATGTATGTATGTCCAGGTAACGTTCTTTCACATGTAAAGGCAAAATGAGCAACAATTTCGTGTTCAGATCTTAACAAACTTTTTTTGTCTTTCAGATTTAAAATTTATTAGCTGACTGAATCAAAAGTAGATTTATAAGAACTATGAGCTACGATACAGGTTTTGGTGCTTCATCATTTGGAAAGCCACCACCATCAGCATTTGGGAATCCACCACCTGGAGGTCAAGGACAAGTGGATGCAGAAATGAAATCATTCTTAGAAATGGAATCGCAGAAAGCACAACTTCAACAACAGATACACAAATTAAATGACGTCTGTTGGGATCTGTGTGTAGACAAACCGAGAGAAAAAATGGACGGACGTACAGAAACATGTTTATGTAATTGTGTGGATAGATTCGTAGACACTTCATTATTAGTTGCAGGACGATTTCAGAATTTGATAAATAAACATCAGTGATGACAGTTTCTATGAAGATTTTTACACCAAATTCATCATTAAGACTTGATTTTTTTATATTAAAAATATTTATTTATAGTGAGATGTTTAAAATGTGTTTGCCATACTCATCATATAAAATTACAGTAAAATACTGTTAAAAATACTATTACTGTGACTTGACTATAGGTGTTGCTGTTTACCTTTACCTATTGTTCAACCAGATTGTAAAATTGACAATACAATTGGGACATTTAAATTGACCAGTTGGTATTGTTAATGATCACTTAGTGTTTCCTACAGAAGGTTATGGCGCCCTGCCGTTTTTTGCTTGACGCCCTGCCCTTTTTGGAAAAAATTTGGTGCCATGCCCTTTCTTGGCATCGTATTTTATAACGCCTGCCGTTATTTAAGATTACTACACCTGTTCAATTGTAACTGTTGCAGTGTAACTGGGATATGTCTTTTTAAAGATATCCATGTGGCATTAAGGCTTCAATTTTTAGTCCTCTACCGACGAAGTTGAAGGGACTTTAGGTTTGCACTCCGTCTGTCTGTCCATCTGTCAGTCCGGCAAATCAGTTTTCCACACTATTTTTCTTTGTGCTTGAAGATATTGATTTGATATTTGATGTATTGTTTTATCATATCAAGTTCGAATTTTATTCGGTCTGATGATTTTGTGCAGAGTTATGGCCCTTGGACTTGAAAAATTCACTCATATAATCAGTTTCCACACTGTTTTTAGTCATGCTTGAAGATATTGATTTGATAATTGGTATTTAGTTTTATCATGACAAGTTACAGATCAAGATTGAATTTTGTTTCGATCTGATAATGTCGCAGAGTTATGGTCCTTGGACTTAGAAAATTCACTCAAATGATCAGTTTTCCGCACTTTTTCGTCATGCTTGAAGATATTGATTTGATAATTGGTATATAGTTTTATCATGACAAGTTACAGATCAAGTTCGAATTTTGTTCCGGTCTAATGATTTTGTGCAGAGTTATGGTCCTTGGACTTAGAAAATTCACTCAAATAATCAGTTTTCCGCACTTTTTTTCGTCATGCTTGAAGATATTGATTTGATAATTGGTATATAGTTTTATCATGACAAGTTACAGATCAAGTTCGAATTTGTTCCGGTCTAATGATTTTGTGCAGAGTTATGGTCCTTGGACTTAGAAAATTCACTCAAATAATCAGTTTTCCTCACTTTTTTTCGTCATGCTTGAAAATATTGATTTGATAATTGGTATATAGTTTTATCATGACAAGTTATAGATCAAGTTAGAATTTTGTTCCAGTACAATGAATTTTTAACCGGTGGGGACTATGTATTGCCATGCAATACTCTCAGAATGCTTGTTATCTTTGTTAAATAACATAACATGCATACAGTTTAAATTAGTATACATGGTATGAATAAAGCTAGAGAATGACCACAAGATGCAAACTTATTTCATGTTCTAATATTTGCTAAAACTGCTGATTTTATAAAATTCATTTCCCATGTTTTCATTAGAATCCTAAAACAAGTAAAGGAAATAAACATTTTATTTACAGTCCTTTTTCATTGAAATGAATGCATATGTACTCCTTGAAGTAATTAGCCATACATTTGCCAAAGATGCACAACATTTTAATGGCTGGAAAGAGAGATTTTATACTGAAGGCAAACATTTTTGGGTTCGTATAATGGTATGATGTCGTCGTCTGAAGACACATTTGGTTTCCGGATAATAACTTTAGTTTTAGTGAATGGATCTCTATGAAATTTAACAAGAAGGTTCAATACCACAAAAGGAAGTTTGGGATTGATTTTGGGGTTTTGGTACCAACAGTTTAGGAATTAGGGGCCAAAAGAAGCATTTTTGTAGTTTCCAGACAATAACTTGTGTGTAAGTGTATGGATCTCACTGACATTGTACCACAAGGTTCCATATCACAAAGGGAAGGCTGGGATTAAGTTTGGGGGTAATTGCCCCAAACATGCAAGAATAAGGGCCAAAACAAGCATTTTCTGGTTTCAGACAATAACTTATGTTTGAGTGTATGGATCTCTAAAATTGTACTACAAGGTTCCATACTACAAAGGGAAGGCTGGGATAGAGTTTGGGGGTAATTGCTTCAAAGGGGTTCAAAAAGATTGGGGGGATTTATTTTTTCAAAATTTTTCAAATTTCAAATTTTTGAAAAGTTTCAAGAAGAAATCTTCAATTGCACAGTATTGCGCAATAGATTTTTAAGATCTATGACCACATTTAATTTGTGTCAGAAACCTTTATTATGTAAAAATTTGATCACAATCCAAATTCAGACAGTATCAAGCTTGAATATTGTGTCCAAATTTGCCCTAACTGTTCAGGGTTCGACCTTTGCGGTCGTATCAGGCTGCACTCAGCGAAGCATTTTATTTATTTTACTGCCGTTTTAATTTTTGGAGTGAGCAAGCCATAACAAGAATGTATAGATATATGGTTTTTTTTTGCAGGGTATTTAATTGCATGTGGTAAATGTATAATGCCCTACATTTCCTCTTAATGTTTTCATAGCCAAATACCTTGAGTACTTGAATTTCTTTTATATTGTTGAAAAGAACTCTTTTCATTGGCTTTTCTAATGGGAGATAACTCAAAATATTTTTGTTTTACTCTTGTGGAAATCTTAATTATTTTATAGTTTCCATAATTTTCCAGGATTAATAAACACCAGATGAAATTTGTGCATTCCTTCATCTAGACATTAGTTCAATACTTGTTGACATGAGCCTTGTCCAAAGTGTTAATGCAAAGTGAAATATAAAAATAATAGTTATGAATAAACTGTTTTATTTTTTTTATCTTACTAAATCTCATCTTATAAAAGTGAATTCCTTGAGTGAACTTTGTATTTTTATGCACAAAATCCTATTAATAACAGATTTCAAAGAAAACGCTACAAGGTATACGCCAAAACTATTTCGTATTTTACATGTACATCATTTATGTGAAAGCCACATAAAACATTTTGATTGAATTATTTCCTCCTTGATACATTCATAACAATCCATTCTTGGAAAAAACAAGTCACATTTTAAGAAGCAAAATTAAATGGTATCTAAGAAGTGAATTAAAATTAAGAAATAAATCCCAATATTTTATGTACATTGATTCCAATTTTCAATGTTAAGTTTTCTGCTTAAGTTAGTTTGATAGGAACTACTGGTGATAGATCAATGATATTTTCTATAAAGTTGCATTTATATCAGTACAAATCAGTTTGAAGACTATTTTGAGGCCCTTCCCTAGGTCATGGTCCAGTGACTTTCATTTAATTCAATGTAAGTTTTCTGTTTAAATCAGTTTGATAGGAACTACTGTAAATTCAGAAATTGTTGAGAGGGTTTCATTATTGCAAATACTGCGACTGGGTGAGTATCGCAATAATAAGAACTCGCATTCTGATATATGATGCATACATCTGTATGCAGCTTTTCCTGAACTCGCAATAATTAATCTCGCATGTATGTCCATTCTTCAAAAATCGCAATAATAAATGCATAATAATTTCTGAATTTACAGTACTTGTGATAGATCAATGATATTATCTGTACATATCAGTTTGACGATTATTTCGAGGCCCTGCCCCTAGGTCATGGACCAGTGACTTTCAATGTTTAGTTTTCTGCTTAAGTTAGTTCGATAGGAACTACTTAAAACAGACCAGGATATTTTCTATAAAGTTACATTACTGTCTGTTTGTCTCAGTTTGTTGACCATTTCGAGGCCCTGCTCACTATTTCATGGTCCAGCGACTTTGATACATTAGCAATGTTGCTGTCCATCAGATTTTATGCCCCGCCGTAGCCGAGGGGCATTAAGTTTTACCCTTGTTCGCCTGTACGCACGCATTTGATCTGTTCTAGAGTAGTGCCCTTTATAAATTGAAAATTGCAAAATTTTTAGTTTCCGTTCTCTAACTTAAGTTTGCCTCAACCAAATGTTATGAGACTTATACACAATGCTTATTACTACAAAATACAGATCAAGTTGAATTTTGGTGGCGTCACTTTAACTATTCTCGAGTTATGCCCTTTATAAATGGAAAAAAAGCAAAATTTTTAGTTTCCGTTCTCTAACTTAAGTTGCCTCAACCAAATGTTATGAAACTTATGCACAATGCTCATTACCACAAAACACAGATCAAGTTGAATTTTGGTGGCGTCACTTTAACCATTATCGAGTTATGCCCTTTATAAATCGAAAATTGCAAAATTTTTAGTTTCCGTTCTGTAACTTAAGTTTGCCCCAACCAAACATTATGAAACCTATACACAAAACTCAGTTCAAGTACACATTTGGGTAGCGTCACTTTTATTGTTTTTTTCTGAATATTTTGCCGACCGGCGAGACCTTTCTCTATGTCAACAGTTTATTGTTCATAATTTATAGATAAATCTATATTTTATTGATCTCCATTTCACTAACTGAAAATTAAACATATTTAATCCTACCATGAGAAAAATCGAATTCTGTTTTAATATCCAATGAAATTGCAGAGAGTAAAACGGTTTTGATCTGTCAGTCCATCAGTTCTTCATGAAGTCTGTCTGTCTGTTGTTGTTGTCACCATGCTCCTGCCAATATATTTTTGTCTGTCTGCTACAAATATGGATGAAAGGGAAGACCATTTATCTGGGAGGAGGACATTGTAAAAGTGACCAATATTACATTAATTGTCACCTTAGGCAGCGCAAGGTGGGCAGCGTAACTGTTTACTCAAGTCCTCTTCAAACTTTAAAGGGGACCAATATTTAGGAGTGGTACTTGTAAGAATAACATAATTATTTGCCACATGCATGTACCTTCATTTTATAGGACCCTTTTAAATTTTGATGAAGGATTCCACGCATCAAAAGCATGGATGAGTCTGATAATATAAAATAATCTGTAATGGTGGACCACTGTGAAACAGACTAATTCTTGTTGATTTAAAGTGACAACACCCTTTTTCAAACCTTTATACATAACCTACATGTTTATACAATGAGATTTTCAGAGTGAATCATTAACAATCACCGACTTACCACTCAGGGTTATTTTAAGCTCACCTGGACTACAAGGCCATGTGAGAATTTGCCATCACTTGACACTGGGACTATTATACTAATATTAATATAATAGTCCCAGCTTGACATGCATAGTCTTTGTCAGCCGTCTGTCCATCAGACCCTCGTCATAAACTTTTTAAATCTTCTCTGTAACTACTAGGCCAAATGTTACCTAACTTTACCTGAATTTTCCATAGGGTATCTAGTTTAAAAGTGTATCTTGGGATTTGATCCATCAATAAACATGACAACTCTTGCTAAAATAGAACATAGGAGTAAAGTCAATCTTATGCAGAATTTTCAGAGAGAAATTGGACTACCAATTTTGAAGTTGTTGCACTTGAAATGTCAGATTGTTTTTGAAAATTTCAGTTTTTATATCTTGTTAACTATAACAGATGAAGAGAAATTATATTTTCAAACAAAAATAACCAGAAGAATAAGCAACTTGGCATAAATGGTCAAATGACCCTTATTTGAGTTATTGCCTTTAAATAATGATGTTTACCCTTTTGCATTTTTTTAAAGAAACTAGTTGATAGACGGAATCTTTCAATAACAAAACATTAAACAAAATATGATCTACAAATAGTTACCATGGACGAATTGTCAATTGACCCCTTATAGCAGTTATTGTCCATGAAAACTATTTTACTATTATTTTTTCTTCTGTGTTTTTGCAGAAAATAGATAGAGAGAAATTGTATTAAGCAAAAGGGTTCAGCAAATTAAGATCTGCAAATGACAGAAATTGTAAAATGACTCCTTTTAGGAGTTTTGCCCTGAATGACCATTTTACCCATTTTATGATTTTTTTTTGGCAAAACAAAGAAAGAAAGAGAGCAACCGTATAATGCAAATAATGTTCAGCAAGATAATTTGGCATGGTTGAAATCATCAATTGACCTCTGAGAGGAGTAATTGTCTTTGAAAGATGAGTTTCTCATTTTGCAGTTTTGCGCAAATTATAATAGATAGAGAGAAACAGTTAAATAATGTGGAGCAAACTTAGATCTACAAATAAGTCATCATGGCTGAAATTGTCAACCGACTCCTTCTAGAAGATAAGTCAACTGCCAAAAACTATAAGAGTTCGAGAGAAACTTTAAATAGCAAAAAGATCAGCAAACAAGAAAGTCAACATGGCGAAATTGTCACACTAGTTAAGGGCATACGGCGATACAGTTACAGGGAGGTAATGACGTTTGCTAACGTAAAATGTTATTTTGGCGACGTCAAACTGTGACATATCGGGAAAAGATGTATTTTTGACTGATTTTATCATTCAAACTGATTTAACTTGAAAACGAAATCATGGACCCCTCTTTTTAAAATGACATTCGGTTTGATTACGTATGAAGATTATTTGTACCAATTTTCATGAAAAAGTCAATAATGCAATTTTTTAAATTAGATAAATATACAGCAAAAATGACGTTTTTTCTACATTCATGAACATTTGATAAATTTGAGTTATTTCTAAACAAAAGATTTCATTAATTTTAGGATACTTATATAAAACAGAAATTACAAATAATTTAATAAAAACAGCTTGTGTTTATCTTTTAAAACAAAAAGTTATGCATTTCTGTCGGAAGGAAAATACGTCCACAAATCCGAATTTTGAGCAAATATCTGAAATTTCGAACTCATTTTACTCAAAAAGTAGCACATGAAAGTATATTTTTATTACATATTTGATTTAATCAGGTAAAAATAGCCTATTTGCAAATTTTCATCAAATTTTCATTATGGGATCAAAATTGTATCGTATGCCCTTAAAGTATTTATTGCCATTAAATGAGGTTTTTTTATCTCAAAATCTTTAATAGATGGATTTAAACTGTAACAGTAAAATGATCACAAAAACACCTAAAAAAAAGGCAACTAAATAAGATCTACAAATAAGCAAACACAACCGATTGCAATAAAGGGAAAAATAATATCAAGATGGCATATTTTTTACCAGATGAGCGATTCAGGCTCTTGGAAGCCTCTTGTTAACTGAATTTTTATTCTTGGATTAGGAGTGTTGTGACTGGATTATTTTGGTGTAAAGATTGCATGAAATGCCATCAATAATGTCGCTGGCTTGATTGCTATATTTCCATGCAGACCTCGTCCCTATCTTTGAGAGAATTAACAAGCTAAATAGTGCAATAAGGTAAACGTATTTTAGAGCCCGACCTTGCACGTTTTATTGTGCTATTGCAAGAAATATGATTTGGTGGCTATTGCTGTCGGTACTGACATGATTTATAACATACTTTTTTTCAAATTGTCCGTTCATAAATTTAGAAATTAATAAGAAACTTGGGTTCCATTTCCTTCAGGCAAAGTTGGTCTTACATGGATTTGGCTATAATTTATATCCCTTCTGGTCCTAAAGCTCCTCCCGTGTGTCGGTACTTATACATCATTAGCTTTCAAATGTCAGCGTACCTGGTGCACAATAAAAGCTAAAGAAGTATTCCTACGCACCGTAGATTATGTGATATATTGGATGAAAAAAGTATTAACAAAATACCGAACTCCAAGGTAAATTGAAAAGGGTGACCCATGAAACCTGAAAAATTAAACACTAGACTATATCAACCAATTGCAACGGAACGAATGGAATATAACTATATACTATAATTTTCTAGTAATCGGAATTTTAAATATTATTGGGATCCAGCAGTCAAAACTGCGTACACATACATCACAGATATACAACACAGCTGGCTTAATAATAAAAACAAACATACAAATAATCCAACAAAGACGCCAACAAAAACAAAAAAGTTTTTGTAGTTGATAGTACATTCGATATAGTAATACATGTTAACATATACCACGGCTGTCATTCGGTATGTCGAGAAAATATTCATGGTATTATCAACAGGCGAAAAAATAGAAAAAAGAAAAATGCCTGTCAAAATGGTTCAACCTTCTTAATGTTACTGTGTACTAAGGTAAAGAAAAAATGCTGTATTTTTCAGAAATCACAAACGGCGACACATAACTTTGTGCGAATCGTTAAAGGAAAACATGGATCTACAATGGTACAAAAAATGTAAGTGATGTTGTCCTTGAAAAGGTTAAGAGTATTAATTTCAAAGAAGGATTTTGTTGCTTTTAAAAGAAAAAAGACAATAAAAGACCAGGCAACGTGTTATTTTGATCGTGCAATGCAATGCATGACCATGCAAGACTGTAGAGGGTTTGCTCATCATTGAAGGTTGTACGGTGACCTCTACGTCATTTGGTCTCCATAAAGTTATCTCATTAGCAATCTTATTCTTTTGTATCTATCACTAGAAATTTTGAACTTCTTTTACCATTGTTGTGCTTTGATTGATTGAAGCATGTGATATCTTGTATTTTTTGGTGTAATTGACAACCATCTCATTTTCCATAAATATAAAAAGAAGATGTGGTATGATTGCCAATGAGACAACTCTTCACAAGAGACCAAATGACACAGAAATTAACAACTATAGGTCACCGTACGGCCTTCAACAATGATCAAAGCCCATACCGCATAGTCAGCTATAAAAGGCCCCTGAAATGACAAATGTAAAGCAATTCAAACGAGAAAACTAACGGCCTAATTTATGTACAAAATAATGAACGAAAACAAATATGTAACACGGCAACAAACGACAACCACTGAATTACAGGTTTCTGACTTGGGACAGGCACATACAGATTGTGGCGGGTTAAACTAGTTTGAAGGCGCCAACCCTGGATGAAATGAAATTTGGAAAAAAGGCAGAACAGGAGATTTGAGTAAAAAAGGCAGGATGAGCAACTTGGCAAAAAAAAAAAAGAAGAAGCAGGATGACAATCTATGTGAAAAAGTCAGGATAAACTAATAAAAAGGCAGGACCGAATAGAGGGAAAAATAAAAGGCAGGATCGAATAGAGTGAAAATAAAAAGGCAGGACAGAGATTACAACTAAAAAAAATGCAGGTCAACATATTTCATCCTAGCCCCCATACAAATCAAATGGTAGCTCCTTAAACCAATGATGTCAAAATGAAGCGGTTACTGTCCATAACTTGAGATACTTTTTATTTAACAACATATTAAGAACTGTTTTCATTTGAGAGGCAAAATCAAAGATAACTTGGCCACCAGGAACGTAACTTGTCAAAATAAGTATCTGTATCTATATTTGTCACTGGACGTCATATAAACAATTAATCAATAAATAAAACAATCAATCGATTAATTAATTAATCAACCAACCTACAAACTAAATAACCCTATCATCGATTAATAAATGTGAAATTCGTCAAACTTGCTAGTACGCACAACCATCAATCTATCTACTAATGGTAACTAACCAATCTAATTGCAGAAAATTTCATTTCATGTTATACAAACATTTTGGCAACCAACCGATCAACTAACCCAACAACTAACCATCCAAAAATTCATGTCAGAAATTGAGGAAAGACATATAGAGTCCAAGTCCGGAGCCTATGGCCTTTGTTAGTCTTGTATATTAATAATAATCAATATGAACAATAAAATGTTTATATTGTTTATAAATCAATTGATTCAACAAACATTTGCTTGTAAGCTATTTTTTCTCGATTCGGTGCATGCTTGGTAGTCCGCTGCTCCGTATCACAGTCTTCTAGTTTAGTGCTTAGTCAGATATATTGGAATGAAATACCCGTAGTAATTCATACGAAACTTGCGAACGACAATTCAGTGTTGAGAGTGGATGGGTTGAGTAGGAGGATTTTTCCCCGGATGAAACTTTAGTTTTGCCTGTACTGCTTATTCATTTCGCTAGTGATTTGAGACACAGACACATTGTATCGGCAATCAATTTGTAATGGTGATCGTTAAACTTACATAGTGGATTGATTTCAATTGGTTTTTCCACATAACTCTAATGGAGCAATTTTAGTGTCAGGAGCACACCCTGTAATTGAAGTCCGTATAGCATGAACATACCCGAGTCGGAAAAGTATGAATTGAAATATTTAAACGCAAAACGATGGAGCAGACGGTATGTTACTTTTGGGAGATGGGAAGTTGACAATTGAAAGTTGAAATCATCAAATTTGTCATAATTCATGTAAAATAGAATGAAATGATACCAGTTTTAATAATATAATAATCATTTTGCATTTACACATGGATAGACATTAAGTGCATGGAAGGAAAACAACACTTCATTAATTTCGTTGCGTCCGAAGCACTTTTCTTTATTTATCTTCATCGGGAATGATCAAACATATACATTTGAAAGCTAGGGCCCGTATGCATAAAGCTACACGCGTATACCTAACAACAAAATTATTTTCATTTACCTGTGTTTAAAGTTATTGCAAATGGCTGATATTTTTGTTCGAGCATATTGTTTTTCTTAAATTGTTTAACATTTCATACCGATATAACATGTTACTTTTATTATTCTTCCCTTAGTTTATTTATTTTGTATTTACATTGTATCATAGGTCAAATTTATTTGTTCAGTGTATGTTCAATGGTGTTAATATGTCCTTTGATTGAGTTAAGCTATTTCAGTTGATATTTTATAGTGTGTCTTTCTATGTTGTGATGTTACACTATTGTTTCAGAAAAAAGGTAAAGGTTTAGCACCATTAAAACGTTTAAACCTGCTGCATTCGTTTGTACCTGTCCTAAGTCAGGAATCTGATGTTCAGTAGTTATCGTTGGTTGATGTGCTCATAAGTGTTTCTCGTTTCTCGTTTTTATATAGATTAGACCGTTGGTTTCCCGTTTGAATGGTTTTACACTAGTAATTTTTGGGGCCCTTTATAGCTTACTGTTCGGTGTGAGCCAAGGCTCCGTGTTGAAGTGGATGAAATGAAATTTGGAAAAAAGGCAGGACAGGAGATTTGAGTAAAAAAAGGCAGGATGAGCAACTTGGCAAAAAAAAAAAAGAAGAAGCAGGATGACAATCTATGTGAAAAAAGTCAGGATAAACTAATAAAAAGGCAGGACCGAATAGAGGGAAAAATAAAAAGGCAGGATCGAATAGAGTGAAAATAAAAAGGCAGGACAGAGATTACAACTAAAAAAAATGCAGGTCAACATATTTCATCCTAGCCCCCATACAAATCAAATGGTAGCTCCTTAAACCAATGATGTCAAAATGAAGCGGTTACTGTCCATAACTTGAGATACTTTTATTTAACAACATATTAAGAACTGTTTTCATTTGAGAGGCAAAATCAAAGATAACTTGGCCACCAGGAACGTAACTTGTCAAAAATAAGTATCTGTATCTATATTTGTCACTGGACGTCATATAAACAATTAATCAATAAATAAAACAATCAATCGATTAATTAATTAATCAACCAACCTACAAACTAAATAACCCTATCATCGATTAATAAATGTGAAATTCGTCAAACTTGCTAGTACGCACAACCATCAATCTATCTACTAATGGTAACTAACCAATCTAATTGCAGAAAATTTCATTTCATGTTATACAAACATTTTGGCAACCAACCGATCAACTAACCCAACAACTAACCATCCAAAAAATCATGTCAGAAATTGAGGAAAGACATATAGAGTCCAAGTCCGGAGCCTATGGCCTTTGTTAGTCTTGTATATTAATAATAATCAATATGAACAATAAAATGTTTATATTGTTTATAAATCAATTGATTCAACAAACATTTGCTTGTAAGCTATTTTTTCTCGATTCGGTGCATGCTTGGTAGTCCGCTGCTCCGTATCACAGTCTTCTAGTTTAGTGCTTAGTCAGATATATTGGAATGAAATACCCGTAGTAATTCATACGAAACTTGCGAACGACAATTCAGTGTTGAGAGTGGATGGGTTGAGTAGGAGGATTTTTCCCCGGATGAAACTTTAGTTTTGCCTGTACTGCTTATTCATTTCGCTAGTGATTTGAGACACAGACACATTGTATCGGCAATCAATTTGTAATGGTGATCGTTAAACTTACATAGTGGATTGATTTCAATTGGTTTTCCACATAACTCTAATGGAGCAATTTTTGTGTCAGGAGCACACCCTGTAATTGAAGTCCGTATAGCATGAACATACCCGAGTCGGAAAAGTATGAATTGAAATATTTAAACGCAAAACGATGGAGCAGACGGTATGTTACTTTTGGGAGATGGGAAGTTGACAATTGGAAAGTTGAAATCATCAAATTTGTCATAATTCATGTAAAATAGAATGAAATGATACCAGTTTTAATAATATAATAATCATTTTGCATTTACCACATGGATAGACATTAAGTGCATGGAAGGAAAACAACACTTCATTAATTTCGTTGCGTCCGAAGCACTTTTCTTTATTTATCTTCATCGGGAATGATCAAACATATACATTTGAAAGCTAGGGCCCGTATGCATAAAGCTACACGCGTATACCTAACAACAAAATTATTTTCATTTACCTGTGTTTAAAGTTATTGCAAATGGCTGATATTTTGTTCGAGCATATTGTTTTTCTTAAATTGTTTAACATTTCATACCGATATAACATGTTACTTTTATTATTCTTCCTTAGTTTATTTATTTTGTATTTACATTGTATCATAGGTCAAATTTATTTGTTCAGTGTATGTTCAATGGTGTTAATATGTCCTTTGATTGAGTTAAGCTATTTCAGTTGATATTTTATAGTGTGTCTTTCTATGTTGTGATGTTACACTATTGTTTCAGAAAAGGGTGAAGGTTTGGTACCATTAAAACGTTTAAACCCGCTGCATTTGTTTGCACCTGTCCTAAGTCAGGAATCTGATGTTCAGTAGTTATCGTTTGTTGATGTGGTTCATAAGTGTTTCTCGTTTCTCGTTTTTATATAGATTAGACCGTTGGTTTTCCCGTTTGAATGGTTTTACACTAGTAATTTTGGGGCCCTTTATAGCTTACTGTTCGGTGTGAGCCAAGGCTCCGTGTTGAAGACCGTACTTTGACCTATAATGGTTTACTTTTATAAATTTTGACTTGGATGGAGAGTTGTCTCATTGGCACTCATACCACATCTTCTTATATCTACTTAAGTTAAGATTTGTTCCGAACGGACGGTTTTTCTACATGTCCTACGATAAATTAGTATTACGATTGGATATCTTAACTTAAGTAGCTTTATGCATACGGGCCCAGGGATATATAAATACGTAGAAACGTAGAACTTGTTGCAAGTTACTGCCGGTATTTTTTATACGTTTTACGTTGTATTGTTTAGGTATTTAAAAGAATTTGTGAATTGGCCGTCCGTATTAGTATCGATGTGATAGAGTTATTTTTTAACTTGTTTTACTAACGGTACGTTCTTCCTTCAACCTTTTTAATTTGCTACTGAAGAACTGAAGATAAAAAGTGTTTAGTCCAATGTTCAATCCACAAGGCACGAGTGTTAATCAGAAATTTTAGTAGTTTTGTTTGTGTACAACCTCAGGGATTTGTCCTTAAAATATTTGGTGTTGATTGCATATTTTGACAGTCATTGTTAATCTTTCTACTGAGACTCAAAAGGATTCATTTATAGCTTCACATGTGTTGAAGACTTATGCTGTCATGAAAACACGCGAAAACAGATGTCTTAATGTGGAACATAACACTACAGGCAGATAACTCTGTAAAAATCAGCTGAACGTTTTAATCAAGTTCTACTGTTAAGGAAGTATTAAGCTTCTCAATGATCAAAATTACTGTTTGTCAAACTGCTATATATCCAATGAAATTTTTCCGGTAAAGTGTGGGTTCAAGTTTTTGAAATTTTATATTTTTGTCAAAGGTTCAAAGTATATATTTTGTCAAAATTAAAAAAAAATTAACAAGCTAACTTTATTTTAGTCAAGGTCTTTAGTACCACCTTAAAGGAACACCTACAATGGTGTCTTCTATGAATTCAAGACTTCAGGAGTTTGCGTTTAAAGAATACAAACGACAAAACATAACAATAGGTGTTCTTGCATTAGAAAAAGAAAATAATATAGTTATTAGTGTATAAAACAATATTTTATTATGAATTATACGATTTACAACATACATTCGCATTCACAAATAGGATTCAGAAACAAGCAACAAGTGCTTATGTTAATCTGTCTCCTTATTAAATTTTATACAATATACTCAAATACTGAATCAGTATAGTAAAACCTGTATAAACCGGCCGGCTATGGGACTATGAAAAAGGGCCGGTTTAGACAGTAGGTCGGTTTATTCAGGTTTCCGTTTTGACAGGAAGTTATTGACTTGTGACGTAAGATATTATGCATGTACAAGTTCTCTCTCATTGTAAACTGTAAACCAATAAATACAAATACCGTAATAATCTATTTATTTAATGTTATGTCAATATTTCTGTGAAAATATTGTGACATGAACATTACACGTGTTCCCTGCCTTTTCACCAGTTAACCTTGCATGATAGTAGTTTAAAGGCATAGTATTCATTGACTTTCGACATTTCAGAAATTGTTTGTCCTCCGAATTTAGAAAAAAAATCATATTTTAACTTTGTTTTACATATATTTGTATGTCAAATCGACCTTGGTAGCATCAGTCTCCGGCTCGTCAGTTTTACTTTCACTTTCAGTTTTTTCATTTGCATCAGAATCCTCGCGATGTTTGAATTTCTTACGATTTGAAAAAAATTATCAAAGTTACAACGTATATGAGATATACATGATATATTCGGCGTTTCTTTTAGTTTCTTTAATTCAGATTTAACAGTGTTTCAATAGCTCAGTACTGAAAGTTCATGGTTCAACACCTTACTAATTGATTATCCTGAAAAACCATCTTGTATAAACAATTATGTTTTAATAGCATATCGATCAATACTGTTATCGTGTTAAATTAATTGAACACATCGGTTTTGACAGGTATTAAATAAATGTAATTAAGAGTATAGGGACTGCATAATTAGACCGGAATTCGGAATACACAGGGTCCGGTTTACAGAGGGTATTTTTACAAAGACTTTGAAGATAAAAAAATGGGACTTCAATTTTCGGCCGGAATGAACAGGAAACCGGTTTATTCAGGGTTCAGTTTACCCAGGTTTGACTGTACATATTGTCATAAATTTATAAACTGATCCCATTGGATAATTCATTATTTTTACAAAACAAAAGAAATAAGTGATCTGTAAAATCTACAATACAAAAATGTTGGGAATATAATTGAAAAAAGGTTGTCATTTTATTGAATGACACATTCATTTTACTTTTATAACAGTCAAACATGAATATTCATAATACACAAACATTTCCGGACCTGCTTCAATTTTTATTGTATCGTTTGCATTCAATTGAACCGCAATGATTCCTGTCCCTGTATGAAAATTATTATCTGTAGATTTTAAATCTGGTCTGACATATACACGGCTTAACAGAATCCCATTCTTCAGAATTTGAAATTGAGCGTTGTTGGAATGCGACAAGATATACGCCCCGACTAAATAAAGTCCTTCCTTTTCACATATGAATGTCCCTGAGGATTTGAAATTATCCACATCTCTAATTCCATTCGACAGTTTCACATCACTGAATTGTATTATCTCTCCAGAATTATATGTTTTATCAGCAACACACGATGTTATTGCAACTGAAATGAAAAAAGTAAAATAACAAAAATACCGAACTCCAACGAAAAATCAAATTAAATTTCTTCAATATTTCAAATTGTTTTTAGTTATTTGTGTGTTCTTGTTCCTATTTATACGATCTTACAATGAACAAGAACAAGAACACATTAATTAGATAAAAATAAGAGGAAATTCAAAGAGCTCAACATTCTGAACATTTTTGCCCTGTCAGATTTTCTCTATATTTGTAACGGTTTTCAAAATAATAGACAAAACTTGCATTTTACCCCTATATTCTTTTTTAGCCGTGTCGGCCATCTTAGTTGGCAGGCCGACTCATCGGACACATTTTTCAAATTAAATACCTCAATGATGATCGTGGCCTAGTATGGTTAAATTTGGCGTAGTAGTTTCAGAGGAGAATATTTTTGTATAAGTAAACGACGGACGACGACATGACGACCGACGCCAAGTGATGAGAAAAGCGCATTGGTCCTTTGGGCCAGGTGAGCTAAAAAAAGGGCCATGCAAAAATGCCCTTGGTTGCACTTACGAACGAAAAGTCGACAGGATTAAGGCGATTTAAATGAACTCTTGCGAAGGCAAGATAACAGATACACTAAAATTCAGACAAAATGGAAACGATATTGGAATTCTGCTGGAAGTTGTACCGTTTTTTGGAGAATGAGCTGTTTGTACTTTGGAAGGAAGTTAGAATTTATTCGAAAAATACCTATATAGTCTAATGCTTTGCCTATTATTTCTTTTTCAGTAATTGTGATCCTCAATAATATAATGGTTTACTTTTACAAATTGTGACTTGGATGGAGAGTTGTCTCAATGGCACTCATACCACATCTTCTTATATCTAATAAATACTCATATATTCCAGTTCGCTATTAACTAAAGGAGTATAATACTCATATGAGTATACGAATATTATCATGACCATACGCGTATGGTCCAAATATTAGTATGGTCCGGAACCTATTTATTATAGATGTGTGTAACTGAGTTTATTGATAACACTTCCGCATGCTTTTTAAATTTAAAATACGCTCAAATGTTTAACCACTGACAAGGCAAGTTGCATTCATACAAATTTGCTGAATTTAGATTTGAGGAGCTATTTACATAATATACCCCGATATTGGATATACTCCTGGAGAAACTATAAAATTTGAAAGATACACCCGAGAACAATATTTCATAATATATTTGTAAATTGAACAGAATACATCACAATGTCTGTAAATAGAGAAAGACATGAAAGAGTTTTTATCGTGATTAAAAAAACATTTAATATCACAATTCAAACAGAACTATATAGATATAAGAAGATGTGGTATGAGTGCCAATGAAACAATATGTCTACCAATTCGTAATAGTGACTGTTTAAATTGTCTCGTGTCAAAAACATATTCAGCCAAAATATCCCAAACTACGTTCTTATTCTGTAGAATACTGAACCAGATCCTGTTTATATATATGTCTTCAAAAATCGACCAACAGTAAATTAGGACCGGTCTAAAGGGCGGGTCAAGTTGTCTTTATAGATGGTCCAAGTTTTCAAAGGCGGTCTGAGTTGTTGTCAGTGCACGAAACGTCTTAATATCCTAACTAAAACACAACAATATTAGCTTTAAAAAAAACCTTACCGTACCTTCCGGAGTTTCATCATCAAAGACGTAGGTGTAATGAAATTAAATGATGAATTGATTGATTTATTTATCTAAAGATAAAAAAATTTAAATGTATAATTATCAAAACCATTTATTCACAATAATTAAAAATTGCTAAGGTCAGGTATGCTTTCTTGAAATTATAAAACATCATACTAACCTCTTTCAGTGGCTGTTTTAACCTCGGATTTCAGTTGATCTATCTCTCTGTCGAGCTTATTGCCCAGTATGGTCAAATTATTTATCTCTAAGGCGGAAATGTTCTGTTTTGTCATTAGAAGATCATGATTCTTTTCCATTTTCATTTCTAGTTCAGCTGAAATAAGTTTAAATACATTAGAATTGATGAACAGAATATTCGTAGACACAACGATAAAAGGAGGGGATATTAAATGAGCCGGGCAATCAAAACAACAAGTCGAACAAAGACAGACACTTGCGTCTCGGGGGGATTGTTCAATTTTTTTATCAATACCAAAATCGTTAAATGTTAACAAAACATTAATACATAACAAAACAAAAAACGGTAGATAACTTTGGTCAAACTTTTCTTACATTCCCTTTTTTTTTTTACATCTGCCGTGCAACCAATTACAGCCGATAGTTTGAAATTTTACATCTGGCGATCATGTTCATTAAATTTTTCATGGCGAGAAGGAGTGATCAATTATGCTTGGGATTACATGTAACCTCAATCAATTGCATGCATCAACGCATATTTATGGAACGCCACAGCTGTCTTATGTGGTAATTTGATGTTACGTTATGTTGGTTTTATTATTACTTGATGATATTTTGTCTTTACATAATATACATGTGGTTATCACATTACTTGATGAGGTAAAACCACGTGACCATTTGGGGAAAACTAGTTCTATTTTTAACCCGATTTCCATATGACTTGTTTAATGTGCTTCGGATGAGTGTCGCTATCCATTGAGTTAAAGTTCAAATTAAAGTTCGATTTGGTGTTCTGAGTTATTTGGTATGAAAAAGGTGAACGGCAGACAAAAATAAGAAAAAAGTATTAAAAAAAATAACAATATTTCGGACATAAGGGGGATATCCTCACACCACTTGGTCCGGCCGTTTTTTTTTTCCCCTCCTTAGTTCTCAAATGGAAGCAATATTATAATAAATTTGTAAAGGATTCCACGGAACCCTCTGTCTCGCTTGAGATTGCTGCTGTCAGTTTGAAAGTGTAATGTTGACTGTAACAAGTCTATTTGCCTGTAAAATGTTTATTTTTCTGTAGATGCTTTATCTTGATCTTGAAGATTAACATGATTAACACCTATACAAATTTTTATAATAATTCATGGAGGTTTACAAATTGATCATGACAAAATTTATATAAAAATAAGAAGATGTGGTATGATTGCCAATGAGACAACTCTCCACCACATACCAAATGACTTAGAAGTTAACAACTATATGTCACTGTATGGTCTTCAACAATACGCAAAATCCATACCGCATAGTAAGCTATAAAAGGTCCCGAAATGACAAATGTAAAACAATTCATACGAGAAACACAGCGATTTAAATGATGAAGACGCCGACGCGACATTAATGTCTCAAGCTCGACACAAATCAAATGACTTGTACTTTGTTGTCAACAAATGAGACTCTTTAATCAACTCACACGTAAGTTACAGGGAAACGGGGATCGGACTTAGCGACACAGCAACAATTATATAAAATAAGAATCCTCTGATATTTTTTAGCGTGTTGTGTATGATCATTTGAACATATTACGAATATCAATATTTTATTTTTTAAATTGCATTCTATGATATACTTCGCACTAATTGAAAAAAACTTTTGGAATATCTGTTTCACAGGTGACGACGGATATGCTCCAATTGTAGTAATCACAATCCCGTCCTCTTTTCTCGAATGTGACCTACTGAATTAGACCAAATCACTCGGTTTGTACTTTCACGAATAACACGACGGATGCCACATATTGAGCAGAATCTGCTTACCCTTCCGGAGCACCTGAGATCACCCCGAATTTTGATGGATTTATATTGCCCAGTCATACCGATCTATCGAGTTAAGCCAATTGCAACTGATTTTACTATTTTTCTTATGTTGTGCTGTTACACTATTGTCCCAGGTTAGGATTAGAGCTGAGCGCTCACAGACATGTTTAACTTCGCCAGATTCTTTATGTGCCTGTTCTAAGTCAGGAGACTGTTACAGTAGTTTAATGTAGTTGTTGGTCCATGTTTGTCATATATGTTTTCGTAAATCGTTTTGTTATAAATTAGGCCGTTACTTTTCTCGTTTGAATTGTTTCACATTTTCACGTGGTGGCCTTCTATAGCCGACTATACGGTGTATTGAAGGCCGTACGGTTGCCTATACTTGCTAACATATAGTGCATTTAAACTCTGATGGATAGTTGTCTCATTGACAACCATACCACATCTTCTAACTTTATTTAGATTTCTATGTTGGGTTTTGTATGCTGTAACATTGTTTATCTTTTGTGCGCATACTGCCCTCTTTTCGGAAGCCCGAGTAAAAGCCCTCGATCATCGATAGAAAATTTAAATACGAACTAATATTTAGTTCGTATTTCAACTCGAAATCTTAATCTGAATGAGACTCAAATTCGAAGTCTAACTCGATCTCTACCTCAAAAGGTGACTCAAAGTTGAAGTCGAATTGTAACTCGAACTCTGCCTTCAAATTGATTCAAACTCGAAGTTCAACAGGAAACTCAATGCTAACTCGTACTTTAATTCTAATTATGCCTTGAGTTCTAATTCGAAATCGAAGACTAACTCGAAGTTTAACTCGAATGGTAATGGATGGATGGATGGCCACACTCATCCGAGGCACATTAAACATGGAAATTGGTTCTAATAATAGAACTAGTTTTTCGCAAATGGTCACGTGGTTTTACCTCATCAAGTAATGTGATAAACAAATCAAAGAATAACAAAACAGCATCAATTACTGGAACGAACACATCATGTGTTAAATCGTCAAATTTTGAAACATCATAACGTAATGTTAAAGTCATATAAAGAATTGGCAAATCATCATTACGAAATAACAAAACCACATCATGCAACGAAACAACTACATTACGTAAAGCCACATACACATCAAATAATGTAAAACCAAATTGCCTAATGACACAACCACATTATATAATTGTGAAACCACATCTAGTAATGACAAAACCATATTAAGTAATGACAAAACTATATCAAGTCAATACGAAACCATATCATCCCAGCAAACACAAAATATTCTTAAAATGTTATTAAAATGTTATGTCGAATGTCATGACAATATCGCCAATATGTAACATTGAAATATCATTAAGTAATGACTATTCCATATTGAGTTATATCATAACATCATTACGTAATGTCAAAACCATATTATGTAAAGACAAAATATCATCAAGTAATAATAAAACAACATAGCGTAATATCAGAGTACCACATAAGACAGCTGTGGCGTTCCATACATATCAGGTCCAGTATTAGCTATCGGGTAATGAATAGAACGAACAATACAAATTACCACAAAGAAAGGCATTTCACTCGATGACACCCCAATAATCGATTTTATTGAAGTGCATATGTAAGATTGGTTTTTGTTTCACGTCAACGGGTTTTTACTTTTTATTTGACGTTCAGTCGTGCAAGACAGGACTGAGGTGCCTCGTTCAACGTGTTCTTCTTATTTAATTTTACGTGCATCGTGATTTTTAAATGCTTATTTTGCGTGCTCGGTATTTTCAAATAAAATTCAAACACTTGGCAGAGATCGTCAAGAAATACTTTTTAAAAGCCGTAAACCATTTATATCATAAATGTGTATACTAAATCGGGAATAACAAGTAAAACAGAGAGTTTATATATACAAGAAGACAGTGACTCAGTCACAAAGGTTCACATCAAAGTCTTTATTTTTCGTGCGACGTTCATGACAGAAATTATTTCACGTTCAACGTGAAATTATGTCTTATTTCACGTTTGTTCCGTGCAAGCACCCCCTTTTACCACCCTTATGTAATATACACGATAAAAAGATTTAGAACAATTAAAATCTGAAGGACCAATTTATTATTATTTTCTCTTACCTTTCATTTCCTGTAGAAAATTTGATATTGTGATATTACTAGAAGTCTGTAATCTGTTCACAGCAGTTTGAACATTCTTATCCATAATATTTTCCACAAGGTTATTCACTGCTTTAGAAACAGCCTGGTTCACCTCTTTTCCTATTAGTTCCTTAAGTTGTGTCGTTAGACTAGATATGTCTAACTCTGCTTTCATTGGTGCGCTGAGCTTGGTAACTAATGGTATATCAATTGATGTTTCACAGTTGTCATGCCCACAAGCATTCACACACACATTTTCAATCAGAAGGAGAGCAAAGAGAACGACTGTACATCCTTGTAACATCTTGAAAGTTTTGTTGAAATGACGCTGTGTCGTTAGAAGAACCGGTTTTCATATTAATTTCTTGAATAGACATTGAATATATTGTTATAGTGATAAGATAATTATGATACCAGTAAGTCGGCATAAAATAAATATTTATAATAGCTTTCTATGTTTTAACATTATTTCTACTGTGTAAACTGTTGAAGGATGGAAATGATGATTTCACGTAAGAACACCTGTTTAAAACAAGGTTCTTGGTTCGATCTATAAGAAGGCTCTTGAAAAATATTTAAGTATTCGCTAATCTTTAGCCAAATTATATTTTCCCCGACCGGTTAATTTCTTGTTCATAATCAACATTTGGTTCGTTTGATATCAATTAACCACACTGATTCCGTCAGAAAATACAGTGAAGATGATATTATCAAAATGCTGCACTTTTAATCGACAATATATTTGTTGTGTTTGGAAGATTGATATTTCAACAGACAATCGGTTTTCCAATGGGTACTAATTGTGCAACCCTTCGGGTCGACTTGTTTTGTACTCGTATGAAGCAGAATTCATTCAGAATCTTCTAAAAGACAAAAGGAAAAAGCACCTTGCAAAATTCTTTAAATTTACTTTCAGATATATTGATGATGTCCTATCACTGAATAACCCATATTTCAGTCAGTACTTGCATCTCATATATCCTAGTGAACTTGAAAATAAGGATACTACTATACAAGAGGGACTGCTTCATACCTTGATCTTTTGCTCAATATTGACACAGATGGACGACTTCACACTAAAATCTATGACAAACAGAATGATTTCAACTTCCCAATTAACAATTTCCCATAAAAAGTTTTGCGTATCTGTATAAACGTTCATATGAACCTTAGTTATAAACATGGAAAATTTGTTTTGCATGAATAATTATTGTTACAATATGCTAATGTTGAGAAATTGTACAATCCAGACCCTAGCGAAGTAAAGTGTCCGTCACATTTAAAACCGGTAATTGTCTCGTTAACCAATTATGTCTGTTTGAATTACTACCAAATTTTGTCAATTTAACGAAACTATAAACAACTGTCATACTAGTAGGTTGTTTAGCAAGCTGGGTCAAGATGCGCAATAAATTTCAGGTAGGCGACAATGGTAGTCTTTTCTGCCATTCCTCTGTCAAATATCGTACATTTGAATATGTATGATGGCTCGTTTCGAAGCTGAGACATTGTCACAGATGTGGTTAAATTTTCGGATACGAGGTGACATTAAATTTTGCACAATAACGGAAACCCTAAAGTCCCCATGTGATACAGCTTCAGGAAGTAAAAGTCCCTATTTCACCAGGTTAAATTCTGTGGAAATTCAATTCTTTACAAACAATTAGTAATTCCATTTTTACATCTTTGTTATACAGTCTTCTGCTCTTCGAAAAGCACAAATGGTTAAGCCCATTTAGTTACTAAAATAGCATCCCTATGCTGTTGAAGACCCTACGTCAACAGTCAAGATGAAGAACAGGAATAAAAGCCCTGTTCGTTGATAATTTTGATTTTTCTACGTATTGTGTGCGATTTTGTCCCATGTACATTTACTCCATATCCTTTTATTTTCTATCATATCCAATATCATTGAATACAGTTATTCTTATTTCTATCTATAATTGAGTTCTTCAATTGTAATCGCATAAGGGATATTGACCAAGTTAAAGTATCAGGTTTAACCATCTTCCGAAAAATTGTCTGTATTAAGTCAGGAATATGGCATGTGTTTTCAATTAGTTCCGTTTTGTTGATATAGTCGAGCGTTTGATGTTGTTATGGACTTCCTTTTTCAATTGACCTTGGAGTTCGGTATTATTGCTTATACTTTTTCCAATATTTGTAAGAGTTTTCTCTTTAAATGTTTGAATACGCTGTTTGTCACTATAGCTTCCTTACCATGTAAATATGGGGTGTTCTGATTTTAGATCCATTACCCATGACATTGAAATTGAGGTCAAAGTCAAGGTTTAAGGTCAATTTGACGATTTAACTTTAAACTTTTGGTATACGTTCATACTACTACATGATAAAGACATGAATTCTTTTGCTTTATATTAGAAGATATATGACCTTGAAATAGGTCAATCGGAAAAAACTTTGTGTTAACCGGAAGTAGATTTTTGCACTTATTTCATGTAAACTGAAGTAGCAAATCATCTCTCATTTCAAACAAAAGTATACAGAAACCATATATTTTCGAATCAATATAATGTAAGCTGTTATATGACATCGGAAGTTAGATTTTGTACACCGGAAGTAGCCAATTATCTTCCTTATTTCAAAGAAGAATGCATAAAACCATAATTTGTGGAACCAATGAAAACATGCTAAAAGTTGAAGTGACTTTTAAACCGGAAATAGCCGATCAGCTCATTATAACAACAGAAAAGAACTACAAACTATATTTGAATGCATTAATGGTTAATTATAGTGCAACCTGTATTTATACAACAAATACATATTAATACAATATTACATTACAGCCTGCCAAATAGTCTTACGATGCCAAATTGAAACGCATTGTATTTGAAAATAAATAACAAATAGTTTTGGACATACTATACATTTTAAAATCTGTGAAAGATAAGTTATCTTCGGTTTTCTTTACGAAGTTTGATACTTTAAAAAATGCATGTGCGTATCTTTATTAAATAAAGTTCGTATCAGTCTTAATTATAAACATGAACAATTTGTTTTAATTTATGTTAGAATAAAATATATCAATGTTGAGAAATATCCAATTCAGATTAAGGTGATGTAAAGTGTCCGTCAATGGGATTATAACCATTTCCAAGATCTTCCAATATTTGCATGATTATTGTCAAATTCTATGATTTTAAGGTTTCTTATGATCTGACCTTCTTTTCTTGTGTAGAACTTAATGATATTTGGCTTTCTACTGAAAAAAAAAACTCACAATAATAAAATTGAGAATAGAAATGGGAAATATGTCAAAGAGACAACAACCCGACCAAAGAGCAGAAACAGCCGAAGTCCACCAATGGGTCTTCAATGCAGCGAGAAGATCCGCACCCGGAGGTGGTCCTCAGCTGGCCCCTAACTAAAATTGTGTGCTAGTTCAGTGAAAATGGACGTCACACTAAACTCCAAAACATATAAATGAACTAAAATTAAAAACATACTAGACTAACAAAGGCCAGAGGCTCCTGACTTGGGACAGGCGCTAAAATGCGGCGGGGTTAAACATGTTTTGTGGGATCTCAACCAAGTTCGTTTTTCTTTTGTAAGACGTTATTTTAAGTCAATATATATTGATTAACATTTCTGCAGCCGTCCGATATTTTGTTATTTATTAAAACAGACAATCTGTGCGAAATTAGTTCATGTATCATGACGCTACGTAAGTGCTGATAAAATTTAAAACACGCTGTTTTATCAAATTATTCTTCAGAATGTAATGTAAATGTTTACAATGATTTATGTTCACCTCTTTAGGAATTGTATATCAGATCTTTGTCCGACAGTATGTCTTAGTATTGAATCATATCAGTTTCAATTTCATTTAAAAACAACCGTCTTCAAACACTACACTGAAATCTTACCACCGAGCAACACAAACCCACTTAAAACTCCAAGGTGGTCCAAAAGAGTAAAACCTGTTGCACCAGTGGCACCTGTCGTCTTGCTCATGACAAGTAAAACTTCGGTGACTAATGGCATTCGATGATGTCACAATCAAGGAAAAGAGGAAGATTGTTTCTACGACAATTCAAAAATATCCGTGGTCATCTGTGACACATATATTCCATAGCGGTCTAACAAATCGTGATTGCGTCTTCAAAGTTAACGAAATGATGATTTCAATCTGACCATTAGTAACCATTGGTTCAATTGGTCTCTTGTGAGTAACAAGCAAACTTTGATATATCGTATCTACTTGGAGATATATTGACTTCTTCTGTAGGCGCTGAGAGAATGTTACTATATAGAAATGGACTATTCACAATTGGAAAGCTGAAATCATTTCTCTTGTCGTAAAGTTTAGTTCTTAAGGATGTACTTAGGTGAAATTAAAAAATCTAGAATTTAAAATTGATGCTATGAGTCAGAGGAACATTAGTTAAGGAACAAAATAAGCTAAAAATATTGATAGGTTATGGAGCTCCTTTTCGAGATGTTAAATTAAAAAAAATGGCGGGAAAAGGCTGGCTCGGACTTTTACCTTATATTTGCATTGGTATTATTTGAGTCTCAAATCGAAAAAAAAGAAATCTAGATTCTGCTCTAATTTTGGCAAATGACCTTTATGTGCTATTGAAGTCTTTAATGAAAAGGAAAATGGGTGTTATGGGGCAAAATATTTTACCCTGTATTGTAGGAAAAATACCAAGGAGTCCGAACATCTGACAAAATTTCCTAAACCTGACCTAAGTACATCCTTAACTGACCCTTATTGTCTATTTCAGATTATTTAAGATATGAAGCAGACTTAACTGTACCTGTGGTATGTATTCAACATAGTAAACCAAACTTTGAACTATTTTGGGAAAGGACATCACTTTTAAAGCGGAACGTGAAGTTAAAGGATATTAATAGGTGTTTTCATTGTTCGTGAGAATTTCCCGCATGAAGTCTGCCTCATACGGATATAGAAGCCAGTCGACAAGAAGAGGAGAAAAGTTATAGGAATGTCGAATGTTTTTGCAAAATATGTTCTTCGAACGTTACAATTATGTTGTTAATAGAAAACATAAATTGTCTTGATGATATCAGTTACGGAGAACTTTTGTTTGAAACAGAGTGGTTATATATAATACGAGTTCTCCGTCCTAAAACAAAACAAATAAAAGCCTGTCATATTAGCATATTTTACTTTGAATTAAGTGTATTATAAGACTAGACTTGTCTGCTTTTTGGTACAGACGGCAACACGGACCTCTCGTAATCGTATATTGTAGAATGCGTTGTGTCAATATAACGTGGAGAAAATGTCTATACAAAGGAACAATTTAATGATGAAATGACTGTCACAATGACGTTTACACATATATACCATGACGTTACATATAGACAGCGCCAATGCGTATAAGTTCATGTATAATTCCCGCGGTACTATATATGATAGTCTCTACTTATCCTCAACAGGACCTTCTTTCAAGATTAGTGTAACGGTCTACTGCATCATAATATACAATGTGAAATACTTTTAAAATCACATCTACTGACGATATACGTAAAACTGACGCCGAGAAAACAAGTGACTCTGGAAGTTTCCTATTTAACTTCTCGTGTATATATTAATTTTTTACTGTTTTCTTAGGACTTATTGTTTTAACATCCTTGTATCAAGGGAAATAAGTTATTTGTTTATGATATTTATGTTATATATAAAAAGATAGGTGTGTCGATGAGAAAAAATAATTTCATCTTAATTACAACAAACCTCTTCGCCAAATGACAAATATATGCAATATTTCAAGATCTAGCAAAACAGGATGTTTATAAAACTACGAAAGATATCTTGAGACATATTGCCGATATGAGTGTACAATATGCAACTAACAGACTTCTAAGAATTCTAAAATAAAAATAATGCTATAGTCTCAACTCAAAATTTCTCATACTTGAACGTGTTCATTGAAATCAGTGTCTTAGTTTACCAAAACACGCCGGAACATAAAAAGGTGTACCGGCTTTTTATGTCGATGGGATTATATCCCATTTCTATGATTTTTTCCCAAAATATGTTGCCGTGGCAGAGACGCAAATTAATTAAAGATCAATCTTTTATCTTTCTGTGGACTTTTTTCGGCTGAAAAAGATCCACATGTTTTTGCACCTACCATTATAAATTGTTGTGTGAACATTTGTCTTAAATTAAAAGTTTACAAATATCTGGAAGCTTCATACTATAATTTAAGTATAATCACGTATACAAGATGCAAAAATCGTAAAAGACGAATCTACATTAAACTTTTCAAGTCTATAGAAACGGATATAAACAATGCAATATACCAACTTTGCAATTTGTATCCTCTCTAATAAAGAGTTCCATTTTGTTTGTTTAATTTCAACTAAATATCATCCTAACGTAAAAAATCAAAAAAAAAAAAAACTAAGGGGACCACATGAAATCTAAATGGTAGCGAGACCGGGTGCATCGACAGGATAAACGTCTCCTTCTATGAATGCATCACCCACCATGCGAATACACACTTAGTAAAATCTTACAATCGGAAATAGAACACAGTCAATTAAATTACAGATCAGATGAATATTTTAATATCTCAAGATTTAAGACCACTAAACATGTTACCAATTAGTCCATATACAGATACAGATGTCACTGGTTCTTCGTTAAAGCGCACAACGTCAGAGTAAAAATGATAAAATATAAATGGCAGCAAAACTTGTAAATAAAGAACATAGAACATCCTCATAGTATATTCTATCCACCATATAAATTTCAGCATGTAATATGCTACCGTTAATTTATAATGATCGAGACAGTTTAGATGAAAAAAAGCAAAAAAATACATTAAACGTCATTGTATTTCCTTTGACGTCATGATTTTCAATACCAAAAATGCTACAAACTTTGAAATAATTTTCTTTTAGGGTGTTTTGTTATCTTTATTAATTCACATAAACTTTAATGTGCGTTTTTCTTGTGAGTTGAAATTATGGTATATTCAGTCATGTTTGCATTATTATATATAAGTCTTTTATTTTATTATCTCTTCAACACAAATTAAGGTGATGCATCTTCATGTGGACTGTTTCCATCTGAATTAGTACACTAAAAATTGACTCAGCATGTCGGTCTTGTCGAAAGCAGGATAAATATTAATATCGTATTAGCATGCTTTCGACCCAAATATGCATATAATTCGCCGCCGAATCCTCCTCCTTTTCATCATTATCATCTAGTTTGCCAATCTGTGTTATCATGAATTATCATTGATGTGGTCATATTAATATCAAACAAAATATAAATTAACTGTTACAATTTCAAAATTCACAAGAATGGCGTATAATGCAAACATCCGTTCTTTTAATTAGTTTGAATAGTTTGAATAACTAAGAATTTTCTTATAAAGCCGAAACACAACCCTTGTATTTTTGATGGGTTACTTCCTATGATATTCAATAATACTTTTTTTCTTTGTATCGGAAATTTGAAAAAAAAATTAATTAGGAGAGTGACAAGACGTGTCTATATCTCACCAAAGGATTAAACAAATCATTTATTTGCTAATGTTATTATAATACTGCAATTTTAGAGGAGATATGATTGATTGATTGTTGTTTTCTGAAAGTACAGTCGCAAATATTTCATGCAGATTGATGACCGATAGAAGAATTTTCAAACAATGCATAAGATGTTGCATGCGTTGTCGTTGAAAAGAAATTTTCAAAAGTCCAATTAAAATAGATTAACAAAACAATGACGATAGAGAGACGACAAAAAAAAAAAAAAAAAAAAAAAAAACAACAGCAAAATATTAAATATAAAAATATTTACCCTAGATTTTTATTCATAGCAGGCAACCCTCTTTGTTGGTTAGTTGTAGCATATTAATCTCACCGACTTTAATTTTAAAAAGAGACCACCAAAAACAACCAATTAAACAGCTTCTCCATGTAGATACCCTTATACTAGTAATATTATGCATCCTATTCCGCTTGAATATCAGATATTTATTTGAAATAACCCAAGATATATGTGGTGGTTTAAAGAATAGAAAATAAAGCACCTGCCCCACCCCACCCTTGTCAAAAAAAATGTTAAAGACAAATAGGCATTCAAATAAAAAATAGAAAATACTGGGGTGCTAAAATGTAAAAAAAGAAAAAATTGTATAAAAATTAAGAATAATGTAAAAAAAATAATACTGATTTCAGAAATAAATGATTTACAGAATAATGAAATTTTGCATTTTCTGTTTATCAAATTTATAATTGATAATTGACAATAGACTAGTAGATCATTTGGAATGAACTGTTGAACTCTGGTCGTAATCGGAACTGGTTCATTGAAATTAGCGATGCAAATTCTATACATTCATAAGCATCGGTATTTTTCTCCAAAATCTCGGTCTTTCATGAGTTAACGTATCATTTCGTCTCCTATTGCAGACAAAGTTAACCTTACATCCTTCTCCTGTATTGTGTCAGCAATGATAACGTTTTAATAAAACAGAGCTGTGACAGAGGTCAGACCAAGATAACCATTGACAACAAAAGCTCTGCAATAGTAGAAAAAACAAGTTATAAATTTCAAAATTTATAAATGGACGATTGAAGGAATTGAAAGGAATTGCAGAATCAAAAGTCTCTTTCGCTGTCATAATTCCTACGTCTTCAGTTTCATATTTTTGATATCCATATCTCATTACATGTATGATTTAAAACAGCAATTTATTGGTCAGGGCTGGAAGACTGATGCTTGAGGACGGATGACATTGTCTTAGATTTTTTGGGGGATAACATTTTTTTTTAGTACCAATAAATGTTAAATATATTTCAATATTCTCCAAAACAATTGATTGATAGGCAATGTTTTTTATATTTTGTTGAACAGGTGGGTAATCAAGGATCAAATCTATTTCTAGTGATCAAACTTTTATTCTATCAGATTTCAGATTTCTCTTAATATTGGTTAACTACCGGATGGGTCTCTGTTATAAAACTGAATGTTCAGCTTCTGAGTACTAGTACCTCATATCACAAGCAAAATATGATCAAATATACCTAATGTCATCTTATCTTCTGTTTATTATCCCAGATATCCAAATGATTATGAAGAAATTAAAATACTTTTTTTCCTCAACGTTTGGTTTTAATCAGATATAAATCAAAATTGATAAATGGTATCATTTGTGCAGTACAGTGACATATATTAAAAAGGGGCTACGGGTAGTGTCGTAATATGTATGTCGTTAATACAGACAAGAAGATCTATCATGCCAATTGTATTTACAACATAATTTTATGCAGGAACTGAACTTACACAAGAATTTTACAGATTAAACATATTTCTTACTGAACAGAGAAAATGACCAAAAGAATTACTGAATACAGAAATGTAGACCCCTCCCTAATCCAGACCGTCATATATCATTGTGACGGATAGTTTTGTTTGATCTATTTAACTGTTTTATTTTCTAAAAGAATTTTGTACAAGGTGTAAGTTGTTAATAAATATGTAACGGACAATATAAACCATGCCCGCTCGGCCGACGTCATAATTTCATGTTAATGAAAGAAAGTAATTGAAAGCTTATCTCCTGTGCAATATGATATAAAACTCATTTAGGCACTTCTTACATAATTGTTAAATCGTATTAAATTCGGCATCAAATTTATATTGATAATAAAAGTTTCATATCTTGAATATTGAAAACGGGTTAAAATTATTTACTTGCATATATGGCAAAATTTGGGGTACTTTGCTAATTTGCATAGCGGCCATTTTGCCTCATCATGGCGACAGCCATTGCAATAACGTTATAACGGTACATGCACCTTAAATATAAATGCCAATATGCCAATTCTTATGTCGAATCAACAATTTGTCAGCATATAATAATTAATATTGACATAAAAAAAAGCAACTCTGCTACACTTAAACAATTGATTAATAAAAATTGTTACATGGTGTCTTCTTATGTCGTCTGCATTACAATGTATGTTATTGATCTGTATGTAATATATCCGCCATCCGTACTAATTAACTTATATGTTTATTTGACATGCCATACTCGATAAAAGTGCGGACGTGATAGAAAGCACCCTTTACCAAAACGTCAACGGAGATTACATACCACGGAGGTTACATTTCGTTGATTTCGTCGTTTGTAAAACAAATATGAGTATCTGAAGATAGAAGTTGTACTAAAATTAAGTGTTGACACCGATATCGATCTGTTGGATGTAGAATTTATTTTCAAAATTGGTGTTTGTTAAGCAAAGACCATTCCACGGAGATTACATGCTTAAAGTTAACAAATCTCTGCAGTTTTCATCTTTTTCAGTTTTTCAGACTGATACAATTTTGAATAAATGATAATCAAATTAAACTCATATCACACTCTATGTTGTGCTTAATATTTTGTCCTGCTTAAACTTTTGTCCGTTAACGGAAATTACAGGTTTGCGAAGAAAACATTTTGACGGCCGGTACGACCACTATCGTTGTGCAATATGTATTAAACTTTATACAAATTAAAAATATAGATAATAAAGAAATCTAAAATCTCAGATATAAGTATAACAAGCTACAGGTATATAACTCGAAGTCGTTATTTTTGCTTTCTTACGATGGGACAAAATAACGTCATAAAATGGGCGCTTTAACGGAGAACCAGTGATGTACGTCGCATCGGTCAGTCAATTTGTGACGGTGACCGTTACACTTTTATGTAGTGTCGATATAATGCATTCGTTCTTCCTCATAACTCTGTTGCAGCAGGTTATGTGTAACGAGCATTTTGCTATTGACGAAGACGAACATACACGAGCGTAACGTATAATTTTATTTTTAAAACAAGTTAAAACTGGTGAAAACAATCCGTCATGATTGTAAAAATAACATTAGTATTTTCACTGTCTTCTTAATGGAAGTGTGCACAACAAATAAAATGAATATGAATATATGAAGGACTACCAAAATATATCGATGGTAAGAGGCATCTTGAAATTCATCTCGATTAATATGTTGGAGAAAATTAGAACACTGCGACAATACCACGGTTTCCTAGTTTTCATGAGACTTTTTACATGCCCATACGTCTTAATTACTTTCTGTATTATTCTGGTATCTTTGATTTGTAAGAATCTCATCAACGATACTAGGCCTTATAATTTGGTACATAAGATGATTGTGAAGTCTTCACAAGACTCATCATTTTGCTTGTATCGGAAAGTCGAAAGGCCAACTCAAAACGAAATTGAAGTGCATTGAAAACCAATTGTAAATAAAGAGACAATGAACGTTCATATCGTTAAATAATATAGTATGTCAACATAAAACCAGGTTTAATTTTCTACATAAGAAAATGCCTGTATCAAGCTAGGAATATGACAGTTGTCTTCAATTCGTTTGATGTGTTTGAGCTTTTGATTTTACATTTAATAAAGGACTTTCCGTTTTGAATTTTCCTTGGAGTTCGGTATTTTGTTATTTCTTTTTTTTTTTTTCATAAACGTGTTGACTAATGGGTTTTTACTTGATAGCTCAAAACCCGCGGTAACAGTCAACAGGAAGACATGCCAACCTATCTTCAATCTCTAAAAGAGCCAAGCCATGTGCTGAGTGCTTTACAGGAAAGCAGAATATGCTAATTTTAAAGTATTTTTGTATGATCAAACAGGCGATCGAATCAATGAACTGCCACACTCGAGGCGAACATGCTACCGATTCTAAAAGACCTTAATTGTCAACCGGTATACAAATAAAGATATAATGTCTGCAGTTATTTTATTCGTTCCTGGAAACCATCGTTTTACAGGGTCTATAGTTTATATCCACTAAAGGCTGACCAACTATCACCATACATGTACTGTCCTCTGTGTGTTGCATGGATCCTTACGCTTACTTTATCGTCCTTTTTCATTTCAAGGACAACATTCTGACTTCCTGAGATGTGATCACCTATCCCTGCATCTGCAAAGTTTCTGGCTATGAGGTTTCCGTTCAGATCGAGATAAGAATGGAAGTAGTTGCCTTGCATAGCTAGAACTGTCCATGAAAAGATGTAGACACCATTGGAAGGAGCGGTAAATATCCCAGTGGAATTATCGTATCCGTTGCCTAAATTGGTTACAGCTGTATTGTAAACTACAACAGATGTTCCAGGGAGGTTTACTATACTATCCGAATTTTTAGCCATAAACGCCACTTTATCTGGTACTGAAAGAAATTGAAAGTTTTATAATACTTTTATGAGTTGTAAAACATGTGAATTAAAAGCAACTTCTGAATATTGTAGACAATAAAATCATCTGCTTATAATTATTTGGTTGCAACTAATGTAGTAACACACTTATTTGTATCGTCCTCTATATATATATATGAACTATTTGCCGCTGGACATTAATTAAGTATGCAGAATAAATCAATCATATATAACAATTGTAAATACCGCGACTTATATGAGCTCACTTTAGTTTTGGACCCTTTCTTCGGGATTGAAAATTGCAAACAAAAGTTTACATGTTTATCTTTCTAAAATCTTTATACATGTAATTTGAATTTGTATCAACAATTTCAGCTCAAAATTCTTTCATAATAGGTGTTTACATCATAAAGAGATATTGGGAACTCTAACATGTGAAAAATAACGATAGCAACGCCCCCACCTCCAGCAAAAGTAATTAAAATCGAAAAGACAAAACAAAAATTCTTGTGGCCAATATACGGTTTCCGACAATAAAAAATGTCTTAGCAATAGTCACGTTCCAAAGCGCACTATTCAAAACTAATTGTTTCATATTTTTCATGGCGGGGTCTCTTATAGCCGACTATACGGTATGGGTTTTTCTCATTGTTGAAGGCATTACGGTTGCCTATAATTGCTTACATCCACTTTATTTGAACTTTGGTGGATAGTTGTCTTGTTGGCAATCACACCACATCTCCTTATTTTTATGACTCAATCATTCTGTGTCCTCTGGCGCATAATAGTATTTTGAATCTTTAAGAAGCGACCGATAGCGAGCGGAATATAACGACCTGTTTATTCGGGACATGTCAAGACAAGTTGTGAGTTTCTTCCACAAATACGTTTGTTATATATAAAGACTACGAAATATGTTCTGAAAAATTAATTGCACAATCTTCTGCAGAGTTTGTTTCATAGTAAGCCCGCAATGCGTACTAGGCTAGTCCTCTCACTTGCAACATACGGGTATCTCAGACACCATGTCAGAGCCAAACAGATAAAGTACAGGGAACCAGTCTAGGAATGCATATGCGTTTTAGTGGTGGTTATACTTCATAATTGCCTTTTGTCCAGTTCAGCTGACCATTTGTCTTTAGAATTGCTTTCAGAATACACTCTGGCTAATAAAGCCGCTTAGTTAATATTAGACTGCATGTTTTAAATATATTGAAACTTTATTTTCGGATTAATAACTATCTTGTTTGAATAGATTGTCAATTGTTTATTCACCAAAGATAAAACAAAAGAAAAAGGAAAAGAGAAATCGAAAGAGAAAATCGAAATGAAATACCTGAACCTCTTCCTATACATTCACATTTTCTATCATTGTCTTCAACGAGTTTATGCTGGTATTGAATACTCTTCATGAGATCTGAATTTCTGGAGCAGGATTTATGTCCTGTTGCCATAAGTATCATAACACAAGTCAGTAGGATAAACTGGAATAAACTGGAAACGAGGCTCGATGTTAATTTGTGTATCACATCCATAAAAGTTTTTGTTCATTATTGCAACTCTTGTATCAAAAGTATGTCTTTGTGAATTAAATGTTTTCTATAACATTCGGGTGGTAAAATAATGATCTGCCATCATTTCAATTAAACAGAGCCGTTAATTCAGTATTGATGTCTGCTTTAACAATCTTAAAGCGCGCGATCTGACGTAGATGACTGATTTAACATAGATGGATTGAAATAGCAACTGGATATTCCGAATGTAATGGATGTATTTGCTGTAAAGAATCTTCAAAGATTACAAAATGGGGAACTAATAAATGATCTTGCTCTAAATGTTGTAGCAGCATATTGCAATCAAAATTGATTTTTATAGCGATATTCATGCTGCTATGCTTTTGTTCATTAAACAAACAAATGGAATTAATTGTAGATTTGCAGTGTTCTTTAATTCTATATAATTTACAACATGACGGGTGCAACTAGTGTAGTAGGATCTGTTTACTATTCCGAAGTCAAAAACATTAGTTAAAGTGACACTAGCTACGAGATATATAAAAATCTAAAGTATGATTTTTTGTTCAATCATTAATGAAAGTGAAATAGTGAAATAATAATTCGCTATTAGCAGCCAGTATGGTTCAATTTTGTCAAATTAAGCAAAGAAACATTGATGATAAATTATTTACTTGCAAGTGAATAATTCGACCTCATTGAATCCGTATTCATGTGAACTTCAATTTAACCCCTTAGCTAGATATGGATAACGCATGAATTGTGCGTGTTCGGTTATTTATAGGAAAAAATGTCAACATTGAAAGTGAAACAAAGGTAAATCATTTGATTGACTGATTCGATCGAACAAAAAATCATTCTTATACAGGTAAAACGATGATTAACATATATTTTTAATCTATAATATGAAATTAAACAGACCTTGAAAATCCAATTGCACATGTTCGCTTTCTATTTATATCCATATTGATGTTTATATTGATTATATGACCTTCGGAGGTCAACTCGATAGTTAATTAGATGGCGTCAAACTAAAATACACATGAAACGAAGCTACATATTATCGAGCCCATGCCCTGTAAATTGTTTATTTTAGACTTTTATAATTTGGATAAATGGTTTACATGGTTATAAATCAAATGTATGAATTTGACAGCTAGTGACCCATTAAGGAACAAAATAGTCTAAAATATTGGAAGGGTATGGAGCTCCTTTTCGAGGTATTCAAGTTTTTAAAATGGCGGGAAAAGTCTGACTTGTACTTTTACCTAATATTTAGATATAAGAAGATGTGGTATGAGTGTCAATGAGACAGCTCTCCATTCAAGTCACAATTTGTAAAAGTAAACCATTATAGGTCAAAGTACGGTCGCCAACACGGAGCCTTGGCTCACACCAAACAACAAGTTATAAAGGGCTGCAAAGGTATTATTTGGGTCTCAAATTGAAAGAAAAGAAATCTAGAATCTGCTTAAATTTTGTAATGACATTTTATGATCTATTGAAGTCTGATATGAACAGAAAGATGGGTGTTATGAGGCAATCTATTTTACCCTGTATCGTAGAAAAAACCCAAAGGAGTCCAAACATTTGACAAAAATTCATTTACCTTATACCTAAGTACACCCTTAAAGACTCTTTAAAAATAAATTAATCATTCGTTGGTGTGAAAATATAAAGAAACGGTCGACCCTTATGAAAGATTTCATACCAAATATTTATCAGAAAAGTATTGCAATGTATACATCCATTTAAAAGAATAAAAGAAATACACAAAAAGGTCAAGAAATATACTTTTCTTCAGTTTATAAAAATTGCAAGATAGAAATTGGTGCAGAATATCAATCTTATACATCGGTAGCGTTTCAACTAGCTGCTTTGTATATTTTCTTGTTTAACTCCTATCAATCAATAAATAAGATAGAAAATCGAATGATAGAAAAATAGCTCTTCCAAAAGATAACTTCACAAGTAAAACGTTTTCATATATATTGTTATAAGGAACATGTTTATTCACAATTGTTTGAACTATGGATCTGTCTATATTGTTGATGACATCTAGAAGGATGTTGGTTATTTGTGTCGTTAGATTGTTGTCTCATTGGCAAACACCCTGTATGCTTTATTCGATAAATATAAAAGATCATCAAATTTTATTATTTCCTCTAAATATATTATCGTCCTAAATATTCACGAAATATTTGTCACTGGACATTTAGCGAGCATCATTCAATTGATTTCAATATTGACATAAAATTTTATCATTTTCGTTTAATGGTTCTTATACATCCTCGGATTTCAAATGTTTGGCTTTGAGCGTTCCTGATGAAGGTAAATCCAGAAAAGCGCTTCGGACGCATGGAATTATTAAACGTGTTGTTTTCATTTTTTAAATATATTATCGTCCTTAATATTCTCGGAATATTAGTCATTGGACGTTTAGCGATCAACATCAATATTTTAAAAGTGTTGATAACGGAGTTTATATATACATGTATAATGATTGAATGATTGTTAAACGACGCGTCAACACAAACGTACTTTTTGTAACTAGAGCTCCTTACGTATAGTTAAGACCATAACAGGTTTTAGGGTTTTGTTTAAAATTGTGAATATGTATATAATCCTGCTGTTTAAAATTGTGAATATGTATATAATCCTGCTATTCAAACAAATTTCTAATACGACATACTTATTTCGCTGCTATATAAAAGACATAAAACGGCAATAGTCCATAGCGCATTCGTTCGGGATGCACTTGTCGCGTAATCTATCAACTCGAAAACATTAATTTTGGCAAATTTTCTGCTTTTGTCCAACATATCCTTTTCAATGGCAGTCCAAGGTTTCTGACTTCATACCTGTCGGTCTATCGTTAAGAACTTACCTATTATATTGATTTGCAATGTTTTCTCGTCTTGAATATGCATGAAATAATTGCAATTGGACGTAAAACAAGCAATACTCAATCAATATAAAAAGGGGGAGGAAAGTCCAGTCCATGGCGATTTTGTTTTCAACACGATATATAGAAACAAGAAAACACATTGCCCGAAATTGATTCTTGAATCATTCCTGTTATACCTTGACCTATACATGGGAATTATGCACTAACAAAACAGTCATCCAGTTTGATTCATACGATAGAAAAATAAACTAAGCATAGGCTATACTTAAATTAGCCGCAGCTATACTACAATAAGGCATACGCATAATTTGATTTAATCTATGTATAATTTAATAAAGCTTATGCTGCTCAAGTAAATTAAGCTTATGCTAATCTAAAGTTGAGCATATATATTTTGAAATGTACAGCATACTAGTATGTTAAATCTAATTAAGATTAAAATAACGTCCGTTCGCAGAATTCCAATACTTATTCAAAGTGGTCACACACATTATTAAGTCTTCCTTATGGTACCATGCTTACTGTAGGTATACTTTATATTTACAAAGAAATGTCATATGCAGTCAGTTACACCACAAGAGCCGGGAATAAAAGGGGTAGGGGTTCGAAGGAAGTAATCTCCCAACGTTTGAAAACTGACTTACTCCTACACTATCAGACAATAGAAAACTTTTTTCTTTTTCATCCCCCTTCCCCCACACACACTTTTCAGCCAATTCCCTAGACACTGATTTATGTTAAGACATGAAGGATTATGGAAATTGACCAAAGATAAATTTCTATGGAAAAATAAAAAACAAACTACAAACTATCATACCTCATTTCGATCTGTTGATTCGCTAACTGGATCAATGTCTGATCAGTTTTGATGCATCTGTTTTGATGATTTTTGGGCAATATATCAAGTGTATCTCTATTACCACGTATGCTACTTTAATAACACGCAAACTGGTCATTTTGTAATGCGAGTTGAAATCGATCCTAATAAGGAGGAAGGTAAAAAAAAGGCTCAGAAAATAGCAACATTGTTTAATTCTAGTATGTCGTTGAGATACATTATCAAGTCTAAGAAAGATTTATTATTGTTTTTTCGCCTTAACAAAGTTAACGGGACTTTTATAATACTTTTTGCTGTTTTACACCTGACTGTGCCCGAAGACAGTTCTCAAACCAACAAGTGTATCTTTAAAACACTGACGCATGTGATATAAAAGGAAGCCTGAATCAACGATTTGGTGCGGAATCTGGTTAAAAAAATGTGGAATTCACCATCTGTTAAAATCAACAAGGCTTAGATAAACTAGAATTAATCATATGCTAAAATCAATTAAGATTATATTAAGCTAAACTAGAATAAAGCACATTTTAACTGAAGTTAGCTTCAGTTTGATGATGACTAAGCATATAGAAATAAGTGTGGTTTGAGTGCCAGTTAGACAAATTGTAGGCTATATTTAATTTAGCCTCAGCTATACTAAAATAAGGCATACGTATACTTTGATTAAGCCCATGTATAATTGAATAAAGCTCATACCAACTAATGAATTTAGCTTATGCTAAACTAAAATTGAGCATACATATTTTTAAAAATATACACCTGCTATACTAGAACCGGGATCTTTGCTCTTTGTGTTTGTTTTCATTTTGCTGTGCATGGATGGATACCCCATAACTCTTGACAATTAAGGATATGTCTATTTGAAGTTAAGTTTAAGTTAAATGGAATATAGTGTATATACTTTATACGAGTTTATTTTTAGCTGAACCGAAATTATGATATGCTTATTTCTAGGAGAGAGAGGTTACGAAAGCAAGATGGAGACGGATCAAAATCGCTTCTCAGATAAGATATATTTATAATTGGAATTTCTTGAGATAATTTAGTCACTTCTGCAAACAACATTTATAACCATCCACCCAAAGTAAGCTTTGCCTAGCTTAAGGATTTTTGAGTGTTTTTGAAACTTTGAAACTTATAAGCTCAATACGTAAAACCCCGATGGACTTTATACATTTTTCTACTATTTACCAGCGCCCGGGGCATTTGTTATGACAGATGAGTTATACGCAAACTTCAACCTTTAATTTCTGAGGCTAATAATAATAATATTTATTCAGGTAAAGGCAATATATACAAATACATAATACATCCTTAAAATATATAGCAATGATTGTGACATAGGTACCTCTAATGCCTTGACCCAAGGATGACCCTTGAAAGCAAACAAGCTTATTTCCAATGGGGTCCTTATAGGATCTTATAGTCTTAATAATAAAATACATACTTTATCATTCAATGTTACAGCAATAAATAGTATCAATGGATCACAGCTTAAAACATTCGTATAAAAAGCAATCTAATAGACTATAAAATATGCATCTGACATTGACCTGAGTTTACTCATTAGGTGTTTTTTTTACTTCATACTTAAATTTTATTTTTGAATTGACACTGAATACCTCTTATACATAATCTGGCAAAGCATTCCAGTTTTTTATACCACTATAACAGAAAGAAGAAGATTCTACACCTCTGACATTTGGAACATAAAAATTGTAAGCAGTTGTTCTAGTATTCTTATTCGAGGAAGTTCTTGAAAAACCATTTTTAAAGTATTCTGGACATTTGTTGTGAAAAACATTAAAAACATGATGCAGACGAAGTTGTTTCACTCTGTTACAAACATTCAATAGTCCCAATTTTTCAAATTCATTTACAGTGATTCTTCTTCTCTGAGGAAGATATAATATAAACCATATAACTTTATTTTGAATAGCTTGAAGCTTGTCTTTAAGTTTCTTGGATAAGCCTTCATACCAACAAGCACATGCATAATCAAGATGCCTTTGTATTAATGCAGTAAACAATGTTTTTCTAGATTGTTGAGACAAACATTCTTTATATCTATATAAAAATTTAAGTCGCTGATTAGCCTTCTTTATAATATTATCAACAACTTGTTCCCCAAATAAAAATTGATACCTAAATATTTCACATTTGATTTACTCTCAATTTTAATAGTATCACATTCAATAGAAAATAATATTTTTTGCCCACACCCCAATTTGATTAATAGTTCTCTGGATTTTCCCGCCCCTGTTTTGGAGAAATTGACTTTTCAATAAAAAAAATAATTACCGCTTCCGCAAATTTTTTAGCCGCATGCCTCTCTAAAATTAGTTTCTCCTTGAATTTTTTTTCACTTAGACGTTTTTCTTGTGCATATATTGATCCAATCGATTCAAATGCACGTGTGATAAATCGATAAAAAAAATTGTTTCAACAGACATAGATAGAGCTATCTTAGTATATATGTTGGATGAAATTAATATTAAATTCCCATGAATTTAAAAAAAATCAGACTTATTTAATTTTGATGAAACCCCAAATCCCCTTGTTAGTCTATTGGCATTTATACTGCACTCGTTCTATTTGAGCAGTCAAAATGCGTTGACTGTATATTTCTATGTCATTTACAGTCACTGACTATGCTGACCCGATATCACTTTTCCTCATGAATATTTAAATAGAATAGTTAATTATTCATAGGACCTCTACACTCTGTCCTTGTTTCCAATGTATACAACGAAGTGTGGAACTACCCAAACTTATTTCTTTTACAATTTTTGGATAAACATATTTCACTTGTTAATTTTTTTTTTAAACCTATAAATCATTATGTTTTATGCTTATTGTTGATATTTTAGTCTGTACTCAAACGAATTCGTTCACCATCGATTACGGGTTTCAACAGGTAATGTACATTTCATTGTATTGTATATTTCTCCGCCTGATATGAGGCCTTTTTAAAAGGGGGATTTTTCCCAATTTTTAAATCAAATAAATAACATTAACACATTAAACAACAATTGAAAATGTGTTTTTCTAGATTGCAGTATAAAGACAAAAATAGTGCATTGACTTGACATATCAACGATATAAGAATGAGGCCCGAAACGGGGAGAAAGCTCGACAGGGCCTCGCATTTCCCCGTTTCTAAGCCTCATCCTTCTATCGTTGATATGTCAAGTCAATGCACTATTATTGTCTATGCAAACAGAACTCTGTTGTAAGGGAACATTTAAGAGTTCTAACGTTCGAGACCAAAGTGGTGGTATTGTGATTGACATACTCATGATAACAAGAGTGCAAAAAGCTAGCCTACTTAGCCATGGTAAGATCCGTACTAGAATATGGTGCTGTCATCTGGGACCCATTCACCATCAGGGAAAAAAGAAAAGATAGAAAGCATACATAAAAAAGAGGCGCACTTTTCATCCTGCATGATTACAAATCCAGAGAAACCGGGTGCGTCACAAATATGCTTTCTAAGCTGAAACTACCAACTCTCCAAGAACGAAGGAAATATCAGAGGCTGATCATATTCTACAAAGTGGTTGATGGATTAGTGCCGGCTATTGATCCAACTAACTACATACAAGAAATCAGAAACAAACGCCAAGTCAAAGCAAAAAACTTTAGTGACTTTCAATATATAAGTATCGTAGAAAGACAAGAAACCAGAAATAGCAGATCATTCAAATTAATTGACTGCAAAACAGACATTCGAAAGAACTCTTTTTTCCCAAAAAAGATAGTGCAGTGGAACCATCTGGAAGAGACTCTAGCCAAAAGACAGTTAAGGGTTTCACGGCTGCCCTTCAACGGTTGCTCATTCAGAATAATGCATGTGAATGTGGTGACAGGTATTTTAAGGGAATATTTTAATACATTGAGAACTACATGACTAGCAATATAACTATCTTACTCATGATATTGTTGAAATATTCACCTCACTCATTATGAAATGTAAAACGACGAAGAGATTCAGACAACAGCACGCCGAAATTTAAAACGACGATGCGACACAGACAACAGCAAGCCGAAATGGAAAATGACGAAGATACACAGATAACATCTTGCGGAAACGTAAAACAACGAAGAGACAGGACAACACCAACCCGAAATGTAAAACGACAAATAGACAAAGACATCAGCAAGCCGAAATGTAAATTGACGAAGACACACATACAAAACCATGCCGAAATATAAAACGAAGAAGTGACACAGGGAACACCATGCCGAAATATAAAACGACGACGTGACACATACAAAACAATGCCGAAATAAAAAAAAAAAAAAACACAGACAACAGTAAGCCAAAATCATGTAAAAGGACACAGTGATACAGGCAACACCATGTCGAAATGTAAAAGGAATACAATTATTATAATTGTTTATTTATTAAATGCCGACAAACAAAATACAACGGGTGCTTCTATTGAATTAACCCAACTTCATGTGAATTTAAGGGAGTACACCTTGGTTCAGGGAGATAACTCTTTAAATCAGTTATGCGTTTGTAAAAGTCAAGTTTCATCAATATATTGCAAGCATTTACCTGAAACAAATTAAAAATAATCTATGTAACCTCGAACCATTTTGGTTTATAGCTCTTCATATTTTTAATAAGCTTTGGATTTTCAAATATTTTGGCCACGAGCATCACTGAAGAGACATTGATTGTCGAAATGCACATCTGGTGCAGAAAAATTGGTACCGTTTATGTTATTAAACTATATTCATGAAAATGGTTGACAGAAACGTACTGATGATTTTAAGAGGTGAACAAGTGATAATAAGCGTAATTCTTTATTTTACATTTTGATACTTATGTATGACTTTAAGTATCAATTTTTCTGTAACAAAATAATGAAAGAAAGAAAGGAAAAAAGTTACTATTTATTGTCTTTAAATAAGAAAATACATATATTAGTATTATGAAAAATTTAATTATACATTTTGTGCATCCGAACCAATTTCTGGATTAACATTCATCATGAACGCTTGAACCTAAAAGTTTGAAAGTCAAGCTTTAATAACATATTTGTTAGAATCCAATCAAATCCATTAAATAATTCATCATTTTTAAAGTAACATAAGAAGAGATCTGTAAAATCTGTAATTAAAAAAAAATTGTTGTTGATATTTTTTTAAATTTATTTTCCTTCATGAATTTACAGGTATCAACATTTATTTATCTTGTGGCACAATAATCAAGCAAGTAAAATAAATAAGCATAATGAGCATTCTATGGTATAACAGTGTGAAATATATGGATTAAGTATAGTAATAACATTTTCATTAATATAATAATAATAATAGTAATAGTAGTGCAAGAACATATATGTACATGCACATTGTATAACAGTATACAAATACTTTCAAATACTCATATACACACATATGTATATACATTATCCTCATTAAATTTAATCATTGACCTTAGCCCAGGGGTTCCAGTACAAGTTGTGTTCTTCCACACTTAAATATTTTGAGGAAATATGTTTCTCTAAAATCAAGTTTTCTTTTTATATGTAATTTTGAAGTCCTTTTATATGAGGTTTTACATCTTGCATCTTAGATCTGTAAATGAAGTACTTTGTCAGTAAAATAACTTTATTTTTTTTTTTATAAAATTCAATTTATAATTTTCATAGTGGCCAAAAATGACAATTTTCAAAATTAGTGGAATTTCGATATTAACTATATTGAAAATCGAAGAACTTAGATTGTGCCAAATGTCGGCTACAATATGACAACCACAAAGTAAATGTTCTATAGTTTCTTGCTCTTTCTTACAAAATGTACACAAATTACAACTAACAAGGTTAACAACTGTTGTTGATATAGGTTGTAACTAATATTTAACATGTTTAAGAATTGAATGTTTCTTTTTGTAAATTTATTGGGGTGGAAAGCGTTGACCGAAGTACATTTTGTATGAAGCGCGGAAGCGTTTCATTCTAAAAATTTGTGCACGGTCAACGCTTTTACAATCGTGTAAAATTACTAAAAGAAGCATTCAATACTTATAATTACATTTTCATTTTGCTGGGATCTTGAAAACGTGATTTCCATCAAGTTTTTTTTTAACTCACCGTTCCTTCGGAACGGTGAGCTTTTGCCATCACTTGGCGTCGTCGTCGTCCGTCCGGTGTAAACTATTTCAAACATCTTCTCCTCTGAAACTACTGAACCAATTCCAACCAAACTTAAGCTGAATGATTCTTAGGGTATTTAGAATAAAGTTTGTGTTTTATTTCCTGTTTCGTCAAAAATCATGGTCACCATGGCTAGAAATAGAACATAGGGGTAAAATGCAGTTTTTGGCTTATATCTCAAAAACCAAAGCATTTAGAGCAAATCTGACAGTGTTTATTAGGTCCAGTTCTATCAGCCCTGAAATTTTCAGATGAATCTAATAACCCATTGTTGGATTGCTGTCACTAAATTGGTAATTTTAAGGAAATTTTGCAGTTTTTGGTTATTATCTTGAATATTATTAATGATAAAGATAAAAATTAACTGTAAACAGCAAAAATGTTCAGCAAAGTAAGATCTACAAATAAGTTAATATGACCAAAATTGTCAACTGACCCCTTAAGGAGTTATTGCCCTTTAAGAACAATTTTACACAATTTGTTTATCATGTTTTCTAACTTTAAAACATCTTCTGAAACTACTAAACCAATTCCAACCAAACTTACGCTGAATGATCCTTAGGGTATCTTGAATAAAGTTTGTGTTTTATTTTCAGTTTCGTCAAAAACATGGCTGTCATGGCTAAAAATAGTACATAGGGGTAAAACGCAGTTTTTGGCTTATAATATCTCAAACACTATAGCATTTAGAGCAAATCTGATGTGAGGTAAAAATGTTCAATAGGTCAAGTTCTATCAGCCATGAAATTTTTAGATGAATCTAACAATCCATTGTTGGGTTGCTGCCACTAAATTGGTAATTTTAAGGAAATTTTGCAGTTTTTGGTAATTATTTTGAATATTATTAATGATAAAGATAAGCTGTAAACAGCAAAAATGTTCAGCAAGTGTTTTTTTGCTGTGCACTTTATTTTGGAAGCTCGTGTCATCATGAATATTATATTTCATTTAGAAATGAAGGTTAATTTCAGAATGACGCGAAATCGATGTAAGCCAATCAAAAGAACGTATTATAATGAACCATACATGTAACTAAAATTATAGAATGACACATTTATTTCACTTTAATAATAGTCAAACATGAATATTCGCCATGTACTTGCATGTCAGTGCTACCTACTGTGATATACAATGTATCGTTTGTATTCAATTGAACAACCATAATGTCTGTTCCTATATGAAACTTGTTATTATCCCCTTTATTTTTTAAAACTGGGTTGACACTGCTTAACAAATGTCCATTCTTTCTAATTTCAGCTTGAACATAATTGATATGAGACATAATCTTCACCCCAACCAAATAAAGTCCTGGCTTTTCGCAGGTAAATGTCCCAGATGATTTGAAATTTTCCACATTACCAATTCCATTCGACAGTTTCACATCACTGAATTTTATTATATCACTTTTATCATATATCAGGGTACGAGGAGCACACGATGTTATTGCAACTGAAACGAAAAGAATGATATATCCAATATGTATATTTCCACGAATGTGTGTGAATAGTGTGTGTGTGAATAACAGGCATATCAAAATACGACAACTCTATTGCTGTTCTTCATGGTTTTAGTTCGATCTTCTGACCATACTAAATATAAATGAGCATTCTCTCAAACTTTATAAAATGTTCGAGAGATAAATTATAATCAGTGGCAGATCCATGATTTTGAAAAGGAGGCACAAAGCAACGTTAGGAGTTGTACTTATAAAAAGTATATGGAGTAACCAAGATGTAGCTCCCCGCCCCCTCCATATCTGATCTGATTAAACACTAAGAAACAATTCATATGTAATGCTTTAATAACGGCTAAGTGACGAAATCGGAAAATTTGTGTATGCGAAATACCATTTTGCCCAGCTTTCTTGTTTAATCCTTACGTTATTTAATGTTATGAATGCAGAATCAATACGAGAAATACTTTGGGAGTGTAATCCTGGAATCCAATCCACATAACTTTTGTTATTTGTAACGATTAAGGTTTTACCCTTGCGTTAACCTTTTCATGTAAGTCATTTACTTGGAGGATATACAGATCTATTTTCAAGTAATTATCACTGGCGCTTATGGAATTGTACCCTTTTTGTGTATGTATATGTATATGTTAAATTGAGAATGGAAATGGGGAATGTGTCAAAGAGACAACAACCCGACCAAAGAGCAGAAAACAGCCGAAGGCCACCAATGGGTCTTCAACACAGCGAGAAAATCCCGCACCCGGAGGCGTGCCTCAGCTGGCCCCTAAACAAAAATGTGTACTATTTCAGTGATGATGGACGTCATACTAAACTCCGAAATATATACATGAACTTTAATTAAAAATCATACAAGACTAACAAAGGCCAGAGGCTCCTGACTTGGGACAGGCGCAAAAATGCGGCGGGGTTAAACATGTTTTGTTCGATCTCAACCCTCCCCCTATACCTCTAGCCAATGTAGAAAAACAAACACACAGCAATACGCACAGTAAAACTCAGTTTTTAAGAAGTCCGAGACCGATGTCAGAATAGGTAACAAAAGAAACTCAACAAAATTACAATGATACATAAATTAAAAAGGATTACTAGCAGTTACTGACATGCCAGCTCCAGACCTCAATCAAACTGATTGAAAGATTATGTCGTCATCATATGAATATTAAGCACTTCCCGTTAGGGGATGAGTATCATACCATCATAAAATATATGAGAAGAACATAACCCGTATCATGCCAACAACTGGTTTTAGAATAAACGTGTTTATTTCCGATGCAAAGACCCTATAAGTCAATCAATATTAATACCAAAATATGCCATCTTTAATGACCTGACAACAGTATCGTAACTATATCCCTTCTTGATAAGTCTGTTTTTAGGTTGGTTAGCTTTTGAGGTCAATACCAACATTTTTGTGCTTTGTAAAGAATATTTCCATAAAAGATTGGATGTGAAATACCTGAACGTATAAGATGTCTGCATGTTGATTTATATTTACGAATGATGTCCTTGTACCGATGATAAAATGGTGTAATGATTTTTCAGTAATGCATGTGTTTCTTTCGTTAAAATCTAATACGTTGTTACATACACGGGCGAATCGAACAAGTTGAGATATATAAACACCATAAGATGGTGACAAGGGAACGTCACCATCTAAAAATGGATAACTAACAATAGGAAATTAAAACTCATCTCTTTTATCATAAATTTTGGTATTAACATTCCCGTTAATGATATAGATATCAAGATCAAGGAAAGGGCAGTGTTCATTGTTAGTATCAGCTTTATTTAAAGTTAGTTCAACATGGTAAATCTCTTTAGTGTATATACCGAAGTCGTCAATATTGAGAGCCAATATATCATCCAAATATCTAAAAGTATTATTAATTTTTTGTATCAGATGTTGTTTCGATGGGTCTTTGCTGATTTTATTCATAAATTGTAACTCATAACAATATAGAAACAGGTTCGCAATAAGTGGTGCACAGTTAGTCCCCATTAGAATTCCAATATATTTTTTGGTATTTTTATTTATAAGGGCATTTTCTTCATTTTTTTAACTTATAAATTTAATTATATTGCTCTGATCCATACGATATTACAATAACAGCAGTTTATATATGGTGTCCCTCTATCCTTATTTTTCCACATAAGAATGGAGAGGTACCATATATAAGCTACTGTTATTGTAAAATCATACGGACAAGAAGTGAAAATCCTAGTAAGGCAATGGTCATTATTTATCAGCTGAGGGGTCGGCTCAAATTGTTCACATTTAAAGCTTTTGTTGGTACGCCCTTAGGATTCTTATGAACCACATAATGACCCCCTGAGAACATAGTTTCAAAAGTTTTACCCCCACCAAAAAAAATCGCTAGCGATTAACAGTTGGGAGAAGATGATGACTGCAAGCTACATAGTACGTAGTTGCAGACATTGACTTGAAAAATAGCTATGAGAAGTATGCGGACACTATCTGTAACAGAATACGGCATGAAGAGATTTTCCTTGGTTGCAGTAATAATTTTCTTTGATTTTGAACTGATATTTTATAATACATTCTACACTACAGTTCTGTTATTTAAATAACTAGCTTGAACTAATTAATTTGATAAAAATAATTTACTTTGTCTGGTTAACAGTCATTAGTAAGTGATATTCTGTAAATATTTTATTGCCTTGGTGTTTCATCATGAACTTCCATATTCTTTGTTTTGAAGCTGATGTAACTGACCTTTAAGTAAGGGAACATTTTTCAGTTTTACCCTTCTTTGAAAAAAAACCATGTGTATACTATAGAGGTTTTCTTCTTTCGAGTATAAACATCTGACATGTGCAAGAAGAAAAATGGACAAAGTAAGCATTAAAATGAAAAATAAAAATATATATTGCATTGCAACTTGAACCTTCATGAACATAATGAAGTCATACCTATACAGATTGTCCCTGATTTTGAAACTACTTATCCTTTAAAGTAAAATTTTAAAGCTACAATTAGCCAAATTTGTTCATATACATGAGCATGTGCTATTATAGATAAATGGAATTAAGTAAAAAAAAAAAAAAAAACAAGAAAAAAAAAACAAGAAAAATTATTTGACTGCAACCTATAATTCTACAAATTTTATATTTATATCATATATAACCTTTCAATAATGATTTGTACTCTATACTATGATTACTGTCTGAAAAGAATAATTTGTGAATGAAAACATAAAAAGAGGAGACATGTTTCAATTCTTTTAATGCCTTTATAAAAATTTAGAAATTTTATAAATGATTCGTTAATTTTAATTTTCTCTTCAAATAGTTATTTCTTTTTATTTCAATCAGACTCTTGGAAGTGCAACTGAAAATAACTCGTTACAAATATTTTAAACTGATTTTACGGTTCTAATCCTTCCTGGGTCAAATATGTACATGATTTATTTGAGATAAAGAAATATATATGTAGGTGAATAATTATACGAACATTCAATATTTTATTTCAATGTGAAAATGTTTTACGAAATCCCAGTGTACTGTTTTGTGTGTGTGAATGCCATGCTGTCCAACAAGGACCCTCGATTGGAACATTAAATATTCTTTTTTTATTATTCGATATCTTTGTGAAAATTTCATAAAATAACTATACCTATTTGCAATTAATTGTAGAAGGTACAGTAAATGACAGAAACTATTTAAAAGATTCCGCACTGACTTCAATATCATCAACAATGTATATGCTTGTCAGACATAAAAACTTTCAATATGTGACACCCCAGTCAAATAAATATTTTTATGGCAACCCCCAAGCTGTATGAGATATTTGGTATTATTATACTTCACGTTAAAATGCCATATTTTGATTGGCTAATACGAGGGATATAATTTACTCAATCCCATGGCTGAGCAGGAGACAATTTTTTTGAATGTCACCCTCTCGTCCAGACCAATCAAACATCGATAATTTAAAGGACAATGAATTGAATTTACATCAAGTAATTAAAGACAATGCTTAAGTTCTACGATTTGGCTCAGATTCTATTATTTAACTGTCAAAATAAATAAAAACATCTTGCTTCACTTCTGTTGATTTTTCTAATACCCGTAACGTTGTTATGTACGTGACGCCATAGAAAATACTTTTAAATAAAATTCATCTGTAAAAGACAATGATGATAGGACATTCAGTATATTAAATTAAATAACACATAGCTGAGAGGGTAATATAGCAGATTGGTACCCCTCGTAAAAGCATTGTCAACCTTGGCTTCGCCGCGGTTCACAATGTTTTCTCGGGGTAACAATCTGCTCTATCACCCTCTCAGCTATGTGTTATTTATATAATGACACCCACTCTAAAATGAACCGATCCCTTCAGCTGATAAATAATGACTGTTCAAATATGAAACAATATCTACTAAAAAATCAAACACAATTAAAGAGCCAAAAAAAAAAAAAAAAAAAAGAAAAAAGTGATATCTAAAAAAAAAATAGAGAATAATAGGGTGCAATATTGTAACAAAATAAATGTGGAAAATAAGAGAATAAGATATTACTATACCGATTTACTATTATACGCACTATAAAAAAAACAATATCAGCTTTGAAAAAAAAAGATTGCTGGACTTTCTTGAGTTAAAAATTTAAAGAAGACGGTGTAATGAAAAGTAAAAAAAACTGAATAATTAATTTAAGGAAAGATAGAAAGATAAATGTAAAGTTATCAAAAACATGGATACGTGATTTCCCTATTTTTTATAACAAATACAATAAATCTTTAATTTCTGAGGTCAGGTAAGCTTTTTGGAAATAAACTTCAACATACTGACCTTTTTCGGTGGCTGTTTTAACTTCGGACTTCAGTTGCTCTATCCTTACGTCGAGCCTATTGCCCATTATTGTCAAAGAATCATGGATCTCTATGGTGGAAATGTTCTGTTTTGTCATTAAATTTTCATAATTCTTTTCCATTTTCATTTGTAGTTCAGCTGAAATAAGTTTGATTACATTAGAATTGGAGAATGGAATATTAGTAGAAAAAAGAAATGTATTTTGATTGGCTAATACGAGGGACATAATTTACTCTATCCCATGGCTGAGCGGGAGACAATTTTTTCGAATGTCACCCTCTCGTCCAGACCAATCAAACATCGATGACTTAAAGGACAATGAATTGAATTTACATCAAGTAATTAAAGACAATGCTTAAGTTCTACGTTTTGGCTCAGATTCTATTATTTGACTGTCAAAAAAAAAAAAAAACACATCTTGCTTCACTTCTGTCGATTTTTCTAATACCCGTAACGTTGTTATGTACGTGACGTCATAGAAAATATTCATAAAAATTCATCTGTAAAAGACAATAATGATAGGACATTCAGTATAATAAATTAGATAACACATAGCTGAGAGGGTGATAGAGCAGATTGGTTCCCCTCGAAAAGGGGAGAAGGAACAAAATGAGCCGGACAATCAGAACCTACCAGTTGAACAAAGACAGACAACGCAATGGTCTACATCTAAAGAAAAAGGACAAAGAGAAAGTAACAATCACAGAACACAAACAGAAAACTAGAGATTTAAAAACAAATCAACACATGTGTATCGGAAGGATAGGCTAAAAAACTAAAAACATTTATATCTTTTTACCAATTTTTTTAATGTCATGTTAGTAGTGCATGAAGGCGACTTTGGTTGTAAACATATAAAACAACAATCCAACGACACAATAAGTGCCAAAAAATAAAAGATTGAGGAGATAACATACGCTCTTCCACAATTATTATAGATAAATCATGTTAATATACAATATCACAGTTCCATATCATCCCCATATTCTAGAGAATATGTGAGGAGATTGAGTCTAACATTCATTTTCAAAGACCGACCATCAATTTCTTAAATGAACAAAAACATTAAAATATAACAAAAGAAGAACTCTGACGAGGTTTTGTGCATGGGACAGGCACATGGCAATATTTGCTATTTTTTTCTCTCTCACATGAATCAGGTACACAAATAGAGCGAACAATTCAAATCAAAATGGAGAAAGGCATTTAGTTCTATACTACCTTATTATCAATCAGTTTAGTGCATTATGTATGAAACTGTCCCTTTATTAATAAATCAATATTGGTCAATTACAGACTAACAGGACATTGATACAGTACCATTATGAATAAACGGGATTATTATGGATAAATATGCCATTCTAAAAGCAGGGCTAATATGAAAAAATAAGGCCATTGTGAAAAAAAAACCAGGGCCATTATGAATAATCAAGGCTTTATTGCGGATGTTCAGTTGTTGTCAATTCAAATACATTTCTAGGGAAAAGAAACACAAAGAAATTGAAAGTTCCCTAGAATCATGACCTATCTTATTTGACCCAGTGGTCAATCATGTAATACATTCTATGATGTGTATCAATTTATTTAATTATGATTTTTAAGATCCAGATTGAAATCTTGTATTTTGCATGCCATAAATTGCTTTGAATAGAACAACAATACAACTATATTTACATTTACATGTTATTCCATCACATCACTTTAAAAGTTTCTTTTTGATATTGCATTTGGTATAATTATATATATATATATATATACAATTCCTCCACACAAAAAAAAAAACTGATTTGGCTTGTTCAAATATTAAACATTGACTGTTTAGTTAATAAAAGTGTTAAGAAATGGGTGTTTTCAAATTGACCCTGTTGTTTGTCCTCGGTCAGTAATAATGGCTTTGGAGGCTGTTATGTCACTCGGCGTTGCTTCGTGCAATTACAAGCATCCTCGCCCATTATAACAGGCCTTGGAAATATAACAGGGACATTATGAAACACCCATTAATTCATACTATAATAACCGATTTCATTGAGGTGTGAGTAATACTGTATGTACGTTAAATATAGATTCCAGCACTGCAACAAGTGAGTTACGATATTTCTCTACTCAAGACAGTTAAATTTTAATATTCAAATAGCGAGGCTTGCCGAGCTTTTAAATAAATACAATTTAACTGTTGAAAGTGGAGAAATATCGTTATAGTGGTGGAATCTGTTTATCTAATGATTTTTATCCTTCCCATTCATGATTTGCAAAACAATGTGTTCTTTATATGTGACGTCATCAGGCGTGGTCCCTTTTTTATGACGTCACAATACAAGATTCAGGAGAAACCAAGAAAATTTGAAGTCATAATTAAATTTCGACCAATCATTTGCTGAGAACAGATATTTCACTTGTGAGGAGAAATATTTTTCTCACACCGATCAAGAAATGTGAAAAAGCACCAAAAATTTTAGAGAAAATATAGAACAAATGAATTATCATTTTGCTCTTACCTTCCATTTCCTTACGAAATGTTGACATTGTGACATAACTAGAATTCTGCAATCTGTCCACAGCAGTTTGAAATCTCATATCAGCAATATTTTCCACAAGGTCATTCACTGCTTTAGAAACCGCCTGTTTCACCTCTTTCCTATTATTTCCTTAAGTTGAGCTGTTAGACTTGTAATATCTAGCTGTGCTTTAAGGGGTGCATTGAATTTTGTTATTAAGGGTATGTCAATTGTTGTTTCACAGTTATCATGCCCACAAGCATTCGCACACACGTTTTCAGGCAGAAAAAGAGTGAAAATAACAATTGCAGATACTCGCAACATCTTGAAAATTTTAGTTGAAATGAAACTGTTTCTGGAGAAGAATCGTTTTTTATACTTATTTCTTCGATAAACATTCAATATATTTTTATCGTGTTTATAGTGCGATGATTCTATACCAGCTAAGTCTGCTTAAACATAAATATTGATAAGAAATTTGATCCTGAGAAGATCCAGTATTTATACTCATATCTTAAATGAATATAAATATTTCTTAAGTGATATATGATAATTAACCAGTAAGTCTGCATTAACATAAATGTTTACAATATCTAATTTTTTGTAATCATAAGGCTTACTATGTAAACTGTGCAAAGATGGAACTAATAATTACACGTTAGCACACCTGTTCAACAGTATAAGTTCGATCTATAAGAAAACATATCTAAAATTCAAATGTTATCCATAATTTTAGGCCAATTTATACTTCTCCGGACCGGTTGATTGTTTGTTCATAATCAGCATGTGATTCGTTTGATATCAATTCATCGTTGGTCAAAATTCAATTATGACGTCAAACCTTTAAGCTTTCCTCTGAATTTGCAAGTGTGACGTCACTAAAATGGCGACCATGCCTGATGACGACACATAAAAAAACCCTTTTTAAACAATATCTAATGGTGTCTTTTAAAGATTAGGAATTATATTTTTGTTGTATAATGTCACACTACGGTACGAGAACCCTGACTGTACCCAAACTGTATCGAGTACTCAATTTGCACCCATCTAGCAAAAAAGCAGCGGATATCTTATAAGTTTTATTACACAATAAATAATTTGTATTTTTCTAATTTGCTATCATCATGATCATGTATGTCTTTCATCATAGCTAAATATAGATAAATATAAACAAATCGTTCACAGTCTATAGATGAAGTAGCCAGTGAAAAGGGTAAAATTTACGGAAACGTCGCATGCAACGTCCACATCCTGTTTTTCTTTTGAATTGTTTCTTTTTTTTATCAATTGAAATAAGTTAACTGTTCACGATATTTCTGTAATATGAAATAAATAAATGCGTTGATGAGAAGAAAAAAAAATCATCATAAAGACAACAGAGTCACGCTCTTCAAGTGTGTATGCAATATTTTCAGATCTGGCAAATCAGGATGTTTATAAAACTATGAAAGATATCGTGAGAAATATTGACCATATGAAAGTACAAAGAGGGGCGAAAGATACCAGAGGGACATTCAAACTCACAGATCGAAAACTAACTGACAACGCCATGGCTAAAAAAGAAAAAGACAAACAGACAAATAATAGTACACAAGACACAACATAGAAAGCTTAAGACTGAGCAACACGAACCCTAACCAAAAACTGGGGGTGATCTCAGGTGTTCCGAAAGGGTAAGCAGATTCTGCTCCACATTGGCACCCGTCGAGTTGCTAATGTTATTACAATCCGATAAATAGTCTAATTAGGTACAAAGTACTGATAACAATTAACAGACTTCTAAGAACACTAAAATATTAATTATTCCAAAGAAAAATGAAGCAAAGATAAACGTATAGCTCTGAACCGTTCAATGTGCTGATTTGTAAGATAAGTTAATTTTATATGGAGATTGAAGAAGAGAGGTAAATATCTCCTACGTATAGCTTGCTAACTCTACAACGTGTTTCTGCATTTGAGCAACAGCTAGTAGTTTATCGATGTTAAATTCTCGTTAATCGATTACGAAGATACAAATAAAAGGTAACGATAAAAAACTAAGGGCATCGCATGAACGCTAAAAAGATATCGAGACCGAGTGCGTCAACTGGGTTGGTCTTATTCACACTTAGTCAAAATGTCACAATCGGAAATAGAACACAATCAGTAAAATTACAGATAAAATGACTATTTTGGTATCTGAATATTAAAACACCTGTAAATATGTTAAGCACCTGCATATATGATTTTAAAAGAGCAAATTTTGGATGACAGCACAACTTTATTTTAAAATATTTGTGTGATGAGTCAACCGACTCTTTACAGATTACCCATATAAATGTGTAGTTGTAGAAGACCGCGAAAACATTTTACCAACGAGTTGAGACACAGATACATCGTATCGGTCAGTCAAATTGTGATGGTTACCGTTACACACACTTATGTAGTGTCGATATGATGCAGTCGTTCTTCCTCATAACCCTGTTGGAGTAGGTTTTGTGTAAGGAGCACACCCTTATTGATGAAGTCCGTATAGTGTGAACATGCACGAGCGTAACATATTTATTGCGATATTTAAATGATCGGACAGAGAGTAAGTTACTGCTGAGAATTGGGAAGTTGACATTTGGAAAGTTTAAATCATCACGTTTGACATCGATACTAGTTTAATGTTGTCCATCGGTATCAATATCGAGGAAAATATAACGATATGAGCAGGATGATGCAGACTATCTAGTTACGGAAGTACCCAATCTCAAGTTTGGGATATATGAGATGTTGGTTGCAGAGTAAAAGAAAAGTATCAATATATCTTCAAGTTAACCCAAAGAACCGTGTAAGATGCTTTTCTTTTCGTCTTGAGAGGGTTCTGTTTCTGATTTATATGAGTACAAAACAAATCGACAAGTAGGAATGCACAATTAGTATCTATTGAATTACCGACTTTCTTGTTGATATATCAATCAACCAAACTCAACAAATATGTTTTCGACCGAAAAAGCATTTTGATGATTATTTGATGTCGGAATCTGTGTAACGAGCACTTCTACATTAAGAAATCTATGATTCTTATTTTTGTAAAAAAAAAAAACTCTGTTTGAGAAACGATTGGCTCGATCTTTTAATTGAGTATGGGACATGGTAAAACAGAGCGAAAGAAAATCATAAGTTACTGAAAAGTGTAAAGATTTGGGACCCAGACTAAAATCAGTAGTATCGTCAGTTTTAGATTTTAGTAACACCTTCATGTTTTATCAATTAAGGAATTCGGTAATGATAGCAAATCTTTGATAGTTTCTTTCTAATGTATTGCCCATTTATTTAAGAACAAGACAATTTAAAGCTTGTTTAATAATACATATACACCTGTCTATTAATAAGCTGTGAGATGCCTATTTAAAAATGTGCTTTAATTATTTTTGTCGTTTTGATGCTGTCCCAGATCTCATATCTACATTTGTTCCTATATATGGATCTAATGATGTTGTTTTTGATTTTTTTTAAATACAAGTTAAAACTGGTGAAAACAATCTGTTATCGTAAAATAAATATGATTATGTTCGCTGTTTTCTTAATGGTGATGTGTACAACATGTACTTCAAAATTATGCAATCTTACGGACTATGCATACATATAGGCATGCACAATAAATAAAGCTCCTATAAATTATAATATGAAGGACTGCTCAAATAAATCGATGGTAAGAGGCATCTTGATCTTCATCATAAATCGATGGTACATTTGTAAGAGGCATCTTGATCTTCATCATAAATCGATGGTACATTTGTAAGAAGCATGTTGATCTTCATCATAATTACATTTGTAAGAGGCATCTTGATCTTCATCACAAATCGATGGTACATTTGTAATAGGCCTCTTGATCTTCATCTCGTTTAATATCATTGGACAAAAGTAAAACACTGTAATAAAACTACAGTTTCTTAGTATTTCATAAAACTTCTTTTACATGTCCGTACGTCTTATCTACTTTCTGTTTGGTTTTTGATTTCGAGGAATCTCATCAAAGATACGAGGCCTTTTAATCAGGAACGATTTTGTAGCCTACAAAGAATTCATCGGTGGTGCTCGAATGAAATCAATTGAAATGCCAAATCAAAACTGTATATGTAGAGTAGTTTATAGAAGGACACTGAATCACAAAACACTACTTTGAACTAGACTGCCACACTGTGTTTTATGAAATTGCTCAAAATCCAGTAACAGTACACAAGAAGCATGCAAACCTTGCCGCTATAAAAAAAATCCTTGTTGCTTACCAACAAATGTCGAGTGCTTTACAGGAAAGCAGAATATGCTAATTTTAAAGTATTTTTGTATGAAAGTATCTACCTTGATTAGTTAGAACTGTCCAGGAAAAGATTTACACACCATTGGAAGGAGGTAAATATCACAGTGGGCGAATCGTATCCGTTGCCTAGATTTGTTACAACTGTATTGTAAACTACAACAGATTTTACAGGAAGTTTACTATACTATCCGAATTTTAGCTATAAACACCACTTTATCAGATCCTGAAAGAAATGGAAAATTATATAATACGTTTGTAAAATATCGGATTTAAAACAACTTTTAAATATTATCAGTTACAAAATTGCTTCATCTGCATAAATTTATTTTATTGCAATCACTGTATGTATATGTACATGTATATACGTATCGTTCTGGATATATATTAAATATTTGCGACATATATATACACGATTTAAAAATGCATGCGAAACTTAAGAAGATGAACTCATTCTAATTTTGAAATTGAAATAGCCCAACCTGTTTAAAATAAACAATGATCATTCTCTCAAAATCCACAATTATTGTTTAAATGTTAATTGATGTCCAAAATCTTTGTATTTAGTAATATTGTACAGTGACAAGTAAGGTAAATTTAAAAAATAATAAACCGAAATACCTCACGGCTAATTTCGGTCTAATTTTGAAGATAAATATAATACCCTTTGATTGAGGCATGTCGTATAGTACTACAGTGGTGCAGATTTTGAAAACTATAGTCAAAGGTCAAAGGGAATTTTAAAAATGGCAACTTTTGGACATTTTAGACAATTTCTCTGTTGTCCTTTATGATAACTGGGAATTTGTTTCCATGGAAGCATGCTCCAGGAATGGTCCACGACTTCAGCTAGTCATATGTATGCCTGATTGCCAGAGGTTAGTGATGTATACCCTCGCTTCCAACATGTAAGACAAGAGGCTGTCAGAGTGACAGCAAACCTGATTTTCTTGCAAAGGTCGAATCCTGAACAGTTGAGCAAGTATGGACACCACATTTAGGCTTAAAACAGCTCTGAATTCGGATTGTGATTGAATATTTGACAAAGCATAGGTTTTGTCACAAAATGAATGTGGTCGAAGATCTGAAAAAATTGAAGTTGAACATTTACCTTCTATGGTCCAATATCCAAAATCTAAGTATATTGTTAGAATCAGCATATCACAGAACCCCAAGAATTCAATTTTGATGAAATCAAACAAAAGTTTAAATTAGGACCCATTGGACCTCAATGTGGACCAATTTGATAAAGGAGTCAAAATCTAAAATCTCTAAATACACGGACCCATTGGACCTCAATGTGGACCAATTTGATAAAGGAGTCCAATATCCAAAATCTAAGTATATTGTTAGATTCAGCATTTCAAAGAACCCCATAAATTAAATTTTGTGAAAATCAAACAAAGTTTAATTTTGGACCTGATTTGGACCAACTTAAAAACTGGGCTCAAAATCCAAAATTTAAATACAGGTTTAGATTCAGCATTTGAAAGAACCCTATATATATTCAATTTATGTTGAAATGAAACACAGTTTAATTTTGAACCCCGATTGGAACCATCTTGAAAACTGGGCCCAAAATATAAAAATAACATGTTTATTAATAGACAATATAAGATTAGTTTTAAAGGAGTTCGCTTCATCATTAAAGAATATATATAGCATTCAGAAATTAGTTTATAAAAATAACAAACAAACCTACAAAATTCTTCAAACAATTTAACAAAGAAAAGAAAAAAAAATCCAAAATATCATTTATCATTTTATTACAATGTCTTTTAAAAATCTAAAGATCTTAGCAGTAATTATCTTCAAAATGTCTTATAATAAACAGTTAATTTCAAACTATAATTATACTGTGCTACAGACCTTATTATCAACAGCACTTAGGAAACAGAAACATTTCAAATACATCTGTCACTCCAATCATAATTGTGTGATTGATATTAGCCTCATGCTTTTTTTATCTGAATAACAGGTGAACATTATTTAAAAACACTTAGTGTAATCAAACATTATATACATAATTAACTGTTCCCAATATTTCTTTCTTTCAATTTTCATTCCATACACCAAATCTAGTTTACATATTGCTTAAAGTATCTGAGAAACAAACTTAACCACGAAAGCTTAACATTGACCAATAAACCATGAATGTGAGGTCAAAGTCAGATGATATCTGTCAGACAGACCTCTACACCTTACAATCATTCCGTACATCAAATATAGTAGACCTATTGTTTATAGTATCTGATATATGGACTTGACCACGAAAACGTAACCTTGATCCATGAAATGAGGTCGAGGTCAGATGAAAACTGTCTGACAGACATAAGGACCTTGCAACGTACGCACATTCTAAATATAATTATACTATCACTCATAATAAAAGAGAAATTAGCCTTAAAAAAAAATGTGCAAAATAAGTAGCACTGAACCATGAAAATGAAGTCAAGGACAATGGACATATGACAGAAGGAAACATCATAAGATAAGGCATCTATATACAAAATATAAAGCATCCAGGTCTTCCGCCTTCTTAAATATAAAGCTTTTAAGCAGTGAGTTAACACCGCCGCTGCCGCCGGTTCACTGTCCCTATGTTGAGCTTTCTGTCACAGAAGTAGCAGGCTCAACAATAAACTGAGGATTTCAGTAAGTCATGTTTTTTTTCGTATGCATCACTGAAGTCTTTCGCAATATTACAATATACTAGCTAGATAACGGCAAATACAAGAAATACTATATATACTCCAAGGAAATGTCTAGAAGAACAACAAAAACAATTGATAGTTAAACATTGTTAAAACATGGATTTGTAATGTACATGTTTTGCCTGTTCTCTTCTTGAACCTCTTTTCATACTAAAACAGGAACCCTTGTATGCATCCTAGCTAATCACTTACACAAGAAGTCGATCAAGTCATTGAACCATAAAAAGCTAACAGCAATTTCAAAGCATTATCAGACAATCGCTAATAAGCAGGGCATAGTAGTTTGAATATAACAATAAAGTATAAATAAATATACATTGAAAACAAACAGCATGCAATGAGCCATTCCATTTAATATCTAAAAGCCCCGCCCTCTTTTAAGCAAATTTCAATCCCTCAGATGACTGGCTTTAAACCCCTGATGCCAAATCGTATCATCGACCCCTTTTATTACATATTTAGCTGAAAAATCCATCATATATACATTGTATTAGTCCAAGATTACTCTGACATCCAACGGCTGTTTTGCCAGACAAGCTGGGACCGTGGGACATCAGAGCTCGTCCCATATCAAAAGTGGATATTGCCGTCAAAATAGATGCACTGCTTTGTTGCTTCTGGAGCAGACTGACGGCCTTAGAATTATAAAATCGGGCATCAATTTTTATTTTTCATTTATCTCTTCATTTATGTAAGTTTCACCTACTTGCCACCCTTTATTTTTCCATGTTTAGACAGTTTTCACAGTGACCCATCGATTTCTGTGTTTTAACTTTCATTTTGAAAATTATCACGTGACGAGAAAAAGTAAGCCGCACTGCATTGTGGAAGCTGATTTATGCAAATGACCCTGGGTCAATATGAATACATAATATAACATCTCGTTCATTTAAGATGCAAATAAGCTGAATGACCGAGGGTATTCCGATTGTAATCATGGTTGCTACTAAAGTTTATTGCCGAAATTAGCATAAAATTTGCATACTTCAGTCTCGAAGCCGCGAAGTCTCTCATAACTTTTTGAAAATGAAAGTTAAAATGCAGGAATCGATGGGTCACTGTTAAACTGTCTAAATATGGAAAAATAAAGGTGGCAGGTAGGTGAAACTTACATAAATGAAGAGTTAAATGAAAAATGAACAAATAAATGCCCGATTTATATAATTCCAAGGCCGTCAGTCGGCTCCAGAAGCAACGAAGCAGCGCATCTATTTTGGACGGACAAATATCCACTTTTGATATGGGACGAGCTCTGACATCCACGGCCCCAGCTTGTCTGGCAAAACAGCCGTTGGACGTCAGAGTAATCTCGGACTAACATTGTATGTGATCCAATCGGTGCCCTTAAAATGACTTTTGATACCCATCAGAGGAATACATCCAACCCTTCTTTGATTTTAAATGGAACGGTCCATTAAAGGGGACTAATGAATAATTCAGAACGGAACGTTTTAAGAATAGTTACCAAAAAAAAAAAATAAAAATAAAAAATTCGGACAGCCGAATGACCTTTGTCAAACTGCAAACTAGATGTCATTAACAAGTCTTTAATTACTCGGCACAAAACATAGCAAGTCCCAGGTAGACGAATAGTCGGGCGCATCCATTTCTTAACTGGTGACAACGTATATCTAAATATAAGCACTCGCCACAAAGTAGATCTCGGCCCTCTACTGACGGACACGTTATACGGAAGAGGCTTTTAATTCGATGAAATACATATATGATGCTTCAACTTTTGAATCATTATTGTTTCCGTATTCAAAACTTAATTTCGTTGTATAATAATGTGTTGAAGAGACGCACACAATATTTACAAGAACGTAGACCGTGTACGACTTCTATGATTAATGACGACTTGAGCGTTCACATCGATTGATCATGCGCAGTCACCTGATGCACTGATACCCGGATAACAACTTTGACACCGTTCGTTTCTACTTGTCTTGCTCGAAGTGACCGCAGGACAAGTGAAAATGAAATTGGGCTTTTAAAGAACTTTTATCAGACCTCAAAGATCGAACCTTTACCGGAGAAAGTGTCCGAATGATAGCTACATGTATTGACTCGGACTGCATCATGTTTTGTCAATCGTGTTCGACGATTTTCGACACCTCTTCTTTTTCACTTGAACAACTGTACAACCCTGTCCTGACTTTGGACAGGCACATAAAGCAGAGGCAAATTTAGGGGTGCCCGCGCCCCACTTTTGTGGGCAAAATTTTGTTGATTATATAGAAATCACAACAGGCACTTGTCTCAGAAAAAAATTCCTTTATATACTGTTATATTAAGGTATAAAGGAAATTTTTTTCTGAGACAAGTGCCTGTGGAAATCACTGAAGCATG